>QXEO01000542.1:2060798-3260798 GCA_007115705.1 Dactylis glomerata | reverse complement strand
TCATTTCATTCAGGATCATGTCAACTGTGGAGATATTGATCTATCTTATGTTGGCACTAATGAGCAACTTGCCGATATATTCACGAAGCCTCTTGATGAAGCAAGATTCCGGGAATTGAGGCATGAACTAAATATCATTGATTCAAGCAATGTGGCTTGAGCTAGGTGCATATACTCCCATTCTCTAACGTGTGTTTTGTTCTACGTGTGGGCATGGAAATAGGGGGAGTGCGGTTCTAATTGATTGGACTATCCCTCCCCCCATAATGCCAATAGTAAGCGTATGGTTTTATCTTGTCATTTGTGATAATTTGAGCTTAATAGATGAGTCTAGGTTTTGGGCCCAAGATATATCTTCGCGGTGCCATACCTATATACTCATACATGGTGGCCTTTGGCCACCGACCTCCTTTGTGGAGGAGTTTCCCATTTGGTTTTATTGCTTTATTCTTCTTCTATGGGAACATGCTCATGTTTGGTCTTATTTGGTTTTATTTGCATGTTTGCAAACATGAGCATTTTGTATCACACAATGTCATTGATTCCATCCCAAGCCTATCTCCCCCTCAAACATGCTGAATTTCTCTAAATGACATGTCCTTATACACTATAAATGCTGATCTTGTCAAGGGGGGGCCGGAGACTCCGGGGTTTACAACCCGGAGACTCCGGTGAGCCGGAGACTCCGGGGTAAGTACCAAAGACTCCAGTCGGGCGGTTTAGAATCCAATACTTAGGGCACGGGGTGGGGAAGAACGGTTCATTCTTCCCCCATCCACCCCCGTGCCCCTGCTCTCCCACCTGCCGCCCCCTTGCCATAGATCACCCCCCCCCCCGGAGCCTCTCCAAGCTTCGGGATCCGTCGTGCTACCGGCAAATCAACTCCTTGGTGGTGTGGGATCAATCCCACCGATCGATTTTGCGCCATGGACTCCGATAAACTTGCCTTCCATCTCCTCCATCTAGTTCTCTCTAGATCTATGAGATGTGCATGTTTCCCTTAGTTTGATATGGTGTACTACCTTCTAGTGGCTATCTATCATCTTCCTAGCAACTTTATTGTGGTTTTTGCCCTCGATTTGTTCAATGTGGTCTCCTAGGCTCGGGCTCCTGGGTCCAATCGGAGACTCCGGCCTGGACGCAAAGTCTCCAGTTTCGGCCGGAGACTCCGGCCCGAGTCCCCGAAGACTCCGGCTAGATCAGCCCTGGGTGCATAAATCACAACATAGTTGCTTATTTTTGGCTCAAGGACATGTCACCTCAACCTTGCTATCTTCCTCACTCATTCACAGGTGCATGTGGTTCTCGGAAACCGGCCGCTCACAACAAGGATAAGTTGGTGGTCAATCCCGCCACCGGGGCTCTTGCTCAGAAGTCTGTCATTGCTCAGGAAGCTAGGGATGCCAACAAACTCAAGACTAGGATGGCTGAGGAGGAACTTGCTGAGGCTGCTAAGAAGGTCAAGTTTGATAGCCTTGTGACTCTAGAAGGGTTGTCATCCTCAGAATATGTTGAGATGAGGAAGCGGAACATGTATGCTTTCCCGCGCAACTCTCGTGACCGTTGCTTTGTCCGTAAAGAACAAGAGCTGATCATGAAGGAGTTCTATGCTTCTCTCAAGAAGTACCCGGTTTGTCCTCAGACGGTCATGGACTTCTCCCATTTTGCCAAGTACAATGCATATTTTGCAGAGGCCGTGTGGATCACTCGCAAGCTTGGGCTCCATGCACTCATGAAGATTCAAGAGCCTTACAACATCACCTTGGTCCATCAGTTCTTTGCTACTCTGGTATTTGGGGATGGTGAGGAGATCCCCATGACTTGGATGACCGGAGAAGAGGTTTGCCACTCCAACTTCATGGACTTTACCGCTCTCCTTGGTTATGAGTTTCGTGGTGCTACTACTCCTAGTGGCATGAGGATGCATGTGGACGGTGAGTACTATGAGAAGAAAAAGCTTGCTCCTCTTTACACCGGGAATGATAAGAAGATAGTCATTGGAGGCACCCTTGGGCTATCTCAGCGGTCCAACATTTTGCTTCGCATATTCCGGGCCTCCATTGCCCCTCAAGCCGGTAACTTTGATGCTATTCGTGGGGCCTTAGTGAACCTCTTGGCCTACTCTCATGAAGTCTATTGCAAAGGGGAGACCGCACATGTTGATCCACTTGATGTGATGGATTTTATTCACAAGGAAATCAATGATTGCATTGTCAACAAGAAGACTCCTCTTTATGCCCCATTTGTCATGAAGCTCATTCGTGCTCAAGAACCCAACCATCCTCTTCTCAAGGCAAACCTTGTCGATCACAAGGTTGTGAAGCTTCAACGCAAGGCTCCCACCGGTCACTCCAAGGAACCATTTGCTCCGGTGAGAGGTGAAGATGATGATGCCTTTGCCGAAGGGGTTTCAACTAGAAGGGGCCCAAGGATGAAGCATGCTAGCAATGTCGGCTCTAGCTCCAACAATGAGTTTGGGCAAGAATTCAAGAAGCTCAATTGGTTTCAAAGGAATGTGCTTTGCATGAATGTGGACATCCGTCACAAGCAATATGAGAGCTACATCGCTCAAAAGCACATGAATGACAATCAACAAGCTCTTCACAAGGCGTTTCGGGCTTCTCAACCGGGCTATGTGGAATCACCTCCTTCCTCTTCATCTTCCGGCACTCACTCCTATGGCAAGTGGAGCAAGGGTCTGACTGACTGGCAAGCCTTTGAGGAGGTCACCTCTGGCACCTCCAATGTGCGTCATGGCAAGAAGCCCATGGCTTCTGAAGATATTGAAGAAGGGGATGAGGACTTCGATGCCGGTTCCGAGGACGAGCCCGAGGATGAAGACGATGAGTGATCTCTTGGGCGTGTAGCATCGCTCTTTTCCCTTTTTGGTATCCCGATGCCAAAGGGGGAGAAGTAGCTCTATTAGGATGTCTTCGTGGGATTTGCCATGGGATGGGTTTATTTGGAGTTGCTTTAAATTTGCTTTGGTCGAGACACAACTCCATGGTCTTCATGTTGTGTCTCATTTATCTTAGTGTTGAACTCTCATCTGTGTGGTTTGGTATTATTGTGAGACTTAAGTTCCTCTATTGCTAGTAAGACTATTATTAGTGTATGCTATCTTGTTTAGTCTTACTTCTATGCTTGTGGTTAGTCTCATATATTATTTTGTGCACTTGGTATAATTGTGAAATATATAGGGGGAGTAATGATCCTTACTTGTGGGGACTCATGTTTTAATGCAAATGGTGTTGTGCACACAAGTAGGGGGAGCTTTGACTATATATTTTATTTTCTTGTGCTTATATCTTGCAAATCCGTATGTTGTCATCAAACACCAAAAAGGGGGAGATTGAAAGAGCATTTCCCTAATAAATGTATTTTGGTGTTTGTTAACAACATATGGTGAATTAACCATGCTATTAAAGTTCTGCAGATTTTCTAGGTTGATTCAGGATCTCGCGGAGGTGCACCCCAAAAAGGAAGAAAAGATCGAAGCTCGTAGTCCAGTAGTGGGTTTAGGGCTTAGTTGTCTAGTAGGGTGCTTCGCGAAGGTGGAAATGGTGGAGAGGGGATCCACGAAGTGCTGCTGTTGCATCTTCTAGGGCGGAGACTCCGGCCCTGATGGCCGGAGACTCCGGTCTAGGGGACTCGCCCAGGCAAACCTCAAAGTTGGACAATTCAGATACCCACCCGGAGTTGGGCCGGAGACTTTCTGTCTCTGGCCGGAGACACCGGGTCGGCAGGCTGAGGCCGGAGACTCCGGTCCCCAGGGGCCGGAGACTCCGGTCTGTCTGACTGGGTTTTGGTTTGCGAAATGGCTCGGACGATTCAGATGCCAGGCCGGAGTTGGGCCGGAGACTTTTGTCTCTGGCCGGAGACTCCGGCCCTAGTCGGCCAGCAACGGCTACATTTCGTGGAGGACTATATAAAGCCTTCTTCTACCTCTAGAAGGGGCTGCGGCTTCCACTCTCTCTCCTCCATTGTTGCTAAGCTTCAAAGCACTAGATCTCTCTCCCTAGCCAATAGAACTCAAAGCCCTTTTGGGATTTGAGGGAGAAGACCTAGATCTACACTTCCACCAAGGCGATTTGATTTCCCCCCTCATTTTGTTGAGGGGCTTGTAAGTCTTGTGTTCATCGGATTCCTAGCCGGAAGAAGCCGTCCCCCAAGCTTAACTTTGTGTGTAAGAGCTTGGTGGGCCTATTGGGAGCCTCCAATTGAGTTGTGGAGCTCGCCCCAATACTTTGTGTAAAGGTGTCGTGCCGCCTTCAAGGGCATCGCTTAGTGGAGCGTGGACTCGCCTTTGTGGCTTGTTCACCGGAGAATAGGGTGAGCCTTTGTGGCGTTGGTGGCCTTTATGGCACCACACCTCTCCAACGTAGACGTACTTCCCGTAACAAGGAAGGAACTACGGGAATACATCCTTGTGTCTTCGTGTCTCCATTGTACCTTTACTTATATTGTTATTGCTAGCTTGCTTGTCACTCTAGGTAAATTCACTTAGTAGAACATCTAGAGAATTTACCTTCTTGTCTAGCCTTAACTTGAAAAAGAAGTAAAAATTGGGTAGCTCATATTCACCCCCCCCCCCTCTAGTCGCTCATACGATCCTTTCACTTGTGTCTCCGGTCTCTGCTCCTCGGTTACTTCTTACCCTTACACGCTTACTTGCTTACTTGTTTACTTGCTTGCGTGTCACTTAGGAAATTCACCTAGTTGCACATCTAGTGAATTTACATTGTGTCAAGCCCTAAAATTGAAAAAGATAAAAAAAATGTGTAGCGCCTATTCACCCCCCCCCCCCTCTAGTCGCCCGTTAATATCCTTTCAACAACCCCTACCCCTGACACATGTGCTCCACTAATAAGGCAATCCAGGGCTCGCACATAGCTTTTGAAGATCATGCATGATCTGCAGCACCAAAGCCATGACCACGAAGATGGACTCTCTCTCAGATAGACAAAACATGGGCAAAGAGGACAAAGACGAAGAACTATCCCCTCGCCCCCCCCCCCTCCCTAATCCTCCGCGGAGCCAACACCGACCGCGTCAGGAGGACGTGTGACACATGCATCTATTGTGCATCATGTTAATGAGTGGATTTTACACTCATTTTTAATCTTTCTTTATACCGGATATATCTTAGTATTTGATGAAAATATTCTCCTTATTATTGCATATATGTGCAAATATCAGGAATTGACGTTTTTTAATGATATGTGGGCAACTAAGAGAAGAATAATGTGCTGGAAGGTTTTCCAAATTAACAGACTCGCCAACATATGTTGAATTAACTTTAATGAGCACGGGTACGGTCAACAACGGCCATAGTGTCTTGTCGTAACATATGTTGGTGCCTATGCCGGATCAAAGCACAATTTTCGTGAAGGCGCCCACTACAAACTCTCAAAAGAAGGTCGTCAAAACCCCACGCTTGTCCACTGCGCTATAAACAAAAGAGGAACATGTTGGATATGAGTAGGGCTTGTCCATTTCTCTACGAAGGGAGGAGAAACATGCTCCCACAAAGACCAATAACCCTTGATGTCTTCAAATGCACACGACGTTTGTAGCTAGTTTCAAAATAAGAGTATCGAAACAGGATGGTGCTATTTGTAATGATTTTATGCCTATTGTTACTATCACTAAGACGTAGCTGCACGTTATTCTTAATTCAAAGCAAAAGTGTATTGAAAGTGATTGTTGGTGTTTAAGTTATGAACAATGCAATTAATTATAAGTTAAATTAAATGAGAGTGTAAACAGATCGACGTAAAGCATATGAAACTGCAATAGGGATCAGCATTTTCAAGGAGTTATGGATTCACTAGTAGCATTAGTAAAACATGGATTATGATATATGATGTTTTTGTAACATGTGTGTGCGGGCTAATTCCCAAATAAAGGTTGATGGTGCGATATTAAGGCACCCAGTTGGGAACCCCAAGAGGAAGGTTTTGTTGAGCACAGCAGCAAATTTCCCTCAATTATGAAACCAAGGTTGAATCGAACCAGTAGGAGAAAGCCAAACTTTAGAAGGTGATACTTGCTAGCTTCGTGACACTCCGGACAAGGGCGCCAGATTAACTGTTTGTCGGTGTGTAGCTTTTCACCAGCAGCAACGTGAAACCTGCACACAACACAACCAAGAACTTTGCTCCCAACTTCGATGAGGTTGTCAATCTCACCGATTTGCTGTGAACAAAGGATTGAGCGTATCGAGTGGTAAAAGGATAATAATAATGCAAAAAAGTAAACAGAACGAGTAATAGTAAAATGGTAAAACAATGTAAAGGAAATTGGACCGGGGTCCACAGTTCACTAGAGTCGTCTCTCCATAAGATAAATAAAAGCATGCTGGGTAAACAAATTACAGTTGGGCAATTGATAAAGTAAAGATAACGTACATACGTCACGAGGATCACTATGAGGTTCACTCTGGGCATTACGACAAAATACATAGACCGTAATCCAACTGCATCTATGACTAAAAATCCACTCGCGGGAAATCATCCGAGGACCCCTTGAGTATTAAGTTGCGAACAACAAATAATTGCATTAAGCAAAGTGCGTAATGTAAACAAAGTAAATATCCTTGGACACAAGAATATTGTTTTCTCCCTAGTGGCAACAGCACATCTACAACCTTAGAGGTTTCTGTCACTCCCCCAGATTAAATAAAGGCATGAACCCAACTATCGAGCATAAATACTCCCTCTTGGAGTTACTAGCATCTACTCGGCCAAGATAGCTACTAGCAACGGAAAGCATGCAAGATCATAAACAACATAGAGATAATATAAAATACATAATTCAGCACATCAACTTAACATAGTACCAATACTCATCAGATCCCAACAAACATAACGTGTATGATTACATAAAGATGATCTTGATCATGTAGGACAGCTCACAAGATCTAAACATGAAGCAACAAACATCACAATACATTCAGATTATTATTGACGTGCTGCCAATAAATAACATTCAACTTATTATTGCTTCAGATAATAATCCTATACTGTTTTTTTTTGTTTTTTTTTTTGAGGAAAACACGGCCTTTATTTATATCTTAACATCAATACACAGAGGTTGCCGGATAAAATCCGGAATTACATCATGAAAGCTCATAAAAGCAGAGTTCTCGCAAGATCGAGCTAGCAGATGTGCCGCACTATTCAGACTACGGGAAATATGACGAAAAGTGCAAGAAGAAAAGGAGGTCGCAATTCTCTTGATGTCTGTAATCACCCCACCCAGCGTAGACCGATCCAAAGCTGAATCAGTTAACCTCTGGACTACGGATAGACAGTCAGACGCCAAGATGATATGCTGGTGGCCTTCTGCCTGTGCAAACTGAATCGCCCTCCTCATCACAATACATTCAGATTATTATTGACGTGCTGCCAATAAACAACAAACTTCCTGCCAGCTGCAGCCACATTCAGCTTGGCAAACGTTTTACTCAGAATCAGACATCCCTTTCGTTTACGTGGAATCCCAATTGTTCCCACTGCAATTTCAGCCAAGCACAACTGGACTATAACTAAAAAGACGGCCACTGCAATTTCAGCTGAAAATAACTAGGATTACAATATTACAGCAGCCATTCATGTAGCATCAGACACATGAACGAATTAATGCAGACATTTCACACAATAGTATAACTGTAATGTGCAAGGGAAAATCATAGCACCGTTGTAAACTGAAGGAAAAAAGGCCAACTCAAACAGTGTACGTAGCTGCCACAAAGATGATCACCCTACAACTACCGATGGCACATGCCAATGAAAAGAAAACAACAGTTCATTGTGAAAACTGTTCACTTGGCATGAATCTTTCCACAACATGCTGGCCCAGCATACAATAGAATGATCTTGCAGGGTACATCCAAGAGAACCACAAATACATAAACAAATTGAAGGGACTTCAAGGCCAATCATGTATTAGGAAAATAAACAAATACAAAATATAGCAGAAGACACTGCTAGTCAAAGAGAAGAAGATAACACTACAGCACTGATATCAACCAGCAAACTAAAACCACATTCATAGAGACATCTCAGGAGTAACTTGTCAGTATTTCTGGCAAAAAGAAGTAATACAGGAGACATGGTGAACTGGTAGTTCCAACCTTTAAGCAGACGTCCTAGATAACTTTGTAACCACTCAAATTATGGAGACCAATATGAAGTCCTAAGAGAATACACCTACTTGAGGAATTGTGCAACGTTCAGGATCCTTATATTCAGATCACTCATATGCTTATTGAAATTAGGGCAGGCTACTACAGATCATAATTTGAGGGACCCCTGATTCTACAAAAAATATCTCCTTATGTTAATTAAGGTGGGAAGAGGGCACTAACTGCTAGGGCAACCATATGCTTACACAGTGCAAGGAGGAAAAATACATATTTTAGATAGTACCTAGGTATACTGGCAAATGCTAGGCAAAGGAAGACCATATATTACTAAGCACACTAAAAACACGAGCAAGTGCTTCCAAAGGTTGATATTTCAAATGAAAACAAGCTGAAATTGTCTGGGCCACGCCACGAGATAACAAAATACAGTAGACAATAAGATACTACGGCAGATACAGTATTTGGGAATAAACACGATGTTCCAATCCTAACATACGACACGAAAATCTAATGGATACTGAATACCAAGATTATTGCATCGTCCTTTTCACGCTTTCGCAAGATGAGCTGACGAACCCTATAAGCCACCGGCGGAGATTCAGCGCAAAGCGTTACGCCACGGAGGTTTGATCGCTCGTATAAACGGTAGGTTCGGCAACCATCTGACCCGCACGACTTAACGCCTACCACGAGGCCCGCCAGCTGACCTCGGACCGGGAAAGCGCGAGAACTGCAGCCGTAAGTGGGCTGATTCACGATCGTGTTCGTCAAACTTATAACCTGCAAAATGAATCGCGGCGGTTTATTTTGCTTTCGTCGTGGGAGAACAAGATATCGAACCTCAGCGTTCACCCCATGCCAAGAAGAATGCAGGTGCAAGTATAAGATCCAACGAATAAGGAATATAGATACAGTAATAACTATAAACCGAAAGACTGGACTGGCATGGATACGTCGAGATGTAGCGTGTAAATAAATGCTTGGTAAGGTATTATCCCTGCGCAAATTATCGCTATGCAGTGAAAACAAGGTGTGTTTTTCCATAGTAGTCCCAGTTAAAGTCAACTGGCTTCTACCCCTAAAACACAACCTAACTATGCTCATGCTGCAAAACATGCAGAAAGAAAGCACAACAGACGTAATGTAAAACAGATAAACTAAAGACAACTGAATATAATGACCAATTTCGAACCAAGCATAATGAGGGAGTAAATGAGATGCCAACCATATGAAAGTCAAAAATGAAAAAACATGAGAACTGAACATTACCAGACATTAAAGTCAGATTTAATATACAACTACACAATCCATATATACAGACATAAGTAAGTTCACCTTGCAAAGCTTCCAGTGCAATTGTAGCTTGGGCAGGGCTATCAAAATCAACGAAACACAGGACATGAGGATCTCCACCAGGCTGCAGCAAAGTTGACGGGTTAAGATCAGCATTGAAATAAACATGATTTTACTAACATAAAACTAATATATTATTGACATACGTGTCTTGACTCCTTGTTGACAAGCCTCACTTCACGAAAACCAACAAAAGGGCGGAATATATCTGCAGAGGAGAAGGTTAAGGAGCAAACGCACTTATCCAGTGAGATGATGTGCTTTATATATAATCAGATGATACACTGTACTGAACAAGCAGATCATTAGGGCATGTAAAATAATAGGAACAGAATCATAAACCAACAGAAGTGGGACTAAATGAATATGCCATTAAAAAATACTAGAAGTTAAGCAAATCTTGTTAGCACCATAGTATACAAGGATACGTGAAACCTCCCGACGCGTGCAGTTTGCAGGCAGGCCTTCAATATACAAAGTGTTGGACGCATCTGGTGGGAGAGGGGGCTCAGGCCTGCCACCATACCCCATGCCTCTTTCCATACCGCCGACACCCATCATACGGCGTTCATCAACAGGAAATCCACCCATTCCACCACCAACCATCGCAGCGCCACCCATCCCACCAACAGCTGCTCTAGTCGGTTCATTAGCCACGACAGAAGACATCTAGGAGCACATCACAATGGCACAATTATCAACAAAATGTGCTGAGAGAAATAATACGTATGAGGTTCTGCATTATGAAAATTAAGATTATACCCCATTGCGTAAGTAGCGGTCATAAGATGCTCCAATTGCTTCATTGTCTCTCAGAAGGTAACCCGCATTTTCACGTGGAAAATATCCACCCATCTCTTGTCCTCCAGGTCCGTCTGTGAAAACAACAAATTATGAGAAGGTTTCATGTAAATCTAACTTCCCAACGATATCTTTCATTAGATAAGTTGGTCATAACAAAACAGCAAAACTACAAGCGGAAAATAAGCATAAAATATATAACATGGACGCAGTATAAAAGCTACTAGATCAGAATCGCACACATGTTTAATTGTTTATATTATAAAAAAACATTTTTCCTGTCTTGGAACTCAGAAATCCTTTTCAGGCAGACAGCATTAGTGGTTCGTCAGCTATTAAAGCCCCATTGACTGAGATCCAAACAATAAACAAAAGGCTCTAACTACTCAACGACATATGTTTCCTGTAGTAACATGCTGCTGGGAATCATGTGGCAGCAATAGCTGTAGCCTGCAGGCAGAAGTCCAATCTGCAGATCTACCACATATGTATCACTACTGCAAGCAGATCTCTGGCTGTCGTTCTCAACAATTAATTCCTGACAGATACTAATGCTTGGAAGTCAAACCTTTTTTTGACGAAAAAACAGCGATTTTTTATCAACAAGGGATCATTACGATCCGATGATGATGATGATGATGCTAGAGCATACCCCAAAAACTGGCTTAAACCGCGATGCTACTTAGTGGGTTGTTAGATCTAACTCTAAGCAACATCTCGTCTACATCTATATATAAACCAAACCTACAACTAACCAGGAGACAATCCCTACACGCGCAAAACCAGCCACCACTCCGAGAACAACCAAAAAAGTTCCAGATCTAGATTCCATAGGCGCAGATCTGGGGGGACGCGAACTCACCGCCGACGCCGTAGTCGGGGCGCGCGCGCTTGAGCGAGGGCGCGGCGGACTGCTGCTGCTGCTGCGCCAGCGCCGCCTGCTGGTGCTGGTGCTGGTGCTGATGCTGGTGCTGCTGCATGCCCACGGCGGCGGTGGCCGCCTGCGCCACGGAAGCCGCCGGCGCCATCCCCGCCGCGGCGGCCGCGGCCGCCACCATGGCCTGCTGCTGCCGCGCGTCGGCGTACCTCCAGTAGTTCTCGGCGGCCATCGCTTCGTCCGCTAGGTCGTCGGGCGGCTAGGGTTTCGGAGCACGGGAGAGAGAGAGAGAGAGAGAGAGAGAGAGAGAGAGAGGGTTTCGTTCTGGTCGCGATGGGTGTAGGAGAGAGAAAGATAAAGAGAGAGGCAGCAGGCGTCGCGTGGCGGTTATTTGTCAGAGATCGTGCGTGAAGAGGACCGTCGGTTCGATCTGGGCCGCTGCGAAGGTCGGCCGCGATCCAATTCTGCTTGGGCCGGCTGGTGCGGTGGTGCCGGCTGGGCCATGGTCCGTCTGAACTGAAGATGAAATTTTTGCCAGTTAGAAGCACACGGTCTGTGGCCCAGCAGCACGTTGTGCTAAAAAATACCACATATTTTATTAATTAAATATCAAATTAAAAAAGCAGCATATGTGGAAACTAAAAGACAAACCAAGATACAATGATTATTCTAAAAACCTTACATATAAATCTGTAAGAGATCAAGAAATACAACTTGATTTCTAAGGTTTTCTGCAACCACCGAAGCTAGCAGTCGCCGCCCAACTCCAACGCCGCTGAGATGCACGATGGAAAATGGAAACTAAAAGACAAACCAAGATACAATGATTATTCTGAAAACCTTACATATAAAACTGTAAGAGATCAAGAAATACAACTTGATTCCTAAGATTTTCTGCAACCACCGAAGCCAGCAGTCGCCGCCCAACTCAAGCGCCACCGAGATGCACGATGGAAAAAACATCGAGCCTCCACCATTTCCAGATCCAAGAAAATACCATTGCCAACGAGGCTTTGTGAGTCGATAAACAGGTCTGCTGCACGCAAAGGCACATGTCGATGTGGCACGTCGACCCGGGGACGTCCTCGTGCTGCCTTGGACCAAGATCCATCGCCTTCAATCGATGAAGTCAAAGAAGATTGGCAAATCCACCACCTTTTGACCAACATCCTTGCTCTAGAGAAATCACCTCTTTCTGGCCGCTAGCCTTGTCGCAGATAACGATGAACATCGGCGACACACCGAGAAACTGATCTTAACAAATCCAAAGAATGGCGAGAAGACCATGCCGCCGATCTGAGAGATCGACCAGCACACATTGCCATCAACTTCAAGACATCGCCGTGAAGGTCACCGCTGGTGTGGGAGTAGAGTTGAGGCAGATTTATTTGCCCAGACGTCGCTCCCACCACCCCAACGACGCACCACAATAGATTTATCCTAACCCTAACTACTAGGTGGATGAATGAGGTCCCCATCCCTCCTGCCGCCGGAGCGGCAAGCGGAGGGAGAGGGGATCAGTGTTGTTGCCGGCTGAGATCTGGAGGAAGAGAGGCGTCGCCGCGTGTCGCCAGGGATGAGAGACGGGAGGAAAACCGTTCGTAAATGTGCTTTCGTTGGTGTGCTAAGGAGAAGACCATAAATTCGTACTCTCTCTGATCCATAATGAATGTTTTTAATGGTACTAAATTGCCGATATTTATTATGGATCAAAGAAAGTATAAGGCCGGAATTGGACATGATGGTATGTGCACTAAAAAACTCGCAACGAGTCAGCGACACTCGCAGCAAAAACCAAGCACGCATACGGCAAGAGATTGGATTAGTAGAAAGACCATCTTTTGCAAAACCCCACCCGCCTGATACGTCTCAAATGTATCGATAATTTTTTATGCTCCATACTTGTTTATGCACAATTTACTTTGTATTTCGTTACACTTCGTGGCGTTTTTATGGGTTTTCCGGAACTAACCTATTGACAAGATGTCACAGTGCCAGTTCCCTATTTTCTGCTGTTTTTGTGTTTCAGAAAAGCTACACAGGAAATATTCTCGGAATTGGACGAAACGAAGACCGAAACTTCTATTTTGCCCGGACGAAGGATGAGGACCGAACGGGAGCCGGAGGGGGGCCAGAGGGCAGTGATGCGGGCAGATAACCACTCAGTTGGAAACCCCAAGAGGAAGGTATGATGAGCATAGTAGCAAGTTTTCCCTCAGTAAGAAACCGAGGTTTATCGAACCAGTAGGAAAAAGCCAAACTTCAGAAGGTGATGCCTGCTAGCTTCGCGACAGCTCCGGACAATTTATAAGGAGCCTTGTCCAGGGCTTTGCTTTGCACCAGTAGCAACGTGGAACCTGCACACAACATAACCATGAACTTTGCTCCCAACTTATGATGAGGTTGTCAATCTCACCGGTTTGCTGTAAACAAAGGATTGAGCGTATTGAGTGGAAAACAATAGTAGTATGCGAGAAAGTAAACAGTGCGAGTAAAAGTAAAATGGTGTAACAATGTAAAGGAAATTAGACCGGGGTTCACAGTTCACTAGTGGTGTCTCTCCATAAGATAAATAACGACATGCTGGGTAAACAAATTACAGTTGGGCAATTGATAATCCACTCACGGGGATATCGTCCGAACACCCCATGAGTATTAAGTTACAACAGATAACTGTATTAAGCAAAGTGTGTAATGTAAACAAAACAAATATCCTTGGACACAAGAATGTTGTTTTCTCCCTAGTGGCAACAGCACATCTACAACCTTAGAGGTTTCAGTCACTCCCCCAGATTAAATAGAGGCATGAACCCAACTATCGAGCATAAATACCCCCTCTTGGAGGCATTAGTGTCTACTTGGCCAAGATAGCTACTAACAACGGAGAGCATGCAAGATCATAAATAACATAGAGATAACATAAGATAATATTCAGCACATCAACTTAACATAACACCAATATTCATCGGATCCCAACAAACACAACATGTAGAATTACACAAAGGTGATCTCGATCATGTAAGGCAGCTCACGAGATCTAAACATGAAGCACATGGTGGAGAAGACAACCATCTAGCTACTGCTATGGACCCATAGTCCAAGGTAGACTACTCACTCATCGCGCCGGAGGCAAGCATGGCGATGAAGAAGACCTCCGGTGGTGATTCCCCTCTCCAGCAGGGTACCGGGAAGAGCTCCTGGACCCTCCCGATCTCGGGTCGACGACGACGGCGGATCGCGATGTGTTTCTGGAAAATTTATCGGGTGTTTAGGTTTTTCCCGTCGGGGGGTCTTTATAGGCGAAGGGGCAGCGTCAGAGGTGGGCCTGGGTGGCCTCACCACCAGGGCGCGCGGGCCAGGGGCTGGCCGCGCCGCCCTATGGTGTGGCCAGCCCGTGGTCGCCCTCCGTCTCCTCTTTGGACTTCTAGAAGCTTCGGTAAATATTAGGAGGTTCGGTTTTTGTTTCGTCCAATTCCGAGAATATTTCCTGTGTAACTTTTCTGAAACACAAAAATAGCAGAAAATAGGGAATTGGCACTGTGGCATCTTGTTAATAGGTTAGTTCCGGAAAATGCATAAAAACGCCACGAAGTGTAACAAAACACTAAGCAAATGGTGTAAGAACAAGCATGGAGCATCAAAAATTATAGACACGTTTGAGACGTATCAAGCAGCCACACCCTAGAGTGGCGCCCTCCCCTTGCCCATGCCATCATAGGGTGAGGTGGCCCAGGCCCACCGCTGACACCGCCTCTTCACCTATATAAAGCCATCCGATGGAAAACCCTAAAACAATCGGCGCTTTCCCCAGTAAAGTTCCGCAGCGCCACCGCCGTCAAAGACAAATTTCAGGGGACAGAACTCTCTGTTCCAGCACCCTACCGGGACGGGGAAGTGCCCCCAGAGCCATCTCCATCGATGTCGTTGCCTCCACCGCCGTCTCCATCGACTTCACCGCCATCTCCAACAACGTTGTTGTCTCTTATAATGAGGAGGGAGTAGTTCTCTCTCGGCGCTGAGGGCTCTACCGGTAGCTATGTGGTTCATCTCTCTCTCCCATGATATGATCTTTATGTGATCGTGAGCTTTGTATCTAGTTGAATTGGTAGATGCTATTATTCAGATATTATGCTACTCCCGTGCTTTATTATTGTAATCTCCGGAGACACCTTGTATCATGATGTGAAGGTGATAGTGTGCGCATCGTGTGTGTCTTTTTGGCTAGTGTCTTTATGATTGTTGGTGTTTGTTGGAACCATCTAGTGCGTTCACGGTGATAGTGTGGGACAATCTAGTTTGGGGAAA
Source organism: Dactylis glomerata (assembly GCA_007115705.1). Classification (NCBI taxonomy): domain Eukaryota; kingdom Viridiplantae; phylum Streptophyta; class Magnoliopsida; order Poales; family Poaceae; genus Dactylis; species Dactylis glomerata. The sequence continues at coordinate 3,245,313 of QXEO01000542.1, read as the reverse complement.
TGCAAACATTGAGGAGTGCTTCGTAGCCCTACGCATGATTAGTGTTCATTATCCATTGGAGAATGGTTTAGAGTGGCATAGTGAAGTTAGTATTTATGAGTTCAATTATGTTATTTTGTTGAGAGTGTCCACTAGTGAAAGTATGATCCATAGGCCTTGTTTTCAAGCATTGAACACCGTTTACATTCAGTTTTGTTACATGTTTGCTCGCAGCGATATTTATTTCAGATTACATTTACTACTTATAATCATCACTACTACTTGTATTTCACTATCTCTTCGCCAAACTAGTGCACCTATACATCTGACAAGTGTATTGGGTGTGTTGGGGACACAAGAGACTTTCCGTATCGTAATTGCAGGGTTGCTTGAGAGGGATAACTTTGACCTCCTCCTCCCTGAGTTCGATAAACCTTGGGTGATCCACTTAAGGGAAACTTGCTGTTGTTCTACAAACCTTTGCACTTGGAGGCCCAGCACTGTCTATAAGGATAGAAGCGTGCATAGACATCAAGCTGTTTTCTGGCGCCATTGTCGGGGAGGTAAGGTAAAAGGTACTCACATCCTCTAGCTACTAAGACTTTTAGTTGCTGGTGAGTGCTCGAAGTTATTTCCTTTAGATTCTGTAATTATATCTTTTTGTTTCTTGTTTTTATTTTCACTAGTTAGGCTTAACGGAAAATAAAGAGTTTTATAGTATCTTTCCTGAGTTAAGACTTGAAGTGTTTGAAAAACCTTTGGAGCTTTATTCGCATAGCAATGTTATTTGTATGAATTCTTTGAACACCGTTATTGCTAATGCTATAGAAAGGTCTAAGCTTGGGAAGCTGGTTTTGATAAGCATGATATTTTTAGTTCCCTAGGTTTAGTGGAGAAAATTCGCTTTGATGATATTTTATCTCCCATATGTGATGTTTCTAATGATGTTTGTGATCCTTGTTCCTTTAAAATACCTATAAAAATTGTTGAACGTGCTATGAATAACTGCTATTTAGGGGATGGAACTGTCCATCCCGGTGATCATTTGCTCTTTATACATGAATTATGCGAGTTGTTCAAGTGTGCAGGTATTTCTACAAGTGAAATTAAGAGGAAGCTATTTTCTTTATCACTAAAGGGCAGAGCTGCGGAATGGTATATTGGTTGGGAGGAAATTGTACCTCTCTTTTATTCTAAATTCTATCCTTCTAGTGAGGTTCATAAAGATAGGAATTATATTTATAATTTTCATCCTCATGATGGAGAAAGCATTGCCCAAGCGTGGGGAAGATTGAAGTCACTAATGCTCAAATGTCCTATTCATGAGCTTCCCCGTAACATTGTTATTAATAATTTTTATGCAAGGATTTTAGGACATTACAGGGACTATCTAGATGTCTATTTTGAGGGATCCTTCACAAGCAAGGAGGTTTACGCTAAGTGGGATCTGCTTGAAACAATTCAAAGCAATATTGAAGATTGGGAGAGCAACAAAGGTAAAGGATCAGGTATAAATTATGAGTATGATTGCATTAAGTATTTCGCTGAAACTGCTGATTTTCAAGAGCTTAGTGCTAAATATGGTCTTGATCCTTAAATTATGGTTGATTGTTTTAGAGCCTTTGCTTCCCATATCAATGTTCCCAAAGGAAATGGGGACGTGTATCATGAACCTTTTAAAGACACTTGCATAGAAAGTGATATTGTTATTGATGATTGCAATGAACATGCTCAAACTTCTGAAAGTACTATTTCTTATAAGCATGTTAATTTTTGTGGAGCACTTAGACCTTGTGAACAAATCACATCAAAGAGTATTATTGTATCCACCATAGGATTGAAGAAACCCGAATGTGGGACAAGGCTCTAGATGAGCTTGGTGAAAAGGTTCGTGCCCTTTATCCTTTTATTTGTGAACTTTGCCATGTAAAGGGTCATTTTAATTTTCAATGCTCAGGCCATAATAATGACATTTCTAATCCAATGAGTACCACAAGTTTGTATTATGATGACAAGATCACCCTGAATCAGCATGATGAGCTTACTTTATTTTTTGGGTGTGAAGAGTTATCTCGAAAAACTTCTTTGGTAGATATGAGTGCTTTTGATACTATTAGCATCCTGCGTGGTTGTCATCTTTATTGTGTTAAAGATTGTCGCGCAAATACTTACATACAAAATGTTATAAAAGAGGATGCTTTACCAAAATATGATAGGTCTAATTTGTGTTTCCATCTTATTAACAAAAAGGAGGAGTCCTCCAAAGTTTCTTCTGTCGTTTCTGTCAATAAACCAGATTATGTGGAGAAGCTTCCTTTCAAGCCTCTCCCTCCTAAAGAAGTGAGGAAGAAGAAGAAGAAGAAGAGTAAAAGGAGAGAGGAAATGGTATATTCCCCTAAGCACATTGCTCCTATTATAGTTTTTGATGAGTCTGAACTTGATGATGTTCTTATGCCTGTTACATGTATTAGTGATCATGATTGGGAAAAGCACTCTACTTTTGATATTGAAAATCTTTTCGGTACCAATTCTGAAAATGATGAGGTTAATAATTGTTGTACCATTAGTGCTATTCATGTTCCTTCCAATGATGATATGTTTACACATGAACACACTTTGGAAGACAGCTATTCTATTTATGATGATTACAATGATGAGTATAATATTTACAGTTCACCTACTATTGAGGAGAAATCAAGGTATGATTACAATATGCCTCCTATTTTTGATGATTATGGTGATGAGAATAGTTATTTTGGTGAATTTGCTCCTACTACTATTGTTCATGTAGGGAGTATTAATTCTTTTATGCATGTGGCTCACGATAAGGATGTTTTATGATAGTTATATTGTTAATTATATTCATGATGCTACTGAAAGTTATTATGAGAGAGGGAAACATGGTTTGATGGATCTCAACAATATTAAGTTTTCCCTCTTTTTGTTGGAATTCTTGAAGTTGTACTTATTTTGCCTTCCCATGCTTGTTACTACGTGCCTTGTTGATTTATTTTCTTACAAGATTCCTATGCATAGAAAGTGGTTTAGATTTAAATGTGTTTCATATTTGCTTTTTGATGCTCTCTCTTGCTTCAAGTTCTTTTATGACGTCTTTGCCTTAAGCTCTTTTATGGCGCCTACATGAGCATTTTTTTTCAAATTATTGTGCCTAGTTCAAAGGCGTTAAAGAAAAGCACTCTTGGGAGATAACCCAATGTTTTCTTTTCAGTACGTTTTCTTTTATTTGAGTCTTGGAAGTTATTACTACTGTAATTACCTCTCCTTATCATTTTTATTTCGTTTTTGTGCCAAAAAGAACCTCTAATTTGAGGGATGTAAGATTTGGGGAAGTTGCTGTCCTGAAACAGATTTCTACGCTTGAACGGATCGTATGGGCACCTAGAGGGGGGGGGGTGAATAGGTGCTACTCAAATTTTAGTTCTTTTTCAATTTAGGCTTGACACAAAGGTAAATTCTCTAGATATGCAACTAAGGTGAATTTACCTATATGTCAACTAGCAAGCTAAGCAAGATACAAGTAGTAAAGGTAATAAAGGATAGAGGTAACCAAGAGTGGAGCACACGGAGACACGGATGTAATTCCCGTAGTTCCTTCCTTTTTAGGGGAAGTACGTCTACGTTGGAGGGGTGTGGTTGCCACACAGGCCTAACCAACGCCACAAAGGCTCACCCTATTCTCCGGTGCAAGCTTCCGCCACAAAGGCCTAGCTCACTTTCCACTAAGGGATTCCTCAAGGCGGAACCGGCCTTTACAAAACTTGGGGCACAACTCCACAACTGAATTGGAGGCTCCCAAGCACCACAAAGATCTCAATCAACAAGTATCAAGATTTCAATCACACAAACAAGGTCAAGGGACACAAGGGAACCCAAGACCAAAGGGCCCTCTAGCAAATGAGAGGGGAAATCAAATCGCTTTGGTGAGGATGTAGATCAAGGCCTTCTCCTTCGATTCTCCAAAGATCAACGACTTTGGTGGGTTGAGGGAGGAGATCTTGCTAATTTGGTGGCTCCAAAAATGGGGTCTTTTCTTCACAGCTCGAGCAGCTTGAGGTTGAAGAAGGGGGGGGTATTTATAGCCCCTCCCAAAATGTAGCCGTTGCTGACTTGGAGGGGCGGATAATCCGGCCAAAGTTGGGCCGGATAATCCGGCTGGCCGGATAATCCGGCCCCTGGCCGGAATATCCGCCCCCCCTACCTGGGTGACGCCGCGCCAGGTCCTTAGCAGAATTTCAGCCACCCCCGGGGGAGGGCGGATTATCCGGCCAAGTCTGGGGCGGAATATCCGGCTGGCCGGATTATCCGGCCCCTGCCCGGAATATCCGGCCCCCCTATCTGGGTGACGCCGCGATAAGTCCTTAGCCGTTTTTCGACCAGCCCAGAGGGGGAGGATTATCCGGCCACCCCTGGCCGGATTATCCGGCCTGGCATTTCTTCAAATGAAAAACCTGCAAATCTTAGCACACAATTATTATCACTAATGTTGTTATCTAACACACAAAATCTGAGGGAAACAAAGTTTGCACTTTCAATCTCCCCCTTTTTGGTGTTAGATGACAACACTAGGATTTGCAAGAAAGGTCGAATAATTCAAACAACGAATAATTGATCAAAATACACAGCTCCCCCTAGATGTGTGCAACTTCACCAATGAGTTTAGAAGAGACATACCATTGCATAGATAACTCAAATATTATGGATTATGGAATCCCGAATATGATAATATGATATGCCGGGCAATAATTCCATAGCCATTTCACCAATAACCATGAGCTGATAAAAATAAGTGAACAACACATAATGATCCACATAGCATATTAAGAACATATGACATAGTCTCATACACCACATGGTAGCATATAAACGACACGAAGTTCAACCACACACAAAGTTCGACTTAAGACAAACGAAATAAGAAGAAACACAAGCGCCAAAGAATGATAAGCGCGCAAGCTTGTGTTTCCACCCATGCAAATCCCGACAAATTCCTAATAGAACTACTTCTCCCCCTTTGGCATCAAGACACCAAAAAAGGGAGAAGAGCGATGCTACACGTCCCGAGAAATCACTCGTCCACGTCATCGAAGTCCTCATCAGCATAATCTCCGCCATCACCCTCGTCATCTCCAGCATCTTCATCCTCGTCATCAAAGTCCTCCTCAGCCTCAAAGTCCTCCTCAGCCTCTGCACGAGCACCTCCTGCGGGAGCATCTGGAGCATCAAAGAGATGCTTCTGCATATCCACCCAGTTGTAGCGATCGGTGTTCCAAGCATTATAGGCCACAGGAGCAGTAGGAGTGGGATCGGCAGTCTGAGCACCACTGAGACGGTGAAGGATAAGCTGCTGAGTGTCCTGGATGCTCTTCCTCTCGACATAGGCCTGGTAGTTCTCACGGTGGATCTCTACCTTCATGCATAGAACATTCCGCTCAAACCAGCTGAGCTTCCTCACCTCCCTAGACACAACAGATGCAGCAGCCCTCTGTTCACGAGCAGTAGCACTAGTCCTCGCATCAGCCATGAAAGTGTCAGGATATGCAGCTGAAGGAGCAGATTTCGCCTTTCTCTTGATATACATCTTCTTGACCTTGTGCTCCGCACAGTCATCATGAATATCATAGTCTCCAAGGACATGCTTAATGAGAAGCATGATGAAAGGAGCATATGGCACAGTGTTCCTCTGAATAATAGCATCCTTGATCTCATAGAAGATGAAGTCCATCACATCAAGGGTAAAGTCCTCAGCAGGGTCAGTCGACGTGGCACACTCATGAGCAAAAGCAAGCAGATCAACCAGAGAGGTGCGAATGGCATCATTGTTGCCACCACTAGGAGCAATGTTCTCCCTGAAAATGCGGACCAGCTGATCATAAAGCGGATGTAGGCCATTGATGAAGCCCACAACACCTGTGGAGTCATAGAGGTCATGGAGCTTGTCCTTGTCAGGCTTGTTCCCCGGGTTGTGAATACGCCGACCCACTGGGGTCTCTCCATTGTACGCATACCCCAAGAGAGAGGCAAACGTAGGAAAGTCCGATGTGCACTCATGTTCGCTGGTCATCCACTTCATAGACTTCTGAGCATTGGGCAAAATCACCAGAGTAGCATAGAACTGCTTGATAAGACCGGGATTGTAGTCGCACTGAATGTTGGCTAATCCCATCAAACCCAACTTCTCAATCACAGAGAGTGCTTCATCAAAGTAAGACTTGCTGCGGAGGTGATCAAAGTCAATCGGATGCATTGGACGGCAAGGATTCTTGAAAGGCTCATAAATATCACGAAAAATCCCCCACTGCTCCTCATTCCAGAAACCCCTATCTTCAATGTCTTCATCTCTTGCAGTAGCATACCAATTGTTCCTCCGCACAAGAATGTACTCGGCCTCTGGCATCTTCTTGTAGTCAGGACGAGGTTCTTTGCCTTTGCGACGACGGGCACGAGCTTTGGCAACCTTGGCAGCTTTCTCCTGCTCAGCCTTCCTAGCAGCATCCCTCTGTGCCCGCCGGATAGCAATCTCATCCAGAAGAACTCCTTCCTCATTCCGAACAAGCCGACGCTTGCGCTTCGGCATACTCGGACCACCTGTGAAAGAGAGATGCACGGAGAGCATGGGGATAAGCGTATGCACACGAGTATCAGAAAAGATCAAAGAACCATGTAGTATGAATAAACAACCTTCACCAAAACAGCAAATTGAGAGCAGCAACAAAAAAAATGACAGATATCTTCCCAGGCCGGATTACCCGGCCAAGGGGGGGGGATAATCCGGCCCCCTCGAAAAAAAAATCTACGTGTTGCTGCAGCCTACAATTTGATAGATCGGGAAGAAAGTACCATACAACATGATTCAGGAAAACAACACCTAGAGAGCAAAATCACCAAGAACAAGAAGGGGTAAAGACACATCCAATGAGAAGAGCAATACCCGCATCCATTGCGAAATCCGCTTGGTGAATGCCTTCCGGGGGAGAAGGAGAGCAACCTCCGAAGAAATCAGGCCAAACGGTTGGCCGGAGCTCCGGCGGCGGCGATGGGAAGGAGGCGGCGGCGGCAGGGATCACCTGGAAGGGGTGGGGAGGGAACTGCCCTAGGGCAGCCCGACCCGCCCCCTTATATACCCAGGGTCACTACGGCCGGATTATCCGGCCAGGAAGGGGCGGATAATCCGGCCCCCCAGATATTCCGGCCCAGAGAGGGCGGATATTCCGGCCTGGAGCCAGCAAACTGGCCAACTCGAATTTTTCAAAAACAGATGTTGTTTTGATGAAAAATTTGAACTCGTGTGCATAGATAGATGTCTTGAGAGAGGACGGCTTAGGTGAGAGAGCAAACACGGAGTGGTTCTCGGCACTTAACATTGCAAGAGCAAATCGGCTAAAAATCCAATGCAAGTGCCTTCCCATCTCAAAAAAAATAAGAAAAAACATCGGGAGAGAACCTCAAATAAGATATGCAATGAATCAACTCTTCGCAAAGAAGAGGTCGGTGGCCGAAGCCACCATGTTTGAGTGTTATGGCATTGGACCGCGAAGATGTATCTTGAGTCCATAACCACTACTCATCATTGAAGCTCAAAAATCATAAAATGATATTAAGAGAATGATATGATTACTATCGGCATTATGGGGGGAGGGATAGCCCAATTAATTAGGACCGCACTCCCCCTATCTCCATGCCCACACCTAAACCAAACAAGCATTGAAATATAGGTGTATTTGCAAGATGTTCAAGCCACACTCCTTGAATCGATGATATTTAGCTCATTCCTCAAATATCCAAATCTTGCTTCATCAAGAGGCGTCGTGAATATATCGGCAAGTTGATCCTTGGTGCTCACATAAGCAAGCTCAATATCACCACGGGCAACATGATCCCTAATGAAATGATTCCGGATCTCAATATGCTTGGTTCTTGAATGTTGCACCGGATTATAGGCGATCTTGATAGCACTTTCATTGTCACATAAAAGAGGCACTTTGTCACAATTGACACCGTATTCCTTCAAAGTTTGCCTCATCCATAACAATTGAGTGCATCCACTTGCGGCGGTAATGTATTCGGCTTCGGCGGTGGAGAGAGATATACAATTTTGCTTCTTAGAAGACCAACACACCAAAGACCTACCAAGAAATTGGCAAGCTCCGGAGGTTTGTTTCCTATCATCCTTGTCACCGGCCCAATCCGAATCCGTGAAGCCACAAAGAGAGAAATCCGAGCCTTTGGGATACCAAAGACCATAAGTTGGGGTATGAACCAAATATCGAAAGATTCTCTTAACCGCCATAAGGTGGCTTTCTTTAGGAGCGGCTTGATACCTTGCACACACACCTACACTCAACACAATATCGGGTCTAGATGCGCAAAGGTAAAGCAAAGAACCGATCATAGAACGGTATACCTTTTGATCCACATCTTTACCATTGGGATCAAGTTCAAGATGACATTTTGTGGCCATTGGTGTTGCGGCTCCATTAAGTTCCTTCATCTTGAACCTCTTGAGCATGTCTTGGACATATTTAGCTTGATAGATGAAAGTCCCTTCTTTCAATTGCTTGATTTCAAAACCAAGAAAGAACTTCATTTCGCCCATCATAGACATCTCGAACCTATCGGTCATAAGCTTTGAAAATTCATCATTAAAAGCTTTGTTAGTAGAGCCAAAGATAATATCATCAACATATAGTTGGCATATGAAAAGCTCCCCATTGACCCTCTTAGTAAAAAGAGTAGGATCGATTTGCCCAACTTCAAACCCACGGTCTACCAACAACTCCCTAAGGTGCTCATACCACGCACGTGGGGCTTATTTAAGGCCATAGAGTGCCTTATGGAGTTTGTAGACATGGTTAGGGAAGTTGAGATCCTCAAACCCCGGGGGTTGCTTAACATACACTTCCTCTTTTAATGGACCATTAAGAAATGCACTCTTAACATCCATTTGTTGCAACTTAAAATTATGATGAGTGGCATATGCAAGAAGGATACGGATGGACTCAAGACGAGCCACGGGAGCATAAGTTTCTCCAAAGTCAATGCCTTCAACTTGAGAGAAACCTTGAGCAACCAATCTTGCCTTGTTCCTCACAACAATTCCATGCTCATCTTGCTTGTTCTTGAATATCCACTTTGTGCCAATCACATTGCGGCACTCCTTTGGCTTCTCTACTAACACCCAAACATTATTGCGCTTGAAGTTGTTGAGTTCTTCATGCATAGCATCCAACCAATCCGGATCTTCAAGAGCTTCAAATACTTTCTTGGGTTCAACCATGGAGATATAAGCATGATGAGAGCTAAATTGTGCCAATTGACGCCGGGTTGACACTTTGCTTCTTAAATCTCCAATAACCCTCTCAAGGGTATGACCTTTAAGTTCCAAGTCTCTTTCAACTCTTTTCTTGCAACGGGCTTCGATCTCCTCATTAGACCTTGAAGGAGATACTTGATCATCTTGATCATTTTGGTCCCCGTCTTGACCATCAAATTGACCTTGATCATCATTGTCTTCATGAGTAGGTTGATCTTGGTCATGTGAAGAATTGGGGGCGGTTGAGATAACCGGAGAGGATGGAGGTGCCCCTTCTTCTTCATGAAGGTCCTTGTCTTGTTCTTCGGTTGGTGCATTAGTTGCTTCCTTGGGAGAGGCTTGTTGAGCTTGTGAAGATGAAGGCTCCACTTGAGTAGAGCATAGTCCTTCCCGGTCGGCCACAAGGTGTCCCTCAATGGGGCGGAAAAATCCCACGCCCATTCTTCCTATGGCTTCTCGAGGTATTTCATCATCTACATCACAAGAAACAACATCTCGCCCCCCTTGGGAGCCGTCATTCTCTTCGAATACCACACTACAAGATTCTTCAACACACCCGGTGGACTTGTTGAAGACTCGATAAGTGTGGGACTCGGCACCATAACCAACAAAAATACCTTCTATTGCTTTTGGATCAAATTTACCTAAACGAACTCCTTTTCTTTTAAAGAAACACTTACACCCGAAAACCCGGTAGTAGGAGATGTTGGGCTTGCTTCCGGTGAGTATTTCATATGGAGTCTTGTTTAGGCCTTTGCGGAGGAAGAGCCGGTTTGAAGAATGACAAGCCGTAGAGATAGCTTCGGCCCAAAAGTTGTATGGAGACTTAAATTCCGCCAACATGGACCTAGCCATATCCATAAGAGTCCGGTTCTTCCTTTCGGCTACACCATTTTGTTGAGGGGTATATGCAGCGGAATATTGATGACGAATCCCCTCATCACTAAGAAATCCATTTAAGGTGTAGTTCTTGAACTCCGAGCCATTGTCACTTCTTATTGCCAAAATAGTTTGACCATGTTGACGTTCAACTTCCTTGGCAAAGTCGATGACGGTTTGTTGAGTCTCACTCTTATGCTTGAAGAAGTAAACCCAAGTATATCTTGAATAGTCATCAACAATCACCAAACAATATTTCTTCCCACCAAGACTTGCATGAGAGGGAGGACCAAAAAGATCCACATGAAGGAGCTCCAAGATCCTCTTGGAAGAAATGATAGTCTTGCTTGGGTGGGGAGAATCATGCATTTTTCCTAGAACGCAAGCCCTGCAAACACGATCTTTGGCAAAAGAAACATTCTCTTTTAGTCCGAGTATGTGGCCACCCTTGTGAAGGCTTTGCAAAGTTCTCATATTGACATGGGATAAACGGCGATGCCAAAGCCAACCCACATCGGCCTTTCCAAATAAACACATTGCACTTATAGTGGTTTTCCCCGAAAAGTCCACCACATACAAGTTATTTTCAATGTGTCCAACGAAAGCGACCTTTAGAGACTTGCTCCACAAGAGTACCACAATGTCATTATCAATGAAGACGGCAAAGCCCATCTTACCAATTGCACGAACTGAAAGTAAATTATAACCAAGGGTCTCAACAAGCATGACGTCCACAAGGGAAATATCCGGTGCGACCACCACCTTGCCAAGACCCAATACCTCGGATTGTGACATGTCTCCATAAGTGACGGTTATATGATTGTCATTAGGCCTCAACTCCGTCATAATCTCCTTGCTTCCGGTCATATGACTTGTGCATCCACTATCAAGCACCCATTTCGATCCACCGGAAGCATAGTCCTACAAGAGATCATTGCTTGGTTTTAGGTCCCCATTTTTCAATGGGTCCTCTTTTGTTAGCAACAAGGGTCTTTGGAACCCAAATAGACCAAGCAATATAACCATCATTTGGACCAACATATTTTGCATAAACATCACCATAATAATCACGGAATAAAACATAGTGAGGGTTAGCAATTCCCGCATGATCATCATGAGTGGCTTTGCCACCCACAATAGGATCCTTCTTTGCTTGAGCGGGCTTGGACTTCTTTTTCTTGTTGTTCTTCTTCTTCTTCTTTGAGACATAGCCAATCCCCGTTTTATCACCGAATGCCTTTTGCTTACTCAAAAGGTCATTCAAGTTTTTCTCACCTATGGGAATGGAGGACTTGGCAAGCTCATCTTTCAACCTAGCATTTTCTTCAATGACATTTGCATGATCACAAGTAGAAGTAGAAGAACTAGGCACATTATTCTTAGTCAATTGAATTTGAAGTTGTTCATGTGACTTGGTAAGAATAGAGTGTTCACTTTTCAAGACCTTGTGAGCCTTGTCAAGATCTTCTAAATCCTTAACAAGTATATCATGACCAACACCAAATTCAACCTTTTCCTTTTTAAGCATTTTTACTTTAGCACGAGCATGATCTCGCTCTTTAATGAGTTTGGAAACAACTTCATTATTAGCTTCCTCAATGGAGTCGAGCTTCTCTTCAAGAGTTGCTCGTTCCTCTTGCTCTTCTTCAAGAGACTCGGTTAGTGAGGCAATATCTTGAGCATATTCTCTTTCAAGCCTCATTTGTTCATCTAGTTTTTCAAGAGTTTTACCATATTGGCTCAATAGACGTTCAAAGTGAATCTTATGAACGCCATCTACACTAGACACATAGTCATCAAAAGCAATAATTTCTTCCTTTACTCTAAGACTAGCAAGATCATTCAAGGAAGCATCATTTGTCTTAGAGGAAGAGAAAGATGTGGGTGATACCTCGGAAGACTTGGCCATAAGGCATTTGACGTTCTTGAGAAGAGAGTCCTCATTGGGGGATTCAAAGAGTGATGTGGAGGAAGTGGAGGTGGTTGCCATTGCGGCCATCTCACTAGTTGTGGTTTCTTCTTCATCACTCTCACTTGCGGAGTACTCTTCTTGAGTCAAGAACACAAACTTTGGTTGCTTCCTCTTTGGTCCACCCTTCTTCACAAAAGGCTTCTTGGATGGTGACTTGGTCTTGTTCTTGAGTATGAGCTTTCCACCATGGTCTTCTCTCTTCTCATAAGGGCACTCGGCAACGAAGTGAAATCTATCATTGCAATTGTAGCAAGTCCTCACCCTTTGACCATTGTTGTCATTCCTTTGATAGCCACTTGACTTGCTTCTTCTTTGATTGTCTTCTTTAGCCTTGTGTGGATCAACCCAAAAGGTTTTTCCGTAGAAGGCCATGTGCTCATTGTACTCATGCCTTATGTCCTCGGGACACATCTCTAGCCTTGCTTCAATACTTGCTTGAAGAGGAACCTCTTTCTCAACCACACTTGCTTTCAATGCAAGATTGGAGCTTCTTTGCATCCCTATGGCACGGGCACGAGCATCTTCCGCATTTTGTGCGGAAACCTTGTAGGCTTGAATTTCTTGCATCACTTGATTGGAGGTCATCTCATTGAAGTTGTGCTTTCCTTGAACACTCTTTATATCCGCGGGCTCATATGGAGTGAGAGCAAGAATGTACTTCATCTTGATCCACTCATCATCAATATGGTGAGCACCGAGGTTCTTGAAGGTGGTAGCAATGGTCTTGAGTCTTCTATACATTTCTTGATGGTCCTCACCATCCATCATGAAGAAACCCTCCGCTTGATTTGAGAAGGCAATATATCTTGTTTTCTTCATGCTCTCATTGCCAACAAAGACATCGGAGAGCGCTTGCCAAGCTTCTTTGGCGGTGAAGAAGTGTTGGATGTGAGGCAAGTCCTTGGATCCCACGGCGACTTGAATCATGTGAAGAGCGGTAGCATTGAGTTGGCTATCGACCGTCTCTCTTCTTGTCATGTTGTGGGGATCCACGGCCTTGAATCCTTCCTCAACGATCCTCCAAAGCTCGATGCAAGAACTGCGCATATGAGAGATCATTTGATATTGCCATTGACCAAAATTTAATGCATCAAGCTTAGGTGGATCTCCTCTATGGTTAATATGAGGATGAGGAACCGGCGGGTCGGGTGAATACCAATGAGGGAATTCACCTTTCCCGTCGCCCTTAGAGGAAGACTTAGCATCGCCATTTTTATCGGCACCCTCCTCTTCTATCCCCACATTCTCCACTTGTGGAGTAGCGGGTTTTTCCGGAGGTGGAGGAGCATTAGCATTTTTAGCTTGCAAGAGTTGCGCTATCATTTCACGCAGCTCATTTACTTGAGTTGTCATGGAAGCCATGGATGATTCCAAAGATTTGAACTCACCCATGGAAACTTGACCCGAGCCCTCACTCGGAGAGGTGTCCATACTCTTAGGCGGTTAAGCCCGAATAAAGAGCCGAGGCTCTGATACCAATTGAACGGATCGTATGGGCACCTAGAGGGGGGGTGAATAGGTGCTACTCAAATTTTAGTTCTTTTTCAATTTAGGCTTGACACAAAGGTAAATTCTCTAGATATGCAACTAAGGTGAATTTACCTATATGTCAACTAGCAAGCTAAGCAAGATACAAGTAGTAAAGGTAATAAAGGATAGAGGTAACCAAGAGTGGAGCACACGGAGACACGGATGTAATTCCCGTAGTTCCTTCCTTTTTAGGGGAAGTACGTCTACGTTGGAGGGGTGTGGTTGCCACACAGGCCTAACCAACGCCACAAAGGCTCACCCTATTCTCCGGTGCAAGCTTCCGCCACAAAGGCCTAGCTCACTTTCCACTAAGGGATTCCTCAAGGCGGAACCGGCCTTTACAAAACTTGGGGCACAACTCCACAACTGAATTGGAGGCTCCCAAGCACCACAAAGATCTCAATCAACAAGTATCAAGATTTCAATCACACAAACAAGGTCAAGGGACACAAGGGAACCCAAGACCAAAGGGCCCTCTAGCAAATGAGAGGGGAAATCAAATCGCTTTGGTGAGGATGTAGATCAAGGCCTTCTCCTTCGATTCTCCAAAGATCAACGACTTTGGTGGGTTGAGGGAGGAGATCTTGCTAATTTGGTGGCTCCAAAAATGGGGTCTTTTCTTCACAGCTCGAGCAGCTTGAGGTTGAAGAAGGGGAGGGGTATTTATAGCCCCTCCCAAAATGTAGCCGTTGCTGACTTGGAGGGGCGGATAATCCGGCCAAAGTTGGGCCGGATAATCCGGCTGGCCGGATAATCCGGCCCCTGGCCGGAATATCCACCCCCCCTACCTGGGTGACGCCGCGCCAGGTCCTTAGCAGAATTTCAGCCACCCCCGGGGGAGGGCGGATTATCCGGCCAAGTCTGGGGCGGAATATCCGGCTGGCCGGATTATCCGGCCCCTGCCCGGAATATCCGGCCCCCCTATCTGGGTGACGCCGCGATAAGTCCTTAGCCGTTTTTCGACCAGCCCAGAGGGGGCGGATTATCCGGCCACCCCTGGCCGGATTATCCGGCCTGGCATTTCTTCAAATGAAAAACCTGCAAATCTTAGCACACAATTATTATCACTAATGTTGTTATCTAACACACAAAATCTGAGGGAAACAAAGTTTGCACTTTCAACGCTGCACCATAAAAATTCGAGAACATTGTCAGAATATCTTTTTAATCTGAAATTTCTTGTTCATATGCCCCAGGTTATATCCAAACTTTCATTAGTTTTGCACTTTTCGATTTGAGCAACACAAGGTCCTCGAAAAAATCGATCTTTGTCAGCTGTTCTGTTTTGACAGATTCTGTCACTATTTGTGTTTACCTCTCGATCGCTTTCTTTTTGAGTTCTTTTGATCACAGAACTTTTGAGGAAGTTGCTACAGTAGCTTATGCTTTAATGGTTGGTATATTTGAGTTTGAAACTGAACCAAAAGGGTAGATTTATTATCATGCTTATGCTAATGTTGCTGATAGAATTGTGTGAAGTTTTGTATGAAGGAAGTTTTCAAGTGTAGGGAATGGAGAGTGATGAGATGAGATGAAGTATGGACAAAAGCTCAAGCTTGGGGATTCCCATGTCACCCCAAGAAATATCCAAAAGTTATAAGCGTCAAAGCTTGGGGATGCCCCGAGGCACCCCTTCTTCATCGACAAAAATCAGGTCACCTTTCGAGACACTATATTTTTATTGCTTCATATTCTATGCGTTTTTCTTAGAGCGCCTTTACTTTTGCTTTCAGTTTTATTTTGTTTTTGCTGCAATAAATAGTTGGATCACACCATGTTTGTTTTGGAGAGAGCTTTGCTCTGTTTTTCATTGCCAAGAACACTCTAGTTTTCATTCTTATCGTTCAACGAGTGTTCTCTTTTTCTCGTACCATGTTTAGCTTTCATTTTTCGCCTTGATTTTTGTTCAGATCTTGTTATATCTTTGCATCAATGTGTATTTAGACCACTGGTATATGTTGGTTTTCATCAAAAAGAGTTGTTTCAAAAAGATTTGAATGGTGTTGGAAAAGAGAAAAAAGTTTCATGCCTAAAGTGGTACAAATGAGAGCTTGTTTAGACTGCGGCTTAGGCTTTTGCATGTCATGCTTGATGTCGTTTTGATAGTATGATTAGTAGTTTTTGTTGTAGCATGACTTGTCTCAAATGACTGAGATTGCTTAATGAGCCTTTAAAAAAATCATGCATAGTTTTTATTATATGGGAGCATGTTATTGTGGTTTTCTCCTTTGATACTTTATTTGGGTTGACTTGGCGCATGCTTACAACATGTTTGACTCTTACTGACAAGGGTGTAGATAATAGAGCCCGTTAGTTAAAGTACCCCTGAGGCCCGTTAAGCTAGGCCCAATTGTAATACTAGTCGATGTACGAGTTCATGTCATATGTCAATACTGTAATCTGTATCGGACCCCTCCCGATCCTTGAGACCTGGCCACCTATATAGGGGCCAGGAGAGGACGGTAAGGGACAGATTGAAAGCAAGCCAAGTATTCTTACGTTTACTTTCGATATACACCTTGTTTGACTGATTTACCTTCGAGTTCATCCGACGCCCTACTCCCCCGATCCTGAGTCCTTCATATTGGACATTTGTCAAGTTAAACCCTCATCAATTGGCGCCGACCGTGGGAAATCTGGGCGTTGGAATCATGAATTCGACGGCTTTTTCGCTTTTAGCCAACAGCAGTCCAGAAGTCGACGAAATCCGGATATCCTTCAGAACCGTCGATTTTCAACCTCACCAGTCAAGTTTCATGCAAGTATTCGAGAGCATGGATCAAGATATGAATTTGACGATCGGAAGTCTAAACTTTCGCGTCGGATCATTGGGTTCGATTCACCTTTCAGATCCAGCGAAACCGGGTCCGTCGGCAAGCAAGTCCAAGACAGAAACAACGTCAGAATCGTTAGAGGGCTCTTCCAGCGAAGTAAATTCACCGGTCAGCTTCGCAGAAATAGAAAAAGAAGAGAGCAAATTTGCAGAAGGCGATGAAACCATGGAAAACTTTGACTTAGAAGTACAACTCGAAGACCTGATGATCTGCCATGATGATACTTCAGATAAATCAACTGACACCTGGAAGACAGGGTTAGAGTTTCATGAGGATGATAGTTCAATCTTCTCAAGCTTCGATAGTAAGTTTGACAATCGGTACCAAGTACTCGCTATTATAGAGGATAACTCAGAAGAGCTCGACGAAAACAACAATCCAGTGCTCAACCCAGGAAACATAAACAGGGGAGCAAACTACCTGGCAGAAGGAGAAACTGCAGACTCCCTGGCAAACAGGGAAAAAGTTCGACTATCAGTCGATGAGTGGAGGACAATCAAAACAGCCGTGGAGCACTTGACGCCAATACCAAATAACGCTAGCAAAAATATGCTTTTTGGGTACCACTACTCCAAAGCAACTAGCAAAAGAAAGAATTGAGATACATAAAAGAAGAGACTCAGCCATTGCGGCAAGCGATGCTTATCATAGAGCACGTAGCGATGCGTCATACACGAACAACAAAAGGCATCGTCGACATGGATCAAGGTACGAGAACCTCGAATACTCAGACAGGCAAAGTCTCTCAAAAAACCTCGACTCGTCTTTCTTATCAGTCGATGAGCAAGGGAACATTATACCAAAGACACCCGAAGCAGCACTGGTGGCAGCTCAAGCATACCTGCACACAACGCAACCAAATCCAGGAGATCCAAGGGAACATATGCACCGGGCAGCACTGCAGGGATTAAAGATGGTAGGTAACAAGCTATCAGCAGAAGAGGAGGAGGCATACCGTAACAAAGGAATTCACAAACCAAGGTCACCACACCGTCACAACAGTCCTCGGCACAGAAGCGGCAGTCGACGATCTAGAACGCCATCACCAGGGCGACACAACAGTCCAAAGCATAAAGGGACCCGAAGATCCAGGACTCCCAACAAAGCATATGACTACGAAGACGACGAAAAGGAGATGGGGGCGTCATGCTTTACCCATAGGGTTCGCATCACGCCAGTACCCAAAGGTTTCAAACTACACCATGATCAGCAAAAATATGATGGATCTCAAGAGCCGCATTCATGGCTTTCGGATTATCTACAAGTAGTAAAATTACTGGGGGGAATCAGGGAAACAGCAATGCAAAGTTTGCAATTACACCTCACCGGCGCAACAAGGTCATGGTTAAGCAAAATAGGGAAAGAAATAATTGGAAGCTGGGAGGAGCTCACAAAGCAATTTACGAGCAACTTCAAGTCGACATAGAAGCGGCCAGCATCCATAGAAGATGTCAAAGCCTGCGTGCAGCAACGCAATGAGACATTAAGAGCGTATATCCAAAGATGGAGCATTATCAAAAATTCAGCAGTCAAAGTCTCAGACAAAAGAGCAATAGATGCATTCACACTCGGGTTGCGGCGAGGAGACCTAGTCGAAGAGATGGGCAGGCTTAAACCAAAAATAGTATCAGATTTAATGGATATAGCAAACAGATTTGCAAATGGAGAAGATGCGTGCAATAACAAACAGACACGATCACCAGAAGATGATAGAGGGAACAGATATGGAGGCCAAAGGAGGAGATCTCGCAATTATGACAACTACGGCTCCCACTACCAAGGGAACGACCGTAGAAGCTCAGGGTACCGTAGCTATGGAAAAGAAGACTACGGAAGCAATAGGAAATTTTAGACAAGAGAACCCAGAGAATACAACTCATCACCAGAAGATATGCTAAACGGGCCATGTCACATACACTCCGCATTTGTTGATGGGAAACGAGTATCTAGACACGCAATGAAAGATTGCACGACGTTCTTGAAACTCCAGGAAGCAGCACTAAACAAGCAAGCCGAAGCAAAACGACAAGGATACGAAGGAAACACAAACAACACGCCTGCAAGTCAACAAGGAAACAATGGAGTCCTGCAAGGTCAAGACCAGCCGAACCAGGGACGCGACAATGACAAAGGATATGTTCCATCTAAAGGGCATATCACAGCAATGATACAACCAGTGCCCAAGTCGAACAAAGAGGAGAAAAGCATAACTCGCCAAGTAAACCTCGCAGTAGTTTTGCCTCTAGCAACAACGGAGTATCTGCACTGGTCAGAACAACCCATAGAATTCAGCAGGGATGATCACCCCATAACAGTACCTCGGCCAGGAAACGCACCTCTGGTACTCAAAGCCCAAATTGGGACATACGATGTCGACAGAGTATTTATGGATGCAGGAAGCGGAATAAATCTGATATACGCGAAGACTCTACGAGCAATGCACATTTCATTAGAGTTCCTGAAGCCAACTGACTGTTCCTTCCACGGAATAGTCCCAGGGAGTGCAAACTATCCACTAGGTCGAATAGCACTCAACGTTTGTTTCGGGAATCGACAAAACTACAGAAGAGAGAAGCTTGACTTCGAAGTCATGGATTGGCCATCACAATATCATGCAATCCTCGGGCGACCCCCATTTTCGCGATTCATGGCAGTACCTCACTACACATACCTGGTACTAAAAATGCCAGGACCCAATGGAATTATCACAGTAAAAGGAAGCTTTGAGTTATTGGATCTATGCGACAAGGAATTTCACAAGATGGCCCAAAACTTTGGCATGATGGCAAGCTACGGAGAACCTAACTACAAAGCAAAAAGCACGACTACATGAGTCACACAACAACTCGAAGGACACCCAGCAGAGCCAGAAGTGAAGAAACCACGGGTACAACCGTCAGACCAAGAGAAACCTACAAGAGAAGAAGAGAAGACCCAGGCGACATAGGCGACAAGAACAACAAAAAAGTAGAGTAGAAAAATAAGGCTGTAAAAGCCATGAGCTATTCCAGGGCAATGCCCTCTAGATCCAGAACACAGGTCATAGGCCGTATCTCTTGGGACACCCCATGTATCTTACATTATAAGTATAAATAAAGACAAAGTTCCTCCTGTTTGAGTTTACATGTCTTTAAACAAAATTGCGGTAAACGCACTAAAAATAGAAAAGTAAATGCCTTGAGAACAAAACAAAGCTTCTGATAAAAGGATTCAGAAACAAAAACTCTCACATTCTACACACAAAAATATACAAGCGTCACAGCATTGGCTGATCAGAATCATCTACTCCCAAAGGATTCAAGTAATGATGCTCGCGGAAAAACGCGGCATCCTCTCGAAGCAACCTAGCTATGAGCCTCCTTGCTGGTTGAAGGGTAGCATCCATGTGAACTCGCAACCTAGCTCCCCCTGGAGGCATACTTAGTGACATAGAACTATAATTGAGCCTTGGATGCCACTTACGTGTCCACCCAAGAGCAAAATTAGCACCAGCCACCAAGTTGAGCTCTATCAGCCGATGTATTCGCTGACTAGACCTAAAAGCGTCAAGTAGCTGCAGGAAGCTTCCACGCAGAGGATTGCGAGGAAGCATGACAGAATACATGGTCGTCAAAGATCTTCGACAACCATCAATTGCTTCCCCAATATGCTGAGCATGATCCTGAAGAAGCACAATGGCATGACGGCGTCGGGGATCAGACCATAAACTATCGACTCCCTCTGATGATTTCTCGAGAGCCGCAGTTTGTTCAGAAACCCGACGTGTCTCACCAACAAAGTCCATGCAAGTACCTGAGATAATGAGAAGGTATTAGCCACCAATAATAGAGTAAAAAGAAAAGAGGAAGGCTGCAAGGAACCTTACATCGCAACATCTCACAGACAGATTCAACAATACCAATAAGAAAGGAGTCGCATTGTTCAAGATGCACGATTTTGGCCGTCAGACCCGACACCTTATCCTCGAGTATAGATATCTGTTTCATAAAGCCGCAAGATTTGCTGGCCTTGTCCATAGCAATCTGTGCCTGGCGCTTCATCAAGGATAAACAGCCTTCAAGGTCTGAAATTCTCAACGAATATTCAGAACATCAACAAGAAGGATGAGGAGGCGAAGAAGCTCCGGAGTTGAACATATTGGCGGGAGATGAAGCCCGATCACGACTCGACGACCCACCAGCATGCACAGGCTGGAAGCAAAAAGAAAGAAAAAGATAGCATCTCAGAAACTAAATCAAGCACGACATTTCATAAGGGACGAATATTTACAAAGAGCATAAGTCCTCTGACTAGTTCTCGGGCAAAATATGACTAAAGTTCACTACATCAAAATAAACGAAGACTACAAAGGAAGATTAAGTCTATGCCACCTCAGCCTCAGGGTCCGTGGCAGAAGTAGGCGCGGAAGAGGTAGCACCAGTGTTGGGAGGAGGCATCGACCCACTTGTCACCAGAGTCGAAGAAACTGGTATAGCAGAGGTCGACGAAGCCCCTAAAGGAGAAATAATAGACATGATGCCTGGCGCGTACCTCTTCGCCTTCTCAAAAAAAACCCGCAGCTCTGAAAGAGGTCGACCGCGGGAAGAGCTCACCTTCTCCCAGTTAACCTCCTCGCCATGCGAATAAGTAAGCGCAATGCCCCCCTCCGCACCTCACTTCACAGAGCGGCTCTTCATCAGTAGAATAGGATCTTTGGGGGTGTCAAAAGCTATTGCAAGCTTCTTCAGATCAGTAGCTGGCACATCCGCTTTCTGCTTGGGCCACAACCCGACAAAAATCCGCGTTAGCACGCGGTTAGCCAGCTCGAAGATCTCCTGGATAGATATCCAATTCGACTCTAGCAAGTTCACTGCGGCCATTAGAGGATCATCGTTTGGCTGCAAAGATGCTGAAGACACCCCAGTATGTTCTAAATAACCAAGGAGACAAAGACAGAGAAAAAAAACATACATCAGCAAGTATAAGAATGGGCAACTCAATAAAGAAGGGAAAAGCATGGTATTTACCTCCAGCAAGAGCCAAAATTTTATTAAGGCGTTCAGTTACGGCCTGCTCCCTCTGGATACGCTCCTTATTAGCATCAGCAAGGGTTTTCTCCGCTTTCTTTGCCCTAGCCAATGCTGACTTAGTGGACTTCTCAACAGTGGTTTTGGCATCGGTGGCGGCATTCCAAGCTTTTCTGGAAGCTTCGAGTTCAGCTTCCAGAGACGAGATGCAAGCATTTGCTGCCGCCAAATCATCAGCAGCACAAGAAGAGGAAAGAAAACTCGATAAAATAGCCACAGAAGCGCAAAGTTAGGCAAATAAAAGACACAGGATGGCAAAAGGTTTACCATGAGAAAGACCTCGCCGCTTTCAAAAACTCGACACATTCAGTACCCAAGGAGACGAACTTTTTCATCAAAGTCTGTCCAAGGCAGGGCATGAGAAGAGTAGTTCAAAGCTAGTAAACAACAAAAATAAATAGTACTTACATCATTAGTGGGGATAACTGGCCGAGGGGCATCGAGAGAAGTACTCGCAGCTGACGCTTTCTTTAGGCGTTTGGAAGCACGAAAACTAGCCTTCTTGGTAGCAGCTTCTGGTGACTTAGTCACCACAGCTGCCTCTTGCGAAGGTGGTTCATCAACAACAGGAGCATCAATAACAGGAGCAGTGGCAGCAAATTTCTTTGGGTCCTCGTTGTCACTGAAAAAGAAACAAAAAGAGTAAAGCACTCTGTCCAAGTCGACAGAAAGAAGAGTATATGAAAAAGTCAGCAAACAACTCATGAGTCCAGGGCGTCGAAAAGCTCTTCTTCATCCTCTAGAGCAGAGGCCTCCTGATTGCTAGATTGTTGGGAACCCCAAGATTAAGGTTTGATGTATATAGCAGCAAGTTTTTCCCTCAGTAAGAAACCAAGGTTTATGTCGATCAGGAGAAAAGCAGACAATACGACTGAAGGTGATGCTTGCTAGTTTGCGACAGCTTCAGACAATTTATATATGGCGCCTCGTCCAAGCTTTGCTTGCTAGCTGCAACGCGGAACCTGCACACAACACAACCAAGTACTTTGTTCCCAACTTGCGATGAGGTTGTCAATCTCACCGGTTTGCTTGAAACAAAGGGTATGAGCGTATCGAGTGGAAAGTGATGATAGTATGCGAGTAAAGTAAACAGTGCAAGTAAAGTAAATAGGTGATAACAATATGATGGAAATAGGACCGGGGTCCACAGTTCACTAGTGGTGTCTCTCCACAAGATAAATAACACATGCTGGGTAAACAAATTACAGTTGGGCAATGGATAGAATAAAGATAAACGTGATATGTCAAGAAGATCACTATGAGATTTACTCTGGCATTACAACAAAATACATAGACCGCCATCCAACTGCATCTATGACTAATAATCCACTCACGGGGATATCATCCGAACACCCCATGAGTATTAAGTTGCGAACAACAGATAATTACTTTAAGCAAAGTGTGTAATGTAAATAAAGCATATGCCCTTGAGCATATCAATGTTGTTTTCTCCCTAGTAGCAATAGCACATCTACAACCTTAGAGGTTTCTGTCACTCCCCCAGGTTAAATGGAGGCATGAACCCACTATCGAGCATAAATACCCCCTCTTGGAGTCACTAGCAACTACCCAGCCAAGATAGCTACTAACAATGGAGAGCATGCAAGATCATAAACAACATAGAGATAACAAAAGATATAATTCAGTACAGTAACTCAATCATAACACCAATATTCATCGGATCCCAACAAACCAAACATGTAGAATTACATAACGGTGATCTCAATCATGTAGGGCAGCTCATGAGATCTAAACATGAAGCACATGGTGGAGAAGACAACCATCTAGCTACTGCTATGGACCCATAGTCCAAGGTAGACTACTCACTCATCGCGCCGGAGGCAAGCATGGTGATGAAGAAGACCTCCGGTGGCGATTCCCCTCTCCGGCAGGGTGCCGAGAAGAGCTTTTGGACCCTCCCGGTCTTTGGGTCGATGGCGGCGGCGGATCGCGATGTGTTCTGGAAAATTGATCGGGTACTTAGGTTTTTTCCGTCGGGGGGTCTTTATAGGCGAAGGGGCGATGTCAGGAGTGGACCCAGGTGCCCTCACACCATGGCGGCACGGCCAGGGCCTAGGCCACGCCAGCCTGGTGTGTGGGGCCCCTGTGGCCCCTCTCCTACTCCTCTTCGGATCTCTGGAAGCTTCCGGGAAAACTAAGACTTCAGGAACTTGTTTCATCCAATTCCGAGAATATTTCCCGTGTATCACTTGTGAAACACAAAAATAGCAGAAAACAGGGAACTGGCACTATGGCAACTTGTTAGTAGGTTAGTTCCGGAAAATGCATAAAAGTGCCACGAAGTGTAACGAAACATTAGGCAAATGATGTAAAAACAAGCATGGAGCATCAAAAATTATAGATACGTTGGAGACATATCAAGCATCCCCAAGCTTAACTCCTGCTCGTCCTCGAGTAGGTAAGTGATAACAAAAGAATAATTTTTGAGGTGACATGCACCTACACAATCTTGATCATGTATGTAAGCATTTGTGAGCTGGGATCATAAGAACTTAAAACATGGGCATGAAGATATAATCTTGACAATAGAAACTTAGCAACCAAGTTGTAAACATGCAAATGAACACAAACAAAAGATCATGAAAATGAAACAATGAAAGTCAAACATGTGTTCAAATCATAAGGAAAAACATACAAATGGTTTTCAGCTTGTCCTTCAAAGAGAGCAAAACATAAATGCATAGGACACCTCAAAGTTTAAGAGGGCGACTAGATACAAATAATTTAAGAACAAGTGAAACCAACAATATGAATCAATCAATGAACTTTGGGACAATGCATATTATACTAAGAATGACAACTATGCTCTCTTAATGGTGCATAAAGATAGAAGGTGGTGACTCAACATAAAAATAAAAGAAAGGCCTTTCGCAGAGGGAAGCAGTGATTGCAAGTTTTATAACCTTCAAAAATTATGGTACTTACCGGCTTTGAGCTCTCATTGCCCCCATCATAAGCATCTTGAATGGTTAAAGTTAATGCGAGAACAATTATGATGCATATGCTTGACAAATCATAAGTTGAAAACCTTGTGTCCCGTGAATACGAGTACCCAAACCTCATGCTACTTTACTTAGAGTCCCAAGCAAGGCTTTTGTCATTGTAAATATATGCATATCATTGAGAACCGCCAACGGGGTACCTGTCGGGGGGATGACCCCCGGTAGGGTCAAGAGAGTAGAAAGACACAAGGTCTATGATTGACTTTATGCCGGGTTATCAAGGAAGGGCCTGGCCGGAATATAAGAGCATCGGCCAGGCCGGCATATAATGTGTATCCCGGCTGATACTTGGATATGCCGGCATAGCCGGAATACTTATAAAAGTGTGCCGGCATATACTTAGATATGCCGGCCTAACCATTTGGTGTGTTGTGCAGGAGCAGGGGAGGCCGGATTACCCGACCCTCGTAGGTCGTTGGTCCGGCATATAAAGTCCTGGGTATGGCCAACGGTCATATCCGGGATACTTAAGTCAACCAAGGTGTCGCATCCCTATAATCAAGGAAGAAAACATCCCAGCATGGTAGCAGAGTAAGATGGCAGGGTGCACAGTGGAGGTTACCTACCCTCACTGAGCACAAGTACGAGCTTACCGCACAGAGGTAAGGCCACAGTTCAAGAGGTACAAGGTACAGCAAGGGGAGTCCCATCGAGAGCAATCAGGGAGAAAGTCGTGGGCGTCTGCCCTCGACAGCAAGTCCTGTTTGGAGTGTAGTTGGTGTCTCCTGGTCTTCTATGACCGTTGTAACCCTGGCCACCACTATATAAGGTGGCATAGGGAGCCCTGGTAAAGGGTTGGTCGCTGGAAGAAGGTTGGAAGGTTGAAGGTAGGTTGGTCACTCTGTACTCCTACACTTAGCAGTTCATCTTCCTTCTCTAGCAGAGAGCTTGGAAGCACCATTGTGGTGTACTACATCGACCCATATATACAATCAGTAGAGCAGGAGTAGGGGTGTTATCTCCTTACGAGAGCCCCGAACCTGGGTAGATCAGTGTCTCTTTCTGTCGTGCTTTTTAGCTCGTTCCCCTCTCCCGAATCCTCCAGCATCTAGTTCGGCCCCCATTTAAGCCATCCTATGGCATATGTTGTTTCACCACGACGACAGTACCTCTGTGCCTGATGACATGAAACAAGCCCAGACCAAAATGACAGGACAAGCAGACAATGAACACCTCGACATCTCTTTTATTTGCCATTTGTTTAGCTTTTTGTTGTGAGATGCGTCGTTGAATGTTCACCATGGGTATGCTGCAAATTTCCACCATGAATTATGCATGGCTTAGATTAGCGGCCTGACGTTTCCCTAACACATATACAAACTCCATGATGCCCACAAGATTCCCAATTCATTTCACACCGCGGGCATCCATAAACAAAAGATCACGATATCAACTCAAATAAGAAGTGCAATGTTGAAAACTTGCCCATGACTGCATGGCTGGGCTAGTCTCCAACTTACAACATGCAAGCATAACAACTCAACATAAGAGACCACAATGTCAAATTTATAAGAACAGGAAAAAGTAAAGTGTGCCTTCCGGTTCGTGAGAGCTTTACTGACCGAATTTTGCATAACACTGGTAAGAGTTTAATTTGAAGAGAAAATAAAAGCAAATCAAATTTACTTGGAATAGCAAATTGCTAGTAGGTATGTATGGTGGACACTTTGGAAAACTTTGGCTTTTAGGAGTTGGATGCACGAGTAGAGCTCATACTCAGTACAAGGCAAGGGCTAGCAAAAGACTGGGAGCGACCAACTAAGAGAGCAATAATGGCCATAATCATGCAAAGCGACAAAGCGACATTAAAAGAAGCATAAGATGGAATCAAAAGTCAAAAACTAAATGATCATAGAGGCTATTGGCAACTTTGTAAGAGTCTAACATGTGTGAGCATGTACCAAGTCAACCCAAATAAAGCATCAAGGAGAAAACCAAAATAATGCTTCCAAACAATAAAAACAACGCATGATTTTTTCAAAGGCTCATTAAACAATCTCAGTTATTTGAGACAAGTCATGCTACAGCAAAACCACTAAGCATACTATCAAAAAGGCATCAAGCACGACATGAAAAAGCCTAAGCCACAGTCTACACAAGCTCCTTCTTGTACCACTTTTTTGCATAAAGCTTTTTTTTCTTTTCCAACACCATTTGAAATTTTTAAAGACACCTCTTTTGATGAAAACCAATAAAGATCAGAGGCAAAAATACACCTTGATGAAGATATATGACAAGGTCTGAACGCATATCAAGGTGAAAATGAAAACCAAAAGCAGTAGCGGAAAAAGAAGAACACTCGGTGAAATTGTAAGAATGAAAAACGGAGTGTTCTTTGCAAATGAAAACGAGTACATCTCCTCCAAAGGAAATTTGTTGGGGTCCAACCATTTATTGCAGCAAACAAACTAAACTAACTAAGAAAACTAAAACAACTGACGCTCTAAGAAAAACACATAGTGCATGAAGCAATAAAAATATAGTGTCTTGAAAGGTGACCTAATTTTTGCCGATGAAGAAGGGGTGCCTCGGGGGCGTCCCCAAGCTTTGACGCTTATACTTCTTGGATATTTGTTAGGGTTCTGGGCATCCCCAAGCTTGAGCTTTTGTCCATTCTTCAACTCATCTCATCATTCTTCAATCCCTACACTTGAAAACTTCCTTCATACAAAACTAAACACAATTCTATTAGCAATATTAGTGTAGCATATAATATAATCAACCTCTTTTTGCATCAGGTTTCAACCCAAAACCACCACATATATAGCAATACTACTGTAGCAACTTCCCCGAAAGTTCTATGATCAAAAGAACTCAAAAGAAAGCGATAAAGCGGCAAACACAAATATTGGCAGAAATCTGTCAAAACAGAACAGCTGACAAAGGTCGAATTTCTGAGAGGTTTTCTGTTGCTCAAATCAAAAAGTGTTCAACTAACGAAAGTTTGGATATAACCTAGGGCATATGCACAAGAAATCGCAGGTCCAAAAGATATACAGAGAATTTATACGAATTTTTACGGTGCAGCACTGAAAACAGTTTTAGGACAGCAACATCCCCAAATCTTTACCTCACTCGAATTAGAGGCTTCTCTTGGCACAAAAACAAAATAAAAAGGATAAGGAGCGGTCATTACAGTAGTAATGACTTCTAAGACTCAAATAAAAGAAAAAGTACTGAAAATAAAACATTGGGTTATCTCTCAAGGGTGCTTTTCTTTAACGCCTTTGAGCTAGGCGCAGAAAATTTGCGAATCAAGTAACATCAAGTGATGAAGCATCAAGCTCATAATTTTCTCTAAGAATAGAGTCAAAAAACAATTTCTTTCTTTTCCTAGGGAAGTGTTCCATACCTTTCTTGAGTGGGAATTGATATTTTATGGTGCCTTCTCTCATATCAATGATGTCACCTACAGTTCGAAGAAAGGGTCTTCCCAAAATAATAGGACATGAAGCATGGCATTCAACGTCCATAACAAGAAAATCAATGGGAACAAGGTTATTGTTAACCACAATAAGAACATCATTAATCCTTCCCAAAGGTTTCTTCTTAGCAACATCATCAATAGGAACATCATAATAACACTTTTCAAGCGGTGGTAAATCGAGCATGTCATAAATCTTTCTAGGCATAGTAGAAATACTAGCACCTAGATCACATAAAGCATGGAAATCAAAACCATTAACATGCATATCAATGATGGGTTCCCAACCATCTTCTAACTTCTTGGGAACAGAGGCTTTTTGCTTCAACTTTTCATCCCTAATTTTTATGAGAGCATTGGTAATATGCTTAGTAAAAGCAACATTTAAAGAACTAGCATTGGGAGTCAAAGCAAGCTTTTGCAAGAACAAAATAACTTCATATATATTGCAGCCATCAACATCAAAATCATTAAAAGAAATAGAGCTATCGTCCCCCACACTCCGAAAAATTTCAGCACTCTTTTGAGAAAAAGTTTTGGCAGTTTTAGGTTTTTTAACACAAGGAGTGGGAGTTTTCTCTACCCCAATCAAAGTAAGAGGATTGCTAGCATTAGGAGCGACATCATTAGAGGTAGTAATGTTACATACCTTCATCTCTCTATCCATCTCATCTTCTCTTTCCCACCTGGCATGCAATTCCGCTAACAATCTAATATTTTCATCAATTCCAGCTTGAATAGCATTAGCGGTAGCAAAAACATTGTTCTCTTTCACATCATTAGGAAACACTTTTAATTTCAGAAGTTCAACATCATGAGCAAGGCTATTAACTTTAGAAGCAAGAATATCAATTTTACCTAACTTTTCCTCAACTGACTTGTTAAAAGCAGTTTGCTTACCGATGAAGTCCTTGAGCATTACCTCAAGCTCGAAGGGCGCGGCCCTAGTATTGTTGTAGGAATTACCATAAGAATTACCATAACCATTACCATTGGTAGAAGGATACGGCCTATAATTGTTACTAGCAAAATTGTTCCTATAAGCATTGTTGTCAAAATTATTATTTCTAATGAAGTTCACATCAACATGCTCTTCTTGGGCAACCAAAGAGGCTAAAGGAACATTATTAGGATCAACATGAGTCCTATCATTAGCAAGCATAGCCATAATGGTATCAATCTTATCACTCAAGGAAGAGGTTTCCTCAACAGAATTTACCTTCTTACCTTGTAGAGCTCTCTCGGTGTGCCATTCGGAATAATTTACCATCATGTTGTCAAGTAGCTTTGTTGCGGCGCCCAAGGTGAGGGACATAAAAGTGCCTCCAGCAGCTGAATCAAGTAGGTTCCTCGAAGAAAAATTCAGTCCTGCATAAAAAGTTTGGACAATCATCCAAGTAGTCAGTCCATGAGTGGGGCAATTCTTTATCATAGATTTCATTCTTTCCCAAGCTTGAGCAACATGTTCATTATCAAACTGAGTAAATTTCATAATATTGCTACGCAGAGATATAATCTTAGCAGGAGGATAGTATCTACCAATAAAAGCATCCTTACACTTAGCCCATGAATCAATACTATTCTTAGTTAAAGACAGCAACCAATCTTTAGCTTTTCCTCTCAAAGAAAAAGGAAACAACTTGAGCTTAATAATATCACTTTCTACATCCTTATATTTCTGCATCTCACATAGCTCAACAAAATTGTTGAGATGAGCAACAACATCTTCAGTACTAGCACCAGAGAATTGCTCTTTCATAACAAGGTTCAACAAAGCAGGCTTAATCTCATCCAAGCTTTGCTTGCTAGCTGCAACGCGGAACCTGCACACAAGACAACCAAGTACTTTGTTCCCAACTTGCGATGAGGTTGTCAATCTCACCGGTTTGCTTGAAACAAAGGGTATGAGCGTATCGAGTGGAAAGTGATGATAGTATGCGAGTAAAGTAAATAGTGCGATTAAAGTAAACAGGTGATAGCAATATGATGGAAATAGGACCGGGGTCCACAGTTCACTAGTGGTGTCTCTCCATAAGATAAATAACACATGCTGGGTAAACAAATTACAGTTGGGCAATTGATAGAATAAAGATAAACATGATATGTCAAGAAGATTGATACGTCCAATTTGCATCACTATTTTGTATCATAATTTACTGTTATTCATTGATATATTTCATATTTAGATATGATACTTATGTTATTTCCTTTGTTTTCACATGTTTGATGATCATCGGAGGAGCTGCTGCCGGAGTCAGGATTCTACTGGAAAAAGGACCATCAGGAGTCCATATTTTGAAGATCAGGAAAATTCCAGAAAAATACCCAGAAATTATAATTTCCCAGAAGACTCACGGAGCCAGAAGGAGAAGTTGAGAGGGGCCAGGGGTGGCCCACACGCTAGGGCGGCGCGGCCAGCCCCCTGGCCGCGCCAGCCCTGTGTGAGGGGCCCCTGGCCCACCTCTGGTCTCGCCCCTTCGCGTACATCATCGTCCCCGAAAACCTAAGTCAAGGGGGGGGTTCAGAGTTAGACACAGCCGCCTCTGCGGGGCGGAGAACACCAGAGAGAGAAAGCTCTCCGGCAGAGAGAAATCTGCCGGGGAAATTCCTTCCCGGAGAGGGGAGATCGTCGCCATCGTCATCACCATCGCACCGGACTTCATCGGGATCATCATCATCATCATCATCTCCATCACCAGCACCTTCATCTCCACCATCACCTCGCCATCCCGCTGTAACATCTTGAGTTGGATCTTGTTATATTCATAGGGGAAACTTTCCCGGTGTTGATTACTTTTGTAGTTGATGCTATTGAGTGGAACCGTTGAATTAAGGTTTATGTCCAGATTGTTATTTACCATTATTTTACCTCTGATCATGATCCAAATGATGTCTTGTGAGTAGTTCGTTTAGTTCTTGAGGACATGGGAGAAGTCAAGATGTTAGTAGTGAATAATTGTTGAGAAATATTTAATGGTTTGATATTGTTGTGGTGCTATTTCACTAGTGGTGTCATGTGAACGTCGACTACATGATACTTCACCATTTATGGGCCTAGTGAGATGCATTGTGTATTTGGCTACCAATTGTGGGGTTGCTGGAGTGACAGAAACCTAAACCTCCGTTGGGAAACCATTGCACCAGGGAGCGTAGGATCCTAGAGTTTAAGGCTGTGGTTAGATTTATCTTAATTACTTACTTGTATTTGCGGATGCTTGCAAGGGGTATAATCACAAGTGTGTATTTATCCTAGTAAGGGTAGTGCGCTAGCACAGGTTCACCCCCATAACACTTACCAAATCAATAAATACTATTGGCTCTATGAAGCGAAAGCTCTTGACAGAAACCTCCCGTGTGTCCTCGAGAACGTTTGGTTATTATAAGAACACAACCGGCTTGTCCTTTGCTGAATAAAGGATTGGGCCACTTGCTGCAATTGTTACTACTGTCTTTTATTTACTCGCACTTTATTTACTCGTATTACCAAATACTCCTGAAAACCTGTTTGCTAGTATTTACAGTGATTCCTTGATCAAAACTGCTCATCAACACCTTCTGCTCCTCGTTGGGTTCGACACTCTTATTTATCGAAAGTACTACGATACACCCCCTATACTTGTGGGTCATCAAGACTATTTTCTGGCGCCGTTGCCGGGGAGTGTAGCGCTATTGAAGAGTGGAATTGGAAAAGGTAACCGTCACTGTGAGTATTGTTTTATTTTGTCTTTTATTTTTATTCTGCTATGGAGAACTCTCCATTTGGTTTCCTATTTGGAAACACACCTACTACTACTGCTGCTGCTGCACATGCGGAGGAACCACCACCGCCACCGCCTGCTGAAATTGATCCTTTTAAAATACCTATGAAAATTGTTGGGCGTATTATGGATAACTGCTATTCAGGAGATGGAACTGTCCATCCGGGTGATCACTTATTGTTTATACATGAATTATGCGAGTTGTTCAGGTGTGCAGGTATTTCAC
The DNA here is from genome assembly GCA_007115705.1 of Dactylis glomerata. Classification (NCBI taxonomy): domain Eukaryota; kingdom Viridiplantae; phylum Streptophyta; class Magnoliopsida; order Poales; family Poaceae; genus Dactylis; species Dactylis glomerata. The sequence goes on along the minus strand of QXEO01000542.1, from coordinate 3,213,291 downwards.
CAAGCCAGGTCAAGAAGAAATTATTCTCTATATCATTGAAAGGCAGAGCTGAAGAGTGGTATCGACTACTCCAAGATGGTCCATCTATGGCATGGGAGGATATTGTGCCTCTCTTTTATTCCAAGTTTTATCCTCCAAGTGAAATTCATAAAGACCGTAACAAGATATATAATTTTTGGCCTCATGATGGAGAGAGTATTGCCCAAGCGTGGGGGAGATTGAAGTTACTAATGCTCAAATGCCCCATTCATGAGCTCCCTAATAATATTGTTATTGATAATTTTTATGCGCGGCTTACTCTTCCTGATAAGGATTATTTGGATGCTTCTTGTTTTGGATCATTCACTCATATGAAAGAAGATGCCAAGTGGAAACTTCTTGACCGTATAAAAGAGAATGCTGAAGGTTGGGAAAACGACAAAGGTAGGAAGTCAGGTATAAACTATGATTATGAATGCATTAAATCTTTTATGGGAACCGATGACTTTCATAGTGTTAGCGCTGCTTATGGTCTTGATTCCCAAATACTTGCTAATTGTCTTAAGGCCTTTGCCTCTTATATTGATGTTCCAAAGAAAGATTGGAACAAATATCATGCGCCTTATAAAGATTCTATTAGTCATATACCTGCTGCAGCTACAGAAGTTTGCACGGTTGATAGCATCATTCCTGAACCTTATATTGAGAAGACACCTTTCCCTGTTAAGGTAAAAAAGTATTCTACTTTGGTAAGTGTGTCTAATAAAAGTACTAAGAAAGCTACAGAGCCTGATGAGCAAATTACTATTAAATCTCCTGTTGCTATATTGAAAGATCTTGTTACTAAAGATGTAGGAGATGAATATATTCTTTTTTGTGAAGATGCTTCTAACATTCTCTCGCATCCTAAAAAGCATAGGAAAGCAAGTGTTCCTATTATTTCTGTCAGGATTGGAGATCATTGCTATTATGGCTTATGTGATATTGGTGCTAGTGCAAGTGCTATTCCCTTAGAGCTTTATAAAGAAATTATGCACGAGATTGGCGCTTGTGAACTTGAAGATATTGATGTGGTTGTTCAGCTTGCTAACAGAGAGACCGTTTGGCCTCTTGGTATTGTTCGAGATGTGGAAGTTCTATGCGGTAAGACTAAGTACCCTACTGATTTTCTAGTACTTGGTAAGGAGGCTAGTGAAACTTGTCCTATTATTTTTGGTAGACCCTTTTTGAACACTTGTGGCGCCATAATAGATTGTAAGAAAGAGAAATTTTTTACTAAGTTTAATGGAGAGTCTTATGAGTTTAATTTTTCCAAGTTTGCTAAGACTTCTTATGAAAATGACACGCCTAATGAAAATTTTCGAGTTGAGCAGCTTGCTTCTATTGCTCTTGCCCCTAATAATGCCTTGCAGCAATTCATAGAAGATCACGAAAGTGATGTTTTTAGCAAGGAAAGAGAAGAGATTGACGATATTCTTCTTCGTCAACCACCATTACTCAAGCATAATCTACCTGTGGAGGATCTGGGTACCACTTTGCCGCCTAGAGAAGATCCTGTGTTTGAATTAAAACCTTTACCTGATGACCTCAAATAGGCTTATATTGATGATAAGAAAATATATCCTGTTATTATTAGTTCTAAACTTTCAGGAAAGGAAGAAGAAAGATTATTGGAGATATTGAGGAAACACCGAGGAGCTATGGGATATACTCTTGATGATTTAAAAGGGATTTCTCCTACTTTATGTCAGCATGCCATTAATATGGAGAAAGACGCAAAGCCAGTTGTAGAGCATCAACGCCGCTTAATTCCTAAGATGAAGGATGTGGTAAGGAATGAGGTATTAAAACTCCTTGATGCTGGTATTATTTATCCTATTGCTGATAGTAGATGGGTTAGTCCTGTTCATTGTGTCCCTAAGAAAGGAGGTATGACTGTTGTACCTAATGAGAATAACGAGCTTATTCCTCAGAGGGTAGTTGTTGGTTATAGAATGTGCATTGATTATAGGAAGGTAAACAAAGTTACTAAGAAAGATCATTACCCTTTACCGTTTATAGAACAAATGCTAGAAAGGTTGTCTAAGAAGACTCATTTTTGTTTCCTTGATGGTTATTCTGGTTTCTCTCAAATTGCTGTTAAGAAGGATGATCAAGAGAAAACCACTTTTACTTGTCCTTATGGAACTTATGCTTATAGACGTATGCCGTTTGGTTTATGCAATGCTCCTGCTACTTTTCAAAGATGCATGTCTGCTATTTTTCATGGCTTTTGTGAAGAAATTGTGGAGGTCTTCATGGACGATTTTTCCGTCTATGGAACTTCTTTTGATAATTGTTTGCACAACCTTGATAAAGTTTTGCAGAGATGCGAAGAAACTAACCTTGTTCTTAATTGGGAGAAATGCCACTTTATGGTAAATGAAGGAATTGTCCTTAGACATAAAATTTTTGAAAGAGGTATTGAAGTTGACAGAGCAAAAGTGGAGGCAATTGAGAAAATGCCATGTCCAAGAGATGTTAAAGGTATTCGTAGTGTTCTTGGTCATGCTGGTTTCTATAGGAGGTTTATTAAAGATTTCTCTAAGATTTCAAAGCCTCTTACCAATCTTCTTCAAAAGGATGTACCGTTTGTCTTTGATGATGATTGTAAGGAAGCTTTTGAAACTCTTAAGAAGGCTTTAACTACTGCTCCTATTGTTCAACCACCTGATTGGAATTTACCTTTTGAAATTATGTGTGATGCTAGTGATTTTGCTGTTGGTGCTGTTCTTGGACAGCGCGTAGATAATAAGTTGAATGTTATTCATTATGCTAGTAAGACTCTTGATGCTGCTCAGAAAAATTATGCTACTACTGAGAAAGAGTTTCTTGCTGTTGTTTTTGCATGTGATAAGTTTAGATCTTACATTGTTGATTCTAAAGTCACTATTCATACTGATCACGCTGCTATTAGATATCTTATGACTAAGAAGGATGCTAAGCCTAGGCTTATTAGATGGGTGTTGCTTTTACAAGAGTTTGATTTGCATATCGTAGATAGGAAAGGTGCTGAAAATCCTATGGCTGACAACTTGTCTAGATTGGAAAATATTTCTTTTGATCCTATTCCTGTTAATGATAGTTTTCCAAATGAACAGTTGGCTGCAATTAATGTAACTTCACGAGACCTTCCTTGGTATGCTGATTATGCTAACTTTATTGTTTCTAAGTATTTGCCTCCGACCTTTACAGCTCAGCAAAGAAGAAAATTCTTCTATGATTTGAGGCATTATTTTTGGGATGACCCACATTTATATAAAGAAGGAGTTGATGGTATTATGAGAAGATGCGTACCAGAATATGAGCAACAAGAGATATTAAGAAAATGCCATAGCAGTGCTTATGGAGGGCATCATGCTGGAGATAGAACCGCACAGAAGGTTCTACAATCAGGTTTTTATTGGCCAACCCTCTTTAAGGATGCCAGAAGGTACGTTTTATCTTGCGATGAATGTCAAAGAGTTGGAAATATTTCTAGACGCAATGAAATGCCTATGAATTACACTCTAGTTATTGAACCGTTTGATTGTTGGGGATTTGACTTTATGGGTCCTTTTCCTCCTTCAAAAGGCTATACCCATATACTTGTTGCTGTTAATTATGTTACTAAATGGGTAGAAGCCATACCTACAAAGAGTGCCGATGGTGAGACTTCGTTAAAAATGCTTAAGGATGTTATTTTTCCTAGGTTCGGAGTGCCTAGATATCTTATGACTGACGGAGGTTCTCATTTTATTCACGGTAGTTTTAGAAAGACTCTTGCTAAGTATGATGTCAATCATAGAATTGCTTCTGCTTATCATCCCCAAACCAGTGGGCAGGTAGAGCTTTCAAATAGAGAAATCAAGTCTATTTTGCAGAAGACTGTTAGTAGATCTAGGAAAAACTGGGCTAGTAAGTTAAATGACGCTTTATGGGCTTATAGAACTGCTTATAAGAATCCCATGGGTATGTCTCCTTATAAGATGGTTTACGGAAAAGCGTGTCACTTGCCCTTAGAATTAGAACACAAAGCTTTTTGGGCAGTGAGAGAGCTTAATAGAGATTTTAAACTAGCCGGTAAGAAGAGGTTGTTAGATTTGAGTTCTCTAGATGAGTGGAGAAACGAAGCGTATGAGAATGCCAGACTTTTCAAAGAGAAAGTCAAGCAATGGCATGATAAGAGAATTCTTAAGAGAGAGTTCCATGTTGGTGAGAAAGTTCTATTGTATAGGTCTCGTCTCAGATTTTTTGCAGGTAAATTACTTTCTAAATGGGAAGGACCATATGTTATTGTGGAAGTGTACCGCTCAGGTGCTATTAAGATTGCTTCATTGAAAGATGATTCTACACAAGTGGTGAATGGGCAAAGACTCAAACATTATATTTTCTGGAGATTCTTATAATGAAGATGTTGATGTTATTGAAACAGTTTCTCCGGAAGATTACATACAAGACAAACTGCAGGAACCTGTAGAGTTCGTTTTCGAATAGGTAACAGTTCTAGTCAGAAAAGTTTCGCGAAAAGTTCTTCTTTTAATATTTTTGCTGTTTTTAATAAATATGAAAAATCACGAGACGAAAACGTGGAGAAAAAGAAGTCCGTGTGCATCTCACACACGGGTGGCGCGGGCCCACCCCTGGCTGCGCCACCCCCGTGTGAGAACGCCTCGGAACTCTTTTCCGTCCCGGTTCCCTCCTGTGACTTTGTTTCGATGTATAATTTTCGCCTATTTAACCCCCCGGAGTCCCCGAGGTCTGTATATCATTTTCTCGTCATGTTTTGTGTCGAGCTATTTCTGTCAGGAGTTGATCTTAAGCTTTGGGGAGTCATGGCCTCTTCCAGTGGTGACAAGGAGAAGACACCTCCAGAAGATGGCATCAAAGATTTCCAGCAGAAAGAAGAGGTTGAAAGAGAAGATGAGGAGGAAGATCAAGGTCCAAGGCCAAGCACCGTGATTGCCAGCATAGGGGTGGTGACAGATCATGACAAGTTCAAGAAGAGCGCTCGCATAAGGACCGGAGGAGGTGTGCCATATCACACTTTAGCTCCACGGGCATCTCCACCAAGCCAAAGTCCCTTCCATACTCTAATTCATGAACATCAGTTCCAAAAGGTGCCCAAATCACGATTACCCTCTGGCTGGGATATAGATCGTTCTAACAATGTAGGGACAGGAAGCTCCAAGAGTGAAGAAGGATGGGAAAATAATTCCAAGAGCTGGGATTCTCTTGCTGACCGGTTCATGAACCGTATTGAGCACAATTCTGAGATGATTTGTAACCTCGAGTACAAGATTGATGACCTGAAGGACTTGATTGAGAAGTTTATTCGAGATTATCCACCACCACCGCCAAAGGAGTAATTCGTCATCGGCATAGGCATCCCCTTGGCTTGTTCCAAGCTTGGGGGAGTGCCGCGGTATCACATCATTACCTTTTGTTTATTTACTTTTCAAGTAGAGTCTTATCATGAATAGAGAAGTTATCATATAGAATAGTTTGCAGTTGGAAGTATCCTCCTTAGTTAGTTATCTTTGTATCCCTTAGTGTGAGTTGCGGTGATGAAATATTAATGAGAAGTTTTATCGTTTACCTTTCGCACACTTTATGTTAGTCTGCAATCTCTCTTATGTGACTAGTCTTGTTGATTGGTATTGGTATCACATTGGGAACATGAGTAGATTTAGTTGGTTTTGGCAAACCTAGCTTGGTCAATAGCAACTTTACCTTGAAGTTTGAGTAGAAAAGAATAAAGAGGTGCTTGTAGTTACATCACTTCAGTTTTCCTTATGTTTGGCTTATAAGCATTGTTATTCTTAAAGTTAAAATCGTTGTACCTTCAAGGGAGTTTGCATGATTGTTCTTATTATATGTATGTTTGTTTGTTTCATGCAACTCTTATGCTTGCTACCCAGCCTTGCTAGCCAAAAACCTGTACTGAGAGGAAATACTTCTCGTGCATCCAATTCCCAAAAGCCAAGTCACTTCCAAAGAGTCCACTATAAATTCCTATGCATGGTATTTTAAGCCATTCCAAGTAAATTTTCATGTGCTACCTTTCAAAAACTTTCAAACACTTCTCATTCTGTGCCACTGTTTTTAGCTCATGAGGACGTAGTGGATGGGTTTGTTATCTTCCATACTAAATTAAGTACCCCTCGACTAGGCAGCTTCATCTGCTCATCATTAATTTGGCAAGGGAGCTGGTCAGACCATTATAATCTTAATTCTAAAAAGAAAGAAAAAGGCACTCCTCCAATGGTTTGTGAAAGTTGGTCGGCACCCGATGGAATCGGTTAGCCATGGTTTGAGAAAGAAAAAAGGTGGGGAGGAGTGCAAAGTTTTAAAAGAGCACCAAAGTGCCAACTAATTAAACATCTCGGAACCGCTCTCACTTGTTTAGTATGGAAGATATCAATAACTCTGTTGCTAGTCGTTGACAAAAGCAACCACCTCTTAAAACAATTTTTACCTCTGTTTTACAAATAAAAAGCTCTAGCACATGTTTAATCCCTGCTTCCCTCTGCGAAGGGCCAATCTTTTACTTTTATGTTGAGTCAACCTATTTCCCTCTATCTCAAGCAAGTGTTTGAGTTGTTATGTTTCACTCATCCATATGTTGATCCGTTTAATCATGTTTATTACCTTCCTTGTTTTCGTATAATGCTTTTGTCTGAAGGAATACATCTTTGAAAGCTTTCTTTGATTGCAAAAGTTTACTTTATTGAGCATATAGTCTTTGCTATATTAGCTCTGTTTCAAAAGACTCCGTTTAAAAAGAGAGAACAGCTTGTTCTCCATTCTTTGACCAAGAACTAAGGTTTGCCATTGCCAATTATAATTTACCTTGTGCATCCTTACATGTGATTCCCTTTTACTTATTGCAAGTTTACATCTTATAAAGGGAAGTTGCTGTCTATTATAATTTGTGCCTTAGTGAATGTGATGCTTCTTGTTCGTATTTTGATTATCGATACTTCACTCCATAAACCTGTGGTCATGTTTACCGAGTTTAGTTTTCGCTTGGGGACAAGCGAGGTCTAAGCTTGGGGGGGTTGATACGTCCAATTTGCATCACTATTTTGTATCATAATTTACTGTTATTCATTGATATATTTCATATTTAGATATGATACTTATGTTATTTCCTTTGTTTTCACATGTTTGATGATCATCGGAGGAGCTGCTGCCGGAGTCAGGATTCTGCTGGAAAAAGGACCATCAGGAGTCCATATTTTGAAGATCAGGAAAATTCCAGAAAAATACCCAGAAATTATAATTTCCTAGAAGACTCATGGATCCAGAAGGAGAAGTTGAGAGGGGCCAGGGGTGGCCCACACGCTAGGGCGGCGCGGCCAGCCCCCTGGCCGCGCCAGCCCTGTGTGAGGGGCCCCTAGCCCACCTCTGGTCTCGCCCCTTCGCGTACATCATCGTCCCCGAAAACCTAAGTCAAGGGGGGGTTCAGAGTTAGACACAGCCGCCTCTGCGGGGCGGAGAACACCAGAGAGAGAAAGCTCTCCGGCAGAGAGAAATCTGCCGGGGAAATTCCTTCCCAGAGAGGGGAGATCGTCGCCATCGTCATCACCATCGCACCGGACTTCATCGGGATCATCATCATCATCATCTCCATCACCAGCACCTTCATCTCCACCATCACCTCGCCATCCCGCTGTAACATCTTGAGTTGGATCTTGTTATATTCATAGGGGAAACTTTCCCGGTGTTGATTACTTTTGTAGTTGATGCTATTGAGTGGAACCGTTGAATTAAGGTTTATGTCCAGATTGTTATTTACCATTATTTCACCTCTGATCATGATCCAAATGATGTCTTGTGAGTAGTTCGTTTAGTTCTTGAGGACATGGGAGAAGTCAAGATGTTAGTAGTGAATTATTGTTGAGAAATATTTAATGGTTTGATATTGTTGTGGTGCTATTTCACTAGTGGTGTCATGTGAACGTCGACTACATGATACTTCACCATTTATGGGCCTAGTGAGATGCATTGTGTATTTGGCTACCAATTGTGGGGTTGCTGGAGTGACAGAAACCTAAACCTCCGTTGGGAAACCATTGCACCAGGGAGCGTAGGATCTTAGAGTTTAAGGCTGTGGTTAGATTTATCTTAATTACTTACTTGTATTTGCGGATGCTTGCAAGGGGTATAATCACAAGTGTGTATTTATCCTAGTAAGGGTAGTGCGCTAGCACAGGTTCACCCCCATAACACTTACCAAATCAATAAATACTATTGGCTCTATGAAGCGAAAGCTCTTGACAGAAACCTCCCGTGTGTCCTCGAGAACGTTTGGTTATTATAAGAACACAACCGGCTTGTCCTTTGCTGAATAAAGGATTGGGCCACTTGCTGCAATTGTTACTACTGTCTTTTATTTACTCGCACTTTATTTACTCGTATTACCAAATACTCCTGAAAACCTGTTTGCTAGTATTTACAGTGATTCCTTGATCAAAACTGCTCATCAACACCTTCTGCTCCTCGTTGGGTTCGACACTCTTATTTATCGAAAGTACTACGATACACCCCCTATACTTGTGGGTCATCAAAGATCACTATGAGATTTACTCTGGGCATTACAACAAAATACATAGACCGCCATCCAACTGCATCTATGACTAATAATCCACTCACGGGGATATCATCCGAACACCCCATGAGTATTAAGTTGCGAACAACAGATAATTGCTTTAAGTAAAGTGTGTAATGTAAACAAAGCATATGCCCTTGAGCATATGAATGTTGTTTTCTCCCTAGTAGCAACAGCACATCTACAACCTTAGAGGTTTCTGTCACTCCCCCAGGTTAAATAGAGGCATGAACCCACTATCGAGCATAAATACCCCCTCTTGGAGTCACTAGCAACTACTCGGCCAAGATAGCTACTAACAACGGAGAGCATGCAAGATCATAAACAACATAGAGATAACAAAAGATATAATTCAGTACAGCAACTCAATCATAACACCAATATTCATCGGATCCCAACAAACCAAACATGTAGAATTACATAACGGTGATCTCAATCATGTAGGGCAACTCATGAGATCTAAACATGAAGCACATGGGGGAGAAGACAACCATCTAGCTACTGCTATGGACCCATAGTCTAAGGTAGACTACTCACTCATCGCTCCGGAGGCAAGCATGGCGATGAAGAAGACCTCCGGTGGTGATTCCCCTCTTCGGCAGGGTGCCGGGAAGAGCTTCTGGACCCTCCCGATCTTCGGGTCGATGGCGGCGGCGGATCGCGATGTGTTCTAGAAAATTGATCGGGTACTTAGGTTTTTTCTGTCGGGGGGTCTTTATAGGCGAAGGGGCGATGTCAGGAGTGGACCCAGGTGCCCTCACACCATGGCGGCGCGGCGAGGGCCTGTGCCGCGCCAGCCTGGTGTGTGGGGCCCCTGTGGCCCCTCTCCTACTCCTCTTCGGATCTTTGGAAGCTTCCGGGAAAAATAAGACTTCAGGAACTTGTTTCGTCCAATTCTGAGAATATTTCCTGTGTATCACTTCTGAAACACAAAAATAGCAGAAAACAGGGAACTGACACTGTGGCAACTTGTTAGTAGGTTAGTTCCGGAAAATGCATAAAAGTGCCACAAAGTGTAACGAAACATTAGGCAAATGGTGTAAAAACAAGCATGGAGCATCAAAAATTATAGATACGTTGGAGACGTATCACCTCCCCGGCCACATTCTTGTGAACGGAGGTATTCGAAGAAAGGAGCTCCTTCATACATTTCCTCTTCTTATCGAGACCAAGGTCTTCAGAAAGTGCAGGAGGAGGCGACATAGTCGAACTGGTCCCTTCCAGCGAATCTTCGGCTCCATCTCCGTCTTGGCTATCCTCAGCCTCGAGGGCTTCAGAGGCAGCAGAAACATGCACATCCTGAATGGCTCTGATTGCTATTGATTGCACGGTGATGAATGGTGCCAAAGAACTTGTTGGCGTGTAGTTGATGAAGTAAATGATCGGCCAGTTGGGAAACCCCAAGAGAAGGTTTGATGAATATAGCAGCAAGTTTTCCCTCAGTAAGAAACCAAGGTTTAATCGATCCAGTAGGAAAAAGCCAATACTCCAGAAGGTGATGCCCGCTAGCTTCGCGACAGCTCCAGACAATTTATAGGGCGCCTCGTCTGAGCTTTGCTTTGCGAGCGGCAACGTGGAACCTGCACACAACACAACCAAATACTTTGTTCCCAACTTACGATGAGGTTGTCAATCTCACCGGTTTGCTTGAAACAAAGGGTATGAGCGTATCGAGTGGAAAGTAATAGTAGTATGCGAGTAAAGTAAACAGTGCGAGTAAAGTAAACATGTGATAGCAATATAATGGAAATAGGACCAGGGTCCACAGTTCACTAGTGGTGTCTCTCCATAAGATAAAATAACACATGTTAGGTAAACAAATTACAGTTGGGCAATTGATAGAATAAAGACAACGTGCATATGTCGAGAGGATCACTATGAGATTTACTCTGGGCATTACAACAAGATACATAGACCGCCATCCAACTGCATCTATGACTAATAATCCACTTGTGGCGAATTAATCCGAGAATTCCACAAGTATTAAGTTGCGAACAACAGATAACTGCATTAAGCAAAGTGTGTAATGTAAACAAAGCATATGCCCTTGAGCATATGAATGTTGTTTTCTCCCTAGTGGCAACAACACATCTACAACCTTAGAAGTTTCTGTCACTCCCCAGATTAAATAGAGGCATGAACCCAACTATCGAGCATAAATACCCCCTCTTGGAGTCACTAGTATCTACTCGGCCAAGATAGCTACTAACAACGGAGAGCATGCAAGATCATAAACAACATAGAGATAACATAAGGTAATATTCAGCACATCAACTCAATCATAACACCAATATTCATCGGATCCCAACAAACAGAACATGTAGAATTACATAATGGTGATCTCGATCATGTAAGGCAGCTCACGAGATCTAAACATGAAGCACATGGTGGAGAAGACAACCAACTAGCTACTGCTATGGACCCATAGTCCAAGGTAGACTACTCACTCATCGCGCCGGAGGCAAGCATGGTGATGAAGAAGACCTCCGGTGGCGATTCCCCTCTCCGGCAGGGTGCCGGGAAGAGCTTCTGGACCCTCCCAATCTCGGGTCGACGACGGCGGCGGATCGCGATATGTTTCTGGAAAAGTGATCGGGTGTTTAGGTTTTTCCCGTCAGGGGGTCTTTATAGGCGAAGGGGCATCGTCAGAAGTGGACCGAGGCGGCCACACACATAGGGGGCGCGACTTAGCCCTAGGCCGCGCCGCCCTATTGTGTGGGCCCCTCGTGGCCCCACTCCGTCTCCTCTTTGGTTCTCTGGAAGGTTCGATGAATTTCTGGATGTTTGGTTTTGTTTCGTCCAATTCCGAGAATATTTCCTGTGTAACTTTTCTGAAACACAAAACAACAGAAAATAGGGAACTGGCACTATGCCATCTCGTTAATAGGTTAGTCCCGAAAAATGCATAAAAACGCCACGAAGTATAACGAAACACTAAGCAAATGGTGAAAAAACAAGCATGGAGTATCAAAAATTATAGATACATTTGAGACGTATCAGCATCCCCAAGCTTAACTCCTGCTCGTCCTCGACTAGGTAAGTGATAACAAAAGAAATAATTTTTGAGGTGACATGCACCTACACAATCTTGATCATCTATGTAAGCGTTGTGCGCTGGGATCAAAAAAACTTAAAACATGGGCATGAAAGACATAATCTTGATAGAAGAAACTTAGCAACCATGTTATAACATGAAAAAGAACACAAATGAAAGATCATGAAAATGAAACAATGAAAGTCAAACATGTGTTCAAATCATATGGAAAAACATATAAATGGTTTTTAGCTTGTCCTTCATGAAAAAATCAAGGTGAAAATCAAAAGCTAAACGCAGTTCTAGAAAAAGAGAACACTCGTTGAAACGATAAGAGTGAAAAACTGAGTGTTCTTGGCAAATGAAAAGCAAGGCAACTTCTCCAAAAGGAATTTGTTGGGGTCCAACCATTTATTGCAGCAAACAAAACTAGAAAAAACTGAAAACTAAAAACAACTAACGCTCCAAGAAAAACGCATAATGCATGAAGCAATAAAAATATAGTGTGTTGAAAGGTGACCTGATTTTTACCGATGAAGAAGGGGTGCCTCGGGGGCATCCCCAAGCTTTGACGCTTGTACTTCTTGGATATTTCTTGGGGTGACATGGGCATCCCTAAGCTTGAGCTTTTGTCCATTCTTCAACTCATCTCATCATTCTCCAATCCCTACACTTGAAAACTTCCTTCATACAAAACTAAACATAATTCTATTAGCAACATTAGTGTAAGCATAACATTGAATCAACCCTTTTTTGCTTTAGGTTTCAACTCAAAACCACCAAATATAAAGCATATACTACTGTAGCAACTTCCCCAAAAGTTTCGTGATCAAAAGAACTCAAAAAGAAAGCGATAATGCGGCAAACACAAATAATGGCAGAAATCTGTCAAAACAGAACAGCTGACAAAGGTCAAATTTTTAGAGGGTTTTCTGTTGCTCAAATAAAAAAGTATATAACTAATGAAAGTTTGGATATAACCTGGGGCATGTGCACAAGAAATCGCAGGTCCAAACGATATTCTGAGAATTTTCACGAATTTTTACGGTGCACCACCAAAAACTGTTTCAGGACAGCAACATCCCCAAATCTTACCTCACTCAAATTAGAGGCTTGTCTTGGCACAAAAACGAAATAAAAAGGATAAGGAGTGGATATTACAGTAGTAGTAACTTCCAAGACTAAAATAAAAGAAAAAGAACTGAAAGTAAAAACATTGGGTTATCTCCCAAGAGTGCTTTTCTTTAACGCCTTTGAGCTAGGCGCAGAAAATGCGAATCAAGTAATATCAAGTGATGAAGCATCAAGTTCATAATTTGCTCTAAGAATAGAGTCAAAAATTAATTTCTTTCTCTTCCTAGGGAAGTGTTCCATACCTTTCTTATGTGGGAATTGATATTTGATGGTGCCTTCCCTCATATCAATGATGGCACCTATAGTTCGAAGAAAGAGTCTTCCCAAAATAATAGGACATGAAGCATCGCATTCAACATCCATGACAAGAAAATCAACAGGAACAAGGTTATTGTTAACCATAATAAGAACATCATTAATCCTTCCCAAAGGTTTCTTCTTAGCAACATCAGCAATAGGAACATCATAATAACACTTTTCAAGAGGTGGTAAATTAAGCATGTCATAAATCTTTCTAGGCATGATAGAAATACTAGCACCTAGATCACATAAAGCATGGCAATCAAAACCATTAACATGCATATCAATGATGGGTTCCGAACCATCTTCTAACTTCTTGGGAATAGAAGCTTTCTGCTTCAACTTTTCATCCCTAATTTTCGTAAGAGCATTGGTAATATGCTTAGTAAAAGCAACATTTAAAGAACTAGCATTGGGAGTCAAAGCAAGATTTTGCAAGAACAAAATAACTTCAGATATATTGCAGCCATCAACATCAAAATCATTAAAGGAAATAGAGCTATCATCTCCCACACTCCAAAAATTTTTAGCACTCTTTTGAGAAAAAGTTTTTGCTATTTTAGGCTTCTTAACACTAGGAGTAGGAGTTTTCTCTAGGGATTTCTATTTTCGTGCCCTCGGGTCCTTAGTTGTACTCAGTTTTCCCCAGCTCCTTAGTTTTTCCTCAGTTTTGTCCAAGCCCTTGTCTGAAACCCTAACAAGTGCTGGAATGGCCGGTTGCCCAATGGGTCAACAACTTTGACCGTTATCTGCTGACTGGTGGGGCCACGTAGAGCCCGCAAAGACACATCAGAGCATCCATCTTTGTTTGACCGTAAGCATCGCCGTATCCCTGACCAAAACACAGACGAGTGGGGCTTTGGTATATCGAATGACAAGTGGGCCATGACGCTGATACAAGGGGCAATACACGGGTAGGATTAGATTTTTAAATGGAGCTCTACAGCGATGGCACGGAGGAGGTGGCCTGCGGGGTGCCGAGATGAGATCGACGTCCACAAAGAACTGCATGAGGCGAGACCAAACGCATTAGATAGATATGAACTAGACACGTTTAACCATGCATAGAAGAGAAGAAATGGTCGAGTACATCGACGACGACCTCAACACTTTGACTGACGGTGTCGGACACGAACGCGAGCAATGTAGAGAAAACTAGTGTCTCTCCTTTCTGGCATGTATAGATGGGTGCTAGGGGAGTGTGGTGGCGAAGGGAAAGACCTCGCGGTGGTTTGTGGCGTCCAGCATAGCAGGGCGGTGTGGCCGTGCCCACAGCGGCGTGCATGTTCGGCATTGGCATTAGCATGTACGTTCGTCATTGGCCTCGGCGGTATCTCTGGTGCGTCAGTGATCGAATGAGGGGACGGGATTGAGGGTGCATCCCGACGATGACCTAGTAGTGGCGGCGAGCATGCATAGCCGTTCTGACCATGCCGATATCGGCATCGGCATCGTTTGGAGGCTGTGGTGCTCGAATCATGGTGGAAATTGCGATTCCCTATTATTTTTACATGCATAATATATAGAAAATAGCTAGATCTCTAAATTGACGCATATGAAGCTACATATATATTCTTGGTCGTAATCCCCTTATCTAAAGGGGATGGATGCATGGCTTCACGTCGTCGTCGCTTTCATCGTCAGTATCTTCGTCGTCCGTGTAGTAGTACTTCCTGCACATTGTTACGTCGAACACCTTCACTGTGAGCACATCATCGCCTTCATATTTGAAGTGTAGGATGTAGCCGAAATCCACACCGTGCGCGATGGCGAAATTCTCTCAGCCCTTGTCGAGGTACATCCAGCCTTGTCCGTCAAATAGGACCTCCACGGTCCGTCAAATAGGACCTCCACGGTCCAGAGACGAGGACAGCTTTGCGGGCTCCTGGCCGTCAATATAGTCCGCAAACTTTTGTGGGAGTGCCTACAAAGAGATCGAGCGCCGATCGTTTGAAATTAAAGGTTTTTTAGAACATGCACATAATTAATCACATACATCATATATGTGGGAATGCGTACGTACCTTCTTGGCCTAAGGGTCTTCATAGATGACGATTAAGAACTCCTCTATGATCAATGGCAGTGTTGACGGTGGTGGTGGCAATGATGATGATCCACCACCCAGGCCGCCCCTTCCCCTTCCCCTTCCCCTTCCCCTTCCCCTTCCCCTTCCCCTTCTGGTCGGCATCCGAGACATGGAAGCCATGGCAATGGATCAAGTGTATGTGAACGAAGAAGAGAGAGGCAGAACCTATTGACATGAGGGATGGGCGTTGTGGGGGTTTATAAGGGAGAGATGACCGTTGTGGGGTTTACACCATAAATTAAGGTAGAGATGACCATTGTGGGGTTTACACAATAAATTAAGGAGGAGATGACCGTTGTGGGGGGTTTATATCTCAACAAAAAAAGTAATGCCTAAAAGAAATGGAAATTCGTGATAGTTTATTATTTTACCGTGAAAAGTATGGCTAAAGGAAATTCGTGATAGTTTATCATTTCACCGTGAAAAGTAATGCCTAAAAGAAATGGAAATGCGTGATAGTTTATCATTTTACCGTGAAAAGTAATGCCTACAAGAAATGGAAATTCATGATAGTTTATCATTTTACCGTGAAAAGTAATACCTACAAGAAGTGGAAATTTGTGATAGTTTATCATTTTATCGTGAAAAGTAATGCCTAAAAGAAATGGAAATTCGTGATAGTTTATCATTTTACCGTGAAAAGTAATGCCTACAAGAAATTCGTGATTACCAAAACTTGTTGAATCCGGTGGCAAACTCGTTATTTAGCATACATAGAGGGGTAGAGGTTTGCCACCGACAGATAGAGAGAGGATGGCACGATCCTGCCCGTTAGATCATAGGATCGACGGTAGGTGGGCACGATCCGTGTGACAACAGCTCGACCAATCAGGCTAAGTTTGGGCTTCTGTGAGAAGAGAGAGGGTAAAACTGAGTAGTATCAAGGATACAAGGGCAAGTAAATAGTAAACAGACTAAGGAATTCAAATAAGAGATTTAGAAAAAGGAAAACACATGTTTTGTACAATGAAACCCAGGTTGGCCTACCTCAAAGTATTAGCAATTCAAATATACATGAGTGTGAAAATTATGGCCTTATTCAGACAAACTATGTTTTGGGTATAGATGTTTTGAGAAGGGGTTTGAGTGGAAAGCCATGAACCTTCATAGCTACTAGTGATTTGAGAAGTGACCATTTGTGTTAAAACTTGATTTATATATAATTGTCTACGTGGCAGGTCGCGTAACAAGACTCCATGAGTAGGAGGCACTATGATTTTATTTTTTTGAATTTTTTTGCGCATGAAATGACTCAATTAGATAGCTTAATCCTATTTGTTGACTCTCTGTTGACCAGCCACTTGAGGGTAAAACTGAGTATATTGCACTAGCCAGTATTATTACTCGAGGGGAAAACTGAGTACAGATATTTTTCCAGTGTAAGACTCGAGGGTAGAACTGAGTACATGTAACGGTGCAGACGTGCAGTACCACGGACGCGTGTTGAGACCAAACGTCTAGTTTTTTTTGACAAACTGCTGAGACGAACCGTCACTTTGCCAGTACAGAGCCCCTCTCTCCCTCCCTCTGCACACAGTCTCATTCTCACTCACGCACGCAACCACGCCTCTCACGTCCCATCACCTTCTCGAAAAAACCCCAACCGCCCTACGCGCGCTCCCCTGCCGGCGATGGAGAAGAAGAATGCGTTGGCGGCCGTCGCCCCCGAGCCCGTCGCCTCCTAGCCCATCGCCTCTGAGCCCATCAAATCCGATCCCGTCGCCGCCGAGCCCGTCGCATCCGAGGGTGGCGCATCCAACCGCGGCGCCTCCGTAAACTGGGCCTCTCTTAAGGGTGACGGACCACTTCACAAGATCGGCGACTGCTTACTGGCGAACGAGGAGTACATGGACACCTACTCTGCTTTGAGGCAAGTTTGTACAAATTGGCGCTCAGATCTACCTGAGCCCGACGTGCACCTGCACGAATGGATCATGGTAGAACACGCCCTTCCACGCGCCGCTGAGTTCTCCTTCCTCCACCTCCGCACATCCCGCTACGTCACCATCGATCTAACGGAAGTTCATGCAAGGTTCAAATTCCTCCATATCTATAGAGTTAATCTATTTTTATTTTCAATCGTAAACATGTTAGTGCTGAATGTTATCTTCATCAATATATTTTAGATACTACTTCATCGGCTTTTGCCGTGGCGTCATCGTGCTTGCCCAGAAGAACCAGCCGCACAAGATACGGCTTCTAAACCCACTCACAAAGACATCGAACACTATGATTGAGGCGCAGATGCCATCTGTTATTGTGGAGTCAGTCGCTATAATGAAGTCCCCGACTATGGTCTTCGTTTGCGCAGGTTACCCCATGGAAATTGCTTGGGTCGATGAGAGCACTCCAACTAAGGATATAGATGAAGAAGATTGGGGAGAAGGAAGATTTTCGATCAAGCACCATTCTCTGCGTTGCATTACCCCATTCAATGGTGAATTGTATGCAATAGCTGTGAACAATTTTGAGTTCAGAACATTAGTGTGCACCAACAATGTCCAGTTGGAGCAGCGCGCGAGCACTGTCAATATGGAGACACTATTTTCATTTCCAAAACTTGGAAATGACAAGTTCTACCTTGTGAAGTCTGATGGTGATCTGCTGCTTGTGTTGTTGGGCGGTAGCAGTGGCAACATGCATTTGGAGGAAGGTCAACCATTGGTGTACCGTGTGGACACTGAGAGCCGCTCTCTCCATGCCGTCCGTAACATTGGCAGTCATGCCTTCTTCGTCAATTATATCCGGTGTATCTCTGTCGACACCAGAGTGCACCCAACAGTTTGACCTGGCTGCATCTACTACGTGGATTTGGGTTATATCAGACAGTACTTTGATGATAGAAAGGCCTGGGATGAGTGGCTATGACGTGTGGATAGATTAGGATACGACGGTCTGAAAATAGAACAAAGGCATACCGTTTGGAGGATGTATTGGTGATACGTCTCCAACGTATCCATAATTTTTGATGCTCCATGCTTGTTTTTACACCATTTGCTTAGTGTTTCGTTACACTTCGTGGCACTTTTATGCATTTTTTGGAACTAACCTACTAACAAGTCGCCACAGTGCCAGTTCCCTGTTTTCTGCTGTTTTGTGTTTCAGAAAAGCTACACAGGAAATATTCTCGGAATTGGACGAAACCAAAGCCAGTCGCCCAGAATTTCACCGAAGCTTCCAGAGAACCAAAGAGGAGACGGAGTGGGGCCACGAGAGGGCCACACACCAGGGCGGCGCGGCCTAGCCCCTGGCCGCGCCCCCTATATGTGAGACCACCTCGGTCCACTTCTGACGATGCCCCTTCGCCTATAAAGACCCCCCGACGGGAAAAACCTAAAGACCTAATCACTTTTCCAGAACACATCGCGATCCGCCGCCGCCGTCGACCCAAAGATCGGGAGGGTCCAGAAGCTCTTCCCGGCACCCTGCCAGAGAGGGGAATCGCCACCGGAGGTCTTCTTCATCACCATGCTTGCCTCCAGAGCGATGAGTGAGTAGTCTACCTTGGACTATGGGTCCATAGCAGTAGCTAGATGGTTGTCTTCTCCACCATGTGCTTCATGTTTAGATCTCATGAGCTGCCCTACATGATTGAGATCACCGTTATGTAATTCTACATGTTTGGTTTGTTGGGATCCAATGAATATTGGTGTTATGCTTGAGTTGAAGTACTGAAATTTATCTTTTGTTATCTCTATGTTGTTTATGATCTTGCATGCTCTCCGTTGTTAGTAGCTATCTTGGCCGAGTAGTTGCTAGTGACTCCAAGAGGGGGTATTTATGCTCGATAGTGGGTTCATGCCTCTACTTAATCTGGGGGAGTGACAGAAACCTCTAAGGTTGTAGATGTGTTGTTGCTACTATGGGGAAAACAACATTCATATGCTCGAGGGCATATGCTTTGTTTACATTACACACTTTGCTTAATGCAGTTATCTGTTGTTCGCAACTTAATACTCATGGGGTGTTCGAACGATATCCCCGTGAGTGGATTATTAGTCATAGATGCAGTTGGATGGCGGTCTATGTATCTTGTTGTAATGCCCAGAGTAAATCTCATTGTGATTCTCTCATCATATGCACATTGTCTTTATTCTATCAATTGCCCAACTGTAATTTGTTTACCCAGCATGTATTATTTTATCTTATGGAGAGACACCACTAGTGAACTGTGGACCCCGGTCCTATTTCCTTCATATTGCTATCATCTGTTTACTTTACTCGCACTGTTTACTTTACTCGCATACTATTACTATTTTCCACTCGATACGCTCATTCCTTTGTTTCAAGCAAACCGGTGAGATTGACAACCTCATCGTAAGTTGGGAGCAAAGTATTTGGTTGTGTTGTGTGCAGGTTCCGCGTTGCAGCTAGCAAAGCAAAGCTTGGACGAGGCGCCCTATAAATTGTCCTGAGCTGTCGCAAGCTAGCAAGCATCACCTTCAGTCGTATTGGCTCCTTCCTCTCCTGATCGACATACCTTGGTTTCTTAACTGAGGGAAAAGGCTTGCTGCTTTATTTATCATACCTTCCTCTTGGGGTTCCCAACTGGACGGTGAAAAGATAACACCACCACAAGCATCAAGAACTTTTTCTGGCGCCGTTGCCGGGGACTAAAGAAGAATACTTCCAAAGATTGAAGAAAACCTCCCACGTCAACTTTGCGCCAGCAAGAACTTTTTCTGGCGCCGTTGCCGGGGAGGAAGAAGAAGACTTCTGCGAGGGGAGTTTTTCACACGCACATCCTTTACTTTGTTTATTGTTTTGCTTTACTTTATTTTACTTACATCGTTTTATCAAAAACCCAAAAAAATAGAATCCTTGGTTGTTGTTATTTCTTTACTTCTAGTTTATTATGTTGTTTCCTAAGTACATTCTGGAGGACCTCTCAGTAGGAAGTGGTTCAATTATTGGGAAAGATAACATTGAGGAGTTCTTTAATCATATTAGTATGCATAAAGAAGTTGAGGAAAAGTCTTTGGTTGAGCTTGCTCCTAGTATTGAAGTTGCCTCTGCTTATTTAATTCACATGTTGGAAGCTAGGTTTGCTAGCCTTAATCCTTTTATGCAACACATGTTCCTTAAGCTTCATGAAATTGAGGATCCTGAAAAGAAAGCTTTTATCTTGGAAACTTTGCGCTTAAAATTTAGAGATGTTGCCATTGAAGCTAGGAAAGTTCTTAAGCGCTTTAATAAGCTGGGTTCACCTATAAAGGTTATTGGTACAAACAATGAGGGAACCGAGATACCTATACCTAGCAAACTCTTGGGATTGTATGAAGCTTTTGAAAATAATTTTAATTGGATCTGTCCCAAAAATATTTTTAGTGATTTGAGTGAACCAAAGCGGGATCACAAAGGGTCTTCAAAAACTTATGTGGATGAAATACAATGCCTTATTGAGAAGACCTCTTCAATGGATCCTAATGCTTCTTTCATAATTACTTGATTCGCAATTTTCTGCGCCTAGCTCAAAGGCGTTAAAGAAAAGCACTCTTGGGAGATAACTCAATGTTTTTACATTCAGTTCCTTTTCTTTTATTTGAGTCTTGGAAGTTATTACTACTGTAATGACCTCTCCTTATCCTTTTTATTTCGTTTTTGTGCCAAGAGAAGCCTCTAATTTGAGTGAGGTAAGATTTGGGGATGTTGCTGTCCTGAAACAGTTTTCGGTGCTGCACCGTAAAAATTCGTGAAAATTCTCTGTATATCTTTTGGACCTGCAATTTCTTGTGCATATGCCCCAGGTTATATCCAAACTTTCATTAGTTGAACACTTTTTGATTTGAGCAACAGCAAACCCCTCAAAAATTCGACCTTTGTCAGCTGTTCTGTTTTGACAGATTTCTGCCAATATTTGTGTTTGCCGCTTTATCGCTTTCTTTTTTAGTTTTTTTTATCACAGAACTTTTGGGGAAGTTGCTACAGTAGTATATGCTTGATATGTGGTGGTTTTAGTGTCATGGGGATGACTTAGGGGGCGTACTACGGGTCAGGCAGTATGCCGGCTGGCGTCCCGGGGAATCCCACAGCCTCGGCGCAAGAAGACCGGCTCCAGCCGGAAGGGCCGGCTGCGCCAACGGCCGGCTGACGACTCCACCGAGGAGGGCTGGAGCCGAGCGAAGGAGACGAAACACCTCAACGGTTGTCTGGCCAAAAGCCGGATGGCCCCGACAAGAGCGATAGAGGCGCAGGACAGGCGTGACGAACGCCACGACCACGACCGACCAATGAGGAGACGAAGACTCCTCCCCACGGCGGGATCCTAGGCGAAGGAGAGGGGATATGCTCTCCAGATGCTGGCCCGGGGAAAAGGCACTTTATAAAGTGCCTTTGCCAGAGCACGGCCAGGGGGGATGAGGCCAAAGACGCCGCCGCCCAGGAGCCGGCAGCCGGCCGAAGCGTTACCGAAACCTGTAACCAGGCCCCCGTCTATATAAGGGGGCCTGGACCCTTAGCATAGGGGATCGGATCTTCTTCTTCCTCCTCTAGCCGAACAGCTCGAGGAGCACTGTAATCGCTACTAACCAATCAATACGAAGCAGGCAGGAAGTAGGGGTTTACCTCCAGCCGGGAGGGCCCTGAACCTGGGTAAACCGAGGTGTCTCTGTTGGCACAATCCCGAGCCGGACCCATCGTCACCAACGTCGAGCCCCTCCGATAAGCCTCCCCATGGCTACTGTCTCCAAATTCCCACGACAGTTGGCGCCCACCATGGGGCAAAGCGCGGTGGCGAGCGGAGTCAAGTTCCGGCCGGGACCCTCCGCCGAGAAGGTCGCCTCTGGCCTCGTCTGGAGGTTCGGCACCTTCGACTGCGTCGACGACAACTTGGCCCACTTCAAGAACGGCCTTGGCAATGGCGGCTCCTTCCTTGACGTCGGCAGCCACCGTTTCTACGTCGCCAAGTCCTTCCCGGAGGAGATTACCGACGTCTTCGACTCTCCCTGCGGCGGAGGCTCGAGTTGCGGCGAAAGCAGCAATCTTGGCGCTTTGGTTGAGGTGATGGCCCTGGGAGAGGATGAGGGCGGCGACTCCCCGCGCCTCGAGCGCCCGTCGCTCGAGCGCCCACCTCCACAGGAGCAAGATGCTTCACTCCCAGAGCGGGACGCCCCGGACATCTCCGTGGTGGACCTGCGCGCTCCCCTCGACCGCGTCATCGATCCCGCTCGGGTCGCCGAGGCCTTGGAGCGGACGCGCCTCGTTCTCCTTGGCAAGGCGGCCGAGGACGAGTCCAACCGACGCCGCGCGAGCACCACGCTTGGCGAGTTCTACGACGTGCGCCGAGCCGCACCGACCGAGCTCGCCCGTGACCTGCGCCGCAGCCTCGCCACCACTGTCCCTGGCCAGATCCAGCGGTCGCCATCCGCAGGCCGAGGCCGCGGAGGGCGTGGGCACGGTGGCCGTGCTCCCAGCGGTATTGTTCAAGGCCGTCGCGCCCAGCAAGGCGGCGGGGCAGGCAGATCATGCCAGTCCCAGGAGTCAGCACCAGGGTCGGAGTCCCGGGCTCACCCATCGGCGCTGCACATCCACCTGTGGCTAGACCATGTTCAGGCGTCCTCTAGGGGATCTGCTAGCTCAAAGCGAGCGGCTTCAGACCAAGGAGGCCCGGGGGCTGCAGGCAGCGGTCATGGGCGCAAAGAGGGCAAGTACACCCTCGATGCTGCGCTTGACCAGCCGTGTAAGTTTCACACCTCCCCGGGCAGGGAAGCGACCCACTCCACGCGTCAGTGCCGTTTCATGAGAGAGCTGGAGCAGCGCGCTCGGCAAATCCCTGGAACGCCGCAGGCACAACCGGCTGGAGGTCAGGAGGACCAACGACGCGAACCGGCTGGAGGCGAGCTGGATCAAGATGACGACTTCCCGACGGACGTGGAGCAGTATCACATCTTCACTACCCCGGGCAAGGATAAAAGGAACGACCTTTGGCATGAGGCGGAGGTGAACGCTGTGATGCCTGCAGAACCCCAGTTCATGCATTGGTCCAAGACGGCCGTTACCTGGGGGCGCGAGGACCACCCAAGGCTGATGCCCAGCCCTAGAGAATACGCCCTGGTCGTAGACCCTGTCGTGTGCTCCGATACGCACATGTGCCGGTTCTCCCGCGTGCTTATCGACGGCGGCAGTAGCATCAACCTTCTTTACCGGAGCTCTCTGGAGAAGTTGGGCATCCCGCTTGCTCAACTAAAACCTAGCCGGCTTACCTTCCATGGCGTCGTGCCTGGGCATTCTTGCACCCCTTTGGGCAAGGTGCAACTGGAGGTTCTCTTCGGAAAGAAGGGGAATAGCCGCCGCGAGCCTATCTGGTTCGAGGTGGTGGACATCAGCAGTCCCTACCACGCGCTGTTAGGCCGACCGGCCCTGGCTAAGTTCATGGCTGTCCCGCACTACGCCTATCTGAAGATGAAGCTCCTAGGGCCCAGAGGTGTGATCACAGTCTCGGGAAGCTTCAAGAAGTCTCTGGCCTGCGCTAAGGAAAGCTCGCAGCTGGCGGAGGCGCTGGTCATCGCCGAGGAGAAAAGGCAGCTTCTGCATCGCGTAGAGCTGGCCCAACAAGACATACCAGTCCGCCAATCGCCTGTGGAGCAATTCAAGCCAGCTAACGACACCAAGAAGATCCTGCTGGACGAGAGCGACCCCTCCAAGTACGTCATCATCGGCACCGGCTTGTCTGCCAAATAGGAAAGCGAGCTCACCAGCTTCCTCCGTGAGAATCGGGACATCTTCGCATGGTCTCCAAAGGACATGCCAGGTGTGCCGAGGGAGCTGGCTGAGCACGCGCTTAACGTCCGGCCGGACGCCAAGCCGGTCAAGCAGCCGCTGCGGCGGTTCACAGAAGAGAAGAGGAAAGCAATTGGCGAAGAGATTGCCCGGCTCCTTGCAGCCGGCTTCATCATGGAAGTGTTTTACCCTGACTGGCTCGCGAACCCAGTCCTGGTTCTGAAGAAGAACAACACTTGGCGAATGTGTATCGACTACACCAGCCTCAACAAGGCTTGTCCCAAGGATCCTTTCGCACTGCCACGGATTGACCAGGTGATCGATTCCACAGCCGGCTGTGACCTGCTGTCCTTCCTGGACGCCTATTCAGGCTACCACCAGATCCCGCTCTTCCAGCCGGATCAGATCAAGACCTCCTTCATCACCCCATATGGAGCCTACTGCTACGTCACCATGCCATTCGGCCTGAAGAACGCTGGAGCCACTTACCAGCGAACCATGCAGCGATGTCTGCAAGGGCAGATTGGGAGGAACGTGCACGCCTATGTGGACGACGTGGTGGTGAAGACCAAGCAGAGCAACACGCTCCTGGACGATCTCAGGGAGACCTTCACCAACCTGCGGCGCTATCGCATGAAGCTCAACCCAGAGAAGTGCACCTTCGGTGTGCCGGCTGGACAGCTCCTAGGCTATATCGTTTCCCAGCGAGGGATCGAGGCTAACCCCTCGAAGATAAAAGCCATCGAGGCCCTAGAGAAGCCCACCCAGCTCAGAGATGTGCAGAAGTTTGCTGGTTGCCTGGCCTCGCTTAGCCGGTTCGTCAGCCGGCTCGGGGAGAAGGCCATGCCACTGTACCAGCTGATGAAGAAGACAGACCACTTCGTTTGGTCCCAGCGCGCTGATGACGCCTTCAACGACCTCAAGAGAGCCTTGTCTACCGCGCCGGTTTTGGCAGCGCCAGCTCCGCGAGAGCCAATGCTGCTCTACATCGCAGCGACCCCCCGCGTCATCAGCGTGGTGATCGTAGTGGAACGCACCGAGGAAGGCAAAGAGCTGCCGGTTCAGCGCCCGGTATACTACCTGAGTGAGGTGCTCACTCTCTCCAAGCAGAACTACCCGCACTATCAGAAGGTCGCGTACGGCGTGTACATGGCGGCCAAGAAGCTGAAGCACTACTTCGAGGAGCACCCAATCACGGTGGTGAGCACCACTCCGCTCTCGGAGATCATCGGATGCAAGGACGTGTCAGGAAGGGTGGCCAAGTGGGCGATTGAGCTCGCAGCTCATACCATTCAGTACAAGCCCAGGACGACGATCAAGTCGCAGATCATAGCGGATTTCTTCGCGGACTGGGGAGAGCACCAGTATTTGCCGCCGGCTCCAGACTCCACCTACTGGCGCATGCACTTTGATGGCTCCAAGCTGCTCGGGGGCTTGGGAGCCGGCGTCGTCCTTACCTCACCCAAGGGAGACAAGCTGCAGTACGTGCTGCAGATGCACTTCCGTGCGTCGAACAACGTCGCCGAATACGAAGCCCTGGTGCATGGGCTCAAGATGGCCAAGCAGATTGGAATCAGGAGGATTCTTTGCTTTGGAGACTCCGACCTGGTAACGCACCAGGTCTCAGGAGATTGGGACGCTAAGGACGCCAACATGGCCTCCTATCGCTTCTACGTGCAGCAGCTCAGCGGATTCTTTGAGGGCTGCGAGTTCCACCATGTCCCCAGAGCAAACAACGAGGAGGCAGACCGGCTGTCTAAGATCGGCTCCACCAAGCAGGACATCCCAGCCAGGGTATCCCTGGAGATCATCCGCAAGCCGTCCATCAAGCCTTCACCGGAATCCATATCCATCTACGTGCCTGGAGACCCAGCCCCAGCTCAGGTACCACAACCGGACTCGGGGGCTGCCGTCTCGGGGCTGGAGGAGGCAGCCGGCCAGCCTAGCGTGGCTGGCTCGACGAAGGACAAGGGGATCGCCGGCTGCACGCCCGCTCCCCCAGCCGGACAATCAGGCGAAGCCGGCTCGACGACGGACCTGGGGGTTGCTGACCCTCTGGTCGCCAGTGTCTTCCACATACGGGAGATACCTTCATGGGCAGAGCCATTCTCCAACTACCTCATCACTGGGGACCTGCCGCAAGACGAAGCGGAAGCTAGGCGAATTCAGCGCCGAGCTGGGGCATACACCCTAATCAACAGCGAGTAGCTGATAAGCACAGTCGTTGATGTGTGGGCTGAGAAGCCACGCCCAAGAGGTTCGAAGCTAGAGCTACCTCACTTGGCGATTGGCATCGTTCGCGAAAAATCAGTTTCGAGCTAGCTGTCAGTCCAGCTATCCCAAAACTCGGGGGCTAGGGGGAAAGGGAATTGGCCCTCAGAAGCAGGCCAGCCCCAGTACCTCGTCGGCTGTTCGAGCAGCTGGCGCAGTGACACGATCGGTAAACGAGCAGCGAAATCGAAACCTAACACTCGCAAAGAAACGGCTAAAGCCGGAAACCAGGAGGCCTACTCCAGTCGTGACTTGGAACGTGCGAAGGCTCGGGAAAGGGAGCACGCCGGCTCCGACCCTTGCTCGAGCCGGTATAAGATGCGGTTCCTGTTCCATTCGCGCTGGAGCCGGGGCTAGCCCATCCTTCCTGGAGCCGGCCAGCAGAAGCGTCGTTCCATTCGCGCTGGAGCCGGGGCTAGCCCATCCTTCCTGGAGCCGGTCAGCAGAAGCGCTGTTCCATTCGCGCTGGAGCCGGGGCTAGCCCATCCTTCCTGGAGCCGGCCAGCAGAAGCGCCGTTCCATTCGCGCTGGAGCCGGGGCTAGCCCATCCTTCCTGGAGCCGGTCAGCAGAAGCGCCGTTCCATCCGCGCCGGAGCCGGAGCTAGCCTGCGCTCCCCATAGCCGGCTAGCAGGAGCATCGTTCCCCCCGCATCGAAGCCGGAGGAGCCCTGCCTGAAGCGTTTGCATAGGCCAGTGACTATCGTAGTCTCTACCTACGGATTCACGCAACAAGCGATTTCGCTAAGGGAAGAACCGTCGCGGCACAGCGAGCAAAGACTTGCAGAAAACTAGAAGAGTTCATTAAGGAGCCTGACGATTACAAAAGTTCCCTAAAATACTACCCTAAGGATGCCAAGGGTCCCCAGGCGAGTCCGTGTCAGAATCGCCCGCAAGAGGAGCGACGAGGAGGATGCCAAGAGTTCCTCGCCCGGGAGATCCTCGCCTTCCCCAGCCCTTGCCGGAGGCCGGAGAAGCCCCCGTCCTTCACGGCTGGGGGGCGTAAGTGCGGGCGGAGAGGGTGGCGTCGAAGAAGCAGGCGGTGAACTCCGTCTTCCCGTCATGACGGGTGAGGAGGATGAACCAGCCCTCGTGCGCGCCGTAGTCGAAGAAGAACTTCGACCACCCGTCGCGGAAGTAGCACTCCCCCTGGCCGTCGTAGTAGACTTCGACATGGTACGACGGCTGGCCGCCGCTGCATTCCCGCAGCTTGGCGTAGGCCATCTCCTGGCCTTCCATCGAGCGCGCGAACTGGGACGGAAGGCGAAGGCGGTCCCGAGACCCGGCGAGCGCAGGAACGATGCAAGTGGACCACCCCTGGGCTGAAACATAGGTCGGCGTTTGGAGCGCCGGTCTCTCCAACCAGGGCCGCGACGGGCCAAGCTGAGGAGGGGCCGCCGCGCGGGGCCCCGTGGGGGTGGCTGCAACCCTGAGGACAGCCGGGGCCTTCTTGTTCTTGCTCCCCAGCGGCCGCCCATGACGGCGAGATGACGAGGGAGCAATGGCCGCCGCGGGAGCGGCTTTCTTCCCGCTCCCCCTCGGACGGCCCGGCCCCCGCTTCTCCGGGACGCCCGCGTCGCCGGAAGCCCCAGCCACCGGGGGCGCAGCGGAGGAAGAAGCAGCAGCAGAGGCTTTCGCCGCGAGAGCCTCCAAGGTACTCTTGTTACGGCTCCCCTTCGGGCGACCACGCTTTCGAGGCACGGGAGGCGACCCCTCCGGCGCCTCGATTTCTTTCCCGCTCCCCTCCGGGATCTTGTCATCGCTGGCAGCCGAGCTGCTAGGGGACGACATGACCGGGCTGGATTCGGAAGGGCAAAGCTCGGAGTTAGGGGAGAAGTGGGGGATGCCCTGCGCCGTTAACACGCTGGGTATTTAAAGAGGAGCGGCAAAGGGATAACTCCCGACGTTTCAGTAACCTACCTCCACGTCGTGCGCCACCGCGACGGTTGCCACGGCGGATCATGGGAGGGGTTGATGGGACACACCGCTGACGTATGCCGGCCCACCCCGCATGACGACCCGAGAAGTTATGGCGAAGGGGATTCCGAGGTCCAGGCGACTAGATGGGTCACTGGCGCACTGCGCCGGCCGCTGCGTGGGAACAAGACTCGAGGCAGCACAATTTCCCAAGAAGTAACGCGTCGGTTCGTGGTCGCCAGCTGGGTCACCACTGGAGCCGGTCCGTCCCGAGATGGCCGGGAAAACTCCGCAAGGCCCAGCCTCAATGACTAGATCGACCAAGTCAAACCAGAGGCCCTGGGACTTCGATGAAGACGAGCAAAACTTCGGCGAAAAGAAGAACCCGCCGAAGCCCCATGCTAGCCCATGAGACTTCGTCAGTTTCGGGGGCTAGTGTCGTGGGGATGACTTAGGGGGCGTACTACGGGCCAGGCAGTATGCCGGCTGGCATCCCGGGGAATCCCACGGCCTCGGCGCAGGGCCGGCTGCGCCAGCGGCCGGCTGACGACTCCACCGAGGAGGGCTGGAGCCGGGCGAAGGAGATGAAACCCCTCAACGGTTGTCTGGCCAAAAGCCGGATGGCCCCGACAAGAGCGACAGAGGCGCAGGACAGGCGTGACGAACGCCACGACCACGACCGACCAATGAGGAGACGAAGACTCCTCCCCACGGCGGGATCCTAGGCGAAGGAGAGGGGATATGCTCTCCAGATGCCGGCCCGGGGAAAAGGCACTTTATAAAGTGCCTTTGCCAGAGCACGGCCAGGGGGGATGAGGCCAAAGACGCCGCCGCCAAGGAGCCGGCAGCCGGCCGAAGCGTTACCGAAACCTGTAACCAGGCCCCCGTCTATATAAGGGGGCCTGGACCCTTAGCATAGGGGATCGGATCTTCTTCTTCCTCCTCTAGCCGAACAGCTCGAGGAGCACTGTAATCGCTACTAACCAATCAATACGAAGCAGGCAGGAAGTAGGGGTTTACCTCCAGCCGGGAGGGCCCTGAACCTGGGTAAACCGAGGTGTCTCTGTTGGCACAATCCCGAGCCGGACCCATCGTCACCAACGTCGAGCCCCTCCGATAAGCCTCCCCATGGCTACTGTCTCCAAATTCCCACGACATTTAGGTTGAAACCTGAAGCAAAAAAGGTTGATTCTATGTTATGCTTACACTAATGTTGCTAATAGATTTGTGTTTAGTTTTGTATGAAGGAAGTTTTCAAGTGTAGAGATCGGAGAGTGATGAGATGAGTTGAAGAATGGACAAAAGCTCAAGCTTGGGGATGCCCATGCATCATCCCAAGAAATATTCAAGAAGTACAAGCATCAAAGCTTGGGGATGCCCCCCGAGGCACCCCTTCTTCATCGGCAAAAATCAGGTCACATTTCAAGACACTATATTTTTATTGCTTCATGCATTATGCGTTTTTCTTGGAGCGTCAGTTGTTTTTAGTTTTCAGTTTAGTTTAGTTTAGTTTGCTGCAATAAATGGTTGGACCCCAACAAATTTCTTTTGAAGAAGTTGCCTTGCTTTTCATTTGCCAAGAACACTCTGTTTTCACTCTATTCGTTTCAATGAGTGTTCTTCTTTTTCTAGAACTATGTTTAGTTTTCAATTTTTGCCTTGATATGCGTTCAGATCTTGTTATATCTTTTCATCAAGGTGTATTTTTGCCTCTGATCTTTATTGGTTTTCATCAAAAGAGGTGTTTATAAAAAGTTTGAATGTTGTTGGAAAAGAGAAAAAGCTTTATGCAAAAAAGTGGTACAAGAAGGAGCTTGTGTAGACTGTGGCTTAGGCTTTTGCATGTCGTGATGTCTTTTTGATAGTATGCTTAGTGGTTTTGCTGTAGCATGACTTGTCTCAAATAACTGAGATTGCTTAATGAGCCTTTGAAAAAATCATGCGTTGTTTTTATTGTTTGGAAGCATTATTTTGGTTTTCTCCTTGATGCTTTATTTGGGTTGACTTGGCGCATGCTCACACATGTTAGACTCTTACAAAGTCGCCAATAGCCTCTATGATCATTTAGTTTTTGAATTTTGATGCCATCTTATGCTTCTTTTAATGTCGCTTTGTCGCTTTTCCTGATTATGGCCGTTATTACTCTCTTAGTTGGTCGCTCCGAGTCTTTTGCTAGCCCTCACCTTGTACTGAGTATGAGCTCTACTCGTGCATCCAACTCCTAAAAACCAAGTTTGCCAAAGTGTCCACCATACATACCTATTAGCAATTTACTATTCCAAAGTACATTTGACTTACTTTTATCTACTCTTCAAATTAAACTATTACTAGTGTTATGTGAAAATTGGTCAGTAAAGCTCTCACGAACCGGATGGCACACTTTATTTTTCTCGTTCTTAAAAATTTGACATTGTGGTCTCTTATGTTGAGTTGTTATGTTTGCAAGTTGTAAGTTGGAGATTAGCCCATCCATGCCGTCATGAGGCAAGCTTTCAACATTGCACTTCTTATTTGAGTTGATATCGTGATCTTTTGTTTATGGATACTCGCGGTGTGAAATGAATTGGGAATCTTGCAGGATCATGGAGTTTGTATATGTGTTAGAGAAATGTCTGGGCCGCCAATCTAAGCCATGCATAATTCATGGTGGAAATTTGCAGCATGCCCATAGTGGACATTCGACGATGCATCTCAAAATAAAAAGCTAAACAAATGGTAAATAAAAGAGATGTCGAGGTGTTCATTGTCTGCTTGTCCAGTCATTTTGATGTGGGCTTGTTCCATGTCATCGGGCATGGAGGTACCCGTTGGCGGTTCTCGATGATATGTATATACTTATAATGACAAGAGCCTTGCTTGGGACTCTAAGTAAAGTAGCATGAGGTTTGGGTACTCGTATTCACGGGACACGAGGTTTTCAACTTATGATTTGTCAAGCATATGCAGCATAAGTGTTCTTGCATTAACTTTAATCATTCAAGATGCTTATGATGGGGGCAATAAGAGCTCAAAGCCGGTAAGTACCATAATTTTTGAAGGTTTATAAAACTTGCAATCACTGCTTCCCTCCACGAAGGGCCTTTCTTTTACTTTTATGTTGAGTCACCACCTTCTATCTTTATGCACCATTAAGAGAGCATAGTTGTCATTCTTAGTATAATGTGCATTGTCCCAAAGTTTTCATTGATTGATTCATATTGTTGGTTCCACTTGTTCTCAAATTATTTGTATCTAGCCACCCTCTTAAACTTGATGGTGTCCTATGCATTTATGTTTTGCTCTCCATAAAGGACAAGCTGAAAACCATTTGTATGTTTTTCCTTATGATTTGAACACACGTTTGACTTTCATTGTTTCATTTTCATGATCTTTTGTTTGTGTTCATTTTCATGTTATAACATGGTTGCTAAGTTTCTTCTATCAAAATCATATCTTTCATGCCCATGTTTTAAGTTCTTTTGATCCCAGCGCACAACGCTTACATATATGATCAAGATTGTGTAGGTGCATGTCACCTCAAAAATTATTTCTTTTGTTATCACTTACCTACTCGAGGACGAGCAGGAGTTAAGCTTGGGGATGCTGATACGTCTCCAACGTATCCATAATTTTTGATGCTCCATGCTTGTTTTTACACCATTTGCTTAGTGTTTCGTTACACTTCGTGGCACTTTTATGCATTTTCTGGAACTAACCTACTAACAAGTTGCCATAGTGCCAGTTCCCTGTTTTCTGCTGTTTTTGTGTTTCAGAAAAGCTACATAGGAAATATTCTCGGAATTGGACGAAACCAAAGTCAGTCACCCAGAATTTCACCGAAGCTTCCAGAGAACCGAAGAGCAGACGGAGTGGGACCACAAGGGGGCCACACACTAGGGCGGCGTGGCCTAGCCCCTGGCCACACCCCCTATGTGTGAGACCACCTCGGTCCACTTCTGACGATGCCCCTTCGCCTATAAAGACCCCCCGACGGGAAAAACCTAAAGACCCGATCACTTTTTTTTTAGAACACATCGCGATCCGCCGCTGCCATCGACCCAAAGATCGGGAGGGTCCAGAAGCTCTTCCCCGGCACCCTGCCGGAGAGGGGAATTGCCACCGGAGGTCTTCTTCATCACCATGCTTGCCTCCGGAGCGATGAGTGAGTAGTCTACCTTGGACTATGGGTCCATAGCAGTAGCTAGATGGTTGTCTTCTCCACCATGTGCTTCATGTTTAGATCTCATGAGCTGCCCTACATGACTGAGATCACCGTTATGTAATTCTACATGTTTGGTTTGTTGGGATCCGATGAATATTGGTGTTATGCTTGAGTTGAAGTACTAAAATTTATCTTTTGTTATCTCTATGTTGTTTATGATCTTGCATGCTCTCCGTTGTTAGTAGCTATCTTGGCCGAGTAGTTGCTAGTGACTCCAAGAGGGGGTATTTATGCTCGATAGTGGGTTCATGCCTCTACTCAATCTGGGGGAGTGACAAAAACCTCTAAGGTTGTAGATATGCTGTTGCTACTAGGGGAAAACAACATTCATATGCTCGAGGGCATATGCTTTGTTTACATTACACACTTTGCTTAATGCAGTTATCTGTTGTTCGCAACTTAATACTCATGGGGTGTTCGGACGATATCCCCGTGAGTGGATTATTAGTCATAGATGCAGTTAGATGGTGGTCTATGTATCTTGTTGTAATGCCCAGAGTAAATCTTATAATGATCCTCTCATCATATGCACGTTGTCTTTATTCTATCAATTGCCCAACTATAATTTGTTTACCCAGCATGTATTATTTTATCTTATGGAGATACACCACTAGTGAACTGTGGACCCCGGTCCTATTTCCTTCATATTGCTATTATCTGTTTACTTTACTCGCACTGTTTACTTTACTCGCATACTATTAATATTTTCCACTCGATATGCTCATTCCTTTGTTTCAAGCAAACTGGTGAGATTGACAACCTCATCGTAAGTTGGGAGCAAAGTATTTGGTTGTGCTGTGTGCAGGTTCTGCGTTGCAGCTAGCAAAGCAAAGCTTGGACGAGGCGTCCTATAAATTGTCCTGAGCTGTCATAAGCTAGCAAGCATCACCTTCAGTCGTATTGGCTCCTTCCTCTCCTGATCGACATACCTTGGTTTCTTAACTGAGGGAAAAACCTTGCTGCTATATTCATCATACCTTCCTCTTGGGGTTCCCAACTGAACGGTGAAAAGATAACACCACCGCAAGCATCAATTGGCTGCACACTGCAGACGGAAGGAGTTCAGTGAATATTTCCTTCGTCTCATGGAATGTAGCAACGACAAAATATATGATGAAGAATAAGAACATTCATGTTGGGCATACATTGCGTCTTGTATTATTTTCAGCTTAGTTTGTCATGAACATTAACATCATTATTGGCTGCTTTTGGCTGCTGTATGCAGTTTATGTATTGTACTTAGTTTTCTAGATTTATTATGCTGCTGTGAATTTATCCTATACTAGCTTCTAGATTTGCTACTAGATTTGTTACCATATTGGGCAAAAAATGAGGGCCAAAAGGCAACAATCATTGAAGAAAAACAGAAATAGAAGCTTCTCTAGATTTGATACTAATTTGGTGAAAAGAGAGAGAACTGTTATAAAGAGAGAGGGGAAAAAGGCGCTCTGAAAAGGCGCTCTGAAAAGGCAATGCCAATTTGGGCCGAGAGAGACAGAACCGAGCTCTCATGTACAACCAAACGTGGTCTCGTCCTATCCCACGTGGTCCCTTTCTACTAGCCCCACGCGACGCGGCCCCACATGATGTGGCCCCACACGTCAGCACGGAACGGTCAACTAAACGGGAATCCTCCCGTCTGAGCTCCTTCTGAGGGTTTCAGACAAGGGCTTGGGGAAAATTGAGGAAAAACTAACGAGCTGGGGAAAACTGAGTACAACTAAGGACCTGAGGGCACGAAAATAGAAATCCCTTTTCTCTACACCAATCAAAGTAAGAGGATTGCTAGCATTAGGAATAACATCATTAGAGGTAGTAATGGTACATACCTTCATCTTTCTAGCCATCTCATCTTCTCTTTCCCACCTGGCATGCAATTCTGCTAGCATCCTAACATTTTCATCAATTCTAACTTGGATAGCATTAGCAGTGGAAAGAGGATTATTCTCTTTCACATCATTAGGCAACACTTTTAATTTCAGAAGTTCAACATCATGAGCAAGGCTATCAACTTTAGAAGCAAGAATATCAATTTTGCCTAACTTTTCCTCAACAGACTTGTTAAAAGCATTTTGCTTACCGATGAAGTCCTTGAGCATTACCTCAAGCTCGGAGGGCGCGGCCCTAGTGTTGTTGGAGGAATTACCATAACCATTACCATTGGTAGAAGGATACGGCCTATAATTGTTACTAGCAAAATTGTTCCTATAAGCATTATTGTTAAAATTATTATTTCTAATGAAGTTTACATCAACATGCTCTTCTTGAGCAACCAAAGAGGCCAAAGGAACATTATTAGGATCAACATGAGTCCTATCATTAGAAAGCATAAGCATAATAGCATCAATCTTATCACTCAAGGAAGAGGTTTCCTCAACAGAATTTACCTTCTTACCTTGTGGAGCTCTCTCGGTGTGCCATTCAGAGTAATTTACCATCATATTGTCGAGAAGCTTCATTGAGGCACCCAAGGTAAGGGACATAAAAGTGCCTCCAGCAGCTGAATCCAATAGGTTCCTTGAAGAAAAATTCAGTCCTGCATAAAAAGTTTGGACAATCATCCAAGCAGTTAGTCCATGTGGGGCAATTCTTTATCATAGATTTCATTCTTTCCCAAGCTTGAGCAACATGTTCATTATCAAACTGGCTAAATTTTATAATATTGCTATGCAAAGCTATAATCTTAGCAGGAGGATAGTATCTACCAATAAAAGCATCCTTACACTTAGCCCATTAATCAATACTATTTTTAGGCAAAGATAGCAACCAATCCTTAGCTTTTACTCTAAAAAAAAGGAAACAACTTAAGCTTAATAATATCACTTTCTACATCCTTATATTTCTGCATCTCACATAGCTCAACAAAAATGTTGAGATGAGCTGCAGCATCATCAGTACTAGCACCAGGAAATTGCTCTTTCATAACAAGGTTCAAAAAAGCAGGCTTAATCTCATAAAAATCAGCGGTAGTAGCAGGTGGCGCAATAGGAGTGCAGATAAAATCACTATTATTAGTGCTAGTAAAATCACACAACTTGGTGTTTTCATGAGTACCCATTCTAGCAAAGCTAAAAGCAGACAAGTAAAAACAACTATAAAGGAAACTATTTTTTTGTGTGTTTTTGATAAAACGATGCAAGTAAAAGCAAAACTTAAAACAAAGTAAAGGATGTGCGTGCGAAACTCCCCTTGCAGAAGTCTTCATTTTCCCCGGCCACGGCGCCAGAAAAAGTCTTGATTGCTATTGATGGCGCAGTGATGAATGGTGCCAAAGAACTTCATGGCGTGTAGTTGATGAAGTAAATGACCGGCCAGTTGGGAAACCCCAAGAGAAGGTTTGATGAATATAGAAGCAAGTTTTTCCCTCAGTAAGAAACCAAGATTTAATCGATCCAGTAGGAAAAAGCCAATACTCCAGAAGGTGATGCCCGCTAGCTTATCGACAGCTCCAGACAATTTATAGGGCACCTCATCCGAGCTTTGCTTTGCGAGCAACAACGTGGAACCTGCACACAACACAACCAAATACTTTGTTCCCAACTTACGATGAGGTTGTCAATCTCACCGGTTTGCTTGAAACAAAGGGTATGAGCGTATCGAGTGGAAAGTAATAGTAGTATGCGAGTAAAGTAAACAGTGCGAGTAAAGTGAACAGGTGATAGCAATATAATGGAAATAGGACCAGGGTCCACAGTTCACTAGTGGTGTCTTTCCATAAGATAAAATAACACATGCTGGGTAAACAAATTACAGTTGGGCAATTGATAGAATAAAGACAACGTGCATATGTCGAGAGGATCACTATGAGATTTACTCTGGGTATTACAACAAGATACATAGACCGCCATCCAACTGCATCTATGACTAATAATCCACTTTTGGCGAATCAATCCGAGAACTCCACAAGTATTAAGTTGCGAACAACAGATAACTGCATTAAGCAAAGTGTGTAATGTAAACAAAGTATATGCCCTTGAGCATATGAATGTTGTTTTCTCCCTAGTGGCAACATCACATCTACAACCTTAGAGGTTTCTGTCACTCCCCCGGATTAAATAGAGGCATGAACCCAACTATCGAGCATAAATACCCCCTCTTAGAGTCACTAGTATCTACTCGGCCAAGATAGCTACTAACAACGGAGAGCATGCAAGATCATAAACAACATAGAGATAACATAAGATAATATTCAGCAAATCAACTCAATCATAACACCAATATTCATCGGATCCCAACAAACACAACATGTAGAATTACATAATGGTGATCTCGATCATGTAAGGCAGCTCACGAGATCTAAACATGAAGCACATGGTGAAGAAGACAACCAACTAGCTACTGCTATGGACCCATAGTCCAAGGTAGACTACTCACTCATCATGCCGGAGGCAAGCATGGCGATGAAGAAGACCTCCAGTGGTGATTCCCCTCCCTGGCAAGGTGCCGGGAAGAGCTTTTGGACCCTCCCGATCTCGGGTCGATGATGGCGGCGGATCGCGATATGTTTCTGGAAAAGTGATCGGGTGTTTAGGTTTTTCCCGTCGGGGGGTCTTTATAGGCAAATGGACATCGTCAGAAGTGGACCGAGGCGGCCACCCACATAGGAGGCGCGGCCTAGCCCTAGGCCGCACCACCCTGTTGTGTGGGCCCCTCGTGGCCCCACTCCGTCTCCTCTTCGGTTCTCTGGAAGCTTCGGTGAATTTTTGGATGTTTGGCTTTTGTTTCGTCCAATTCCGAGAATATTTCCTATGTAACTTTTCTGAAACACAAAAACAGCAGAAAACAGGGAACTGGCACTGTGGCATCTCGTTAATAGGTTAGTCCCAGAAAATGCATAAAAACGCCACAAAGTGTAACGAAACACTAAGCAAATGGTGTAAAAATAACCATGGAGCATCAAAAATTATAGATACGTTTGAGACATATCAGGCTCCTCCCACCGGAAGAGGAGGGTGAGAAACAAGGGACTGGTGATCCTGGAAGGAAAATAAGCCAAAAGATATAAGAAAAACAGTGATAAGATAAACGAAGGCGAATAAATGAAGACAGAGCACGTACCGCAGACAGGGGATGCTCGAAGTCGAAAAAACCAGCGGCCAAAGCTGCAATTTCGTGATCTTTCGTGAGAGTAGTAAGAGCTCTCACTCGCTTGTCGAGATCCTTCTTCTCCATAAGATCGTCAGATACTCGAGAAGAATCTCCCAAGCCAAAAAACGGCCAAAGTTTGGAAAGACGATGCTGAAGAGGTTGAACTCGCCGTTACAGGAAAAATGCCATAAGTTGAGTACCCGAAAGCGCTCCTCCTCTACCACTCTTCAGAGCTTGGATGCGGGCTAGCAGTGGTTTGATTTCCTCCATCTCAGCTTCTGTGGGAGGCGAATCCCACGAGGCCAATTTCTTCAGTTCTTTAGAGGCATCAAAAGGGGCAATGCCGTACTGGTCAGAGGAAGAGACTTTCCGGTCTTTGATATAAAACCACTTCTTCCTT
Organism: Dactylis glomerata; assembly: GCA_007115705.1. Lineage (NCBI taxonomy): Eukaryota > Viridiplantae > Streptophyta > Magnoliopsida > Poales > Poaceae > Dactylis > Dactylis glomerata. Next base: position 3,175,534 of record QXEO01000542.1, on the reverse strand, counting down.
CAACCTTGTACTGAGGCAGCCATGGAAAACTCCACGTACTGAGATTCAGCATGGATACAGGGGTGAATCTAGAAAAATTTGGCGATGGGGATGGTGATACGTCTCCAACGTATCTATAATTTTTGATGCTCCATGCTTGTTTTTACACCATTTGCCTAATGTTTCGTTACACTTCGTGGCACTTTTATGCATTTTCTGGAACTAACCTACTAACAAGTTGCCACAGTGCCAGTTCCCTGTTTTCTGCTATTTTTGTATTTTAGAAGTGATACACAGGAAATATTCTCGGAATTGGACGAAACAAGTTCCATAAGTCTTATTTTTCCCGGAAGCTTCTAGAGATCCGAAGAGGAGTAGGAGAGGGGCCACATGGGCCCCACACACCAGGCTGGCATGACCCAGGCCCTGGCCGTGCCGCCATGGTGTGAGGGCACCTGGGTCCACTCCTGACATCGCCCCTTTGCCTATAAAGACCCCCCGACGGAAAAAACCTAAGTACCCGATCAATTTTCTAGAACACATCGCGATCCGCCGCCGCCGTCGACCCGAAGATCGGGAGGGTCCAGAAGCTCTTCCCGGCACCCTGCTGGAGAGGGGAATCGCCACCGGAGGTCTTCTTCATCGCCATGCTTGCCTCCGGAGCGATGAGTGAGTAGTCTACCTTGGACTATGGGTCCATAGCAGTAGCTAGATGGTTGTCTTCTCCACCATGTGCTTCATGTTTAGATCTCATGAGCTGCCCTACATGATTGAGATCACCGTTATGTAATTCTACATGTTTGGTTTGTTGGGATCCGATGAATATTGGTGTTATGATTAAGTTGCTGTACTGAATTATATCTTTTGTTATCTCTATGTTGTTTATGATCTTGCATGCTCTCCGTTGTTAGTAGCTATCTTGGCCGAGTAGTTGCTAGTGACTCCAAGAGGGGGTATTTATGCTCGATAGTGGGTTCATGCCTCTATTTAACCTGGGGGAGTGACAGAAACCTCTAAGGTTGTAGATGTGCTGTTGCTACTAGGGAGAAAACAACATTCATATGCTCAAGGACATATGCTTTGTTTACATTACACACTTTGCTTAAAGCAATTATCTGTTGTTCACAACTTAATAATCATGGGGTGTTCGGATGATATCCCCGTGAGTGGATTATTAGTCATAGATGCAGTTGGATGGCGGTCTATGTATTTTGTTGTAATGCCCAGAGTAAATCTCATAGTGATCTTCTTGACATATCACGTTTATCTTTATTCTATCAATTGCCCAACTGTAATTTGTTTACCCAGCATGTGTTATTTATCTTATGGAGAGACACCACTAGTGAACTGTGGACCCCGGTCCTATTTCCATCATATTGCTATCACCTGTTTACTTTACTCGCACTGTTTACTTTACTCGCATACTATCATCACTTTCCACTCGATACGCTCATACCCTTTGTTTCAAGCAAACCAGTGAGATTGACAACCTCATCGCAAGTTGGGAACAAAGTACTTGGTTGTGTTGTGTGCAGGTTCCGCGTTGCAGCTAGCAAGCAAAGCTTGGACGAGGTGCCATATATAAATTGTCCAAAGCTGTCGCAAACTAGCAAGCATCACCTTCAGTCGTATTGTCTGCTTTTCTCCTGATCGACATAAACCTTGGTTTCTTACTGAGGGAAAAACTTGCTGCTATATACATCAAACCTTAATCTTGGGGTTCCCAACAATCTAGCAATCAAGCCTTTTTCTGGCGCCGTTGCCGGGGAAGAGTGGAAGACTTCTGCGAGGAGAGTTTTCGCACGTACATCCTTTACTTTGTTATTGTTTTGCTTTACTTTATTTATTTTACCTGCATCGTTTTATATCAAAAACCCAAAAAAATTAGAATCCTTGGTAGTTGATTTTACTTGTTTACTTTCATTTTGTTGAAATGGCCAATCCTGAAAACACCAAGTTGTGTGATTTTACTAGCACGAACAATAGTGATTTTATCTGCACTCCTATTGCACCACCTGCTCCTGCTGCAAACTTTTATGAGATTAAGCCTGCTTTGTTGAACCTTGTTATGAAAGAGCAATTCTCTGGTGCTAGTACTGAAGATGTTGCTGCTCATCTCAACAATTTTGTTGAGCTATGTGAGATGCAGAAATATAAGGATGTAGAAACTGATATTATTAAGCTCAAGTTGTTTCCTTTTTCTTTGAGAAGAAAAGCTAAAGATTGGTTGCTGTCTTTGACTAGAGAAATGAAGGTATGTACTATTACTACCTCTAATGATGTTGCTCCTAATGCTAGCAATCCTCTTACTTTGATTGGGGTAGATAAAACTCCCACTCCTTGTGTTAAAAAGCCTAAAACTGCCAATTTTTTTTCTCAAAAGAGTGCTGAAATTTTTTGGAGTGTGGGAGATGATAGCTCTATTTCTTTTAATTATTTTGATGTTGATGGCTGCAATATATCTGAAGTTATTTTGTTCTTGCAAAAGCTTGCTTTGACTCCCAATATTAGTTCTTTAAATGTTGCTTTTACTAAGCATATTACCAATGCTCTCATAAAAATTAGGGATGAAAAGTTGAAGCAAAAAGCTTCTGTTCCCAATAAGTTAGAAGATGGTTGGGAACCCATCATTGATATGCATGTTAATGGTTTTGATTTCCATGCTTTATGTGATCTAGGTGCTAGTATTTCTATCATGCCTAGAAAAATTTATGACATGCTTGATTTACCACCGCTTGAAAAGTGTTATTATGATGTTCCTATTGCTGATGTTGCTAAGAAGAAACCTTTGGAAAGGATTAATGATGTTATTATTGTGGTTAATAATAACCTTGTTCCCATTGATTTTCTTGTTATGGACGTTGAATGCCATGCTTCATGTCCTATTATTTTGGGAAGACCCTTTCTTCGAACTGTAGGTGCCATCATTGATATGAGAGAAGGCACCATAAAATATCAATTCTCACTCAAGAAAGGCATGGAACACTTCCCTAGGAAAATAAAGAAATTTCTTTTTGACTTTATTCTTAGAGCAAATTATGAGCTTGATGCTTCATCACTTGATGTTACTTGATTTGCAAATTTTCTGCGCCTAGCTCAAAGGCGTTAAAGAAAAGCACTCTTGGGAGATAACCCAATGTTTTATTTTCAGTACTTTTTCTTTTATTTGAGTCTTGGAAGTCATTACTACTGTAATGACCGCTCCTTATCTTTTTTATTTTGTTTTTGTGCCAAGAGAAGCCTCTAATTCGAGTGAGGTAAAGATTTGGGGATGTTGCTGTCCTAAAACTGTTTTCGGTGCTGCACCGTAAAAATTCGTATAAATTCTCTGTATATCTTTTGGACCTGCGATGTTTTGTGCATATGCCCCAGGTTATATCCAAACTTTCGTTAGTTGAACACTTTTTGATTTGAGCAACAGAAAACCCCTCAAAAATTCGGCCTTTGTCAGCTGTTCTGTTTTGACAGATTTCTGCCAATATTTGTGTTTGCCGCTTTATCGCTTTCTTTTGAGTTCTTTTGATCATAGAACTTGTGGGGAAGTTGCTACAGTAGTATTTGCTATATATGTGGTGGTTTTGGGTTGAAACCTGAAGCAAAAAGAGGTTGATTATATTATATGCTACACTAATGTTGCTAATAGAATTATGTTTAGTTTTGTATGAAGGAAGTTTTCAAGTGTAGGGATTGGAGAATGATGAGATGAGTTGAAGAATGGACAAAAGCTCAAGCTTGGGGATTCCCAGCACCCCAAGAAATATCCAAGAAGTACAAGCGTCAAAGCTTGGGGATGCCCCCGAGGCACCCCTTCTTCATCGGCAAAAATCAGGTCACCTTTCAAAACACTATATTTTTATTGCTTCATGCACTATGTGTTTTTCTTGGAGCGTTAGTTGTTTTAGTTTTCTTAGTTAGTTTGTTTTGTTTGCTGCAATAAATGGTTGGACCCCAACAAATTTCTTTGGAGAAGTTGTACTCGTTTTCATTTGCAAAGAACACTCCGTTTTTCATTCTTACAATTTCACCGAGTGTTCTTCTTTTTCTGCTACTGCTTTTGGTTTTCATTTTTGCCTTGATATGCATTCATACGTTGTCATATCTTTTCATCAAGGTGTATTTTTTCCTCTGATCTTTATTGGTTTTCATCAAAAGATGTGTCTTTAAAAATTTCAAATGGTGTTGGAAAAGAGAAAAAGCTTTATGCAAAAAAGTGGTACAAGAAGGAGCTTGTGTAGACTGCGGCTTAGGCTTTTTCATGTCGTGCTTGATGTCTTTTTGATAGTATGCTTAGTGGTTTTGCTGTAGCATGACTTGTCTCAAATAACTGAGATTGCTTAATGAGCCTTTGAAAAAATCATGCGTTGTTTTTATTGTTTGGAAGCATTATTTTGGTTTTCTCCTTGATGCTTTATTTGGGTTGACTTGGCGCATGATCACACATGTTAGACTCTTACAAAGTCGCCAATAGCCTCTATGATCATTTAGTTTTTGACTTTTGATGCCATCTTATGCTTCTTTTAATGTCGCTTTGTCGCTTTGCATAATTATGGCCATTATTGCTCTCTTAGTTGGTCGCTCCCAGTCTTTTGCTAGCCCTCGCCTTGTACTGAGTATGAGCTCTACTCGTGCATCCAACTCCTAAAAGCCAAAGTTTTCCAAAGTGTCCACCATACATACCTACTAGCAATTTGCTATTCCAAGTAAATTTGACTTGCTTTTATTTTCTCTTCAAATTAAACTCTTACCAGTGTTATGCGAAATTCGGTCAGTAAAGCTCTCACGAACTGTTCTTAAAAATTTGACATTGTGGTCTCTTATGTTGAGTTGTTATGCTTGCAAGTTGTAAGTTGGAGACTAGCCCAGCCATGCAGTCATGGGCAAGCTTTCAACATTGCACTTCTTATTTGAGTTTATATCGTGATCTTTTGTTTATGGATGCCCGCGGTGTGAAATGAATTGGGAATCTTGTGGGGATCATGGAGTTTGTATATGTGTTAGGGAAACGCCGGGCCGCTAATCTAAGCCATGCATAATTCATGGTGGAAATTTGTAGCATACCCATGGTGAACATTCGACGACGCATCTCACAATAAAAAGCTGTCGGTGTTCTGGATACCGGGGTATCCCGGTCCACCTACTCCTGGGCCCCGTCATCGGCCCATCTTCAGCCCAGGGGATAATCAGCGACCCAAGTCACGGAGAAGACCCTCACGAGGAGGCGCCTCGTGAGGAGAACGACGATAGAAACGACTAAGGACTAGAAGACCTCCTCACGAGCCCCTGCTGGTGAGGAGAGGACGCACGTCTACGCCAGCTCGACACGTTGGCGTGCAGAGCAAGAAGCTGGCGGGCAGAAGACCGCGTACCGCCCACGCTACCCCCGACAGGGAGGAGACCAACTTTCTCTGTGCCTGCCCAAAGCGGCACAGTGGCAGTTGGCCACCCCCCTAAATATAGCATGGACGGTGCAGGGCGCCAGAGGAGGACGTCAGCCTCCTCCACCCACTCCTGTGGACCGGCGCCGCTACCCTACGAAGACCAAGTCTACAGAAGAGCATAGTCTACAGCTGTCCTCCCTCCTTGGCCGTGTGTGGCAACCCCTTCCCCAAGAAGATAAGGGGAAGGAGGACCTTGGCGCTATAAAAGGAGGGGGAGGCCACCCCTTAGAGGGGATCCGGTCTAATCGAATCTTCATCTTCTTCAAGCTGCTAGTTGGGCACGCAGGTTCTTCAACCTCTGGCCAACTAGAGCTTTGTAACCAAGGCCTTGTACTCCTCGCGAGGTGTCGCGTTGCAATACAAGAAGGCAGGAAGTAGGGGTTTTACCTCACCACGAGGGCCCTGAACCTGGGTAAAGCTCGGTCTGTCTCTCTGCAGTGCGTTGCGCGTTCGACAATCGAGGCTTCCGTCACCGTGTTTCGTTGCGATCCAAGATCTCACATGTTCAGCCCCCTGCGTTCGAATCCTTGGGTCCGTCGCGTGGTACCCCGTGTTCTTGCGACACGAAATCCATCGACATTTGGCGCGCCAGGTAGGGGGCTGTGGTGTGTTTCCTTCAAGATCTGCTTCGACATGGGTGATGATCGTCACCACCGTCTTCGCCCTCGTGCTGTCTACGCAAGTCGTCACCGAGAGCGTCTCCAAGTCCTCGATGGCCTGGAGGCCATGGGAGAGGGTGAGCCAGAGGTCGGCGACCTCGGCTTTGGGGGCTTCGCGGCGCTTGCCGGGCCCCTTCGTCATGCGACATGGCCACCTCGCTTCAGGCCGGATACCGGTGCGCGTTACGACGGGATTTCCGATCCCGTGGAGTTCCTACAGCACTACGCGGCCGCCGTTCGGTCGGCGGGAGGCAACGGGCGTGTCATGGCCAATTGGTTCATGATGGCCACAAGGGGGGAGCCTCGCCGGTGGCTCTGTCGGCTACCGCCAAGGTCCATCTCGTCCTGGAGGGACCTCTGCGAGCGCTTCCTCGACAGATTCGCACCCCTGGGACCTGCGCCAGAGGGCGCGTAGGCCTACGCTGTCCTCGGTGGCCCCGTCCCTGGGAGTATGAAGATAGGGTAGGGGGGCTTAAGAGTCATCACCCCCTTTGCCTTCGCCGAGGAAACGGAGTGCTTCATCTGCGCAAGGAGCAAAGTGTAACGGCAACCTCACTCGCCATTAATCCTCCCTAATCTGTGGAAACTGCCTGGAATCGCGAGTCTTGGTCTCACCAGCCTCGCGAGGTCCGCTGGTTGCGGCTCAACGCGAACGTGAGTTTTCGCTCGACTGCCTTTCGAGAAAGAGCCGGAGCACGGTGTCCGCGCTGGGGCCTTCGCCCAGAAAATAGCAGGCCCGCAAAACCCAGAACGGATCGAGCTCTGACTCGGGAAGGGACCCGCTACAGTCACCTCATACGATCCATGGTGCTCTCTCCTCTCGAGCGACGCTCGACTGAAGGTGCATGAGCACGCGAGAGTCGCACAATTCGTGTAGATTTCTCTAAGTCTTCTGTTGTCCTTGTCTGCGGCCTTGTGTTTCTTCTCCTGGGATCGCCTTTGCTGTGTTTGGACGCCTGGGGGGCCGTAGGGAGATAGTCCTGTGTGCCATTACAGTCACCTCTGGAGCGCCAGTGCCCGCTAGCCTTGCACCACGAGCTGCATACTAAGCGTTAGGCTGCTGTCCCGCTCGGAGGCTGGCCCCCGAACGGCGTAGAACATTCCCCAGGCAAAGGCGAGACAAGGAAAAATGTGCAAGGGTGCAAATAAGGACCATTTGGCGAACAACGCCTTAAGTACGATTACAACTTAAACTGGCCCAGCAGGGCAATGTCTGACAGCTGCAAAGTGTGCAGCTAATCTAGGTCTTCTGGAGGAGGTCTAAGAGGAGCTTACTGGGCGGCCGCTGCGTCGCGCTCGTCGCCGTCGGCGCCATCGCTGGAGCTGGAGGTCGTCCCCTCGCTGGAGTCTGTCGCTTCGCCGCTGCCGGATTCTGTGGAGCCGGAGCCCTCGCCGCTGGAGGAGCTCCGGGCGGGCGCTCCAGGGCGGGCGTAGATGGCCTACAGCCGGCGAAGGGCGAGATGCAACCGCCCTGCTCTGGCCTCCGTCGCGCGGTCAGGAGTTTCGGGCGGCGGGGGCGGCGGCCTCCGCAGTACTTCTTCCAGGTTGAGGTCGGGGCGGAGGCGCTGGATGTTGGAGAAGATCCTCGTTCCCGCGAGCCCCGGCAGCTCCCGGCACTCGGCGTCGATGAGATCCAGGACCTTCGCCGATGCGCTGTCCAGCTCTTCAGCCAGCTGGCTGAAGAAGCGCAGGATCGACCCGTCGTCCTCGGGGACGGTGGGCAGGTTCAGCCCGTGGATGCCTAGGCGGTGCGCCGCCGCCATGACGCGGGCTGAGAACCCGCGGAACATCTGCACTCGCTGCCTTCGCAACACGCCCGCCTCCTCTTCAGCGTCCCTGAGCTCCTGGAGCTCTCCGGCCATCTCCACGCCTTGCAGAGCCGATGCCGAGTTCACCTCCTCCAGCCTCTGCACGTCACGCCGGAGCGAGGCGATGGTGGCATCAGCTTCGGCAAGGGCGCGCTCGGCGCCCCGGCGCACTTCGTGCGCCCCTCTCAGTTCAGCCTCCAGGTCGCGGACCTGGCGCTCCATGGCTTCCCGCTTCTGTTTGTACATCAGGAGGGCGGCGTCGTTCTTGGAGCGGAAGTCTGCACGGCACGCCTCGGTGGTCTCGTTGCGCCTCCGCTTGAACTCCTGCTCCATGCTGACCCGCCGCTGGTTCAGCATGTGGTCCATCTTCGCCTGGAGGGTGGCCTCGCGCTGGTTCAGCGCCTCTTCGTGCCGGGCCAGCTCGGCAGTGGTCTGGCTGGCCATTGCCTCCCGGCTCTCCAGGGCCTCCCGCTCCCTGTTGAGCCGGTCCTCAAGGGCTTGGAGCTGCTCCTCGCGGAGACGGAGTCCCCGCTCACGTTCGCAGGCCTCTGCTTCTCGGACGGCGAGCCCAGCCTCTTGCAGGCTCAGGCTCTCTGCCCGGGAATCAGCGCTCTCCTCGCGAGCGTGGAGGAGGGCCTCCCGGTCCTCGACCTCTTCCAGCCTCTGCTGGGCATTGGCGAGAAGGCCGTCGGCGTTCGTCCTGGCCTGGTCCAGGAGGTGCTGAGCCGCCCGCTTGGCCTCCTCCCCAGCCAAGGCTGGGTTGGGAGGCCCGACGGTGGGGGGAATCTTCTGGCGCGCCTCGGAGACAATCTTCATGGCCTCTTCGTGCGCCCTGGCCAGGACTCCCCTCGCCGATTCCCTGGCATTCGCCAGAGCTTCCTCGGCCTCCTCGACCGCGCTGGCGCGGATCTCCTCCGCCTCCTTCCTCGCCCGCTCGCGGCGCTCGGCGGCACGCTGGTCCAGGAGGCGGCATCTCTCTGTGGCTTGGTGCAGGAGGGCCCAGCCCTCCTCGATGCGCGCCTCCTCGGCAGAGCGCGCCCTGGCAACCTCATCGCGGAGGGCGCCGGTGGCAGCCGCGAGCACCCTCGCCCATGGGTCGGCGGTGTGGGGCTCGGCGGCAATCCTCGCGGGCCTCCCCAGTATCTCCGGCAGGGGAGGCGATGTAGCCCTGGAGGGCTCTGGCGCGGTGGAAGTCGTCCTCTTCTCGCCGCTGGGCTCGGGGGCTGTTCCCGAGCTGGGCGGTGCGGCGGTTCTTGCCGGAGGTGCCTCCGGAGTGGTGGAAGTGCTGGCTACAAAGGGGGCAGCAGGAGCTGCCCCCGTGGTCTCTGGTGTGCCCCCTGCGCTAGGGGGCTCGGTCGTGCTGGGAGCCGCGGTGGCTCCCGGGGCGGACTGCGCGTCCGCGGACGCGCGATCCTCTTCTTCTCCGGCGGCGCGCGGCGGCGTCGTCGGTGTGGCCGTGGCGGCCGGGTCAGGACCCGGCGTGGTCTGGCCGATCTTCCTCTTCTTCCTCTTCTTCTTCTCGTCCTTCTTCTTCTCGGCGTCCCTGGAGAGGAAAAAGGGGGGGAATGAGGTCAGGAGAAAGGTAAGGCGAAAGGTAAAAGTCTTTGTGCAGGAACACTCACGAGGCGTCCCGCTCCACCCATCCTCTTTTGCTCGGGAGGGAGGAAGGTGGGGGCGGGGGCGTGGAGGATTCGCCCGCCGGCTTCTTCCCTCGGGAGGTCCCGGCCTCGGGATTCCGGCTGGCGCGTTCATCGTTGAACTTGGAGCGGCGCTCCGCCTCCAGGCGGGCTCGGCGCCCCTCTTCCTCCAGGTCTCGCGAGGAGGACGCGTCAGCATCTCCCCCGGTGGGCTGGTCTGGCGAGGAGGAGTCATCGGAGGAGGAATCTGAGAGCACCACGGTGCCCTCAGGACGCCTCCGGCGAACCAGCTGCTCACCGAACTCCGCGTCGTCGTCGTCATTGTCGTCTCCAGAGGCCGTGGGCCCCGTTCCCCTTGCTGCCGAGTCCTGCTCCAAGCTGGCCGCAGGTGCACTCGGGAGGGGACCAGGCACGACGCCATCGGCAAGGAACGGGCCCCAGGCGTTGAACTTCAAGATCCCCGCCGTGACACGGCCGGTCTCCCGAGCGCCCAGGCTGTAGATCGGCAAGGCATTGCGCGGAATGGCGGGGATGGCTGCGGAAGAGAAGAAGGCTCTTATTACCTCCTCCCGAGCGTCGGCGTTGAGCTCGCTGACGTGGAGCCTGAGGTCGTCTCCGGCCCTGTGCCTCCAGATCTCCCGGCGGTGGTCCTGCAGGGGGGCGATACGTCGGGTGACGAACTCCACCCCGACCATGGTCCCCGTAACACCAGCCTCCCAGAGATCGCGGATTCGTGGGCGGAGCGTCCGCAGGGCTTCCTCAGGAAGGGCCTCGCTGGCCCAGGTGTTGAGCTTGACGGGAGGGATCCCCGTGACGAGGAAGAGCTCCGATTCTTCAAGGATGTCGACGAAGAACCAGCGGCTCCGAAAGTCTTCGACCTTCTTCATCCACTTCAAGTCGATGAAGTCACCCTCCGTTCCAGCGGTGGCGATGAAGGAGACGCATCCGGAACTCTGGTTCAGCCCAGAGGACCGGAGGGAGAAGAGGTGGCGAAAGTACGCCACCGACGGCTTGATGCCGATCCAGGCCTCGCAGGCGTAGGCGAAGACCGCCAGCAAGGTGACGGACTTGGGATGGAGGTGGATGGCTTGGATCCCGTAAGTCTCCAAGATCGCCAGGAAGAAGCGGGAGAACGGCGGCAGCAGGCCGGCGAAGACGGAGAAGAGGAAGAAAGGCTGCGCCGTCGGGGGCAGAGTGTCCCTCGGCGCGCGGCCGTGCCAGATGCGGGTGGCGCCCCATTCATTGCTCCTGCTCCCGACCATCTCTCGGACGGTCTGGAGCTCGCGGCTGCTCTTGATTCGGGAGTCTAGCAGGGGCGCCGCCGGCCGCGGCGCAGCAGTGGAAGACCTCGCCGCCCCTACAGCCCTGCGGGGTGCCATGGCTCTAGGCGAGGGCGAGTTGCAGCGAGGAGATTGGAGGCTGGGAGGATTTGGATGCGCAAGATCTTCAGAAGGGAGGTGGCGGTGGCGGTGTGCTGTGGGAAAGGGGGAAGGAGCCTTCTCTGCCAAGCTTTTAAGGGGGCAGCCAGGGCGCGGTTTCCGAAGCATCGGCCTTGACACGACGGTTCGAAAAACGCCCATTACCCCACTACGCACGACCCCCACGCCGCTTCGCTCCGCCAACTGCAAGGGTGCCACGTGCCCACGATCTCCGCTTCTTCACATGGTCCTCTGACCGCACGGTTGACGCGTGCCGTTGGAGGGCCCAGCAGCTTCGGGGGCCCCCGACCCTTCGCTTCCTCAAGAGGGCGCGTTCATGGGCTGGGCTCCCGGGGGCTACTGTCGGTGTTCTGGATACCGGGGTATCCCGGTCCACCTGCTCCTGGGCCCCATCATCGGTCCATCTTCAGCCCAGGGGATAATCAGCGACCCAAGTCACAGAGAAGACCCTCACGAGGAGGCGCCTCGTGAGGAGAACGACGACATAAACGACTAAGGACTAGAAGACCTCCTCACGAGCCCCTGCTGGTAAGGAGAGGACGCACGTCTACGCCAGCTCGGCACGTTGGCGTGCAGAGCAAGAAGCTGGCGGGCAGAAGACCGCGTACCGCCCACGCTACCCCCGACAGGGAGGAGACCAACTTTCTCTGTGCCTGCCCAAAGCGGCACAGTGGCAGTTGGCCACCCCCCTAAATATAGCATGGACGGTGCAGGGCGCCAAAGGAGGACGTCAGCCTCCTCCACCCACTCCTGTGGACCGGCGCCGCTACCCTACGAAGACCAAGTCTACAGAAGAGCATAGTCTACAGCTGTCCTCCCTCCTTGGCCGTGTGTGGCAACCCCTTCCCCAAGAAGATAAGGGGAAGGAGGACCTTGGCGCTATAAAAGGAGGGGGAGGCCACCCCTTAGAGGGGATCCGGTCTAATCGAATCTTCATCTTCTTCAAGCTGCTAGTTGGGCACGCAGGTTCTTCAACCTCTGGCCAACTAGAGCTTTGTAACCAAGGCCTTGTACTCCTCGCGAGGTGTCGCGTTGCAATACAAGAAGGCAGGAAGTAGGGGTTTTACCTCACCACGAGGGCCCTGAACCTGGGTAAAGCTCGGTCTGTCTCTCTGCAGTGCGTTGCACGTTCGACAATCGAGGCTTCCGTCACCGTGTTTCGTTGCGATCCAAGATCTCACACGTTCAGCCCCCCGCGTTTGAATCCTTGGGTCCGTCGCGTGGTACCCCGTGTTCTTGCGACACGAAATCCATCGACATTTGGCGCGCCAGGTAGGGGGCTGTGGTGTGTTTCCTTCAAGATCTGCTTCGACATGGGTGATGATCGTCACCACCGTCTTCGCCCTCGTGCTGTCTACGCAAGTCGTCACCGAGAGCGTCTCCAAGTCCTCGATGGCCTGGAGGCCATGGGAGAGGGTGAGCCAGAGGTCGGCGACCTCGGCTTTGGGGGCTTCGCGGCGCTCGCCGGGCCCCTTCGTCATGCGACATGGCCGCCTCGCTTCAGGCCGGATACCGGTGCGCGTTACGACGGGATTTCCGATCCCGTGGAGTTCCTACAGCACTACGCGGCCGCCGTTCGGTTGGCGGGAGGCGACGGGCGTGTCATGGCCAATTGGTTCATGATGGCCACAAGGGGGGAGCCTCGCCGGTGGCTCTGTCGGCTACCGCCAAGGTCCATCTCATCCTGGAGGGACCTCTGCGAGCGCTTCCTCGACAGATTCGCACCCCTGGGACCCGCGCCAGAGGGTGCGTAGGCCTACGCTGTCCTCGGTGGCCCCGTCCCCGGGAGTATGAAGATAGGGCAGGGGGGCTTAAGAGTCATCACCCCCTTTGCCTTCGCCGAGGAAACGGAGTGCTTCATCTGCGCAAGGAGCAAAGTGTAACGGCAACCTCACTCGCCATTAATCCTCCCTAATCTGTGGAAACTGCCTGGAATCGCGAGTCTTGGTCTCACTAGCCTCGCGAGGTCCGCTGGTTGCGGCTCAACGCGAACGTGAGTTTTCGCTCGACTGCCTTTCGAGAAAGAGCCGGAGCACGGTGTCCGCGCTGGGGCCTTCGCCCGGAAAACAGCAGGCCCGCAAAACCCAGAACGGATCGAGCTCTGACTCGGGAAGGGACCCGCTACAGTCACCTCATACGATCCATGGTGCTCTCTCCTCTCGAGCGACGCTCGACTGGAGGCGCATGAGCGCGCGAGAGTCGCACAATTCGTGTAGATTTCTCTAAGTCTTCAGCTGTCCTTGTCTGCGGCCTTGTGTTTCTTCTCCTGGGATCGCCTTTGCTATGTTTGGACGCCTGGGGGCTGCAGGGAGATAGTCCTGTGTGCCATTACAGTCACCTCTGGAGCGCCAGTGCCCGCTAGCCTTGCACCACGAGCTGCATACTAAGCGTTAGGCTGCTGTCCCGCTCGGAGGCTGGCCCCCGAACGGCGTAGAACATTCCCCAGGCAAAGGCGAGACAAGGAAAAATGTGCAAGGGTGCAAATAAGGACCATTTGGCGAACAACGCCTTAAGTACGATTACAACTTAAACTGGCCCAGCAGGGCAATGTCTGACAGCTGCAAAGTGTGCAGCTAATCTAGGTCTTCTGGAGGAGGTCTAAGAGGAGCTTACTGGGCGGCCGCTGCGTCGCGCTCGTCGCCGTCGGCGCCATCGCTGGAGCTGGAGGTCGTCCCCTCGCTGGAGTCCGTCGCTTCGCCGCTGCCAGATTCTATGGAGCCGGAGCCCTCGCCGCTGGAGGAGCTCCGGGCGGGCGCTCCAGGGCGGGCGCTCCAGGGCGGGCGTAGATGGCCTGCAGCCGGCGAAGGGCGAGATGCAACCGCCCTGCTCTGGCCTCCGTCGCGCGGTCAGGAGTTCCGGGCGGCGGGGGCGGCGGCCTCCGCAGTACTTCTTCCAGGTTGAGGTCGGGGTGGAGGCGCTGGATGTTGGAGAAGATCCTCGTTCCCGCGAGCCCCAGCAGCTCCCGGCACTCGGCGTCGATGAGATCCAGGACCTTCGCCGATGCGCCGTCCAGCTCTTCAGCCAGCTGGCTGAAGAAGCGCAGGATCGACCCGTCGTCCTCGGGGACGGTGGGCAGGTTCAGCCCGTGGATGCCTAGGCGGTGCGCCACCGCCATGACGCGGGCTGAGAACCCGCGGAACATCTGCACTCGCTGCCTTCGCAGCACGCCCGCCTCCTCTTCAGCGTCCCTGAGCTCCTGGAGCTCTCCGGCCATCTCCACGCCTTGCAGAGCCGACGCCGAGTTCTCCTCCTCCAGCCTCTGCACGTCACGCCGGAGCGAGGCGATGGTGGCATCAGCTTCGGCAAGGGCGCGCTCGGCGCCCCGGCGCACTTCGTGCGCCCCTCTCAGTTTAGCCTCCAGGTCGCGGACCTGGCGCTCCAGGGCTTCCCGCTTCTGTTTGTACTTTTATGTTGAGTCACCACCTTCTATCTTTATGCACCATTAAGATAGCATAGTTGTCATTCTTAGTATAATATGCATTGTCCCAAAGTTCATTGATTGATTCATATTGTTGGTTTCACTTGTTCTTAAATTATTTGTATCTAGTCACCCTCTTAAACTTTGAGGTGTCCTATGCATTTATGTTTTGCTCTCTTTGAAGGACAAGCTGAAAACCATTTGTATGTTTTTCCTTATGATTTGAACACACGTTTGACTTTCATTGTTTCATTTTCATGATCTTTTGTTTGTGTTTATTTGCATGTTTACAACATGGTTGCTAAGTTCTTATTGTCAAGATTATATCTTTCATACCCATGTTTTAAGTTCTTATGATCCCAGCTCACAAATGCTTACATACATGATCAAGATTTTGTAGGTGCATGTCACCTCAAAAATTATTCTTTTGTTATCACTTACCTACTCGAGGATGAGCAGGAGTTAAGCTTGGGGATGCTTGATACGTCTCCAACGTATTTATAATTTTTGATGCTCCATGCTTGTTTTTACACCATTTGCCTAATGTTTCGTTACACTTCGTGGCACTTTTATGCATTTTCTGGAACTAACCTACTAACAAGTTGCCACAGTGTCAGTTCCCTGTTTTCTGTTGTTTTAATGTTTCAGAAGTGATACACAGGAAATATTCTCGGAATTGGACGAAACAAGTTCCTAAAGTCTTATTTTCCCTGGAAGCTTCCAGAGATCCGAAGAGGAGTAGGAGAGGGGCCACAGGGGCCCCACACACCAGGCTGGCATGGCCCAGGCCCTGGCCGCGTCGCCATGGTGTGAGGGCACCTGGGTCCACTCCTGACATCGCCCCTTCGCCTATAAAGACCCCCCGACGGAAAAAAACCTAAGTACCCGATCAATTTTCCAGAACACATCGCGATCTACCGCCGTCGTCGACCCGAAGATCGGGAGGGTCCAAAAGCTCTTCCCGACACCCTGCCGGAGAGGGGAATCACCACCGGAGGTCTTCTTCATCGCCATGCTTGCCTCCGGAGCGATGAGTGAGTAGTCTACCATGGACTATGGGTCCATAGCAGTAGCTAGATGGTTGTCTTCTCCACCATGTGCTTCATGTTTAGATCTCATGAGCTGCCCTACATGATTGAGATCACCGTTATGTAATTCTACATGTTTGGTTTTTTGGGATCCGATGAATATTAGTGTTATGATTAAGTTGCTACACTGAATTATATCTTTTGTTATCTCAATGTTGTTTATGATCTTGCATGCTCTCCGTTGTTAGTAGCTATCTTGGCCGAGTAGTTGCTAGTGACTCCAAGAGGGGGTATTTATGCTCGATAGTGGGTTCATGCCTCTATTTAACCTGGGGGAGTGACAGAAACCTCTAAGGTTGTAGATGTGCTGTTGCTACTAGGGAGAAAACAACATTCATATGCTCAAGGGCATATGCTTTGTTTACATTACACACTTTGCTTAAAGCAATTATCTGTTGTTCGCAACTTAATACTCATGGGGTGTTCGGATGATATCCCCGTGAGTGGATTATTAGTCATAGATGCAGTTGGATGGCGGTCTATGTATTTTGTTGTAATGCCCATAGTAAATCTCATAGTGATCTTCTTGACATATCACATTTATCTTTATTCTATCAATTGCCAAACTGTAATTTGTTTACCTAGCATGTGTTATTTATCTTATGGAGAGACACCACTAGTGAACTGTGGACCCCGGTCCTATTTCCATCGTATTGCTATCACCTGTTTACTTTACTCGCATACTATCATCACTTTCCACTTGATACGCTCATACCCTTTGTTTCAAGCAAACCGGTGAGATTGACAACCTCATCGCAAGTTGGGAACAAAGTACTTGGTTGTGTTGTGTGCAGGTTCCGCGTTGCAGCTAGCAAGCAAAGATTGGACGAGGCGCCATATATAAATTGTCCGAAGCTGTCGCAAACTAGGAAGCATCACCTTCAGTCGTATTGTCTGCTTTTCTCCTGATCGACATAAACCTTGGTTTCTTACTGAGGGAAAAACTTGCTGCTATATATATATCAAACCTTAATCTTGGGGTTCCCAACAATCTAGCAATTAGTCGGCTACTATAAAGCTATGCACGGCTAAAACTAATATAATGGAGTATTATACTATATAATCTCCCATGCACTAAAACAAACTCACAAACTCACAAAATTTATTCCGAAGCCTCCTATGTAGCATCTTAGAGTCTAGAGACAATTAATAAACAAAACAACTTATACACTTAACTCATAAAAAATACATGTACATAATTAAATGCGAGAGATGTAAAACATGTAACTATTCGCTCACATTTTACAATTTCCCTTCTTGATCTTTTCACTTTCTTAAAGGGATCAATCACATCGTGCTCAGTAAAAGTGGAAAACATATCTTTCTCAACAAAGCAAATGAGACAACCACTCATGAATTGCTAGCCTATTTTATTCTACAACATATTTTTAATAATATTCATTGCTGAGATGCATCTTTCTATTGACGTTGTGGCAACTGGTTCGCTTGAGCAGTTGATAGACCAACAGAAAATATACATGCTTATTTGTGTCCACCAGTGATTTAGCAAGATCATCGATGTCATTCGATCACCAAATCTTTCATCTGCCCTCACATTGTCAATATATATGCTAAGATGGTAACAAAGAGCAACCAATTGCATTGGATAAAAATCATCTGGATAAAACTAAGCTAACTTCAATAAGCTCACCAAATTAAAAGCAGCAAATGCTTCCTTTGGATCAAAATAGGCCATGTGAATAAGCAATGCAGAATTTACCTCATTAAAATGGTCGTCAAACATGACCAACCTTTAACTACAAAGGCGTCATTTCCAGATTGGCACTGAATTGATAGAAGTATTACTCCCTCCGATCCATATTACTCTTCCCTAATACAGATGTATCTATCACTAAAATATGTCTAGATGCATCTACATTAATGAAGAGTATTATGGATCGGAGGGAGTAGTACAATTCATTGTCTGCCTAAAAGTTCCTACATCACCATCTGATCTTTTTCTCTTTATCACAAAGCGATCCATAATCTAGAAAATCAGTAAAAAGACAGACACAATTTTTAGACTAGATCGATTAGTGATAACTCTACAAAAAAATTGATCCGTGACCATGCCCTAGAAGGGTGATTACCTAAACTGGGCAGAGGCAGAGAACGGATGCAATTTCCCTCAGCGTCGGCGGGCAATGTTGCCAGATCGACGGATTGTAGAGAGTTCCCACCGGCCGCCGGTCTGCGTCGCGATCAACGATCCTGCAGAGCTGCGCCTAGGAATTGGGGCATTTTTTATGGTGCGGCGCTAGGGAATTGGAGGCCACGCTCGGGCTGTGCCTCAATGGCTCGAAGTGCAGGAACTAGTGATTGGAATTAAGGCCTCAAACCCTCATGTAATCATGTCTGGACCTTGGGCCATCTTTAGTATTCTGATTTTCATGTACTTTATCTTTAGCTGGCTATTATAAGGGCTTAATCTTTGTTTAACTGGGCTGAGTCGTGGAGGTTGGGGTCACTCGGTCTTTTGGGCTGGGGTCAGAGATAGGATTTACGTACACTTCTTTCCTGGATCGTTGGCAATCGTTGGTGTCAGCTGAACCCATCGGTACAATGTGAGATTCGCCCCTGCATGGATAGAAACAACAGCCCCGCTCAGCTCAGGCTTTCTTGATAAAGCGACACTAGGGCAGAGCCAAAAGAGAAATTTCCAGAGAAGAAAATAGGGTTTGATCCCCAGAAAGGACTCGCAAAGGGTAATGAAACAAGCAATGTGAAGAATTGAGGTGTGAGCTGGTGAAGCTGCACACCGTACACGAAGAGAAGCCCACAAAGGAACTCGTGGGCAGGGAAGGAGAGACTGCACAAGAGAAAGGTAAGAAACATCACCTGGAAGCCGCTCGGGGGCTTGGGGATGCGCTCGGTGCTAGGAAAGATGACCTGATCGTCGTCGGAGATGAGACCATCAGCCTGAGCCTTAGTGAGATCCTTCTGCTTGAAATCAGAAGGCACCCAGCTGGTCGCGGAATTGGCAGTGTTGCTCTTCCCCATATTGTTCTTCTACGTAAGGGTCTTGACGCGCATCTACGAGTTGCGCACGGGGGATATGTAGGAGCTCAGAGGCGCGCAAGGTTTGCAGCAATGGTGGCGGCGACAGAAGCGAGGAACTGGTAAACAGTAAAATCCCCACTCTCCCCCTTATATAGCTTTCTGATGAAGGAATGTGGGCTGAGACGTGGCGCAAGGAGCAGAAACGACAGCCCACTAATGGGCAGGAAAATTGCGAAATTACCGCGCTGCCCACAAGTAACGGTCAGCGCCCAGTCAAATTACATACAGAGTAATTATATTAATGACGTCACGAGAATTCGAGTAACGGAAAATAAGAATATGACAATGGTGGACACTAATAGGAGAACATTCAGCAAAATTCTGGTATAACATTTTGTGTATTGGTGATGACCAAGGAAGTCAACGAAAAATTGTTATGAAAGACACAGAGGAATCAAGGAAGAAAACCCATTTTTTGAGTCTATACCCGAAAATATTCGACCATAGCCTCGGGGGCTACTACCATCGGGAGCGCTGGCCGCGCACCCGACGATATTATCAAAAAAAGTTATTACCTGATGATCAAAGAAGAAATGATTTATTTGAGCCTATACTCGAAACATGTTTTCGACTATAGCCTCGGGGGCTACTCCCATCGGAAGCGCTGGTCGCGCACCCGACGAAACTTTTA
The DNA here is from genome assembly GCA_007115705.1 of Dactylis glomerata. NCBI lineage: Eukaryota > Viridiplantae > Streptophyta > Magnoliopsida > Poales > Poaceae > Dactylis > Dactylis glomerata. The sequence goes on along the minus strand of QXEO01000542.1, from coordinate 3,156,377 downwards.
CATGCATAAAGAGAGTCAAGAAGAAGAAAGAAGACTTGGATAGCATCGTTACTACCATCGGGAGGGAGTTTATGTTAATCAAGGTTGAATAACCCGAATATTTTTAGATCTGAAACAGTCAAACAAGGCTGCGACGTATGATTCTCGAGTTGCGTCATCGCGACAAAATTCAAATGCCATGATTGAAATATATCGTGAAGGTAAGACCTCAGGATCCGTCCTGTGTGGCCTGGTATACGCACATGGATGCGCTCTGCTAGAAATTATCCGTGTCAACGACGCGAAGAAAATCTTGGTGGACGCACTGGGTACCCTGAGAACCACTGGGATTCATTCTTTGTAAGTCCTAAATGCGGCAAAATAATGGGTTTGACCGGTTTCCCGAATTCAAATCCAAGGGGATTGAATTTGAAGTAGGTGACAAGTATCTGTTCCGGCAGTTAACTGGCCTCTTGATCCGTCAGAGTTGTCAAGCTTGTTCATCAAAACCCCTTGCGAGACAGTTTAATGAAAGAAACTCGAAGTTGAAGATTTCAAGATGCACAGAAGTCAAAGATTGATCAAGTCAAAGAAATAAAGATCTGAGATTCAACCCAAATCTGCAATTCTGGTAGAATCTCGGGGGCTACTGACAAGGGTGTAGATAATATAGCCCGTCAGTTAAAGTACCCCTGAGGCCCGTTAAGCTAGGCCCAATTGTAATACTAGTTGATGTACGAGTTCATGTCGTATATCGATACTGTAATCTGTATCAGACCCCTCCCGATCCTTGAGACCTGACCACCTATATATAGGGGCCAGGAGAGGACGGTAAGGGACAGATTGAAAGCAAGCCAAGTTATTCTTACATTTACTTTCGATATACACCTTGTTTGACTGATTTACCTTCGAGTTCATCCGACGCCCTACTCCCCCGATCCTAAGTCCTTCATATTGGACATTTGTCGAGTTAAACCCTCGTCACTTACAAAGTCGCCATAAGACTCTATGATCATTTGGTTTTTGACTTGTGATACCACTTTATGCTTTGGTTAATGATGTTTTGTCGCTATGCATGATTATGGCCATTATTGCTCTCTTAGTTGGTCGCTCCCAGTCTTTTGCTAGCCTTCATTTTGTACTGAGTATGAGCTCTACTCGTGCATCCAACTCCCAAAAACCAAGTTATTCCAATGTGTCCACCATACATACCTATTAGCAATTTGCTATTCCAAGTACATTTGGCTTGCTTTTATCCATCCTTCAAATTAAACTTTTTGGTGTTATATGAAAATTAGTCAGTAAAGCTTTCACGAACCTGATGTCACACTTTACTTTTCTCGCTTTTAATAATTTTGACATTGTGGCTCTCTTATGTTGATGTTATGCTTGCAAGTTGTAAGTTGGAAATTAGCCGAGCCATGCCATCATGGGGCAAGCTTTCAACATTGCACTTTCTTTCATTTAAGTTGATATCGTGATCTTTTGTTTATGGATACTCACGATGTGAAATAAGTTGGGATCTTGTGAGGTCATGGAGTTTGTATATGTGTTAGAGAAATGCCTGTGCCGCTAATCTAAGCCATGCATCATTCATGGTGGAAATTTACAGCATGCCCATAGTGGACATTCGATGATGCATCTCACAATAAAAAGCTATACCATTGGTAAATAAAAGAGATGCCAAGGTGTTCATTGTCTATTTGTCTTGTCATTTTGATGTGGGCTTGTTCCATGTCATCGGGCAAGAGGTACCCCGTTGGTGGTTCTCGATGATACATGTATGCTTACAATGACAAGAACTTACTTGGGACCTAAGTCGAGTAGCATGATGTTTGGGTATTTGTACTTCATGGGACATGAGGTTTTCAACTTATGATTTGTTAAGCATATGCTTCATAATTGTACTCGCATTTACCTTAACCACTCAAGATGCCTATGATGGGGGCAATGAGAGCTCAAAGCTAGTAAGTATCATAATTTTTGGAGGTTTATAAAACTTGCAATCACTGCTTCCCTCTGCGAAGGGACTTTCTTTTACTTTTATGTTGAGTCTCCACCTTCTATCTTTATGCACCGTCTAAGAGGGCATAGTTGCCATTCTGAGTTTAATGTGCATAGTCCCAAAGTTTATCATTGATTGATTCATGATTATAGTTTTGCTTGTTCGTAAATTATTTGTATCTAGTCGCCCTCTTAAACTTGAAGGTGTCCTATGCATTTATATTTTGCTATTCCATGAGGGACAAGCTGAAAACCACTTTACTATGTTTTTCTTTATGATTTGAACACACACTTGACTTTCAATGTTTCATTGTTCATGATCTTTCGTTTGTGTTACTTTTCATGTTATAACATGGTTGCTAAGTTTTATTGTCAAGATTATGTCTCTTATGCCCATGTTTTAAGTACTTTGATCCCAGCACTCAATGCTTTACATCGTTGATCAAGATTGTGATGGTGCATGTCATCTAAAAAATTATTCTTTTGTTATCACTTACCTACTCGAGGACGAGCAGGAGTTAAGCTTGGGGATGCTTGATATGTCTCAAACGTATCTATAATTTTTTTTTGAGGGAAAAAGAGATATCATTGCATAATGTTTACATAGTCTTTACACTCTGATTGCAATAAAAAGGAAATATGCTCAGGGGGTCGGTTTAGCCAGCAGCCAACCAAATCATCAACCCGAGCTAGCCTAGCTAATTCATGGGCAATCAGGTTGCCGTCTCTTTTCACAAACTGGAAGTTGCAGCAGGACATGCTAGCAGCTAATTTAATTCTAGCATTGTAAACAACATGGAATTTAGATCTGTTTGGACTTTGTCGCTGTTGTAGTGTTGATATGACAGAAGCGCAGTCACTCTCCATGGTTACAGGACCTTTGATCAAACTGGACGCCAGCTTCAAACCTTCTAGCATTGCATATGCTTCAGCCTCTTCCGCCTCTGCAATGTTTTCAATTTTTCTGCCTGCACAAAAGCAAAACTGACCAGCACTATTACGAGCAATAAGACCAATTGATGCCTCACCTGTTTCAGGTATGAAAGAAGCATCTGTGTTGATTTTAAAGCAGTCCCCATCCGGAGGTGCCCAGTGAGAATTTCGCCCCAAATCTGAGCTTGAAGGAGAGTTATTCCTGTCTTTTCGGTCAGCCGTACTAAAGAGCAGCCCTTTACCTTTGTTACCACCTTTTTTCTGGATTTCTGTATTTAGATTCAGGTTATAGTTCTTGAGGAAGAAGACTGAATCTTTGACAGTAGCTTTTCCTTTTCCATGAACAATATCCTCTCTTAGGAACCAAGCACGCCATAAGATCAGCATCACCTGAGCACGTACATTTTTATTTAGATTGTTTAGGAGCACCAGTAGCCAATCGGGTCCTGTTTTTGCGAACCATTCTTCTTTCGGGATGTTCCAGTACTTTCTCATACAGTTCCTCAGTGCTCTGGCCTTTGTACAGCCGACTGTGGCATGATAACTGTCCTCATCGGCCATGCCACAAATACTGCACGTTTTATCTTTCTCGAGAGTTCTGATCCATTTATTTGATTTGGTAGCTAGATTATCAGCTGCAACTCGCCAAGCAAAAACTTTCACCTTATTTGTTACCGGAGTTGACCAAATATTTTTCCATAAGTCTCTTGTATTATCTGCTTTTCTGCTCATGCCGTCTCTTTGAAGCAGATTGTGCGCTAGATTATATGCAAGCTTGTAAGCACTTCGGACGCTGAAAAAACCAGTTTTCTCACAGCTCCAAGCTGGGAAATCCTCCATTTCTGCATCTGGTATTTTCAGATCCAGAATTTGATCTGCATCATGAGGATAGCAATACTTATTAATCATCTCCTTATTCCAAACTTTAGACGGTTTTATCAGCTGAGTGATTCTATTGATTCTGGCAAAATGTTTAGTGCACTTTGGTTTCATCAGCCCATTTCTTGGTAACCAGTTGTCTCTCCAGATGTTAATGTTCCTCCCATTTCCCAATCTCCATATGATGCCTTTCTTCAAGAGTTCAATCCCATGCTCAATACCTCTCCAAGCAGGTGATGGGTCACCACTGAAAACTGTGTCCAGCATCTTTCCATTGGGGTAGTATCTAGCTTTCATGATTTTTGCACATAGACTATCTGGTTTTGTGAGCAGGCGCCAACCTTGCCTCGCTAATAGGGCTTGATTGAACAATTTGGTGTCCCTGAATCCCATGCCTCCCATGCCTTTAGGTTTCACTAGGACATCCCAAGAAGCCCAGTGCACTTTCCTTTTTTCGTTATCTTCTCCCCAGAAAAATTGCCTAACCATTTTCATATAGTCCTCATGAAAGCCCACTGGCATTTTGAAGAGACCCATGTTGCAGATGGGAATAGCCTGAGCAACTGACTTAATTAAGATTTCCTTGGCACTCATGGCCATGTATTTCTCAGACCAATCCGTAAGGCGCTTTGCAAATCTTTCTTTTATTGGTTGAAATCTATTTGCCTTCATACGACCTTCAGGAGTAGGGAAACCTAAGTATTTTTCTTCAAAGGTGACATTGTCGATGCTTAAGATCTGTTTGATGATGGTCTGTTCATTTGTTGGGCATACTCCGCTGAAAAGAATGGAGCATTTATTTGCACTTATGAGCTGGCCAGTAGCTTTCTCGTACAGAGTTAGGGCTGCTTTGACAACAGAGGCTTGTTGTCCATTGACTTTGAAGAACAAGAGAGTGTCATCCGTGAAGAGGAGATGAGAAACTCCTGGGGCTTTCCTACAAACCTTCAGATCCAACAACTCCTTATTATGGATCGCCTTCTGCAAAATGGTAGACAAGCCATCAGCCATGAATAAGAAGAGATAAGGCGAGAGGGGATCCCCCTGTCTTAAGCCGCGGGTGACACTCTCTTGTTCTTCACCATGCTTGTTTATACACCATTTGCTTTGTGTTTTGTTACACTTCGTGGCATTTTTATGTATTTTCCGGAACTAACCTACTAACGAGACGCCATAGTGCTAGTTCCCTGTTTTCTGCCGTTTTTGTGTTTCAGAAAAGCTACAGATGAAATATTCTCGAAATTGGACGAAACAAAAGCCGAACCTCCTATTTTTCCAGAAGCGTCGCAAAGTCCGAAGATGAGACGGAGGGGGGCCAGGACCCGGCCACACCCTAGGGCGGCGCGACCCAGGCCCTGGCCGCGCCACCAGGGGGTGAGACCGCCTGGTCCACCTCCAGTAAAGCTCCGTAGCGCCGCCGCCGTTGAAGATAAATTTCGGGGCACAGAACTCTCTGTTCCGGCACCCTGCCGGGACGGGGAAGTGCCCCCGGAGCCATCTCCATCGACGCCGTCGCCTCCACCGCCGTCTCCATCGACTTCACCGCCATCTGCACCAACGTTGTTGTCTTCTATGATGAGAAGGGAGTAGTTCTCCCCCGAGGCTGAGGGCTCTACCGGTAGCTATGTGGTTCATCTCTCTCTCCCATGATGTGATCTTTATATGATCGTGAGCTTTATATCTAGTTGAATTGGTAGATGCTATTATTCAGATATTATGCTACTCCCGTGCTTTATTATTGTAATCTCCGGAGACACCTTGTATCATGATGTGAAGGTGATAGTGTGCGCATCGTGTGTGTCTTTTTGGCTAGTGTCTCTATGATTGTTGGTGTTTGTTGAAACCATCTAGTGCATTCACGGTGATAGTGTGGGATAATCTAGTTTGGGAAATGCGAACTTTGAGGAGTGCTTCGTAGCCCTATGCATGATTAGTGTTCGTTATCCATTGGAGAATGGTTTAGAGTGGCATAGTGAAGTTAGTATTTATGAGTTCAATTATGTTATTTTGTTGAGAGTGTCCACTAGTGAAAGTATGATCCCTAGGCCTTGTTTTCAAGTATTGAACACCGTTTACATTCAGTTTTGTTACATGTTTGCTCGCAGCGATATTTATTTCAGATTACATTTACTACTTATAATCATCACTACTACTTGTATTTCACTATCTCTTCGCCGAACTAGTGCACCTATACATCTGACAAGTGTATTGGGCGTGTTGGGGACACAAGAGACTTTCTGTATCGTAATTGCAGGGTTGCTTGAGAGGGATTACTTTTACCTCCCCCTCCCTGAGTTCGATAAACCTTGGGTGATCCACTTAAGGGAAACTTGCTGCTGTTCTACAAACCTCTGCACTTGGAGGCCCAACACTGTCTACAAGGATAAAAGCGTGCGTAGACATCACCGCCCTTCTCTGTTAGCCTTGGATCAAGTCTTCCTTCTCTTCCTCCAGCATGAAAATGAGCATTGTCTCAACGCCGTATTCAATGGTCATCGTCGGATCACCTCCGTGAAGTCAAATCACATCCTTGCATTAGGCAAATGAACTTCGGCCCCAACGACAACCCCCATCGGCGTATCATCTTCACCTACCTCATCCTCCCTGTAGACGCCTTAGAGAGGTTGGACGGGTCCATGCTGCCTAGACAGAGTCTGGATCTAATCATAAATAATTTGCTCTGCTTTCTCAACAAGGTCGCCCTCGCAATGCTCTTCGGAGACATCCCCTAATCAAGGCGGCACTCACATCCCCCGAGGGTGTCGCAGGCAGGCTCCTGGAGCTTCATGTCGCCGTGGCTGACTAAGGGTCATCGTCCCCACTAATATATTTCTCTCAACATACAGCTATGCCACCTCAATAGCCTTTCACCCCGTTGTTAAAGAACAAACTTTGACCATTGATATAGAGATCAATTTGCAGTGAGATTAAAGGCTGGTGAGGCGAAATAGATGCATGTTGATAGAAATAGATTAGTTGACTTCCTAAGGTGAACGACACTACAACAAATATGCCTTAAGTACAACTGTACTAACTCAAGGACGATCTGCTCAAGACCTAGGAAGGTGGACTTGGTGCTAATTATAGTCAGAACTAGTTGATACCCCGCGCGTTGTTGCGGGAATTACAGAGCAATGTTGCGGGAATTACAGAGCAATTTTGTTCAAGATTGGAAAATATAACATTTGGAATGCTTGAAAATGACAATTAATAAATTCGACAACCTATAAAGCTTTGAGTAAATGTCAAGTAAATGGTTAGAATCCCATGGATATTGCGCCAGCAGTGAAATACCATGTTGTTATTGGGAAAATTTTAGATTAGTATATTAAAAAAGGGTATTCAAAAATCAACTGACCGCTAACTCACACAATGAGGATCTTCATAACTAATCAATTGTAAGCCCTAAGATGTAGCCATGTAGGATACTGATGTTTATTTGCTAAATTCATTCCATTGGGAATCTATATGCCTGAATAGCTAAATGTTGTCCCACATGATCAATAATCCCTGTAAGTAAGCGAGATTGAAGATGAGCGTCGACTCAATTTTGCCAGGAAACCGGGGAAAATAAAGAAAAGTAAGCATATTTAGACAGGCCAAGCACAATCAAAAGTTTATGATATGCAATCCAAAAGATATGTTTCAAAGGCTGGAAACAGAAAAAGGGACCATAATTTGCAACACTCACTAGTATGGTTTAAAAAGTTTTACAATATGAGATATATTGATTTTATCAAACTCTAATGTGTAATCGATAGTTGCAAACATGAACCATACTGTAGCGTAATAAGATGGGTGCCTGTGGTATGGAGGACATGATCAGGACCATCGCCACCTCAACAACCTGCTTCATCTAAAAATCTGGAACCTGCACAAATTCCTATGTGAATTCTTCACCACTAAATTCCATGAGCGAGCGCGCAAGAAAAATGGGGGTAGGAGAAGTTTCCTTGACAAAGAGATGGAAGTATCCATGACAAAGAGATGGAAGATGTCGTCCCTCACTGTCCAGTATGATAATCCCATGGCATACTCGATGGGGAAGAAATGAGACTTGGGAGAAAAGAGACTCATGTGGAAAGGAACCATGGTTTTAAATAGGTATAGATGGCTGTTCAGTTACCTCCAACGTGAAGGTTCTGGACTCCAACGTGAAGGTTCTGGACTGTTGAGTGCCTTAGTTTGCATTTTATGATTGAGTGGAGAAGAGGATGAGGCAGGAGTAGCATGAAAAGATAAATCGTTTGTTTAGCAAAGAGTACAGGATATGAGATGAATGGCTGCTGCATGCGCGATGCGGCTTGTGCTAAGAGACAATTTAGAACGCAAGATTATAATCAGATGAACACAAATTATGAAGGTGACGTGGCTTTATGAGGATGGAGCTTGCAAACATTAAATGATCTTAGTGAGGATCAGCTTTATATACTCTCTCCGTTTTAAAATATAAAATGTTTTAGGTTTATCTAGACACCTTTTAGTGTGTATATTTGAGTGAATCTACACACTAAAAGATGTCTAGATACATTTACTTCATAAACCTAAAACATCTTATATTTTGAAACGGAGGGAGTATATTATAGATTCAAAAAGACAGCTGGAGCTAGGAAGTAACCGGGATGCGGTAGGTGTGCGTTGCAGGATTGCAGTTTGGTGATGCGTGTCCCACGGGTGCTTTGCTTCCACCGGTACATGAGGGCTTCGTCTCAACTTCTTTGGTGGAGAAATGACTCCGACCTCACCGGAGAGACCGAGGGTGAGAACTGAGAACTGAGGAGAGGATACAGTGGTACAGGTGCGCAGCTTTCTTCAATCCTGGAACCAGAGGATTCGCCTCAGAACGTGGCGAGTTCTGCAATAGACGAAACAACCAATTAAAAACCCGGCGTAACATTGTGCAGCAGTGGAGTAAAAAGAAGGGCACGCAGGACAGTGCCTGTGCCCCCACATTCCGAGATCGCGCACGAATCCCGAGGGCTGCACCCGGATCATCCACACATGCCGTGATGCCGACGCCCCGGGCGTCAAGATAACTAGCGGCTTAATCCCACGATTCCCACTTCACCTCTCCCACCAGCCCGGCCAGCAGCCACCGGGTGAGCGTGAGCCGAGAGCTCAGCTAGCAGTAGAATTCCACTTCCTCCCGCATCACTCAAACCACCAACTCCCCACGCCGGCGCGCGGCGGCGGAAGCAGCAGCAATAGAATTCCGGCGGCGCGCACTGGTGGAGAACCAGGGAGGATGGGGCTGCTGTCGCACCGGGTGGAGCGGTCGGAGCTGAAGCCCGGCGACCACATCTACACATGGCGCGCCGCCTACTCCTACTCCCACCACGGTACGCCACATCGTCGCCTCCCGAAATCTCTTGGGTTCGTCCGGGGCATCGTTCTCTGCCGCATTTCGCGTTTCCAGCAGGGGGTTGCTCGGCGGCGAATGGCGGGAATGTTGCTTCGAGATCGGTCCTTTCTTTCCTTGTCTGTTCTGTTCGTGCTCTGCCTCTGCGCCTCTGCTTCTGCCATCTTCTTGCTTCGTCTCCCTCCCTCTTTGTAAGTTTCCTGCTCATGCAGCGAGCAGAATTTTGGCAGCTAATTGCGCTGTGCTGAAGGCGATAGCTTGACCGTACTCCAGACTCAGCGTCCTCGTCGGCTTCCCTAACAGCTGCCGCGTATTTCTGACGGTACGCCTTCGGGTCCATCCGTATTTGCCGTGTCCTTACATCCTTAATTGGCATTGCTGGCAGCGTAGCCGTATTATTCAGGTCCCAAAATTGATTGGCAGCTCTACCACAAGTAGTCTTACAGTACTTCTGTTGTTGGTTGAGTAACTTGCAACACGATTTGGCTGAAAAAACAATAGCCACTTGAAACTAGCACCGGTATAGTTTAGGCCAGGCTCGAAGAGAATTTGCCGATCCAAATCAAATGCCCTCGATATAGCACGCTCTAGAAAGTAAAATAATGCTGCTACTAGCTCAAGCATCACAGCTCTTGTTTTATTGCAACTTGCTCATAATCAACTGTTAGCTACACTAACTGCTACACATACGCAAGTAATCGGTGTCCAAGTGTCGGTCAAGACAAGCTTCACATCCGTCGGGTTAGTTGTGGCCAAAGTGGCCATCTTTTCACTTTGATGCCTTGGTGCAACTTCTTCTTCCAGCTAGCTGCTGCCTTACCATGGCTCTTTTACTTTTTAATCTCTTTCCATTTTTCTTCTTCTTTCGCCGGCCGAAATTCGATCCACACCTCTCTTCGTGGTGTCGGTGTGCGCTGGTTTCATGCAGGACATCACGGTACTTTTTTCCCTGCATTTGCAGGCGTAGATCTCTGCCATTATGGCATGGACGTCTTCCTGGACATTCGATTATTACAGATGTAGGGACGAAGGACATGCATGGGGTCACTCTCCACATGACCAAACCTGCATCGAAGATGCCATGTTTCTGAGCAATGTTCATGTCTAGTACAGTCCATATAATTACCGAGGAAGATAACAAAAAAAAAATCTGAAAACGTTTTCTGTATAGTTGTTGATACTTGATAGTGAATTACTAATCTGTTCTCGAGTTGGATGGATCATGTTCTCATTCGACGCCATTGTATGGGCTGATCTTTCTTCAGGTATTTACGTCGGTGGTAGCAAGGTAGTCCACTTCACAACGAAGAAAGAGGCGGGAACGGCGGGCCTGGACTCCGCCGTGGCCATCTCGAGCCTCATCTCGGGCAGCTCACCGGAGTGCCCGACCTTCCCGGACTGCGGCTTCCAGCTCCCGGAAAGCGGCGTTGTCCTCACCTGCCTCGACTGCTTCCTCCGCGACGGCTCCCTCCACGGCTTCGAGTACGGCGTGCCGCCCGCCGTCTTCCTCGCCAAGCTCCGCGGCGGCACCTGCACCACCGCCGCGTCCGACCCGCCGGACTCCGTGGTGCACCGGGCGATGTACCTCCTACAGAACGGGTTCGGCAGCTACGACGTGTTCGAGAACAACTGCGAGGACTTCGCGCTCTACTGCAAGACCGGGCTGATCTTGCCGTCCGAGTCGGGCATCGGGAGGAGCGGCCAGGCGGCCTCCGCCGTCGGCGTGCCGCTGGCGGCGCTCTTCTCGACCCCGTTTAGGCTCATGTCGGGTGGCCCGCTGGGCATGTTCGCCGTGACGGCGGGGATGTACTGCGCCGGCAGGTACATCACCGACATCGGGGTGAGGAAGGACGTGGCCAAGGTCGAGGTGGAGAAACTGTCGGCGCATCTCGGGTGGCGCCGCGCGAAAGCCGAGGAAGAGTCGGTGAAGAAACAGCAGCAGCCTGGTAAAGTGGTGGTGACGAGGCTGCTGCCGTTGAAGAGGAAACGTGACAGCGATTTGCAATTGCAGACTGTGAGATGATCAGCGCTGCTGTGCTAGTACGATGTGTTTGATTTGTGTCGATAGTTTGGAGTTTCTACTTCACAGAAATAAGCCTATAATTAAGGGCAAATAGTATAGTATATAGATATCGAAGGGTGAAGTCTGAAGTGTGCTTTGATATAGTTAAGAAAGTTTACTTTGCAGCATTAGCTCTTGTCAATGAAGTTGCATAGCTGGGCGACCATGTTATAGTTGGTTAGGTTCATATATTTTCTCTGCATTTGCTCTCTGAATTATCATAGATCACATTTTCAATAAACTGTCATTATAAAGGCTTTGGACTCCTTTGGACTCGAGAACTGAGTGCTAGCTCAGTGGCAGGGGTTCAGGTTGCGGAACCCCGCCCACCCGTGTTCGAGTCCTGCGCAGCGCGCGGATTCCGGGGGTATTATCCGCGTTTATTCGCGGAGAGTCTCATCTCTCTAACAACGGACAGCTAAAGGAGGGACTCTTCCCCCTTTAGTCAACGTTTTTTAAGGCTTTGGACTCTGTCTCATCTTTTTTTCGTTCTCTTCAACTCTAATTACCCTACTATCTTGCGCTACATTCAGAGTAACGGCATACGGGTACATGCCCGGGCAGGGGCGGGCTCTGAAGAAATTTCGAGTGAGGGACAGAAAGTTTAAGGGGAGATACTTTTAGTAAATTCAGATAATTTAAATGATTTCCTAGAGATTTCGCAATGATTCAGATACTTTGGGTCGGCCCCTGTGTCTCCAATAGACCAATACAATCTACAAAGCGGCCTCCATTCAGCAAGTATTAAGGACTCATGACAGCAACGTAGGAAGTAGGTGATGTCTACTTTCAGGTATGCGCACTTACATGTCTCAGTACAGTGGCAGATCATGAGATCGATCGCGCAGACCACATGGATGATTCTAAAATGACGACTCGATCACAATGAAGCCGCAGGGGGAACTTCACCGTCGGCTTTACCCACGTGAGACGGCGCGAGATCTGGATGGATGGGGGAGGAGGAACATTGGTAAGACGCATGTTGTTTCTTCTGAAATTACTCGGATCGGATGCCCCTCCCTGTCCTCAGCCCCTTTTCTTCCTGTGAGTTCTTCTGCCTTTCATGATTGGCCTCTCGTAGACCCTCTCGTCAGTCCGTCCCGTTGCTTTTCGTCTCATTATTTTACCAAAAGGCTGGTCATGTCCTGGATGGTTGAGATCTGGGTGTTGCTTGATTATTGATCCATGATCGAGCCAGGCAAGAAAGGTGCCTGCTGAGGACCATTGTTACAGAATGGTAAGACAAACAGACAACTTACAGACTACTCCCTTTCGCTACAGCTTGCAGTCACTAGTAAACTACTCCTAAGTAGGAGTAGTAAGTAGCTTATATAGTTATTTTATTTACACACTAAACAGGTTCTCTTCGGATTGTGTCAGTGAATGAAGTATATAAAACTGCATTGGCTTTAGAGCATGTGATTAGGAGGTGTGTTCGTTGTCAAATTGTTTCATTCTGTGTGACAAGTTCTAGGCTAGTGCTGCCTGGATGGTTGGATGCAATGGAGTAGGTGCTGAAAATCCCTGTAAAGCTGGAAGCAATAGCAATGGAATAGTGATGACCACCTACTAATTAGGTGTTATTCTCTCTATTTCAATGAATAAGGTTCTTTTTTAAACGATAAGCAATGTAAAGTTGACCAGATTTGTATAAAAAACTATCAACAGCTATAAAGTTATGTAGGTATCATATGAAAAATATACTTCACGATGTATCTAACGAGATATATTTTGTTTGTACATGTTAAAAATTTATTCTAGAAACTTGGTCAAATATACATTGTTTGACTTTTTTAGAAAACATATAAGCCTTATTCAGTCGAATGGATGTAGTATAAGACATGAATGTAGCAAATTTTGTAGAACTCCCATGACTCCCGGGGCTTGGATCCTTACTCTTAATGAAATTGTGAGCTATGCTAAGGAGAAAGAGAAGAAGAGCAGCATTGCGCGCTAGGCAGAGCTGAACAAAAGATAAGAACAACGAGTACCAAAAGTATACTCATTGAGGCATATATATAACAATTCTAATACTATTCTATCAATGGATAAAACAGACAAAACATGATTAAATATTAGCTATCATGTGTTGGTGTTTTGATACATCCATAATAATGGGGTGGTGCATGAATAACAGATCGAGATGGTAGCACAAAAGATACTAGTAATACAAGTTCATGCTCTCGAGAGGAGGCAATACCCTAGTCTTGCTTGTGGCTGGTTGTATTGGTTGTGTCATGTATGCGGATCGCAATGTCCAAGAGGAGCATGATATGCTCTTACAAGAAAGAGTGTTAAGTGATACTTGTAGAGGTGGGGTTAAGATGTGTAGGCCTTGGGCCATATGTTCATGGGAAATTCTCATATACCAACGAGAAAATTGTTATTTTCCATATGTGTCAATTCAGTGGTTTATGTGTTAATTCCATTTCTACCTTATTAGAACTCACAGTTTCCAGATTTATCTCATAAAAGAATATTTTAGAGATCTCAGGTTGTAGCAAGGATCTCTCCAACACTTTGCTCTTAGAGGTAGTGGAAGAGTTTAGACCAAATTGTTAGGGCCGGAGAGGCAAGATAATAGACTTCGGGCTGATTTTAACGTGCCAAATGGTGGGCACAAATTTTCTAACTACTTTATCAACGTTTTTTCTCATGGGCTAGGGGTGGCGGCCCAGTTTAGCATGTGCGAAGCTCAACCACTGCTAAACAGGTATAACAATACAGAGCCCCCTAAAAAAAGGGTATAACAATACAGAGGTGCGGGGTGCCGAGCTAGCCAAAAATAAACTAACGGTAAGAAACTAATTGTGGCATTTTCTTATTATTTCTATTTTTATTTGTATGTTAAATTTAATTTTATAGTTTTTTACTTTGTCATTTTTAAATGTTTTCCTTCTTAAATGTTCTCGCCACCAAAGAATTAATTAAAATATTTTTCTACAAATGTTCAACTATACAATTTTGTGTCCACTCGATGGATTTTTTTTTGGTGTATACTATCTTTTCCAAAATAAATATATGTCGTTTTCATATGACTGAACTGGAATTTGCGTTAAACACATATAGCCTTTCGGGTATGTTAGATAAAAATCCTAATAATGTGAACATTTTATGTACTACCTTTGTCCGGAAATAAGTGATATGAATTTGTCTAGATTTGCATGTATCTAGATGTGGTTTAGTATCTAGATATATACGAATCTAGATAAAACCACGTCACTTATTTCAGGACGGAGGGAGTAATACATAACTTTTATAGGCGGCTGAAGAAAACTCCTATATATATTGCATGGATTATGCAATTATTATTCATGTGCTTCAGTACAAAACTGCAGAAAGTAAAAAAGAAGAAGGAAAAAACAAAAGGGGTAAGAATTTGTGTATTTGAATGAAAATAAAATTAAAACATAAAAAGTTGAAAGCCTAAATAAAATTGTAAAATTAATTGGGTGGGCCCAATAGCGCTAGAGGCGTACTTAACGTTAGCTCATTCTGAAGTGGGCTTGGAGAAGAAGGCGTGGTAGTTTGGCACAGAAAGGCCCCATCAGGAGGGTCCTCCTATACACCGAGCTTGTCGGTCGGGAACGAGTGCCGCACACGCCATAAGAAACATGGGCCACGGCCCACCACGAACGTTTTCTTCTTCCTCTCGCTAAAGCGGTCGTCCTCTTCCTACCTCTTCCCCAACCCCCGTTCGATTCCATCGCTCAGCGCCAGCTCTTCCCCCCTGCGCCGCATGAACCCTAGTTGCCGCCTTGCTTCCCTCTCAGGCCATCTTAACCTACCGGAACCCTAAGACCTACATGCACCTCCCCTAACCCTAAGTTTGTTTCCTCGCCTCCACCAGCGACGATGCGGTGATGCATGCAAAATTCATGCTTGAACTTTGTAGTTTATTGATGCATATTTGAAAGGGTGGATGGTCTAACCTAGAGGGGGGGTGAATAGGTTTCTACAAATTTTACTTCTCTTTTCACTAGTTTTAGGCTTTGCGGAATATAAGTGTGAGCCTAACAACTAGGTGAGCGACCTATATGATGCTATGCAAAGTACTTCAAGCTCGAAGGCTATCACAAAGGTAAAACACAAGTAAAGGAACTCGGATAGAAATAACCGAGGCACACGGAGATGAAGATGTATCCCGATGTTCACTCTCTTGGGGGAGAGCTAGTCACCATTGGAGAGGTGTGAATCCCCACGAAGGGTACTCAAGCGCCACGAAGGCTCACCTTCTTCTCCTTGAGCCTCCTCCACGAAGTAGGAGCCCAATCACTTGTGGTAGACCTTAGGGTGGTCTGCAAACCCTCACAAACTTTCCACGGGGCGAATCACAAGCCGAATGCCTCCGGGCGACCCTAGCCGCCTAGGGTTTCCCACAAACCCAAGAGTAACAAGTAATCTCGATGAACTCAAGGGGGAATGAAATTTGGCTTGGTGGAGATGTAGATCGGGGCCTCCTCTTTCTTTCTACCAAAGGGATTTGGATTTGGATGGGTAGAATGAGAGATCCCCTTAGCTTGAGGTGCTCATTAATGGAGGAGAGAGAGATGATAAGATGTTATGATTTGGAACTGGTCAACTTACCCCTTCGGAGAAGAAGGGGTGTATTTATAGTCCATGGGGAGAAAATGACCGTTTGGGGCGAATCTGGGGTTTTCGGTTTAATTCCCGGTTGGACCGGAAATTCAACCAGAAATTCCCAGTGGGGATTCCGGTTGAAACCGAGAATCGAACCGGAGATTTCCGGTTTGAACCGAGCCTAGGACCGAGACTAAACCGAGCCAGCCCAAAAACACGTCTAGGCCTGGCTGAGCTTGTCCGGTCCAAAGTTCAGTTGAAACCGGATATTCCCGGTTGGATTTCCGGTGGGATTTCCGGTCAAACCGGAAATTAGACCAAAAACCAGAGATTCTTCCCAAACCTTCTTTTCTCCAAAAGAACTAGAAATACTCTTTGATTAGGGAATTGAGGCAGGTGGGAAAAGGTGTTTGGTTAGCAAGAAATCAATCCCACGAGTCCATCGAGACAACCCCTCTTCATAGTGCGGTGTTTCCTATGAACTTAAGTAAAAATATAAGAGAATAGGAAAAACACCGCCGCTTCGCTCCCAAGTTGAATGGCGGGCCTCCTCTCTCAGCTCATCAAAGAATTGGACTAAAACCTGAAAATGAGACTGGAAGAATATATTAGTCTGGTGGTCCAAACACTGGATAAGTCTGGTGGTCCCGTGCTTTGCAGCTCCAGCCACTCTGCCGTAAAATCTGGCAAGACTTGCGACTTAATCGCCTTTCTTTTTTCGTACGTGATGTCCATGGGAGATAACTCGATTCCCCACAAAGAGACACGTCCTGTTGCTGAAGGATTGTTCAATATGCTTGATAGCGGCGCTTCGTTGACCACTATAATTGGGTGCACCGCAAAGTACTGTCGCAGTTTTCGTGCAGTTGTGAAAACACTATATGCAAGTTTCTGATAATGCGGGTACCTCTGTTTCGTCAGAGATAATACTTTGCTGATGAAATATACCGGCCTCTGGACGCCGTGGGCTTTTCCTTCTTCGCTTCTTTCGACTACTAATACTGTGCTCACCACCTGATGGGTTGCGGCGATGTAGAGTAGTAGCGGCTCTTTTTCTTTTGGTGCAACCAGCACTGGCGGCGTGGAAAGCACTTTTTTCAACTGTGCGAAAGCTGCGTCTGTTTCTTCCGTCCATTCAAATTTATCATCTGACTTCTTCATAAGTGCATAGAAAGGAAGCGCCTTTTCTCCCAATCGAGCAACGAAACGACTTAAAGCCGCAACGCGCCCTGCAAGTTTATGTACGTCGTGTAGTTTCGTGGGTTTCCCCATTGTCAAAATTGCTTGAATCTTCTCCGGGTTCGCCTCTATTCCTCATGCTGATACCAGGAACCCTAAAAGTTGTCCTGCTGATACGCCGAAGGAACACTTTGTCGGGTTAAGCTTAAGCTTATACCTGCTCAGGTTGTCGAAGGTTTCTGCCAAGTCGCTGATTAGAGATTTCTCCTCTCTTGTGGTGATGACTACATCATCAATGTAGACTTGGATGTTGCGCCCTATTTGGCTTCCGAGGCAATTTTGCATCATCCGTTGATAAGTTGCTCCTGCATTTTTTAGGCCGAATGGCATCACTTGGTAGCAAAACACTCCATATGGTGTGATGAATGCCGTTTTTTCTTCGTCTTCTTTCTTCAATTTGATCTGATTGTAACCAGAATATGCGTCCAAAAATGAAAGCCTCGCGCATCCCGCTGTTGAATCGATTATCTGATCGATGCGGGGTAGAGGGAAGGGATCCTTTGGACAATGCTTATTGAGAGATGTGTAGTCGACACATACTCTTTGTACGTCTGTGTTCTTCTTGGGTACTATAACTGGATTCGACACCCAACTCGAAGTTTTGATTTCTCTGATAAATCCGGCATTTTCTAGCCTATGCAACTCTGATGCTATCGCCTTCCTTTTAGGTTCATCAAATCGTCTCAATGGCTGCTTGACTGGCTTTGCCTTGGGATCTACATTTAATGCGTGCTCGACGAGTTCCCTGGGAACCCCTGGCATGTCTGAAGGACACCAGGCGAAGATTTCCCAGCGCTCACGGAGGAACTCGACGAGCGCGCTTTCCTATGCGGGATCTAAGTTTACCGCAATTGATGTCGTCTTGTTTGCATCCGTAGGGTAGACCTGGATTTTCTTCGAGTCCTCAGTTGTGTCGAAGGCCTGATCTGGCAGGGATCGTCCAACGTCGGGTAGTACATTATGATCCGTTTCTCCTTTTAACCTCTCATATTCTGCTGTCATGCCGAAGGTTTGTGCCATCCTGTTGAATTCTCTGTCGCATGTGTTGGCTACTTCAAAGCTCCCTTGTACTGTGATTGTTCCTTTGGGTCCTGGAATTTTTAACGTAAGATACGCGTAGTGTGGTACTGCCATGAATTTTGCAAATGCTGGGCGCCCCAGGATTGCATGATATTGTGACGGCCGGTCCATGACTTCGAATTCCAGCTTCTCTCTTCGGTAGTTGCCGCTACTACCAAAGCAGACATCGAGTTCTATTCTTCCCAAAGGGTAGTTTGCGGCTCCTGGTACTATTCCGTGGAAGGAGCAATCTGTTGGCTTCAGACTCGACAGTGAGATGCACATTGCTTTTAGGGTTCTAGCATATATTAAGTTTATGCCACTCCCTGCATCCATGAACACTCTTCCGATATCGTACCCTCCTATTTGCGCCCTTAAAACCATAGGCGAGTGGCCTGGCCTGGGAACTTTCTTCGGGTGGTCTGCTCTACTGAACTTAACTGGTTGGTCTGACCACCGTAGGTACTCTGTGGTAGCTGGTGGTGATGATATTGAAAGGACATTTGTCCCTTTCTACTTTTTTGATTTACAATGACATGACTATGTTTTGTGTGAACTAATATTTGAATTATATGCATACAGGTTTAAGTTCACAAGTGAAGGGGTTCTAATGCATAAAAAGAAATATGGTGGAATCGCCTGCCGAAAGTGGTCAAAATTGGTCTGGCCGGCCCCCAGACCGGACCACCCGGCGGCAGACCGGACTGGCCCGGCGGGGCCGCCGGACTGATAGTCTGAACGGGTTTTCGGCGGGCCGCCGGATCCGCCCGGTCCACCGCCGGACTCCCGGCGAGGTGTCCGGTCCCGCCGGACTTACCGCCGGGACGTCCGGCCCAGAGGCCGGCGGCGCCGGACTTATCGCCGGAATTGCTGTTGTGTGCTCCCTCAACGGCCAGATTCCCACCTATCTATAAATACCCCTTCTCCCAGCTTGGGTAGGGTTAGAACTTCACCAACCATTGTTCATCCTTGAAGCTCTCACCTACCCCCATTGGAAAAACACCAAATTCCATAGATCTCCCCTTCTAGCCAACCAAAGCTCTTGATCTTTGGAGGATTGAAGGAGGAGGCACCGATCTACATCTTCACCAAAGGAATTTCATTTCCACCTCCATTTGCTTGGAGGATTTGCACCTTGGGGCTCTTGTGACCCTAGGTGTTGTAATTGGTTGATTGACTTGTCTTTGTGGTGATTCTTGCCTCCGTGGCTTTCTTGGGAGCCTCCAATTGAGTTGTGGAGTTGTGCCCCAAGCTCCGTGTAAGGGATTCGTGGTTCCCCCAATACCACCGCTTAGTGGAAACGAGCTAGCCTCCGTGGCTTGCTCACCGGAGAACAAGGTGAGCCTTTGTGGCGTTGGTCGACTCCGTGTCACCACACCTCTCCAACGTAGACATACTTCCCCTCAAAAGGAAGGAACTACGGGAATACATCCTTGTGTCTCCGGTCTCCACTCTTCGGTTATTTCTTTCCCTTACTTGTATCTTGCTAGTTACTTGTTTACTTGCATGCTTGCCACTTATAGGAAATTCACCTAGTTGCACATCTAGTGAATTTACTTTGTGTCAAGCCTTAAATTTGAAAAAGATTAAAATTTGACTTAGCGCCTATTCACCCCCCCTCTAGTCGCCCGTACCGATCCTTTCAATTGGTATCAGAGCCTAGTGCTCTTTGATTGGGCTTAACCGCCTAAGAGGTTATGGGCGAAGAGGAACCCGCCACTAAGGGGGATTTGAATAGTATAATGGCACGCATGGATGCTATGATGGCAGCCATGGAAAGCCAAAAATCTCAACTTGACGCCCTCGTAAGTGGAACGTCTAGTACCACTCCACCGAACCCGGGTGATTCCTCGGGTAAGCCCGACTTAAACGAGGATAATCCGGATGAGGATGGGGATGAGGGCGGAGAGGAACCCCCCAAGGTAGATGACACCTCCAACAAAGATGACACCTCTCGGGGGCATAGTCCGGGAATTCCACATCCCACGAGCTATGTCTCCGGAAGACATCTTCAAATGCCACACCTTGCTTCTTGCGGTCCACCGCCACCACTTGATGCTTCTAGCTTTGCCAATTGGCAAGATAACATGCGCTCTCACATAAATTTTGTGTCTATTGAGCTTTGGAGGATCATTGAGCAGAGTTTCCATCCAACTTCCAATGACTTGACCAACTTGCTACCTTGGGAGCAAATCGACAAGCAACTCAATGCCTCCGCCTTGCATCTCATTCACATGTCTCTTACCGAGAAGGACAAGGCGTTCGTCTGCAACATCTCCTCCGCCAAAGAAGCTTGGGATATTCTCACCAACCTCTTCATTGGGAATGAGAGTATTCAAGAATCCAAGTTTGATGAAGCCTCCAATGAAGCGGACAACTTTGCCATGCTTGATGGTGAAACTCCCGAAGAACTCCATAGACGTCTCTCGTCACTCCAAGTGAAGCTAACGGATCTTGGCTCCACCCAATGTGATTGGAGATGGATGAAGAGGAAGTTCATTCAAGCTCTCTTGCCCTTCCATAGGGAAACCGTGAACTCCATCAAGGGAAATGCAAATTTCCGGACGATGTCCGCTCATGACATTTTGCAAGAGATGATGGCAAGGAAGATCTCGGAGAAGAATGCGGATGATGCTCTTGCTCGTGCACGTGGTGTGCGTGCTCCCAACCTTGCATTGAAGGCCAAAGTCACCTATCATGAAGAAGAAAGCTTGTTGGAAGAGGAAGAAGTATTGGGTGGAAGCCCCGAGGACATGAAGTATGCTCATGCCGAGCATATGGCTCTTGCTCAAAGGGCATTCATGAAGAAGTGGAAGTCATCTAGCCCCTCCAAGCCCAAGGCTACAAGTAGAGTGAGGACTTGCTACAATTGTGGTAACACTAACCACTTTATTGCGGAGTGTCCTTATGAAAGGGTTGAAGATCACAATGGAAGACTTGTCCGCAAGGAAATGAAGTCCAAGTCTTACCCTAGAAACTCCGACAAGAAGAGAGTCCTCCCAACTCACGCTTTGATAACTCAAGAAGAGTACCTCTCCGAGGATGATGCAAGTGATAAGGAGGAAATAGGAAGGGCCGCCATCGCCATTGCCCATCCTACCCCCACATCATCTCTATTCGCTTCCGCAAATGAATCAAAGCGCTCCAACCACAATGCGACTTGTCTCATGGCTCACGCTACAAAGGTATCACCGCCTCTCACTCCCATCATACCTAAAAGCTTATCTTTGATGGATTGTGTTGAACGAGTTGGTGAAAATGATGATCTAAATGAAATGGACATGTTTATGTCAACCTTGCATGGGGAGACCAAAGCTCGCTTTGAGATTCTCCTAGATCAACTTAATGAAGCCATCCAAGTAAATGATAAAAATTATGAACGCATTTTTGAACTTGCGGGGCATGCTCGTGACTATGCCAACGAAATTGCTTCTCTTACTCAATCTCTTGAGGAAGAGCAAGACATAAGGATGTCACTTGAGACATCCATGTTGGGTCTTGAAGAATCTCACAATTTGGATATTGCCAAACTTAAAAGTGATCGTGATATTGCTCAATCCATTGCTAATGAACTTAGGTTGCAAAATGAGAAACTAAATCTTATAATTGCTAATGAAGCAACCAAGTCTCTTTCTAGCACTTTTGTTGCAAGTTCATGCTCAACTAACCCCCCTTGTGAGAAAGCCCCCCTAAAGGGAGACGAGATGCTTGATGAGCTTTTGAATGCTCAAAAGGAACATGGTGACAAGACGGGACTTGGATTTACATCCAAGTCCAAGAAGAACAAGAAGAAGAGGAACAAGAAGAAGAAGAAGAATGTCCCCGCGCCTCCTCCCTCATTAAAGAAGTATGTTCCTAGTGAAATATGCTATGATGAGAATGGTAATGTATTTGAGGAGGAGGTGAGGGAAGTTATTGGGAATGGCAAAAAGGCTATGCCCAACCATAATAACTTTGCGGGAAAATATAATCCTTCCTATGTTCTTTGCCGTGCACAAGATGGACATATTTATGCTAAATTTGTTGGTTCATCAAATGAATATGTTGCATGGTCTATTTGGGTTCCAAAGACCCTTGTCACTAACAAGAAAGGACCCATTGAAAAATGGGGACCTAAAGTCAAGACTTGATCTCTTGTAGGGCTTTGCTTCCGGTGGTGGTCAATGGATAATTGATAGTGGTGCTACCAATCATATGACTGGGAGCAAAGAAATGGTGAAGGAGCATCGCACCGGTTCATCCAATGCGGGCTACGTCACCTATGGGGATTCTTCTAGATCAAAGGTATTGGGTCTCGGCAAGGTTGTTGTCTCTCACAATGTTACCGTGGAAGATGTCATGCTTGTTGAGTCTCTTTCATATAATCTTCTTTCCGTTGCTCAACTTGCTAATATGGGCTTTGCAACTTTCTTTGATGTTGGGATTGTAGTTCTTTTGTGGAGCAAGTCTCTTAATGTAGCTCATGTAGGGCATGTCGAAAATGGCTTATATGTGATCGACTTCTCGAAGGAGGTCACTAAAGCCGCGACATGCCTCATGGCTAAAGTTGATGTGGGATGGCTTTGGCATCGCCGGCTAGGCCACGTCAATATGAGAACTTTGCAAAGTCTCCACAAAGGCAACCATATCCTAGGACTAACCGATCTAACCTTTTCAAAAGATCGTGTGTGTAGAGCTTGCATTGAAGGAAAGATGCATGAACTTCCTCATCCTAGCAAGACCATCATTTCATCTAAGAGGGTCCTAGAGCTCCTTCACATGGATCTCTTCGGCCCTCCCTCTTATGAAAGTCTTGGAGGAAAGAAGTATTGCTTGGTGATTGTCGATGACTATTCAAGATATACTTAGGTATTTTTCTTTGCACACAAGAGTGAGACTCAACAAACCGTCAAAGACTTCACAAATGAAGTACAACGCCAATATGGTCAAGACATATTGATGATCCGAAGTGACAATGGCACCGAGTTCAAGAACTACACCTTGAATGATTTTCTCAGTGAGGAGGGGATCCGTCATCAATACTCATCTCCCTATACTCCTCAACAAAATGGTGTAGCCGAGCGGAAGAACCGGACTCTTATTGATATGGCTAGGACCATGTTAGCGGAATTCAAGTCTCCGTATAACTTTTGGGCCGAAGCCATTAATACCGCATGTCATGCATCAAACCGGTTATATCTCCGCAAGGGCTTGAACAAGACTCCTTATGAGATCCTCATTGGTAAGAAGCCTAATATCAAGTACTTCCGAGTATTCGGTTGTAAGTGCTTCTATCTTAAGAAATGTGTCCATTTGTCCAAATTTGATTCAAAAGCTCTTGAGGGTACCTTTGTTGGCTATGCCGCCGAATCTCACGCCTTTAGAATCTTTGACAAACTCTCCGCTTGAGTTGTTGAAGTTTCTAACGTGAGATTCGACGAGAATGACGGCTCCCGTGTGGAGCAACGTGGTGTTTTTGATGTAGGTGACGAAATACCTCCTCTTGCCATAAGAAGAATGGGTGTGGGACATCTCATACCCGTTGAGGGACACCTTTTGGCGGAAGGAGAAGGACTATGCTCTACTCAAGTGGAGCCTTCACCCTCTCAAACACAACAAGCTCCTCATGGTCCTTTTGATGCTAGCCAAAGACAAGCTCAAGCCCCTCAACCATGTGAGCATGATCAAGATCAAGACCATGAGCATGATGGTGATTATTCACCAAGTGGTGATCAAGATCAAGTTCAAGACATTGAGCAAGCTCAAGATGTTGAGCATGCTCGGTTTGACGGTCAAGGCGAGGACCAAAACCGTGGTGATGACCAAGTGGCCTCTCAAGAATCTCTTGAAGAAGCTCAAGCTCGCCGTGCCATGAAGATTGCAACAACTCTCCAAAGAGGTAGCCACACCTTGGAGAATGTGATTGGAAGTGTAAGGAAAGGGGTGTCCACAAGGAGGCAATTGGCAAACTTTAGTAACCACCATGCCTATATCTCTTGTGTGGAACCTCAAAAGGTGTTTGAAGCGCTTGAAGACCCGGATTGGGTAGAAGCCATGCATGAAGAACTCAATAACTTCGAGCGCAACAAAGTTTGGTCATTAGTAGAGAAGCCCAAGGATTGCCGCAATGTCATTGGAACCAAGTGGATCTTCAAGAACAAGCAAGATGCAAATGGAATTGTTGTGAGGAACAAGGTTCGTTTGGTTGCTCAAGGATACTCTCAAATTGAAGGCATCGACTATGGAGAGACCTTTGCACCCGTGGCTCGCCTTGAGTCCATCCGTATCCTTCTTGCTTATGCATCACATCATAATTTTAAGTTGCAACAAATGGATGTGAAGAGTGCTTTCTTAAATGGTCCTTTGCATGAGTTAGTGTTTGTAAAGCAACCCCCGGGTTTTGAGGATCCTAGCTTTCCGAACCATGTCTACAAGCTTGATAAGGCACTCTATGGCCTTAAACAAGCCCCACGTGCGTGGTACGAGCATCTTAGAGAGCTTCTTGTAGACCGTGGGTTTGAGATAGGCCTCATTGATCCCACTCTTTTTACTAAGAAAGTAAACGGGGAGCTTTTCATATGCCAACTTTATGTAGATGATATCATTTTTGGTTCTTCTAACAAATCTTTCAATGATGAATTTGCAAGACTAATGACAGATAAATTTGAGATGTCTATGATGGGGGAGTTGAAATTCTTTCTTGGCTTTGAGATAAAGCAATTGAAGGGTGGCACCTTCATCAATCAAGCCAAGTACACTCAAGACATGCTCAAGAAGTTCAAGATGGATACCGGAGTGAAGGGAGCCAAGACTCCTATGCCTACAAAGGTTACTCTTGATCTCGATCCTAATGGTAAAGAAGTGGATCAAAAACTTTATCGCTCTATGATTGGGTCTTTGCTCTATCTTTGTGCATCTAGACCGGATATCATGCTTAGTGTGGGAATGTGTGCACGATATCAAGCCGCCCCTAAGGAAAGCCATTTAATGGCGGTCAAAAGAGTCTTTCGATATTTGATTGATACCCCAACTTTTGGCCTTTGGTACCCGAAGGGAGCAAGCTTTGAGCTTGTTGGGTACTCGGACTCGGATTGGGCGGGAGACAAAGTGGATAGGAAGTCAACTTCCGGGGCATGCCAATTTCTTGGTAGGTCTTTGGTTTGTTGGTCTTCCAAGAAGCAAAATTGTGTGTCTCTCTCCACCGCCGAAGCCGAGTATGTGGCGGCCGCGAGTTGTTGTGCTCAACTCCTTTGGATGAGGCAAACCATGGAGGATTATGGTATTCACTTCGACAAGGTGCCACTCTTGTGTGACAATGAGAGTGCCATCAAGATCGCTCATAATCCGGTTCAACATAACAAGACCAAGCACATCGAGATCCGCCACCACTTCATCCGTGACCATGTCAACCGAGGTGAGATTAACCTATCTTATGTAGGTACACAAGACCAACTCGCCGACATTTTCACGAAGCCTCTTGATGAAGCAAGATTCCGAGAGTTGAAGCATGAATTGAATATCGTAGACTCTTGCAATGTGGCTTGATCGTGTGCACTCATTCCCATATTATAGTGTGTTGTTCTAGTCTAGATGCGCATAGTTGAGGATAGTCATCGTGTCAATTAATGGCACGATGCATACTCAAGTGTGCGACATCATAAGATCACTAATGTCATTTGAGCCCAAGCATGTCTCTTCGCGGTGTCACGACATTGGTGATCACACATAGGGGGAGAAATCCCCCACCATTGCATGTCTTCAAATCTTGTGTTTGTGTTGTGCTTCTTTGGAAGGCATGCAATCTTAAGTTGATTTTCTTGCAAACAAGTTTGATGGCTGTTGATTTCTTCCGCACACCATGCTTTTCTTGCCGATACATGTCACATATCGACAATTGTCAAAAATTTTCTTGTCCAAAAGGTGTTTCGGCGGCCTGCCCGGCGAAAACCGGACCTGGGGCCGGACTGCCCGGCGGCCCACCGGGCCAGCCCGGCGGATCCGCCGAACTGGCATTCAGTATACCAGTTCGGCGGGCTCGCCGGAATGGCCCGGCGGCCCGCCGGACCGCCCGGCGCATGGCCCGGTCCCGCCGGACTTACTGCCGGACTGGCAGGCCTATATAAATTCGTGGGAAGGGTTCCTTTGGCAGTTTTCCCCCACTTTCCTCCCTCCCCACGTCCGCCCCAACTCCATTGGCGCCGCCCCATCAATCTCCTCCTCCCCCTAGCCTCTCCACCCAACCAATCCCTTCCAAATTTAGATCGGGGTGTTTTGAAGCTTTCCTCCGAAGATCTTCGCGTTTCGTCAACCGCATTGGGAGATCGGGATTCTTCCTCATCTCCTTGTGCACCATGTCTTCGGGTAACTCCCTCGTTTTCTCTTCCTCCTCTAGCCCTTGCCTCACACTCGTTTTGTTCATACTCTTGTGTGAGTAGATCTAGTGTGTATCTAGGGTTAGATTCATCCTATCTTGGGTTAGATTCATCTTGTCTAGGGATAGATCCTTTTAGGGTTTCGTTCCTTGTTGGGCTAGTATGTGTTCCTTGGCATCCTTGTACCCTTAAAGTTTGTAGTGACAAGTTGTTGAGTCAAGATTGCGGGTAGTATGGCAAGTGTGTGTTTTGGCGAAAGATCCGGCGGCCGCCGAACCTGGCGCCGGATCACCCGGCGGACCACCGGACCATTTCGGCGAGCTCACCGGAATGGCCCGGCGGCCCGCCGGACGATCTGGCCCACGACCCGGTCCCGCCGGACCTGGCGCCGAACCTCACTGCCATACTACCTCTCCATTGTGCACTTGTCTCTACCCGACTTTGAGTTCCTTTTCCGTGACATGTATCTTTATCTAGTGTTGCTTTGCTTTGCTTGCGTTTTCAGACTCCTTCTCGACTGAGGACAGTGATTACCGGATTGAAACCGCAGAAGAGCTTCGCGCCTTTGAGGCCAAGAAAAGGAAGATTGATGATGTTGAGGGACAGTCTTCGCGCCGTACTCGTCAGACAGGGAAGACCGCAGCTGAAGGTGGCAGCTCTGCAGCTGCAGGGCCGCGGATGAGGTCCAAGCTTGTTTACACTCGTGGATCTCATCCACCCCGGAAGGGTAAGGGGGCTCGTGGCCCGGTGGATGTGGAGAAGGAGCAGAAGATTGAAGGGAACTTGGGTGCAGCCCACATCAACACTTGGCGCAAAATTCGAGTTGCAAACTCGTACCGCTTTCATGAGAGGCAGTACACTGGTTCTGACAAGAGGTTCTGGACTGATTCCCAGCGTGCTATGTGGGATGATTACTATGATGCAGCTGAGCACATGAAGAGTGGTTTCTATGTGGTGCCAAAATCCCTCAATGTCGAGCACTTTCAGCACTATGCCTCCAGGGACTTTTGCTACATCAATGAGGCTCTTCTCAAGATGGATATTTTGGACCTTGTCACCCTCTCTGAGTCTATTCAGCCTTTGGTGGTCCGCCAGTTCTTCTGCACTGTGTACTTCCATAATGACCCTGCGGAGTCCTTCTCTTGGATGACTGGCCAGGATGTGTTCACTGCCACGTTTGCTGATTTCTGTGATGCTTTGGGTTATGGTGGGGGTAGGGCTGGAGGTTTCAAGATTCACTCCGAGACGCCCTTTTCCGTGGAGAAGATCTCTCGCATTTGCTATCCAGATGAGCCATCGCTCCCAGCTCCTGCCATTTCAGGGATGTACTACTACTACAATGCTCTTGCCAAGCTCTTCCGTCAGAATCTGATAAGTAAGGCTGGAGATGATGCTAGTGTCAGGGGCTATCACAGGAATCTGCTGTACTATTGCCAGCCCGACAAGCTTTGGAAGATTGATGGTTGTGACTTCATTTTTCAGGAGATGAAGAGATCCACTCTCAAGCGCATGACTCCCAACTACTGTCAGTATGTGCAGCGTTTGATCAACAGGCAGCCCCGGGCTCAGACTGCTCTTGTGCGTGGACAGGTTGTGGAGATGGAGACTTTCTCTGTGGGTTTCCAGGGTGGTTTTGAAGAGGCTCCCAGTTTGCTCCGTACCAGGTCTAGAGGTCCCACCATGGATGCTCCTGATCCTCACCGTCCCTCTGGTTCTGGTACTAGTCACTGTCGTCACCATCGCCACCCTAGGCCCTCTCGCAAGAAGGGTGTTGCTGCGTTCTTCAAGAACTTGTGGGAGATGTGTCGCAGCTCTTATGATGTGGCTCATAGGAGCATGGAGATGAGTCAGGAGACCCGGAGGAGGCAGAATGAGTTCTTGGCTGTTAGGGGCAGTGCTGTTCCCCCCGTTGGACATGAGTTGGATCCGGTCCCGTATGTCAACTATGTTATGCCGCCTCTTGTTGATGACATGTTTGCTGGTATTGAAGACTTTGAAGACTTCGAGCCACCCTCTGAGCCAGAAGATGCTGATGAAGGAGAAGGTGCTCATGGAGAGGATGATCCGGAGGGTTCTCCTGTCCCCAGTGAAGATTTTTGAGCGCTAGCATCGCCTACTCTCTTGTCCCTTTTTGGTGTTTCGATGCCAAAGGGGGAGAATAGTGTAGAGTCTCTAGGAATAAACGTCGCATGACACATGCCTCGCTTTCATTTTCCTTGGTTCTTAAGTGGCTTGTGTCCATTTGCATTTTATTTGCCGTTTTATCTCTCAAACTTCGTGGAACCCTATCGTGTGTGGACAAGTGTGTACTTTAATTATGCACTATGCACTTTATGTTTATGTTTGGATATGTCTATGCTTGCTATATTATTATCTATCCATGATATTATCTTGTCCATGCTATGCTTGGTTCCTATTGATGGTGGGGGAGCTCCCTATAATCTAATGTTTGCACTTTGCATTCCAAAAGCAAATTCTACCATGTGCATATGTTATGGGGGAGCACTCTCACTACTCACTAGTTACCTTGTTTTGTTTCTCCTATGAGACTCTAACATAGTTTGTCATCGTAAATCAAAAAGGGGGAGATTGAAAGGACATTTGTCCCTTTCTACTTTTTTGATTTACAATGACATGACTATGTTTTGTGTGAACTAATATTTGAATTATATGCATACAGGTTTAAGTTCACAGGTGAAGGGGTTCTAATGCATAAAAAGAAATATGGTGGAATCGCCTGCCGAAAGTGGTCAAAATTGGTCTGGCCGGCCCCCAGACCGGACCACCCGGCGGCAGACCGGACTGGCCCGGCGGGGCCACCGGACTGATAGTCTGAACGGGTTTTCGGCGGGCCGCCGGATCCGCCCGGTCCACCGCCGGACTCCCGGCGAGGTGTCCGGTCCCACCGGACTTACCGCCGGGACGTCCGGCCCAGAGGCCGGCGGCGCCGGACTTATCGCCGGAATTGCTGCTGTGTGCTCCCTCAACGGCCAGATTCCCACCTACCTATAAATACCCCTTCTCCCAGCTTGGGTAGGGTTAGAACTTCACCAACCATTGTTCATCCTTGAAGCTCTCACCTACCCCCATTGGGAAAACACCAAATTCCATAGATCTCCCCTTCTAGCCAACCAAAGCTCTTGATCTTTGGAGGATTGAAGGAGGAGGCACCGATCTACATCTTCACCAAAGGAATTTCATTTCCATCTCCATTTGCTTGGAGGATTTGCACCTTGGGGCTCTTGTGACCCTAGGTGTTGTAATTGGTTGATTGACTTGTCTTTGTGGTGATTCTTGCCTCCGTGGCTTTCTTGGGAGCCTCCAATTGAGTTGTGGAGTTGTGCCCCAAGCTCCGTGTAAGGGATTCGTGGTTCCCCCAATACCACCGCTTAGTGGAAACGAGCTAGCCTCCGTGGCTTGCTCACCGGAGAACAAGGTGAGCCTTTGTGGCGTTGGTCGACTCCGTGTCACCACACCTCTCCAACGTAGACGTACTTCCCCTCAAAAGGAAGGAACTACGGGAATACATCCTTGTGTCTCCGGTCTCCACTCTTCGGTTATTTCTTTCCCTTACTTGTATCTTGCTAGTTACTTGTTTACTTGCATGCTTGCCACTTATAGGAAATTCACCTAGTTGCACATCTAGTGAATTTACTTTGTGTCAAGCCTTAAATTTGAAAAAGATTAAAATTTGACTTAGCGCCTATTCACCCCCCCTCTAGTCGCCCGTACCGATCCTTTCAGATATTGCTAGGTTTACTTGCCTGGATATGCTTTTTCGCTCCTTCTTTGACCTGGGCACCGGTTGAATCATGGCTGATATGTAAACTTTTGACTCTAGGTGCCTTGCTAGCCTTTGCGTTTGATATCCTTGACTTCTGTGTTGTTCTCCTTGCCTCCCTCCTTGGCTTGAGCCCATGGCGCTTTGCAGCCTTAGGAATGTTCTACAATCCTTCATCTGCTGATTTGAGACTCTTTTCCCGTCGATATATGCGTAGTGGATTTGACAAGGTCCGTATAGCATATCCTCGGCCGAAGGACCGGAATATCTCGACTTTTCTACTCCTTTTGCTTGAAACCTCCTACTGCCATATCCTTCCTCTTCTTCTACTATGTAGCCCGTGGCTACCTGACTTCGCCTTTCTTGGTTACCCCTACTGCGGTATCGTCTCCTCTGTCTGCTTATTCTATCGACTTCTGGTGAACGTCCTCTTTTGTTATTGTATGCATCTTCTCCATCAGCGAATTTGTTGACTTGTTCCATTAACTCGGC
This sequence comes from Dactylis glomerata, assembly GCA_007115705.1. Classification (NCBI taxonomy): domain Eukaryota; kingdom Viridiplantae; phylum Streptophyta; class Magnoliopsida; order Poales; family Poaceae; genus Dactylis; species Dactylis glomerata. The sequence continues at coordinate 3,125,658 of QXEO01000542.1, read as the reverse complement.
TACTGTCGTAGGTCTTGTTCTTCCTATTTCTTCCAGGAGATCTGATCGACGAAGTCCGGCCGTAAAGGCGTCTATTGCTCGTTCGTCGGAGACGTCCTGTGCTGAGTTTTTGATTATGCTCCAGCGTTGTATATAAGAACGTAGAGTTTCGCCTTTCCTCTGCACGCATGCCTTAACTTCCTCCAGTGATGCTGGGCGTTTATATGTTGAACGAAAATTTTGTGCGAATTGACTTTCGAGTTCCCCCCAACTTCCGATGGATTCGTTGGGTAGGGTATTCAACCAGGACCGTGCTGCGCTAGTGAGGTGTAGCTGCAAACTTTGCATTGTGGTCGCCTTTCTTCCCCCCAATATCTGTACTGCCTGCAGATAGTCTGATAACCATAGGGTAGGTTCTTGCGACCCGTCATACTTATGCTGGTCGTGTGGCAGTTTGAATCCTTTGGGTACCCGCGTTTTGCGAACCCTGCGGGTAAAGCATAACGTGCCCATCTCTGTATCGTCGTCTTCATAATTCTCTTCCCTCCAAGCATGACGCGATTTGTTTACTCGAGCTTGCGCTATTATATTTCTTGCGTCCTCTTTCCTCTTCTGTCGCCTTTCCTCTTCTGATGACTCGCTGTACTCGTTATTTGCAAAGTTGTATCTGAACTTCTCCTTTTGATTTTCCTTGCAGCTTGTCGACTTTATCTCTGGGCCTTTTTCCCTGATCTTGCTTTCCACTATTCCAAGGCTTCGTATCGCGGCTCGGTGCATGTCTTCTCGCGGGGCCCCAGGTTCTGGCCTTGTAGTTAGTAAATACGCTTGTGCTGCTACCAATGCTGCTTCTGGCGTTTCTTGCATGAAGTCGTCTTCCTCCTCTTCTAGCTGTGGGGTAGGGCTCCTTGAGTACCTTTCTTCTCTGCTACGCGTCGTCGCCTCTCTATTGTGCTTGGGGTCTCCATGCCTTTCTCTGCTGTACTCTGAATCTTCACTATAGTTTTCCCAGTACTCCTCCCTTGATATACTGTTATTCTCTTGAAAAACCATGTCTCTTTCCTCCCTTAGTTTCTTCCTGTGTTGGTATAATGCATACTGATAGCCCATTAGAACTTCTCTTCTCGATCCTTCGGGTACTCCTGTACCATGATTGACGGCTGATTTGATCATTCTCCACTCGCCAGCCGAAACGTGAACTTTCTCCTTTTCCTTTTTGTTGTGTTCTTTCATTTTGTCGACTTGCCTGTCGACCTTTTTACTTCCTTCGCTATTGTTTTCTTCTTCTACCTCGGTGATAATAACGCATAACTGATGTACTTTGGAGATGCCGCTACTTCCCACGGCGAAGTCCTTTGCGTTGTTGTGCGTCTGGCACGCTCTTTCTTCTGAGTCGAAATTTTCTCGAATTTTGTCGCCTTCTGCGATTGGTGCTTTGTCGAAGCTGACCGGCGAGTTTACCTCGCTTGAAGAGTCTTCTGGTGATTCCCACGTTTCCTCTGTTTCGGGCTTGTTTGCCGACGGATCTGATTTCGTCGAATCCGAGAGGCGGGATGAACCCGATGGCCCGATAATGATGCTCAAACTTCCAATGGTCAACTCTATCTCTTGATTTCCGTCGAGTTCTGGACTGCTGTTGGCTAAAAGCGAAAAAGCCGTCGAATTCATGATTCCAACGCCCCTTGTCCCCACGGTCGGCGCCAATTGACGAGGGTTAACTTGACAAATGTCCTAGATGAAGGACTTAGGATCGGGGAGATAGGGCGTCGGATGAACTCGAAGGTAAAGTTAGTTGAAATAGGTATATGTCGAAAGTAAACTTGGGTGTTCAACCTGGCTTGCTTTCAATCTGGCCTACACCGTCCCCTCCTGGCCCCTATATATAGATGGCCAAGTCTCTAGGATCGGGTAGGGTCCGATACAGATTACAATATCGACATACGGTAAGAACTCGTATTCGACTATCATTACAATTGGGCCTAGCTTAACGGGCCTCAGGGGTACTCAACTAACGGGCTCTATTAACTATACCCTTGTCACCAACACTAGCTCACGTGTCATCAATAACCAAAAAATAAGTTGAAGGGTAAAATACCCTTACAATCTCCCCCTTTTTGGTTAGCGATGACAAACGTAGCTAGAGTTCACAAAGAGATTGGTTTCAACACATATTTAGACAAGCTCCCCCATAATGTTTGCACTAGGTTGAATTTGCATTTGAATACAAGAGTGGAATATTGGACTATGGAGAGCTTCCCAAAATAAGCGTGAAACCACACCCAAATAATATCTAAGAAGTGAACAATAAGCATAGGATAAGATATTATACAATAACAAGCAACGGAGTTCAACATACAAGATAACTTAAAGTTCATCACACATAGAATAACTTAAGGTCCAACTAAAGGCAAATAGAGACACAAGCCATAAAACAAGAGTACGACAAGGGGCTTGTGCTCAAAAACCAAATCCAAACCAAATAGAGAGACACGATCCTAATAGAACTCTACACACTTCTCCCCCTTTGGTATCGAGACACCAAAAAGGGAGAAAGGTATGCGATGCTAGCGAATCAAGGATCACTCGTCGACGTCATCATCATCAGATGCACCACCATCGTGACCTTCTTCTTCATCTGCATTGTCATTGGCATCCTCAGCAAAAGCACCAAAACCAAAGAACATCTCATCGTCAAGGGGTGGCATGGTGAAGTTGAAGTGAGCCAAAGGAGCCATAGCGGGATGATCCGGAGGAGGTGGAACACCACGAGCAAGACAGTCATTAACCACAAAGCTTCTTGTGTCTTGGCTCAAGGTGAGACTCTTATGGCTGACATCATAGGTTTGCTTGCACATGGAGAATAAAGATTTGAAGAACTTAGCAACACCTTTCTTTGGAGGATGGGAGGAGCTAGAGCCGGCAGCTGTGGGATCATGAAGAAGTTTAGAGCCGTGCTCGGAAGGCTGACCAAGCATCTCAGGAAGGTCCGGAGTCATGCCACAGAGAGGAAGTGTGATAGTAGCATGAGGCACATAGGACCCAATCCTCTTCTCAGCAGGAATGGTATACTCAATGAAGCGTTGCACAAAAGCAGCATAGTTGGGAGTGAACCTCTTCTCAACAGTCCTCTTGAGCTCCTGATAGATAAAGTCAGGCACATCGATCTTCCTTTGGCGTTCAGGATGGGAGTAGTACATGAGATTGATGTGGAAGCCACGACAAGCAGTAGGGTCTCCAACCTTGCTCACAATAGTGGCCCTATGAATGCGAGCCAAGGAACTCTAGAAGTAGTACATGCGAGTGAAGTGAGGAGGAGGTGGCTTAACAATCATATCCGGATCAGGATAGCAGAAAAGAAGGTCCTAAGCCACCATCCTCTTTGGAGACTCGGAGTGAATGCGAAAACCACCACGGCGAACATCATCATATCCAAGACTCCATGCCAACTCATCAAACGAGGCGGTGAAATGAGTGTCCCCGGTCATCCAAGTAATCTGCTGGTGACTGCCCGGATGGAAGTAGGCAGTGCAGAAGAACTAACGCACAATATTGGGGCAATACTCTTGCTCAAGGTTGGCAATGGTCCAGAGGTTCATCTTCTTCAAAGCTTGCTCAACAAAGAAGAAATCGGTCTTCCAGTGGGCACATAAATGCTCGGAGTTGAGACAAAACGGTGTCACATAGGAGTCCAAAGCAGTCGAGTCATAGTGATCATTCCACATGGCAAACTGTGACTGAGTCCAAAACCGCGGATCAAGATGGAAAGTCCTCTCAGCAAAATGGTAATGATTCAGCCTTCTCAGATCAGTCCAAAGATGCACAGGACAAGTCTTCATGTTGGAGGCCGGAACAACATCAAGAATGATATCTTCTTCCTCTTCTTCAATTTCCAGGTTCCGACCCCGATGAGCGGGCTGCTTGACTTGAGAACCAACCATGGGTCCCTTGCCCGCTCAATGGCCACCCGGAGTGGTGGACAAAGCTGATCTCCTTGACTTGGGAGGGCGAATGACCTCCTCACTTGAACCTGTGAAAAATAGAGCATAGGTACGAAGCAAAGATAAGTGCACATGCCAGGAATGGAAGCCAAGAGAATGTATTGAGGCAAGTAAATAGTTCAAGCAAAAAAAATTGTGCAAGTTCGGTCGAGATTCCGGTGGGACCAGAATTTGGACCGAGAATTTCCGGTTGAACCGGAAATTCGACCGGAAAAGCAGTTTCCCCCTTAGCACAAGATTATTGCGAACTAATGTTCACGAACTTGCCTAAATGCATCTAGGAACTAGTACAAGCCAAGGAAGATGAAAGTGATTTCCAAACAGAGGACAAGATCTAACCCTAGAAATCCTCAAGTTCATCGTAGGAGATAGAAAGAAGAACAAGTGATGAAGCAAGAGGAGAAGGGAGAACAATGAAATTACCTGAAGACATGATCTCCTTGCCCTAAGAAGGGGAAGACCTTCAAATAGAGAAGATCTTGGAGGAGTCCAAAATCTTCCCACAATAGATCTTCAAAAGGAAATCCCCTTGGTGAAAAGCTTCCGGAGCACGAGGGGAACAAAGTGGTGGAGTGAATCTGGAGGATTAGTGGAGGGAAATCACCATGGGAGTGGATGGAGTGGAGAGGTGGCGGCCATGGAGGAGGAACACGGTTGGCGGAGGAGGAAGAAGAAAGGGATAGGGTTGAACCGTTCCCACCAACCACCTATATAAAGGCCGGAGTTTCCGGTTTAATTTCCGGTCCGACTGGAAATCTGACCGAAAATTTTGGGTGCAAACCGGGATCTGGACCGGAGTGAAACCGAGACCGACCAAAAACTCGCCAGAGACGATTTTGAGCAGGTCCGGTTTGGACTCGGTCCAAAATTCGGTTTGAACCAGAAATTTCCGGTCTAAACCGGGAATCAGACTGAACTCAAACCGAAAGTGGTTAAAAACCTGCCAGAGAGGAATTTGACCAGTTTCGGTTTGAACTCGGTCTAGAACCCGGTTTGAACCGGGAATTTCTGGTCTAAACCGAGAATTTGACCGGAGCCAAATCGAAATTGGTTAAAATCCTGCCAGAGAGGATTTCGACCAGGTTCGGTTTGAACTCGGTCCCAGACTCGGTTTGAACCGGGAATTTTGGTCTGATTTTTGGTTAAACCAGGAATTAAGCTGAAAACTCAAACATCAACAAGGGCTCGAACGGAGATTCAAGATGGCATGTGCAAATAGATGAATGTGAGACAAAGGGGTAGAGGGAATAAAATTCTAGCATGTCCATTGGAAGAAACAAAGACAAAAACACAAACAAAGCTACAATGGACATGTTCGAAGAAAAATAAAAACCAAATGTGTTAGTAACAACAAAGCACAGACAAAAGCAGCGACTCAAAAGATAAATAAAACACAAAACGAAGGCAAACAATTTGCGGGAGATTGCTCCCCCTATGTTGAAGCGCAAATGTCATGGCACTGAAAAGATAAATGCTTGGATCCACATAATGACATTGGGTCTATTAATGTAGCACGCATAGGTATGCATAATGTCAAGACATGACAAAATGACTTCGGCCTATGTGTGCGGTGTTTCTAAGCTAGGCACAAGATAAATGCGAGATTGCAAGCAAGTAGATCAATACAAGTTTTTAGGATCAAGAATACCAAGTTCATTCCTTAGCTCAACAAACCGGGCTTCATCCAAATGTTTCATGAAAATATCCGCCAATTGGTGATTGGTGCTTTACATGAGAGAGAGCAATATCACCCCTTGCGACATGGTCACGTAGGAAGTGGTGGCGAATGTCGATATGTTTGGTGCGGGAGTGTTGGACGGGGTTGTTGGCGATCTTTATTGCACTTTCATTGTCGCATAGAAGAAGCACCGTACCAAGAGACACACCATAGTCTTTCAAGGTTTGCTTCATCCACAACAATTGAGTGCAACAAGATGCCGCAGAGATGTATTCGGCTTCGGCGGTGGATAGGGAGATGGAGTTTTGTTTCTTGGACGACCAACTCACCAACGACCGGCCAATAAATTGGCAAGCCCCGAAGGTCGACTTCCGGTCAACCTTATCACCGACCCAATCGGAATCCAAGTAGCCCACAAGATCAAAGGTTGACCCCTTTGGATACCAAAGCCTGAGAGTAGGAGTATGAACAAGATATCTTAAAATCCGTTTGACCGCCACAAAGTGGCACTCCTTAGGAGCAGATTGAAAATGAGCACACAACCCAACACTTAGCATAATGTCCGGCCTAGAAGCACAAAGGTAGAGAAGGGATCCAATCATGGAGCGATATACCTTTTGATCCACCGGTTTCTCACCTTCACCAAGGTCAAGTTGCATTTTGGTTGGCATGGGGGTTTTTGCACTCTTGGCCTTGGTCATCTCGAAACGAGCGAGCATGTCCTTCACGTACTTCTCTTGAGAGATGAAGGTTCCTCCTTCAAGTTGCCTCACTTGAAAACCTAGGAAGAACTTCAACTCCCCCATCATGGACATCTCGAATCTCTGTGTCATCAACTTCTCAAAAGCTTTGTTATGTTTTTCGTTAGCCCCACCAAAGCTAATATCATCAACATAGATTTGGCATATGAACAACCCACCCCCTTTAACCCGCTTGGTGAAAAGGGTGGAATCTACCTTCCCAATTTCAAAACCGTCTGTGAGTAGAAAGTCCCTAAGATGCTCATACCAAGCACGTGGAGCTTGCTTGAGACCATAGAGTGCCTTATGGAGTTTGTACACACGATTCGGGAAATTGGGATTTTCGAAACCCGGGGGTTGAGCAACATATGCCTTCTCTTTCAAGGGGCCATTTAGAAAAGCACTTTTAACATCCATTTGATAAAGCTTGAAATCATGGAAAGAAGCATAAGCAAGCAATAGACGAATAGCTTCAAGGCAAGCAACGGGCGCAAAGTTGTCCTCATAATCCATACCTTCTATTTGAGCAAACCCTTGCGCCACTAACCTTGCCTTGTTTTGAGTGACGACTTGATACGTCTTAAACGTATCTATAATTTTTTATGCTCCATGCTTGTTTTTACACCATTTGCCTTGTGTTTCGTTACACTTCGTGGCGTTTTATGCAATTTCCGGAACTAACCTATTAACAAGATGCCACAGTGCCAGTTCCCTGTTTTCTGTTGTTTTTGTGTTTCAGAAAAGCTACATAGGAAATATTCTCGGAATTGGATGAAACAAGTTCGGAAACTCCTATTTTTCTCGGACAAAGGACGAGGACCAAACGAGAGCCGGAGGGGGGGGGGGCAGAGGTTGGCCTCACCACCAGGGGGCGCTGCCCAGCCCCTGGCCGCGCCCACCTATGGTGAGACCACCCTGGTCCACCTCTGACGATGCCCCTTCACCTATAAGAAGCCTCCTGACAGAAAACCCTAAATAAATCGGCGAAATTTCCAGAATAGTTCCGCAGCTCCGCTGCCGTCGAAGACAAATTTCGGGGGACAGAAGTCTCTGTTCCGGCACCCTGCCGGGACAGGGAAGTGCCCCCAGAGCCGTCTCCATCGGTCTCCATCGCCGTCTCCGCCGTCTCCATCGACCTCACAGCCATCTCCATCAACCTTGCTGTCCCCTATGATGAGGAGGGAGTAGTTCTCCCCCGGGGCTGAGGGCTCTACCGGTAGCTATGTGGTTCACCTATCTCTCCCATAATGTGATCTTTATGTGATCATGAGCTTTGTATCTAGTTGAATTGGTAGATGTTATTATTCAGATATTATGCTACTCCTATGCTTTATTATTGTACTCTTCGGAGATACCTTGTATCATGGTGTAAAGGTGACTAGTGTGTGCATCATGTGTATCTTTTTGGTTAATGTCTCTATGAAATGTTGGTGTTTGTTGGAACCATCTAGTGCATTCACGGTGATAGTGTGGGACAATCTAGTTTGGGCACATACGGACTTTGAGGAGTGCTTCATAGCCCTATGCATGATTAGTGTTCGTTTTCCATTGGAGAACTGTTTTGAGTTGCATATTGATGATAGTATCTATTGGTTCAATTATGTTATATTTGTTGGGAGTATGTCCACTAGTGAAAGTATGATCCCTAGGCCTTGTTTCCAAGCTTTGCACACCATTTACATTCAGTTTTGTTACATGTTTGCTTGCAGCGATATTTATTTCAGATTACGTTTACTACTCATAATCATCACTACTACTTGTATTTTACTATCTCTTCGCCGAACTAGTGCACCTATACATCTGACAAGTGTATTGGATGTGTTGGGGACACAAGAGACTTTCTGTATCGTAATTGCAGGGTTGCTTGAGAGGGATAGCTTTGACCTCTTCCTCCCTGAGTTCGATAAACCTTGGGTGATCCACTTAAGGGAAACTTGCTGCTGCTCTACAAACCTCTGCACTTGGAGGCCCAACACTGTCTACAAAAACAGACGCGTGCGTAGACATCAAGCTTTTTTCTGGCGCCGTTGCCGGGGAGGTAAGGTAAAAGGTACTCGCTTTCTTTGGTTACTAAGTTTTTTAGTTGCTAGTGAGTGCTCGGAGTTATTTTCTTTAGATTCTGCAATTATATCTTTTTGTTTCTTGTTTTTATTTTCACTAGTTAGGCTTAATGGAAAGTAAAGAGTTCTTTAGTCTTTTTCCTGAGTTTAGATTTGAAGAGAAAATTGAAAAACATTTGGAGCTTATTTCGCATAGCAATGTTATTAGTACGAATGCTTTGAATACCGTTATTGCTAATGCTATAGAAAAGTCTAAGCTTGGGGAAGCTAGTTTTGTTAAGCATGATATTTTTAGTTCCCCAGCTTTAGTGGAGAAAGTTTGCTCTGATGATATTTTATCTCCCATATATGATGTTTCTAATGATGCTTGTGCTCCTCATCCTTTTAAAATACCTATGAAGATTGTTGAACGTGCTATGGATAACTGCTATTTAGGAGATGGAACTGTCCATCCTGATGATCATTTGCTCTTTATACATGAACTAGGAATATTGCCCGTGCGTTGCAACGGAAAATACATTGTTAGAAAGCTATCAGAAATAGTTATAGGTGAGTACGTACTGACCCACACCCTACATTTTTCAAATTTCTATTTTTTTTCACTAAATCCTCATCTATTCAACCACCTTGTATAACTTTAGCGGCGGCCAGCAATGCCCATATGTCTGCACTACTGCTACGCCACAGTTGCAGGTAGTGTTGTCGTCTCTCCCTTGGCAACTACTGACCGGCGGCACACCCCTTATGGCTGCAATGCCTCTAGCCGACATTAAAACCTAAACCCTGAGTGCGTCGTTTTAGAACATGAGCTCCATGGAGCCTTTTATCCAAACTTAAAAAAAATTCAAAACTTAAAGCTTTAAAAAAATCATAAAAAATATATAGATGGAGCCAATTGTAATACAAAATTGCAATACAAAATACTTTTTATTTTGACCTTGGAAAAAACAACAAAAATCCAGATCTTAAAGCATAAACAGTGTCATTTTTTTCTTCCAAAATTTCTCCAATTTGTCTTATTCCTGAGCCTACACTACAAGGTACTTCGAATTAAAAATTTATAAGATTGTAGTATATACATTTAGCTACACCAGTTTTTTTTTGAAGCTTTGAAATTTGAATTTTTTGAAGTTTCAAATATACCCAAGAGCTAAAAGCATTTTTTAGGTGCACTCAGACTCTTCTTCGTCCATGGTCCATGCCTCAACGCATTGGTCAGGGTTCACATGAAATAAGATTTTCCCCATCGAAGACTAAGTTTCTGGATAATTCTATGTTCCGTGAACAATTTGTTTTATCATCCATAACCATATTAGAATCTGAAGTAATGTACAAAACATCCAAACTATAAGGAAGGCAATAAATTGGATGATAGGAGAAATCTGACTGTTGGGGACTTACATGGAGCCGTATGGATAGCCCCACACAGATTTTTCCATTATAGTGTGCATCGTCAGGTTTTGCACAGGGAAGATCCAAGTAATGCACAACGCACCCAGCTACGAGCAAACCTCAAAATTTCGAGATCAAATCATCAAGGAAGCACGACCATTTGACATAGAACCTTGCGCGCTTGGCTGCCACACATCCTGGGCGGGTCGCTCATGTATCTCTTTTCTGCGTTCCTCGTGGGCGTCGCCGTCACCCTGGCTAGCCGTCTTGACGTGGTCCGGCGACAACACACTCCACCCTGGCTAGGCATCGAGCAAGCTGGAGACAGCGTGGAGGCAGGCGAGCGCGATGAACCCAGGTGAGGAATTTACAGAGTCCAGAGTCCAGACGGGTAGTCGAAGCCTTCCGTGCTATTGCGGCCAAGGTAGACGGCGTCGTCGTGCCAGTTCGGTGGCTCTATCACATCTGCAGTTCAATCTGGCTGCGGCACACTTTCGTGGAACTTCTTCCTCGCCACTATCCTTCGTGGGTCCTGCCCCCAACGTTGACCTCCATGGCCCGCTCTCCTAGGATCGCTCGGAGGCAGCCGCGGTCGGCAGCGTGCTCCAAGAAGTTAGCAACCACGCTGATTCCATAGACCACGGCGCCGGTCACCCCAAATTAGCGAGCACAATGTCAGTAGTCTTGTGAAAGGATATAGTGGCGACGACGTCTTTGATGAGGTTCCTCGTGACCTCAGCGCCTATGCTGCTTCCTTCGCGTTCCCTGGAGTTTCGTTCCGCATGCCGCACGAAGTCCTGAACACGACTATCGGCCTGCTTGTCTCCCGGCCGAGTACTGAGGAGCTCAAGGATCTGTGTACGCCTGACGCTAGGAGCACGATGTACGCTAGCCCGGTGACCGCTTATCACTACCACGCGCAGGGGTGAGGAGAAGCACAAGATGGAGCGGCAGTTTGTGGCCAGCAGGAGCGCACTGGTTTCTAACTCAGGCAGGGCGGCGCGTGGCCAACGCCAGTGAACGGAGCTCTCGTCTTTCCTGGCGCCATGTGAGCTCGGCATGGCCGTCACGGGAGAGGTTGCGCCGGCTCGCTCCGCCGCTCCTATTTTCTGCCCGCGATGCTGCGCCTGCTCGCTCTACCACGCTAGTGTCGCAGGGCGGCGCGTGGCCGACGTCAGTGAATGGAGCTATCGTCTTTCCCGACGCCATGTGAGCTCGGCATGGCCGTCACGGGAGAGGTTGCGCCGGCTCGCTCCGCCGCTCCTATTTTCCGCCCGCGATGCTGAGCCTGCTCGCTCTACCACGCTAGTGTCGCATGCCCTCTGTCTGGTCGTGCCTTGCCGTACGAAGAAGTCGACCTTGCGATTTCTTCTGTCGCTCTCTATCCGATGGAAATCAGGGCATGCGTACCTCAGGCAGTGGACAGGAGCGCGACGGCTGTGTGCCTGCACTCTACGGCCGGAGGCGGAAGGGGAACCTCTTCCTCGTTTCTTTGCGATGCCCATGGATGAAGTTTGGCACACGCTACACGGGAGGCAGGGAGGGAAAAAGAAAATCTAACCGGTAAATCACTTAGGGGTGGCACAGTCTCGTAAATAGTTTTATATATGGAAAACATACTTTTGGTGAACGGAAACGTATTTTACGACCGCCACGGACCATACCTATAGCAATATTATTAGTAGAGATTATGCGAGTTGTTCCAGTGTGCAGGTATTTCAATGAACCAAGTTAAGAGGAAGCTATTCTCTTTATCACTGAAAGGCAGAGCTGCGAAATGGTATAAAACACTGAAGGATGGTCGATCTATTGACTGGGAGGAAATTGTACCTCTCTTTTATTCTAAATTCTATCCTTCTAGTGAGGTTTATAAAGATAGGAATTATATTTATAATTTTCACCCGCATGAGGGAGAAAGTATTGCCCAAGCGTGGGGAAGACTGAAGTTACTAATACACAAATGTCCTATTCATGATCTTCCCCGTAATATTGTTATTAATAATTTTTATGCAAGGCTTTCAGGATATTACAAGGACTATCTAGATGCATGCTTTGATGGGTCTTTCACAAGCAAGGATGTTGACACCAAGTGGAATCTGCTTGAAATAATTCAAAACAATATTGAAGGTTGGGATAGTGACAAAGGTAAAGGATCAGGTATGAATTACGAGTTTAATTGCATTAAGTCTTTCGCTGAAACTGCTGATTTTCAAGAGCTTAGTGCTAAGTATGGTCTTGATCCTCAAATTATGATTGATTGCTTTAAAACCTTTGCTTCCCATATTAATGTTCCTAAAGGAAATGGGGACGTGTATCATGAATCTTTTAAGGACACTTGTGTAGAAAATGATATTGTTGTTGATGATTGCAATAAACATGCTCGAACCTCTAAAAGTCCTGTTTCTTATAAGCATGTTAACTTTTGTGGAGTACATAGACCTTGTGAACAGAGTTACAACAAGGAAGATTATTGTGTCCACCACGCAAATGAAGAAACCCGAATGTGGCTGAGGGCTCTAGATGAGCTTGGTGAAAGGGTTTGTGAGCTTTATCCTTTTCTTTGTAAAATTTGTGATAAAACAGGTCACTTTAATTTTCAATGCTCTTTTAATCGAATGAGTACCGCAAATTTGTATTGTGATGACGAGATTACACTCAATCAGCATGATGAGCTTACTTTGTTTTTGGAGTGTGAAGAGATATCTAGAAAGATTTCTTGGGTTGATATGAGAGATGTTGATATTAATAGCACTCTTCGTGGTTGTCGTCTCTATTGTGCTAAAGATTGCCTCGCAAATACTTACATACAAAATCTTATAAAATATGATGTTTTGCCAAGCTATGACAGGAATAATAGATGTTTCTATCTTATTAATAGAGAGGAGGAATCCTCCAAAGTTTCTTCTGTTATTTCTATCAGTAAACCAGATTATGTGGAGAAGATGCCTTTCCCTCCTAAAGGATATGTGGAGAGGATGCCCTTCAAGTCTCTCCCTCCTAAAGGAGAGAGTAAGAAGAGTGTGAAGAAGAAGAAGAGGAGTAAAAGGCGAGAGGACACGGTATCTTCCCCTAAGCATTATGATCCTGCTATAGATTATGATAATTCTGATTGGGATGATGTTCCCATGCCTATTACCTATGTTAGTGATCATGATTGGGAAAAGCACTCTACTTTTGATATTGAAAATGTTTTTGGTACCAATTCTAAGGTTAATAATTGTTGTACCATTAGTACTATCCATGTTCCTTCTTATGATGATATGTTTGATGAATATGCTTTGCGAAATAGCTGTTCTCTAGCTTGTGATGATACTAAACCTCTAGTTTATGATGGTTATGATGATGGGTATAATATTTTCAGTTCACCTACTTTTGAGGAGAAAATCAGTTATGATTACAATATGCCTCCTGTTTTTAATGATTATGGCAATGAGAATAATTATTCTGTTGAATCTGCTCCTACTACGATTGTTCATGTGGGGAGTATTAATTCTTTTATGCATGTGGCTCATGATAGGGATGCTTTATGTGATAGTTATATTGTTAGTTCTATTCATGATGCTACTGAAAGTTATTATGAGAGAGGGAAACATGGTTTGATGGATCTCAACAATATTGAGTTTCCCCTCTTTATGTTGCAATTCTTGAAGCTATACTTGTTTTGCCTTCCTATGCTTTTTGCTTTGCGCTTTCAAGACTTGTCTCTTTACAAGAATATTTTTCATAGGAAGTGGTTTAGATTTAAATGTGTTTCACATTTGCTTTTTGATTCTCTCTATTGCTTTAAGTTCTTATATGGCGCCTTTGCGTCAAGCTCTTATATGGCGCCCACATGAGCATCTTTGCAAATTACTGCGCCTAGCTCAAAGGCGTTAAAGAAAAGCACTTTTGGGAGATAACCCAATGTTTTACTTTTTAGTACTTTTTATTTTATTTGAGTCTTGGAAGTTATTACTACTGTAATAACCGCTCCTTATCATTTTTATTTCGTTTTTGTGCCAAGAGAAGCCTCTAATTTGAGTGAGGTAAGATTTGGGGATGTTGATGTCCTAAAACAGTTTTCGGTGCTGCACCATAAAAATTCGTGAAAATTCTCTGTATATCTTTTGGACCTGCGATTTCTTGTGCATATGCCCCAGGTAATATCCAAACTTTCATTAGCTGAACACTTTTTGATTTGAGCAACAGAAAATCCTCTAAAAATTTGACCTTTGTCAGCTATTCTGTTTTGACAGATTTCTGCCAATATTTGTGTTTGTCGCTTGATCGCTTTATTTTTGAGTTCTTTTGATCACAGAACTTTTGGGGAAGTAGCTACAGTAGTATATGCTTTATATGTGGTGGTTTTGAGTTGAAACCTGAAGCAAAAAGGGTTGATTCATTATTATGTTTATGCTAATGTTGCTAATAGAATTGTGTTAAGTTTTGTATGAAGGAAGTTTTCAAGTGTAGGGATTGGAGAATGATGAGATGAGATGAAGAATGGACAAAGCTCAAGCTTGGGGATGCCCATGCCACCCCAAGAAATACCCAAGAAGTACAAGCGTCAAAGCTTGGGGATGCCCCCGAGGCCCCCCTTTCTTCATCGGCAAAAATTAGGTCACCTTTCAAGACACTATATTTTTATTGCTTCATGCACTATGCGTTTTTCTTGGAGCGTCAGTTGTTTTTGCTTTCAGTTTTCCTTTTGTTTTGTTTGCTGTAATAAACGGTTTGATCACATCATGTTGTTTTGGAGAGAGACTTACTTCGTTTTTCATTGCCAAGAACACTCTAGTTTTCACTCTTATCGTTCAACGAGTGTTCTCTTTTTCTGCTACTGCGTTTAGCTTTTGTTTTTTGCCTTGATTTTTTTCAGATCTTGATTTATCTTTGCATCAAGGTGTATTTAGACCTCTGGTCTATGTTGGTTTTCCTCAAAAGAGTTGTTTCGAAAAGGGTTCGAATGGTGTTGGAAAAGAGAAAAAGTTTTATGCAAACAAGTGGTACAAAAAAGGAGCTTGTTTAGACTGCGGCTTAGAATTTTGCATGCCATGCTTGATTGCGTTTTGATAGTATGCTTAGTGGTTTTGCTGTAGCATGACTTGTCTCAAATAACTGAGATTGCTTAATGAGCCTTTGAAAAAATCATGCGTTGTTTTAATTATTTGGAAGCATTATTTTGGTTTTCTCCTTTGATGCTTTATTTGGGTTGACTTGGCGCATGTTCACACATGTTAGACTCAAACAAAGTTGCCATTGCCTCTATGATCATTTAGTTTTTGACTTTTGATGCCATCTTATGCTTCTTTTAATGTCGCTTTGTCGCTTTGCATGATTATGACCGTTATTGCTCTCTTAGTTGGTCGCTCCCAGTCTTTTGCTAGCACTCATTTTTGTACTGAGTATGAGCTCTACTCGTGCATCCAACTCCTAAAAACCAAGTTGTTCCAAAGTGTCCACCATACATACCTATTAGAAATTTTCTATTCCAAAGTACATTTGACTTGCTTTTATCTATCCTTCAAATTAAACTCTGTTTGGTGTTATGCAAAAATTGGTCAGTAAAGCTCTCACGAACCTGATGGCACACTTTACTTTTCTCGCTTTAAAATTTTGAAATTGTGGCTCTGTTATGTTGAGTTGTTATGCTTGCAAGTTGTAAGTTGGAAATTAGCCCAGCCATGCCGTCATGGGGCAAGCTTTCAACATTGCACTATTTCATTTGAGTTGATATCGTGATCTTTTGTTTATGGATACTCGCGATGTGAAATAAGTTGGGAATCTTGCGGGATCATGGAGTTTGTATATGTGTTAGAGAAACGCCTGGGCCGCTGATCTAAGCCATGCATAATTCATGGTGGAAATTTACAGTATGCCCATAGTGAACATTCGATGACGCATCTCACAATAAAAAGCTATACCAATGGTAAATAAAAGAGATGTCGAGGTGTTTATTGTCTGTTTGTCCTGTCATTTTGGTGTGGGCTTGTTCCATGTCATCGGGCACAAAGGTACCCCGTTGGCGGTTCTCGATGATACGTATATACTTACAATGACAAGAGCCTTGCTTGGGACTCTAAGTAAAGTAGCATGAGGTTTGGGTACTCGTATTCACGGGA
Source organism: Dactylis glomerata (assembly GCA_007115705.1). Taxonomy (NCBI): domain Eukaryota; kingdom Viridiplantae; phylum Streptophyta; class Magnoliopsida; order Poales; family Poaceae; genus Dactylis; species Dactylis glomerata. The sequence continues at coordinate 3,109,713 of QXEO01000542.1, read as the reverse complement.
CACGAGGTTTTCAACTTATGATTTGTCAAGCATATGCATCATAATTGTTCTCGCATTAACTTTAACCATTCAAGATGCTTATGATGGGGGCAATGAGAGCTCAAAGCCGGTAAGTACCATAATTTTTGAATGTTTATAAAACTTGCAATCACTGCTTCCCTCTGCGAAGGGCCTTTCTTTTACTTTTTTGTTGAGTCACCACCTTCTACCTTTATGCACCGTCTAAGAGAGCATAGTTGTCATTCTGAGTATAATGTGCATTGTCCCAAAGTTTTCATTGATTGATTCATGATTTTGGTTTCACTTGTTCTTAAATTATTTGTATCTAGTCGCCCTCTTAAACTTGAAGGTGTCCTATGCATTTATGTTTTGCTACTCCATGAGGGACAAGCTGAAAACCATTTGCTATGTTTTTCCATATGGTTGAAACACACACGTGACTTTCATTGTTTCATTTTCATGATCTTTCCTTTGTGTTTCTTTTCATGCTATAACATGGTTGCTAAGTTTCTATTATCCAGATTATGTCTTTCATGCCCATGTTTTAAGTTCTTTGATCTCAGCACTCAATGCTTACTTTGATGTTCAAGATTGTGTTGGTGCATGTCACCTCAAAAATTATTTCTTTTGTTATCACTTACCTACTCGAGGACGAGCAGGAGTTAAGCTTGGGGATGCTGATACGTCTCAAACGTATCTATATTTTTTGATGCTCCATGCTTGTTTTTACACCATTTGCCTTGTGTTTCGTTACACTTCGTGGTGTTTTTATGTGATTTCTGGAACTAACCTATTGACAGGATGCCACAGTGCCAGTTCCCTGTTTTCTGCTGTTTTTGTGTTTCAGAAAAGCTACACAGGAAATATTCTCAGAATTGGACGAAACAAGTTCGGAAACTCCTATTTTTCCCGAACGAAGGATGAGGACCAAACGAGAGCCGGAGGGGGGGGGGGGGCAGAGGCTGGCCTCACCACCAGGGGGCGCGGCCCAGCCCCTGGCTGCGCCCACCTGTGGTGAGACCACCCTGGTCCACCTCTGACGATGCCCCTTCGCCTATAAGAAGCCTCCCGACGGAAAACCCTAAATAAATCGGCGAAATTTCCAGAATAGTTCCGCAGCTCCGCCGCCGTCGAAGACAAATTTTAGGGGACAGAAGTCTCTGTTCCGGCACCCTGCCGGGACGGGGAAGTGCCCCCGGAGCCGTCTCGATCGGTCTCCATTGCCGTCTCCGCCGTCTCCATCAACCTCACAGCCATCTCCATCAACCTTGCTGTCCCCTATGATGAGGAGGGAGTAGTTCTCCCCCGGGGCTGAGGGCTCTACCGGTAGCTATGTGGTTCACCTCTCTCTCCCATGATGTGATCTTTATGTGATCGTGAGCTTTGTATCTAGTTGAATTGGTAGATGTTATTATTCAGATATTATGCTACTCCTATGCTTTATTATTGTACTCTCCGGAGATACCTTGTATCATGGTGTAAAGGTGACTAGTGTGTGCATCATGTGTATCTTTTTGGTTAATGTCTCTATGAAATGTTGGTGTTTGTTGGAACCATCTAGTGCGTTCACGGTGATAGTGTGGGACAATCTAGTTTGGGTACATACGGACTTTGAGGAGTGCTTCGTAACCCTACGCATGATTAGTGTTCGTTTTCCATTGGAGAACTGTTTTGAGTTGCATATTGATGATAGTATCTATTGGTTCAATTATGTTATATTTGTTGGGAGTGTGTCCACTAGTGAAAGTATGATCCCTAGGCCTTGTTTCCAAGCTTTGCACACCGTTTACATTCAGTTTTGTTACATGTTTGCTTGCAACGATATTTATTTCAGATTATATTTACTACTCATAATCATCACTACTACTTGTATTTCACTATCTCTTTGCCGAACTAGTGCACCTATACATCTAACAAGTGTATTGGGTGTGTTGGGGAGACAAGAGACTTTATGTATCGTAATTGCAGGGTTGCTTGAGAGGGATAGCTTTGACCTCTTCCTCCCTGAGTTCGATAAACCTTGGGTGATCCACTTAAGGGAAACTTGCTGCTGCTCTACAAACCTCTGCACTTGGAGGCCCAACACTGTCTACAAGAACAGACGCGTGCGTAGACATCACGACTCCATTCTCGTCTTGCTTGTTCTTGAACACCCACTTGGTGCCAATCACATTGATCCTATGGTCCTTGGGCCTCACAACGAGAGACCACACCTTGTTGCGGGTGAAGCATTCCAACTCCTCTTGCATAGCATTCACCCAATCCGGATCTCCCAAGGCTTCATGTACCTTTTGAGGTTCAAAACTAGACACAAAAGCATGATGGCCATAAAAGGTGGCAAGTAAAGCAAGTTGTCTACGAGTTGAAACTCCCTTAGAAATATCACCAAGTATCTCGTCGACTTGAAGATCACTAGCCTTGGTGGCGGCCTTGATGCGCCTCTTCAAACCATCATGACCAACAAATTCTTCTTGGCGCTTGTCTTGGTCATGACCATCTTCTTGAGCTTGATCTTGAGAGGAGTGGGGATCTTGATCATCTCCTTGATCTTGCTCATGGGGTTGAGGGCTTGGTGGTTGTTCTTGGGCTTGCGTCTCCTCTTGAGAATCTTGTTCCACTTGAGATGGTGATGAAGGTTCTACTTGAGTTGAGCTAGGCTCCACTTGAGTTGACCTTGAATCTTCTTCATGAGGAAGGTCTTGGTTTGGAAGAACTTGATCTTCACTTGGCAAGATGTGACCAACTCCCATAGACTTGATGACTTGAGAAGATTCTTCATAACCTACATCACTTGGAACAACTTGCTCCACTTGGGAGCCATTAAATTCCTCGAATACCATGTCACAAGATACTTCAACGCATCCGGAGGATATGTTGTAGTATCTATAAGCATGGGAATCGTCCGCATAGCCAACGAAAATACTCTCAATTGTTCTAGTCTTGAATTTACCAAGTCTTTCCTTTTTTTTCTTGACGAAGCACTTGCATCCGAAGACGCGGAAGTAGGAGACATTTGGCTTGGTCCCGGTGAGGAGCTCATAAGGCATCTTGTTGTACACCGGGCGGAGGAAGAGACGGTTGGAGACATGAACCGCGGTGGCAATAGCTTCTCCCCAAAAGTTATGGGGAGACTTGAACTCATCCAACATGGTTCTTGCCATCTCAATGATCGTCTAGTTCTTCCTCTCTACCACGCCATTTTGTTAAGGAGTGTATGAAGCGGAGAATTCATGCTTGATCCCCTCTTCACCCATGAAGTCATCCATGGCGTAGTTCTTGAATTCCGACCCATTGTCGGTCCTTATGGTCTTGATCACTTCTTCAAATGTATGTTCCGCTTGCTTGGTGAACTTGGTGAAGAACTTGTGGGTCTCATCCTTAGACTTAAGGAGGAATGATACGTCTCCAACGTATCTATAATTTTTGATGCTCCATGCTTGTTTTTACACCATTTGCCTACTGTTTTGTTACACTTCATGGCACTTTTATGCATTTTCCGGAACTAACCTATTAACAAGTCGCCACAGTGCCAGTTCCCTGTTTTCTGCTGTTTTTGTGTTTCAGAAGTGATACACAGGAAATATTCTCAGAATTGGATGAAAGAAGTTCTTGAAGTCTTATTTTTCCCGGAAGCTTCCAGAGATCCGAAGAGGAGACGGAGTGGGGCCACGAGGTGGCCACACACCAGGGCAGCGCGGCCCAGGCCCTGGCCGCGCCCCCTACGTGTGAGACCTCCTCGGTCCAGTCCTGACGATGCCCCTTCACCTATAAAGACCTCCCGACGGAAAAAACCTAAGTACCCGATCAATTTTCCAGAACACATTGCGATCCGCCACCGCCGTCGACCCGAAGATCGGGAGGGTCCAGAAGCTCTTCCCGGCACCCTGTCGGAGAGGGGAATCGCCACCGAAGGTCTTCTTCATCGCCATGCTTGCCTCCGGAGCGATGAGTGAGTAGTCTACCTTGGACTATGGGTCCATAGCAGTAGCTAGATGGTTGTCTTCTCCACCATGTGCTTCATGTTTAGATCTCATGAGCTGCCCTACATGATTGAGATCACCATTATGTAATTCTACATGTTTGGTTTGTTGGGATCCGATGAATATTGGTGTTATGATTAAGTTGCTATACTCAAATATATCTTTTGTTATCTCTATGTTGTTTATGATCTTGCATGCTCTCCGTTGTTAGTAGCTATCTTGGCCGAGTAGTTGCTAGTGACTCCAAGAGGGGGTATTTATGCTCGATAGTGGGTTCATGCCTCTATTTAATCTGGGGGAGTGACAAAAACCTCTAAGGTTGTAGATGTGCTGTTGCTACTAGGGAGAAAACAACATTCATATGCTCAAGGGCATATGCTTTGTTTACATTACACACTTTGCTTAATGCAATTATCTGTTGTTCGCAACTTAATACTTGTGGAGTTCTCGGATTGATTCGCCACAAGTGGATTATTAGTCATAGATGCAGTTGGATGGCGGTCTATGTATTTTGTTGTAATGCCCAGAGTAAATCGCATAGTGATCTTCTTGACATATCATGTTTATCTTTATTCTATCAATTTCCCAACTGTAATTTGTTTACCCAGCATGTGTTATTTATCTTATGGAGAGACACCACTTGAAAGAGCATGTGCCCTCATGTGTGGTTTTGGTAATTAATGACAATCCCTATGGACTAATGTTTGCATTGAGTTATATTTGTAGGACTTGTCCGTAGACAACGCTTGATCCATATGTTGGGTTCAAGGTTGTAAGAAGTTGAATATAAAGAAGATTATGTGATGATCAAGGTGTTATTCAAGGAGTGATTCGAAGATTGGTCATAAAGGAGTTGAGCCTATATAGAGTGTGTCTTGAGGAATAAGATGGAGTGAGCTCTCATGTGCATTCTCAAGACATCATCAATGTTGATCAAGTTGTAGCGCAAGTTCAAGATAGGCTTCCAGTACATATCATTTGCTTGAAGCTCGGTGTCCATTTGGTGGTAATGGTCATGTGAAGATATTTCTCTAGTGTCTCTCCAATAGTGATGTATGGGGGAGCAATCCGCAAGACTTCACCGAGCAAGCGCAATCAAGAAAGGTAGTCCAACTTGAGAAGATCAAGATCGTCACCATCTAGCTCAAGTGGAATGCTCAAGGCAAAGGTATGTTCTTGATAGGGTTTCTTTCTTACCGGTCTCATAGTGTGGGAGACCGGGTTTAGGATCGATAGCCGTACTATCAAGAGGGGCTCTCGAGTGAGTAACTTATTCGTATCGTTCGGAGAGAGCTCAAACCTTTGCATACTTGGCATTATCTTTCTTGGTTCTTATTTGGATTTTATCCATGTGAGTTTCTAGAGCTTGTGGTTATTTCCATGGCAAGCTCCAGCTCATCAAAAACGGATTTCGTATGGAACTCTTATTGCATTTTTGGTGTTTGGAGAATTTACCGGTTCCTCATATAGAGATGCTTATTACCTCTAAATATTTACCGGCTCCAGGCCGGACCATCCGGCGGCGGACCGGGCCAGTCCGGCGGAGCCGCCGAACTGCTATTCTGAACCGCCTTTCGGCGGGTCGCCGAATCCGCCCGGCGGGCCGCCGGACCGTCCGGCCCAGAGGCCGGCGCCGCCGGACTTACCGCCGAACTGGCCGGTGGGCTGCTTCCAACGGCCATATTTTTCCCCACCTATAAATACCCTTCTTCTTCCTTGAACCAACCACGTTTTTGGGCTTCTCTCTCCTCCATTGTTGACCTTCAAAGCTTGCCCTCCCCCCTCACTTCCCTCCATGTTTCTTGCATCTTTTTAAGGGAAAAGAGAGAGGAGATCTAGATCTACATTTCCACAAATCACTTTCTCCTCTAAGTGAGGGGAACCTATTGGATCTAGATCTTGGAGTTCTTTGTAGATTTCCTCCTTGTTCTTCCTCTCATATCCTCCATAGCATTTGTTGCTTTGGTAGGATTTGGGAGAGAAGGATTTGAGCACTTCGTGTGTTCTTGCCATTGCATTTGGTGCATCGGTTTGAGTTCTCCTCGGAGATTCGGTGGTGAAAGCAAGAAGCTTATTTCCTCTTGGGTTCTTGGAACCCTAGACGGCTCAGTGGATTTCTTGGGGACCCCCAATTAAGTTGTGGATATCTTCCCAAGCTTTGTGGTGACCGCCCTCAAGGGTCCCATAGTGGATCGGGTCTTCCATCTTGGTGGGAGGGCTCGAGGAGATTATGGTGAGCCTCCATGGCGTTTGGGGAGCCTTGTGCCTCCACACCGCTCCAACGGAGATTAGCACCCGGAAGGGTGTGAACTTCGGGATACATCGTTGTCTCCGCGTGCCTCGGTTATTTCTATACCCGAGCTCCTTTACTTATGCAATTTACTTTGTGATAGCCTTCGTGCTTGAAGTTATATATATCTTGCTATCACATAGTTGCTCATCTTGTTTAGCATAAGTTGTTGGTGCACATAGGTGAACCTAGTTTATTGGGATTTCTATTTTCGTGCCCTTGGGTCCTTAGTTGTGCTCAGTTTTCCCCAGCCGCTTAGTTTTTCCTCAGTTTTGCCCAAGCCCTTGTCTGAAACTCTCACAAGGAGCTCGGACGGGAGGAATCCCGTTAAGTTGACCGTTGGTTGGTGCTGGCAAGTGGGGCCGCTGTTGGTGCCCCGCAGTGGACACGCCTCCACTTATCCAGCTCATCGTGGGACCCGCAACTTGTCCACGTTAGCGCGCCGGACCCACAGCTTACCCAGGTGCCCGTTGCAAAATGGGAGCCCGAGCTAGCCCCGCGCCCGTGCCCGTGCCATTGCTTCCCCCTTCTTTCCCCGCGCCCCATTGTTCTTCTTCTCCGCCAGCGGCAGCCCTTCTCCGGCAGGCGGGTGATGTCTAGTTTCTCTTCGACCTCCCGTTCTTCATGGCCGCAGTATGGACCCGTGCCTTTGACAAGATGCCCTGACTGCCCACGCCAAGAACCTCTGAAGCGGTCGATCTGTAAGACGAACGACAACGGCAACCGTGGACGTGAGTTCCTTGCATGTGAGAGCTTGCCATATAGAGAGGGGGATAAGGTTAGATCTCGCTCCAATTGCTCTGTTTTCTCTCGATTTTCTTGTTATTCCCTCGAATTTGGGATTTAGGGTTCACGTTGTTGTTTTCAGATCCTGAAGAAATGCAGGTATTTCAAGTGGATCGATGTGTACGTTCAGAGGCTTAAATTGCAGGAATCAATTGGCGGTATTGGGGAGCGCAATTTGGGAGGGGGGGGTACTTGCTGTAGAGAATGCGGCGGAGAGAGGGGCCGTCCCGATTATGCCTAATGCTCCCAATGCAGAACTGGTGGAAGTGAAGGGGGAACTGAAGAAAATGAACAAGCAGTTAAAGCAGCTGATCGAGTTGAAGAAGCAAGCTAATCTGATGGCTGGTTGTTTTTTTTATTGTAGAATTGCGATCAGATTCTTATCATTGCTCGTCAAGCTCTAGAAGTTGTTACAAGGGATCCCTTGTTACAAATCCATTATTCAGTTACATGTACTTGTAGTTGTTTTCAAAGTTAGTGTGTGCATTCACCGAAATTACCAAAAAAAATAAGTGTTAGGGAATATAGGAATGCTAAAGATAGTTGATAATTGTTAGAGGGGTGACAAATAATGCATTCACCGAAATCCCACAAATATGTATGTCTCATGTTTATACCAAAATTATACCACTTTTGGGACGTTTCAAATAACCAAAACTATATCCCAAACTATATTCCCTAAAAGAAAAGGAATGCTAAAGAAAGTTGATAATTGTTAGAGGGGTGATAAATAATCCATTCACCGAAATCCCACAAATATGCCAAATATGTATGTCTCATGTTTCTACCAAAATTATACCATTTTTGGGCCGTTTCAAATTGCCAAAACTATATTCCCTAAAAGAAAAGGAATGCTAAAGATAGTTGATAATTGTTAGAGGGGTGATAAATAATTCATTCACCGAAATGCCCCAAATATGACAAACATGTATGTCTCATGTTTCTACCAAAATTATACCACTTTTGGGCCGTTTCAAATTACGAAAACTATATTCCCTAAAAGAAAAGGAATGCTAAAGATAGTTGATAATTGTTAGAGGGGTGATAAATATGTATGTCTCATGTTTCTACCAAAATTATACCACTTTTGGGCCGTTTCAAATTACCAAAACTAAATTTCCTAAAAGAAAAGGAATGCTAAAGATAGTTGATAATTGTTAGAGGGGTGATAAATATGTATGTATCTTGTTTACCACTTTTTAGTTTAACATTTTTAAATCGTGGAAAATAATGCATAAATAGAGGGAATATAGTTACGTGGCAAAATAATTCATAAATGCACACGGATCGACTCCACCAACCGTTGATCCACCGACAGACAGAGAGAGAGAGAGGGGTGGCCACGAAGAGAGAGAGAGAGAGGGGTGGCCACGAAGAGACGGATAGGGGTATACTGCCCGTTAGATCAGTGGATCAACGGTTGGTGGAGTCGATCCGTGTGACAACTGCTCAACCAATCATGATAAGTTTGGGTTTCTGTGAGCATTTGTGACAGTACTTGAGGGCAAAACTGAGTAGTACTAAGAAACCAATGGCACGTAAATTGTAAATAGACTAAGGGATTCGAACAAAATAATTACAAAATGAAAAATGCGTGTTTTGTACAATATAATTCATATTGGGCTACATCAAATTATTTGCAATTCAAATATACATGAGTGTGACAATTATGGCCTCATTTAGACAAACTATGTTTTGGGGAAGATGTTTTGCAAAGGGGTTTGAGTGGAAAACCATGCATCTTCATAGCTACTAGTGATTATGAGAAGTGGCAATTTGTGGTAAAACATGATTTATCTATGTTTGTTAAGGTGGCAGGTTGCGTAGGAAGACTCCATGAGTAGGTGCCACTATGTTTTTATTTTTTTGGATTTTTTTGCGCATGAAATGACTCAATTAGCTATGTTAATCTCATTTGTTGACTCTCTGTTGACCAGCTACTTGAGGGTAGAACTGAGTATATTGCACTTGCCAGTCTAAGTACTCGAGGGGAAAACTGAGTACATATACTGAATAAGGCCCGAGGGTAGAACTGAGTACACCAAACGTCGAAGGGTTAGCCTCGTGTCGCGGTGCACGCTGCAGCCGTGCATAGCGGACGCGTGTTGCGGTACACCAAACGCCACCTTCGTCTTTATAGAGCCCCTCTTTCTCTCTCTCGACGCTTGCCCACTCTCTCATTCTCACTGCAACCGCCTCTCCTGTCCCATCATCTTCTCCACTTCGCATCAAAAAACCCCCTAAGAAAAAACCCCGGCGATGGAGAAGCATGAGATGCCCATTGCCGACGTAGCCGCCGGCGCATCGGCCGCCGCCCCCGTCCAAGCCCCCGTCGCTGCTTCCAACGTAGGCGCCGGCGCATCAGCCGCCGGCGCAATGGCCGCCGCCCCCGTCCAGGCACCCGTCCAGGCCCCCGTCGATTGGGACCTGTACGAAGACCCGTACAAACCAGTGTCGTACGTCGCGCCGGCGAACCCCTACGACACCAGCATCGTCGACAACTACCCGGAGGTAACCCTTTGTTCCCTTGTTCTTATGCCATTTCAATCCTTTTGTGTTAGATCTAGCGTTATTAGGGTTCGTCTGTTCCTATTTCAATCCTTTTATGATAGATCTAGCGTTATTAGGGTTAGTCTGTTCCTAGTTCAATCCTTTTATGATAGATCTAGCGTTATTAGTGTTTGTGATTTGCTTTTGTTTAAGATTCGGTTAACTTATGTGAGTAATCAATCCCATCCCGTTAATTTGTGCCGATGATGATGAATATTTGGGCACAAATTGATTCAGGGTTTGGTCTGTGAACAATTGGTGTGTACAAATTTGTTGTGCATGATCTTTGGTTCACTGACCCAAATCCTGGATATAAGTGTGTCCAATGTAATTGAGGCTTCCTTTTTTCGTGCCCATATTATCATGCATGATCTTTTGTTCACTCTCTGTTCCATCATTGCTGCAATTGACTCCGTGTTTTTCGATCTTTGGTGCTACGTGATAGGTGCAGAGCAGCGACGTCGACAGCGACGATGAGTCCTTCCACACCAAGACTCGTCACGTCCTCAGGAGGCTGTAGTCCGGCCATTACGATCGCCACTTTGCTCGAGGCGTTTATAGGTGCCCCTTCTGCAACAGGAGGCTCCGCGCCACCGACTTCAACTGCCTGGTGAACCATGCCGAATCCCTTGGCAATGTCCCTGGCGGCGCTAGAGTTGGAACGACCGTGAACGTGCATGCGTTCATGGCCAAACACAAAGCACTTGGGATTCACCTGCGTAGCCTCCAAGCTTAATCCCATGTAAAATGTAGCTTATGTTGGATCTAGGGATCGGTAGTACTGTTGGATCTGTCCTATATATATATATGCTATGTTGGCTGCTGTATGCTGCTTATCCTATATTTTCTCGATTTATTATGCTGCTGTGAATTTATCCTCTACTAGCTTTTAGATTTGCTACTAGATTTGTTAACATATTGGGCAAAAAACGAGGGCCAAAAGGCAACAATCATTAAAGAAAGACAGAAATAGAAGCTTCTCTAGATTTGATACTAATTTGGTGAAAAGAGAGAGAACTGTTACAGAGAGAGAGGGGAAAAAGGCGCTCTGAAAAATGCCAATTTGGGCCGAGAGAGACAAAACCGAGCTCTCACGTACAACCAAACACGGTCTCGTCCTGTCCCACGCGGTCCCGTTCTACCAGCCCCACGCGATGCGGCCCCACACGTCAGCATGAAACGGTCAACTAAACGGCAACCCTCCCGTCCGAGCGTCTGCGAGGGGTTTTAAACTAGAGCGAGGGGAAAACTGAGGAAAAGTTAAGCGGCTGGGGAAAACTGAGTACAACTAACGACCCAGGGGCACGAAAATAGAAATCCCTAGTTTATTTAGGTTTTGTATGCTTGGCAAATTAAACGTTAGTTTTATTCCGCATTTGTCAAGCCGCTCGTAAAAGTTTTAAATCGCCTATTCACCCCCCTCTAGGCGACATCCGTGTCCTTTCACCACTAGTGAACTGTGGACCCCGGTCCTATTTCCATCATATTGCTATCACCTGTTTACTTTACTCGCATTGTTTACTTTACTCGCATACTTCTACTGTTTTCCACTCGATACACTCATAACCTTTGTTTCAAGCAAACCGGTGAGATTGACAACCTCATCGCAAGTTGGGAACAAAGTACTTGGTTGTGTGTGTGCAGGTTCCATGTTGCAGCTAGCAAAGCAAAGCTTGGACGAGGTGCCAAATATAAATTGTCCGAAGCTGTCGCTAAGCCAGTCCGCATCACCTTCAGTCGTATTGTCTGCTCTTCTCCTGATCGACATACCTTGGTTTCTTAACTGAGGGAAAATCTTGCTGCTATATTCATCACACCTTCCTCTTAGGGTTCCCAACGGGCTGGTCATCAACCACGCATCAAGCTTTTTTTCTGGCGCCGTTGCCGGGGAAGAGTGGAAGACCTCTGCAAGGGGAGTTTTTTGCACACACATCCTTTACTTTGTTTTAAGTTTTGTGATGTCTACGCACGCGTCTGTTCTTGTAGACAGTGTTGGGCCTCCAAGTGCAGAGGTTTGTAGAACAGCAGCAAGTTTCCCTTAAGTGGATCACCCAAGGTTTATCGAACTCAGGGAGGAAGAGGTCAAAGCTATCCCTCTCAAGCAACCCTGCAATTACGATACAGAAAGTCTCTTGTGTCCCCAACACACCCAATACACTTGTCAGATGTATAGGTGCACTAGTTCGGCGAAGAGATAGTGAAATACAAGTGGTATAGATGGTTATGAGTAGTAAATGCAATCTGGAATAAAAATCGCTGCGAGCAAACATGTAACAAAACAGGAAGTAAACGATATGCAATGCTTGGAAACAAGGCCTAGGGATCATACTTTCACTAGTGGACACACTCCCAACAAATATAACATAATTGAACAAATAAACAACTTCTCTTCACTATGGTACTCTGAATTACTCTTCTATTGAATAACACTAATCATTGCGTAGGGCTAAGAAGCACTCCTCAAAGTTCATCAAGTACTTGACAAACACCACTCATAGAGATATCCAAATCAAATCACAACTCAAGATAGATATTATTGCAACTTAGACCAAGTACTAACACGGTGCACACACTGTCAACATTACACCATGAAAGGAGGAATAGATCACTTCAATACTATCATAGTGATAATTATTCTCATAATCCATAAGAGATCACAATCGTAGCCTAGACCAAGTACCACCATGATGCACGCACTGTCACCGTTACACCATGGCAGGAGGAATAGATTACTTTAATAACACCACTAGAGTACACATAATATCTGAATAATAACATCTACTTGTTCAACATGATACAAAGCTCACGATCACATAAAGATCACATCATGGGAGAGAGAGGTGAACCACATAGCTACCGGTAGAGCCCTCAGCCCCGGGGATGAACTACTCCCTCCTCATCATAGGAGACAGCAAGGTTGATGGAGATGGCGGTGAGGTCGATGGAGACGACGGAGACGGCGATGGAGACCGATGGAGATGGCTCCGGGGGCACTTCCCCGTCCCGGCAGGGTGCCGGAATAGAAACTTTTGTCCCCCGAAATTTGGCTTCGACGGTGGCGGAGCTGCGGAACTGTTTTGGAAATTTCGTCGACCCCCCTAGGGTTTTCCATCCCGAGGCTTCTCATAGGCGAAGGGGCGTCGTCAGGAGTGGCCCCAGGCCTCCTCACACCTAGGTGGCGCAGCCAGGGCCTGGGCCGCGCCGGCCTAGTGTGAGGCTGGCCTGTGGCCCCTCTCCTTCGCCTCTTCGGATCTCTGGAAGCTTCCGGGAAAAATAAGACTTCAGGAACTTGTTTCGTCCAATTCCAAGAATATTTCCTGTGTATCACTTCTAAAACACAAAAATAGCAGAAAACAGGGAACTGGCACTGTGGCAACTTGTTAATAGGTTAGTTCCGGAAATCGCATAAAAACGCCACGAAGTGTAACGAAACACAAGGCAAATGGTGTAAAAACAAGCATGGAGCATCAAAAATTATAGATACGTTTGAGACGTATCAGCATCCCCAAGCTTAACTCCTGCTCGTCCTCGAGTAGGTAAGTGATAACAAAAGAATAATTTTTGAGGTGACATGCACCTACACAATCTTGATCATATATGTAAGCATTTGTGAGCTGGGATCAAAAGAACTTAAAACATGGGCATGAAAGATATAATCTTGACAATAGAAACTTAGCAAGCATGTTATAAACATGAAAATGAACACAAACAAAAGATCATGAAAATGAAACAATGAAAGTCAAATGTGTGTTCAAATCATAAGGAAAAACATACAAATGGTTTTCAGCTTGTCCTTCAAAGAGAGCAAAACATAAATGCATAGGACACCTTCAAGTTTAAGAGGGCGACTAGATGCAAATAATTTGAGAACAAGTGAAACCAACAATATGAATCAATCAATGAAAACTTTGGGACAATGCACATTATACTAAGAATGACAACTATGCTCTCTTAATGGTGCATAAAGGTAGAAGGTGGTGACTCAACATAAAAGTAAAAGAAAGGCCCTTCGCAGAGGAAAGCAGTGATTAAACATGTGCTAGAGCTTTTCATTTGTAAAACAGAGAGATAAAAATTGGTTTTGAGAGGTGGTTGTCTTTGTCAACGACTGGCAATGGGGTTCTTACTATCTTCCATACAAAAATGAAGCAAGTTTTTGAGAGAGAGATTGGCACTTTTGTGCTCTTTTATAAAGCTTGGCACTCCTCCCCACCTTTTTTCTTTCTCAAACCATGGCTAACCGATTCTATCGGGTGCCCACCAACATTCACATACCATGGAGGAGTGCCTTTTTTCTTTCTTTCTTTTTTCTTTTTGGAATAAGCAATATGGAAGATAGCAAATCCGACCACTATGTCCCCATGAGCTAAAAACAGTGGCACAAAACGAGAAGTAGTTGAAAGTTTTGAAAGGTAGCACATGAAAATTTACTTGGAATGGCTTACAAATACCATGCATAGGAATTTATAGTGGACACAATGTCAAACTTGGTTTTTGGGAGTTGGATGCACGAGTAGAGCTCATACTCAGTACAAGGCGAGGGCTAGCAAAAGACTGGGAGCGACCAACTAAGAGAGCAATAATGGCCATAATCATGCAAAGCGACATTAAAAGAAGCATAAGATGGAATCAAAAGTCAAAAACTAAATGATCATAGAGGCTATTGGCGACTTTGTAAGAGTCTAACATGTGTGAGCATGCGCCAAGTCAACCCAAATAAATCATCAAGGAGAAAACCAAAATAATGCTTCCAAATGATAAAAACAACGCATGATTTTTTCAAAGGCTCATTAAGCAATCTCAGTTATTTGAGACAAGTCATGCTACAGCAAAACCACTAAGCATACTATCAAAAAGACATCAAGCATGACATGAAAAAGCCTAAGCCGCAGTCTACACAAGCTCCTTCTTGTACCACTTTTTTGCATAAAGCTTTTTCTCTTTTCCAACACCATTTGAATTTTTTTTAAGACACCTCTTTTGATGAAAACCAATAAAGATCAGAGGCAAAAATACACCTTGATGAAAAGATATGACAAGGTCTGAATGCAAATCAAGGCGAAAACGAAAACCAAAAGCAGTAGCAGAAAAAGAAGAACACTCGTTGAACGATAAGAGTGAAAACTAGAGTGTTCTTGGCAAATGAAAAGCGAGTTCATCTCCTCCAAAAGAAACATGATGTGATTTAACCATTTATTACAGCAAACAAATTAAACTAACTAAGAAAACTAAAACAACTGACGCTCCAAGAAAAACACATAGTGCATGAAGCAATAAAAATATAGTGTCTTGAAAGGTGACCTGATTTTTGCCGATGAAGAAGGGGTGCCTCGGGGGCATCCCCAAGCTTTGACGCTTGTACTTCTTGGATATTTCTTGGGGTGATGCATGGGCATCCCCAAGCTTGAGCTTTTGTCCATTCTTCAACTCATCTCATCATTCTCCAATCCCTACACTTGAAAACTTCCTTCATACAAAACTAAACACAAATCTATTAGCAACATTAGTGTAGCATAACATATAATCAACCTCTTTTTGCTTCAGGTTTCAACTCAAAACCACCACATATAAAGCAAATACTATTGTATCAACTTCCCCAAAAGTTCCATAATCAAAAGAACTCAAAAGAATGCGATAAAGTGGCAAACACAAATATTGGCAGAAATCTGTCAAAATTGAACAGCTGACAAAGGTCGAATTTTTGAGGGGATTTCTGTTGCTCAAATCAAAAAGTGTTCAACTAACGAAAGTTTGGATATAACCTGGGGCATATGCACAAGAAATCGCAGGTCCAAAAGATATACAAAGAATTTTTACGAATTTTTACGGTGCAGCACCGAAAATAGTTTCAAGACAGCAACATCCCCAAATCTTTACCTCACTCGAATTAGAGGCTTCTCTTGTCACAAAAACGAAATAAACAAGATAAGGAGTAGTCATTACAGTAGTAATGACTTACAAGACTCAAATAAAATAAAAAGTACTGAAAATAAAACATTGGGTTATCTCCCAAGAGTGCTTTTCTTTAACACCTTTGAGCTAGGCGCAGTAATTTGCAAAGATGCTCATGTGGGTGCCATATAAGAGCTTGAGGCAAAGGCGCCATATAGGAACTTAAAGCAATAGAGAGTATCAAAAAGCAAGTATGGAACACATTTAAATCTAAACCACTTCCTATGAAAAATAGTCTTATAAAGAGACAAGTCATGAAAGCGCAAAGCAAAAAGCATAGGAAGGCAAAACAAGTACAACTTCAAGAATTGCAACATAAAGAGGGGAAACTTAATATTGTTGAGATCCATCAAACCATGTTTCCCTCTCTCATAATAACTTTCAGTAGCATCATGAATAGAATTAACAATATAACTATCACATAAAGCATCCCTATCGTGAGCCACATGCGTAAAAGAATTAATACTCACCACAGGAACAATAGTAGTAGGCGCAGATTCAACAGAATAATTATTCTCATCACCATAATCATCATAAATAGGAGGCATATTGTAATCATAACTAATTTTCTCCTCAAAAGTAGGTGAACTGAAAATATTATACTCATCATCATAACCATCATAAACTAGAGGTTTAGTATCATCACAAGCTAAAGAACAACTATTTCGCAAAGCATATTCTTCAAACATATCATCATAAGAAGGAACATCACATATGGGAGATAAAATATCATCAGAGAAAATTTTCTCCACTAAAGCTGGGGAACTAAAAATATCATGCTTAACAAAACCAGCTTCCCCAAGCTTAGACTTTTCTATAGCATTAGCAACAACGGTGTTCAAAGCATTCATACTAACAACACTATTAGCATGCGAATAAAAAGTCCAAAGGTTTTTCAATTTTCTCTTCAAACACTTCATATCTAAACTCAGGAAAAAGACTACAGAACTCTTTGTTTTCCATTAAGCCTAACTAGTGAAAATAAAAATAAGAAACAAAAAGATGTAATTGCAGAATCTAAAGGAAATAACTCCGAGCACTCACTAGCAACTAAAAGATTTAGTAACCAAAAGATGTGAGTACCTTTTACCTTAACTCCCTGGCAACGGCGCCAGAAAAGAGATTGATGTCTACGCACGCGTATGTTCTTGTAGACAGTGTTGGGCCTCCAAGTGCAGAGGTTTGTAGAACAGCAGCAAGTTTCCCTTAAGTGGATCACCCAAGGTTTATCGAACTCAGCGAGGAAGAGGTCAAAGCTATCCCTCTCAAGCAACCCTGCAATTACGATACAGAAAGTCTCTTGTGTCCCCAACACACCCAATACACTTGTCAGATGTATAGGTGCACTAGTTCGGCGAAGAGATAGTGAAATACAAGTGGTATAGATGGTTATGAGTAGTAAATGCAATCTGGAATAAAAATCGCTGCGAGCAAACATGTAACAAAACAGGAAGTAAACGATATGCAATGCTTTGAAACAAGGCCTAGGGATCATACTTTCACTAGTGGACACACTCCCAACAAATATAACATAATTGAACAAATAAACAACTTCTCTTCACTATGGTACTCTGAATTACTCTTCTATTGAATAACACTAATCATTGCGTAGGGCTACGAAGCACTCCTCAAAGTTCATCAAGTACTTGACAAACACCACTCATAGAGATATCCAAATCAAATCACAACTCAAGATAGATATTATTGCAACTTAGACCCAGTACTAACACGGTGCACACACTGTCAATATTACACCATGAAAGGAGGAATAGATCACTTCAATACTATCATAGTGATAATTATTCTCATAATCCATAAGAGATCACAATCGCAGCCTAGACCAAGTACCACCATGATGCACGCACTGTCACTGTTACACCATGGCAGGAGGAATAGATTACTTTAATAACACCACTAGAGTACACATAATATCTGAATAATAACATCTACTTGTTCAACATGATACAAAGCTCACGTTCACATAAAGATCACATCATGGGAGAGAGAGGTGAACCACATAGCTACCGGTAGAGCCCTCAGCCCCGGGGATGAACTACTCCCTCCTCATCATAGGAGACAGCAAGGTTGATGGAGATGGCGGTGAGGTCGATGGAGACGGCAGAGACGGCGATGGAGACCGATGGAGATGGCTCCGGGGGCACTTCCCCGTCCCGGCAGGGTGCCGGAACAAAGACTTCTGTCCCCCGAAATTTGGCTTCGATGGCGGCGGAGCTGCGGAACTGTTTTGGAAATTTCGTTGACCCCCCTAGGGTTTTCCGTCCCGAGGCTTCTTATAGGCGAAGGGGCGTCGTCAGGAGTGGCCCCAGGCCTCCTCACACCTAGGCGGTGCGACCAGGGCCTGGGCCGCGCCGGCCTAGTGTGAGGCTAGCCTGTGGCCCCTCTCCTTCGCCTCTTCGGATCTCTGGAAGCTTCCGGGAAAAATAAGACTTCAGGAACTTGTTTCGTCCAATTCCAAGAATATTTCCTGTGTATCTAAAAAATAAAAACAGCAGAAAACAGGGAACTGACACTGTGGCAAGTTGTTAATAGGTTAGTTCCGGAAATCGCATAAAAACGCCACGAAGTGTAACGAAACACAAGGCAAATGGTGTAAAAACAAGCATGGAGCATCAAAAATTATAGATACGTTTGAGACGTATCATTTTGCTTTACTTTATTTTTACTTGCATCGCTTTATATCAAAAATCCAAAAAAATTAGAATCCTTGGTAGTTATTATTCCTTTACTTTTAGTTCATCATGTTGTTCCCTAAGTACGTTCTGGAGGACCTCTCAGTAGGTAGTGGTTCAATTATTGGAAAAAGTAACATTGAGGAGTTCTTTAATCACATTAGTATGCATAAGGAAGTTGAGGAAAAATCTTTGGTTGAGCTAGCCCCTAGTATTGAAGTTGCTTCATGTCCTATTATTTTGGGAAGACCCTTTCTTCGAACTGTAGGTGCCATCATTGATATGAGGGAAGGCACCATCAAATATCAATTTCCACTCAAGAAAGGTATGGAACACTTCCCTAGGAAAAGGAAGAAATTACTTTTTGACTCTATTCTTAGAGCAAATTATGAGCTTAATGCTTCATCGCTTGATGTTACTTGATTCGCAATTTTCTGCGCCTAGTTCAAAGGCGTTAAAGAAAAGCACTCTTGGGAGATAACCCAATGTTTTATTTCCAGTACTTTTTCTTTTATTTGAGTCTTGGAAGTCATTACTACTGTAATGACCGCTCCTTATCTTTTTTATTTTATTGTTGTGCCAAGAGAAGCCTCTAATTCGAGTGAGGTAAAGATTTGGGGATGTTGCTGTCCTGAAACTGTTTTCAGCGCTGCACCATAAAAATTCGTATAAATTCTCTGTATATATTTTGGACCTGCGATTTATTGTGCATATGCCCCAGGTTATATCCAAACTTTCGTTAGTTGAACACTTTTTTATTTGAGCAACAGAAAACCCCTCAAAAATTCAACCTTTGTCAGCTGTTCAGTTTTGACAGATTTCTGCCAATATTTGTGTTTGCCGCTTTATCACTTTCTTTTTGAGTTCTTTTGATCACGGAACTTTTGAGGAAGTTGCTACAGTAGTATTTGCTTTATATGTGGTGGTTTTGGGTTGAAACTTGAAGCAAAAAGAGGTTGATTATATGTTATGCTTGCACTAATGTTGCTAATAGATTTGTGTTTAGTTTTGTATGAAGGAAGTTTTCAAGTGTAGGGATTGGAGAATGATGAGATGAGTTGAAGAATGGACAAAAGCTCAAGCTTGGGGATTCCCATGCATCACCCCAAGAAATATCCAAGAAGTACAAGCGTCAAAGCTTGGGGATGCCCCCGAGGCACCCCTTCTTCATCGGCAAAAATCAGGCCACCTTTCAAAACACTATATTTTTATTGCTTCATGCACTATGTGTTTTTCTTGGAGCATCAGTTGTTTTAGTTTTCTTAGTTAGTTTAGTTTTGTTTTCTGCAATAAATGGTTGGACCCCAACAAATTTCCTTTGGAGGAGATGTACTCGTTTTCATTTGCCAAGAACACTCCGTTTTTCATTCTTACAATTTCACCGAGTGTTCTTCTTTTTCTGCTACTGCTTTTGGTTTTCATTTTCGCCTTGATTTGCGTTCAGACCATGTCATATCTTTTCATCAAGGTGTATTTTTGCCTCTGATCTTTATTGGTTTTCATCAAAAGAGGTGTTTATAAAAAGTTTGAATGGTGTTGGAAAAGAGAAAAAGCTTTATGCAAAAAAGTGGTACAAGAAGGAGCTTGTGTAGACTGCGGCTTAGGCTTTTTCATGTCATGCTTGATGTCTTTTTGATAGTATGCTTAGTGGTTTTGCTGTAGCATGACTTGTCTCAAATAACTGAGATTGCTTAATGAGCCTTTGAAAAAAATCATGCGTTGTTTTTATTGTATGGAAGCATTATTTTGGTTTTCTCCTTGATGCTTTATTTCGGTTGACTTGGCGCATGCTCACACATGTTAGACTCATACAAAGTCGCCAATAGCCTCTATGATCATTTAGTTTTTGACTTTTGATGCCATATTATGCTTCTTTTAATGTCGCTTTGTCGCTTTGCATGATTATGACCATTATTGCTCTCTTAGTTGGTCGCTCCCAGTCTTTTGCTAGCCCTCGCCTTGTACTGAGTATGAGCTCTACTCGTGCATCCAACTCCTAAAAGCCAAAGTTTTCCAAAGTGTCCACCATACATACCTACTAGCAATTTGCTATTCCAAGTAAATTTGACTTGCTTTTATCTTCTCTTCAAATTAAACTCTTACCAGTGTTATGCGAAAATTGGTCAGTAAAGCTCTCACGAACCGGAAGGCACACTTTACTTTTTCCTGTTCTTAAAAATTTGACATTGTGGTCTCTTATGTTGAGTTGTTATGCTTGCAAGTTGTAAGTTGGATTCTAGCCCATCCATGCTGTCATGGGGCAAGCTTTCAACATTGCACTTCTTATTTGAGTTGATATCGTGATTTTTGTTTATGGATGCCCGCGGTGTGAAATGAATTGGGAATCTTGTGGGGATCATGGAGTTTGTATATGTGTTAGGGAAACGCCTGGGCCGCCAATCTAAGCCATGCATAATTCATGGTGGAAATTTGCAGCATACCCATAGTGGACATTCGACGACGCATCTCACAATAAAAAGCTAAACAAATGGCAAATAAAAGAGTTGTTCGAGGTGTTCATTGTCTGCTTGTCCTGTCATTTTGATATGGGCTTGTTCCATGTCATCGGGCACGGAGGTACCCCGTTGGCGGTTCTCGATGATACATATATACTTACAATGACAAGAGCCTTGCTTGGGACTCTAAGTTGAGTAGCATGAGGTTTGGGTACTCGTATTCACGGGACACGAGGTTTTCGACTTATGATTTGTCAAGCATATGCATCATAATTATCCTCGCATTAACTCTAACCATTCAAGATGCTTATGATGGGGGCAATGAGATCTCAAAGCCGGTAAGTAACATAATTTTTGAAGGTTATAAAACTTGCAATCACTGCTTCCCTCTGCGAAGGGCCTTTCTTTTACTTTTTTGTTGAGTCACCACCTTCTATCTTTATGCACCATAAGAGAGCAAAGTTGTCATTCTTAGTATAATGTGCATTGTCCCAAAGTTTTCATTGATTGATTCATATTGTTGGTTTCACTTGTTCTCAAATTATTTGTATCTAGTCGCCCTCTTAAACTTGAAGGTGTCCTATGCATTTATGTTTTGCTCTCCATGAAGGACAAGCTGAAAACCATTTGTATGTTTTTTCTTATAATTTGAACACACGTTTGACTTTCATTGTTTCATTTTCATGATCTTTTGTTTGTATTCATTTGCATGTTATAACATGGTTGCTAAGTTCTTATTGTCAAGATTATATCCTTCATGCCCATGTTTTAAGTTCTTATGATCCCAGCTCACAAATGCTTACATATATGATCAAGATTGTGTAGGTGCATGTCACCTAAAAAATTATTCTTTTGTTATCACTTACCTACTCGAGGATGAGCAGGAGTTAAGCTTGGGGATGCTTGATACGTCTCCAACGTATCTATAATTTTTGATGCTCCATGCTTGTTTTTACACCATTTGCCTACTGTTTCGTTACACTTCGTGGCACTTTTATGCATTTTCCGGAACTAACCTATTAACAAGTCGCCACAGTGCCAGTTCCCTGTTTTTTGCTGTTTTTGTGTTTCAGAAGTGATACACAGGAAATATTCTCGGAATTGGATGAAACAAGTTCCTGAAGTCTTATTTTTCCCGGAAGCTTCCAGAGATCCGAAGAGGAGACAGATTGGGGCCACGAGGTGGCCACACACCAGGGCGGCGCGGCAGGCCCTGGCCGCGCCCCCTACGTGTGAGACCGCCTCGGTCCAGTCCTGACGATGCCCCTTCGCCTATAAAGACCCCCCGACGGAAAAAACCTAAGTACCCGATCAATTTTCCAGAACACATCGCGATCCGCCGCCGCCGTCAACCCGAAGATCGGGAGGGTCCATAAGCTCTTCCCGGCACCCTGCCGGAGAGGGGAATCGCCATCGGAGGTCTTCTTCATCGCCATGCTTGCCTCCGGAGCGATGAGTGAGTTGTCTACCTTGGACTATAGGTCCATAGCAGTAGCTAGATAGTTGTCTTCTCCACCATGTGCTTCATGTTTAGATCTCATGAGCTGCCCTACATGATTGAGATCACCGTTATGTAATTCTACATGTTTGGTTTGTTGGGATCCGATGAATATTGGTGTTATGATTGAGTTGCTATACTGAAATATATCTTTTGTTATCTCTATGTTGTTTATGATCTTGCATGCTCTCCGTTGTTAGTAGCTATCTTGGCCGAGTAGTTGCTAGTGACTCCAAGAGGGGGTATTTATGCTCGATAGTGGGTTCATGCCTCTATTTAATCTGGGGGAGTGACAGAAACCTCTAAGGTTGTAGATGTGCTGTTGCTACTAGGGAGAAAACAACATTCATATGCTCAAGGGCATATGCTTTGTTTACATTACACACTTTGCTTAATGCAATTATCTGTTGTTCGCAACTTAATACTTGTGGAGTTCTCGGATTGATTCGCCACAAGTGGATTATTAGTCATAGATGCAGTTGGATGGCGGTCTATGTATTTTGTTGTAATGCCCAGAGTAAATCGCATAGTGATCTTCTTGACATATCACGTTTATCTTTATTCTATCAATTTCCCAACTGTAATTTGTTTACCCAGCATGTGTTATTTATCTTATGGAGAGACACCACTAGTGAACTGTGGACCCTGGTCCTATTTCCATCATATTGCTATCACCTGTTTACTTTACTCGCATACTTCTACTGTTTTTCACTCGATACTCTCATAACCTTTGTTTCAAGCAAACCGGTGAGATTGACAACCTCATCGCAAGTTGGGAACAAAGTACTTGGTTGTGTGTGTGCAGGTTCCACGTTGCAGCTAGCAAAGCAAAGCTTGGACGAGGCGCCATATATAAATTGTCCGAAGCTGTCGCTAAGCCAGTCCGCATCACCTTCAGTCGTATTGTCTGCTCTTCTCCTGATCGACATACCTTGGTTTCTTAACTGAGGGAAAATCTTGCTGCTATATTCATCACACCTTCCTCTTGGGGTTCCAAACGGGCTGGTCATCAACCACGCATCAACAAACACCCTTGTATATCTTGAATAATCATTCACGATGACAAGACCATATCTACTACCCCAAGGGAGTCGTAGGTGGATGGCCCAAAGAGATCCAAATGAAGGAGCTCCAAAGGCCTTGTCGTTGAGATCACGCTCTTGGCCGGATGATTCTTCCCAAGTTGCTTCCCGGCAACACATGCACTACACACACGATATTTTTCAAATGTTACATTGGTTAGTCCAACAACATGTTCACCCTTTAGGAGTCGTTTGAGATTTCTCATGTTGACGTGGCCTAGCCGGCGATGCCATAGCCAACCCTCGTCAACCTTGGCTATGAGACATGTTGAGGGGGAAGTGCTCTCTTTCAAGAAATCAACCACGTAAATGTTGTCCTCAACATGCCCAACACAAACCAACTTGAGATTATCACTCCTAAAGACTTTCACATGATTATAGGTAAAATAGCAATCATAACCAATGCTTGCAAGATGACGTATTGAAAGAAGATTATAGCCAAGGGTGTCGACAAGCATTACATTCTCAAGAGACAAGTCCTTTGAGATTGCCAACTTGCCTCGACCCAATACCTTTCCTTTTGAGTTATCTCCAAAGAGGATGCATTGAGTTGAGTTAACATCTTCAACGAATTGCTCAAGCACCTCTCTTCCTCCGGTCATATGATTAGTGCACCCACTATCAAACAACCATTTTGGCCCACCGGAGGAATAGCCCTACAAAATCAATTCTTGGGTTTAGGAGCCCATTGTGAAATGGGACCCCTAGCATTAGCAACAAGATATTTAGGTACCCAAATAGAGTACCATCTATAAGCATAACCATCACGAGGGCCAACATATCTAGCACATACATTCCCATCCGTGTCCTTACACAACACGTACGATGGGTTGGTCTTTCCGGCAAAGCTATGGTTAGGATTGCCCCTATTGGCATTCCCTCCCATAGCCGCTTTCTTACCATTACCATTCCCATTGTGCCCTTCCTTCACAAAGTTAATCCTTTTGGGTGGAGGAACATAGTTGTTGTTGTTGTTGTTGTTTCTTGGGTTGTACCCAAGGCCTTGACCGCGAGGCCTCTCCTTTGGTTGAGCAAAGAGCTCATGAGGGGGTTTCCCAAGTTGTGGAGATGAGATACGCTCTTTCTCAAGTTGAGCCTTCAACTTAGCATTCTCCTCAATGAGGATTGCTTGATCTAGGGAAGAGTTAGTAGCACAAGCAATATTCTCAACAATTATGGGCACACTTGATGAACCTTGAACTTCATTATGAAGAGCTTGAAGTTCCTCATATTTCTTGCTAAGTCTATTGAGCTCATCCTTGACTAGCTTGTTAGCCCTTTCAAGATGCTCAAGATCCTTAGTAAGAGAAGCATGAGCAACTTCAAGTTCCTTTTTGGAAGCATCAAGTTCTTGTGCCATTAGCAAAGTTTTATCCATAGTATCCAAGTCCTTGGTTTTATCAAGTTAATATATTTCAATTTGATGAGAAAGATGCAAACTAGTGTTCTTCTCCTTGGTTAGCTCTTGAGCAAGGAGATTGAATCTCCGTTCCCCATCTTCAACATGGGATCTCGCTTCCTCAAGGGACTCATTGCGTTGAGAAATAGTGTCCATCAAGTATTCGAAATGATCACGAGCATCACCACGAAGAGAACACATAGTCTTGTAAAGAGTGGCAAGAATAGTCTCCTCATCCATATCATCATTAATGGGACAAGAAGGTTGGGACAAAGATATCACCTTAGCCTCCTTTGCCATAAGGCATTTATGAGGAGTGTTCTTGGTGGAGCTCTCGTAGTCCTTGGTGTAGTCGTACTTGAATAGTGACCCGGGCTTGGCAAGAGCCAAACTGGCCACTCCAACAATGTCCTCCTCGTCGCTATCTTCTTCATCAACATCGGAGGTGTATTCAACACCCACAAGAGCCTTGACGTCCTTGAACTTATTCTTGTTCCTCAAGTTGATTGGATTAGGCTTCAATCTTGGTTTGTCACCCTTTATGTACTTCCGCTTGTCTTGTCTCTTCTCATAGGGGCAAGTATCGGCGAAATACCCCGGCTCATCACAATTGTAGCAAGTCCTTCTCTTCTCCTTGGGAACAAAACTTCCTCTCTTCATGGAATGCTTCCTGTACTTCTTGGCGAAGAATGCTAGATCGGTATCTAACTCACTTGTTGAGGTCATTTCTTCTTCTTCTTCAAGATCTTCTTCAACTCTCTCTTCCTTGCTTGCTTCTCGTGCCCTTGAATGAGTGACATTGGCCTTCAAAGCAAGAGATGGGTTCTTGTTCATGGCACGGACAATCTCCTTGGTCCTATTTGCCTTGGCAATCATGTCATCATGAGCAACAAAGTATCCAACAAGCTCATCCGCGGTCATCTTGCGGCAAGGTTCCAAGAAGGTGATATTGAAGGCCAACTCCTTGTACTCGCAACACACAATCTCGATGAACTTGTTCTTCACAAAGCTATCATTCATGTGAAATCCATCATCAATGGTGTTTCCTCCAAGAAGGATGATTTTCTCCTTGAGAGCTTGGAGTCTTGAGTATGCACTTGAAACCGACTCTCCATCATTCATGCAAAACAAGTTCATGTCTTGTTTGGCGGCTTCATACTTGGTCTTTTGCATTGCCGACGTCCCATCAAACTTGACCGAGAGCTTCTCCCAAAGTTCCTTGGCGGACTCAATGCTTGAGACTTGATCATACACTTCACTCTTCAAGCTTTGACGTATCTTGTCAAGTGCGGTGGAGTTGAGTTGGCAATCAATCCTCTCTTTGGGCGTCATGTGCTTCTCATCAACGGGAGTGAACCCATTCTCGACAACGCCCCAAAGCTCCACACAAACACACCTAAGATGGGAACGCATGCAAGACTTCCAATAGGAATAGTTAAATTCATCAAGCATGGGAGGTGCACGGGAAGAAGGATTCATGTGAGGCATAGGCACGCGTTCGAGGGGATATTCATATGGCTTTGCATGAGAAGAGGGTCCATCGGGCTTAGGTGGAATATCCACCTTAGCCTTTTCCGAGTTTGGGCTCTCCTTCGGAGCAACCTCAACAACCTCGGGATGGGCACTCTTTGCATCCAAAGCCGAGAATCTCGCTTCCAACGCGGCAAAACGTTCGTTGAGTTCATTGCGTTGCTTATCAAGCAACGCTTGGACCTCAACGGCCGTGAAGACTTTGTCTTCACCCTCATCCGTAGGTGAGACCATCTTACTCTCAAGGCGGTTAAGCCCTTAAAAAGAGCCCTTGCTCTGATACCAATTGAAAGGGTGGATGGTCTAACCTAGAGGGGGGGGGTGAATAGGTTTCTACAAATTTTACTTCTCTTTTCACTAGTTTTAGGCTTTGCGGAATATAAGTGTGAGCCTAACAACTAGGTGAGCGACCTATATGACGCTATGCAAAGTACTTCAAGCTCGAAGGCTATCACAAAGGTAAAACACAAGTAAAGGAACTTGGATAGAAATAACCGAGGCACACGGAGATGAAGATGTATCCCGATGTTCACTCTCTTGGGGGAGAGCTAGTCACCGTTGGAGAGGTGTGAATCCCCATGAAGGGTACTCAAGCGCCACGAAGGCTCACCTTCTTCTCCTTGAGCCTCCTCCATGAAGTAGGAGCCCAATCACTTGTGGTAGACCTTAGGGTGGTCTCCAAACCCTCACAAACTGTCCACGGGGCGAATCACAAGCCGAATGCCTCCGGGCGACCCTAGCCACCTAGGGTTTCCCACAAACCCAAGAGTAACAAGTAATCTCGATGAACTCAAGGGGGAATGAAATTTGGCTTGGTGGAGATGTAGATCGAGGCCTCCTCTTTCTTTGTACCAAAGGGATTTGGATTTGGATGGGTAGAATGAGAGATCCCCTTAGCTTGAGGTGCTCATTAATGGAGGAGAGAGAAAGGATAAGATGTTATGATTTGGAACTGGTCAACTTACCCCTTCGGAGAAGAAGGGGTGTATTTATAGTCCGTGGGGAGAAAATGACCGTTTGGGGCGAATCTGGGGTTTCCGGTTTAATTCCCGGTTGGACCGGAAATTCAACCGGAAATTCCCGATGGGGATTCCGGTTGAAACCGAGAATCAAACCGGAGATTTCCGGTTTGAACCGAGCCTGGGACCGAGACTAAACCGAGCCAACCCAAAAACATGTCTGGGCCTGGCTGAGCTTGTCCGGTCCAAAGTTCGGTTGAAACCAGATATTCCCGGTTGGATTTCCGGTCAAACCGGAAATTAGACCGAAAACCAGAGATTCTTCCCAAACCTTCTTTTCTCCAAAAGAACTAGAAATACTCTTTGATTAGGGAACTGAGGCAGGTGGGAAAAGGTGTTTGGTTAGCAAGAAATCAATCCCACGAGTCCATCGAGACAACCCCTCTTAATAGTGCGGTGTTTCCTATGAACTCAAGTAAAAATATAAGATAAAAGGAAAAACACCACCGCTTCGCTCCCAAGTTGAATGGGGGGGGGCCTCCTCTCTCAGCTCATCAAAGAATTGGACTAAAACCTGAAAATGAGACTGGAAGAATATATTAGTCCAACACTAGCTCACGTGTCATCAATAACCAAAAAATAAGTTGAAGGGTAAAATACCCTTACAATATTCCAACATATTAAGATGTTATAATCATGTTTTTTCATTAATTTATGAGGATTTTCCATCGATCCCCCTTATTTTGATTATAACTCTGCAGGATAGGAAAACCCTATTTTGATGTTTCAAGAACCTTCCCAAACTCAAATTGATATGATATTTTTCAGGTTTTAATATTTTATCATGAGAAGCATCTGGAGCACAACAAGTCAATGAGAGAGGCCACGAGGCCCAAACATGCACTGGTGGCAAGTGCCTCAGCCAGGCCATGCCACCCAACCTCGTTTGGTCCCCGGGCCTCTAATGACATCCGTCTTCATCTTAGGTTGATCAGCTTGACCTAAAAATGTCCCCCCGAGGCGTTCCCTCGAGGAGGCGGCGAGAAACATAAAACCATGAAACAGAGGTAGTTCCAGCGAAGATTGGAGGGGGAAACACTGCCAAAGTCGCTCCTAGTCACTTCTCCAACCCTCTCCGACATCACCAACACCGCCACCATCATGAAGAGGGAGTAGTCCACCTCTAGACTATGAGTTTGTGGCAGTAGCTTATTCTATTTCTCTCTTATGGTATGAAGTTTAGATGTCATATGAGCTGTCCAACATGATTATGGCACATATTATGTAATTCCTATGTGGTGTATCTTTATTTTATTGGATGATCTATGAGATGTGATATGTTATTATGTTCTTGATGAATGAGTAGATGCATATTGTCACCCCGTTCTTTACTACTTGTTCTGATCCAACATGTACGTGAGAGCGCGAGAGGGGAATGGTGTGTGTTAGATATAGTAACTAGGTAGTAGTAGTGAATTGTGACGAAATTCTACTATGATGTTTTCCAATTCCATGGTTACCTCACTAGGGATAAAAAGAATGCATGTGCTATAATTTCTTAGTGAGAGCTGAGAATTCCAAGTGACATTCATAGTCAAATTGTTCTATTGTAATATGTCCAAGCGGTAGCATATTTGTTCTTCACCATCATGTCAAAGTACCTAAGGATATATTATGTTAATTTTTAATACTAGATTGTTTAAAGCTTATTCCTTTCTAGTCGAATATAAGTAAGTTGTGTAGTATCATATTTATTTTAGGACGTGATGCCCATACGAATATTATCAAGTACATAATAAAATCATGTCGATATTTCGGTCATCTATCTTGTGCTTAATGCCACCACAACTTTATGAGAGAGTAGACAAGTGAACCCATAAACCCCGGTCCGATTTTAATCATAAGAAACACATTTCCAACGCTTGCACGTGTCTTTTAATTTCAATCTTTAATTAAATCCAAAAATAGAAAAACATATTTACTTTCTTGCAATCATATCAAAAACCCAAAAACACCTTTACCTTATTGTTTTAGTTGCATAATAACTTTAATTTATTTTACCACATCATATTTATTTTATTGCATTGTTATTTTATTTTACTTACATTTAACACCTTGTGCTTGACAACCACTCGGTGGAGTTGGGGACGCAAGACAAGGAGATTGTTTTGTTGGTTGCCTGACGAGAACGAAGAGAGCTTTTTCGATTGTTTTCCAAGAGTTTGATATAAACCCCGAGTTCCCTCGCGGGGAAAATTTACTCTCGCTACAACACTCCGTACTTGGAGTCCCAACGAAGTGGCACATTGCTTAGTGTCATCACGCGGCGGGCCACGTCGTCCGCGTCTTCAGCGAGGTTCTAGCCGGCCTTCCCTCTAAGAACCCCTTCAGCCACCGGAACCAAAAGACCCGCACCCACCTTCCCTAAGTTCTCTTTGTCACCTCCGCCGGCGACGCCACGGCCATCCGCGTTGTCCCCGTCTCCGGCGAGGTCCTTGACTCACCTCCGCCGGTGATGCCGCGGCCGACGCGTCGTCCCCATCGTTGGTGAGTTTTCCCCTAAGATATCCTCTTCGTCGGTGTTGGTGGGCTGCGGCCTGCTTCGACGCGGTAGGCACCCAGGGTGTGCGGCACCCCGTAGCGGCCGACCAATGCGGCGTATAGGATTTTCCCCATCATGAGCTCGTAGTCACCGCTTTAATGCGTGCACTATTGCATCCCACACACGTAGAGGTTTTATGTGGGCCAGGCCCACGTACGCTCGAGGGATTCCTTTCTTCCTTCTCGCTATTTTCCAAAGCACATTACCTTTTGCTTTTTTTGCGAGAGCCTGTCATGTGCTCGGTAACTAATTCCCAGCTTCTAAAATTTGTAAAATTAATTTTTTTTTGATTTTGTACAAATTCAAAATATGAATAAATTTAATTTGAAAAATTGTAAATTTAAACATAAATTATATTTTAAGAAATTTCAAGTCGGAACAAAATTCAAATTTAAACAATTTTCTAACAATTTTTTGAATCTGAACAATATTTACGTTTGTACAATTTTCGAATCTGAATAAAAATTCAAAATCCATATAAAATGTTTTGAAATTGAACAAATTTTAGATTTAGACAAAAAAATTCCTAACTAGCAAAAACCACAAAAAAACATGCAAAAACCGCCTACCCTGGAAAGACCAAATAAAACTATAGAAAAAACCTGAAAAACAGATAAAAATTAAAACACGTGTATGCTGCTGCCCCTAATGGACCGGGGCCCAAATAAATCGCTCCGTTAGCGTGCACTATAGCAATCGGCATGTCCGCCGAAAGGTGGCATATGGACCGGGCCGGATCCTGGATATTAAGGAGACTGGGCCGGTAGAGTCGCCTGCGGTGTGTGCAGTTTACAGGGCTGGCCAGCTTCGTCCTGATGATTCGTGATCTGCCGCGAGTGCCCCCACCGGTCCATTACAGTTTCATTCCCCTAAAAAAATAAATGTCCATTACGTCCATTACAGTTTCATCACCATGGTGGAAAGTTCAGATACCATGTTTACCTTTTGCTTCCGTTTTCTATTTTTACCCTGACTTAATTAGCTTCAAGATTCCTCGCCACTTATTAACTCTCCAAACCCAGCCGTAGATTTACACACAAGAGTTATATGCGTTTGCGTCTCTGCAGACACTAGCTCGCTGCCATGCCATGTGCACAGCTGCATTGGTCAACAAAGCTGGGCGATTTGGACAAAAATAACCCAAAGTTTAAACAATTTTAAAAAATAAACCTTTTATTAAAAAAAATCACCTGGATAATCTTTTTTTGCCGCGCCAATCACAGCGGCGCAGCACAAAGAGTTGCGGCGCCATCGATAGTGGCGCGGCTAAGCTGCCACGCTGGATGTATGAGTCTCGCATCGGGTTATGCGGCGCCATTCTGCGTGGCGCGGCACACAAGCCTGCGGCGCCGCTGTGCATGGCGCGGCACATGCATGCATGTCTCGTACTTCTACGAGAATAGTACTACCAGCTTGCGTGTGTGTGTGCTTAATTAGGATGCATGCATGCATTACCAGCTATCTCCTAATACTAGCTTTTCCGTTCTTACTAGCTTACTAGCTAGCTCGAGTGTGGCATACATGCTAAGTTGCACACTGATTCTCCGAGCAGCGCCAGTCGCGGAGCCAGGTTTCAGCAAATGGGTGTACGTAGCTTAAAAAAAATACTCAAACAATCTATTTTTTCATAGAGATAATATTAAATATATAGCTATTTTATAGATGTATAGCTTATTCCCTAAAATAATGTGTATACATTTGTACACCCATGTATATAGCGGGCTCCGCCCCTGCCGAGCGCAATGAATGAAACCACATGAAAGAAAAAGGCGATTGATCAGAGCAGTCCGTGCATATATGCATGTGACAAAAAATAATAATAGGATTGATCCATTTAATTTAATTATAGCTAGTTGTAAAAGTAGAAGACATACATGCATCCTACATCCTAATGTGCAGCGCCATGCACAGCGGCGCCATATGCTTATGTGCCGCGCCCCGCCGAGTGGCGCCGCACAGCCTGATACGGGACCCACACGTCCAGCGTGGCAGCTTAGCCGCGTCAGTACCAATGGCGTCGCAATTCTTTGTGTCGCGCCATCGTGACTGGCGCGGCAAAAAAGGGTTATCCAAATGAATTTTTTTTCCGAAAGGTTTATTTTTTAAATTAGTTTGAACATTGGGTTATTTTTATCCAAATCGCCGCAAAGCTGCCTTTGCCTTAGCGAGAAACGGAGGAAACAAGAAGGAAAGCTGCCACAGACCAGCAGACGGCACAGATTTCACTCTCTCCATGACCGTCTTTACTTCCACCTCCCTCATGCCCATGGGCCATGGCCTCCTCCCAGTCAACACCTCTATATTTTCTGCTGGCCAAGTCTGAATTGCATCAGAACTTCAGAAGACACAAGTCCAGACTCCAGACCGCATCTCTCGTCTAGTCTGCAGTGTCCTTCTTGCTTACCAAGACCAATGGCGCCTTACGTGAGCGTTACTTGACCGGTTCATGACCGTGGTAACACCGCATGTTTAACACGTCTCTCATCTTTGTAACGGCTCCCGCGTCGGTCGATCAACGCGTTCGTGATCGGTGATCCAAGCAAAAACCCACGCATACACGCATGTTTACCTCCAACTGAATCTGTTGAGAGTAGCAGTCAAGCACGCGAGCGTCGATTTGGCTCCGGGTTCACTTTATTTTGAACACTAAAAAAATGCATTTCAAAAGTTTTAAAAAAATTAAAAAAATATGTACACATAGAGAATGATATATACTTCAAGTACGCAAAGTACCAATCCAAAAAAATATTATATTCAACTCTATGTAAAAAAAGTGAAAAAATGTAGATCTAAGTGTGTGACATATCTTGTCAGATTTTGTCTTTTTTGTGTAGTTTATAATAAAATGTATTTCAAATTCAGTTCTTGTATGCTTGTAGTATACACTAAGAATATATATTTTTCAGATTTGTTTGAAACTTTAAAATATTATTACTTTTTAATTTTGAAAAATAAAGGGCTCGAGTGAGCTCATGTTCCAAATGTATTATTTGTCAAGCACGTACAGATCCTCGCCGCTGCCTTCACCGACAACCGCTTGAGGAAGGAGGGCGGCCACCTCAAGCAGCAACGAGGGGAGGGGAAGAGCGGGGAGGAGGCGGCGGCGGGGAAACTCTAGTCGCCCTCGGGATCGAGTATAGCGCAAGTACAAAACGTTTTCTACTACTCCCTCTCGTCACTACTAGTTATTCAAAGATTTTTTTTCTACCAAGGCATTCAAAGAATTGGACCCTCCGAAATTCCCATGCGTTGTTTTCCTATAATACTATCCCATGTGTTTATGACAACTATGATTTGTATTCAGTCTATATTAAAAAGGGTTATTATATGCTTGTTATGTGGTGCAACCAGATGACTTTTGTAACTAATTCCTATGTTTTTTATTCCTGTAGATATGAGTTGGAATCCTCCCATTTGCCAAAAAAGAGAGAAAGAATTGGAATCCTCCAAATCTCTGATGCAAATCCTCGTTCCAAAGAGCCTCTAATAAGAATTGGCTAAGGACAAGTGAGGTCGATTCCTATCAACCAATTAATCAAGCGAGTGAAAAAAAATCTAGGCAAAGAGTGTTGGAATTATGTGTCCTACAACTATATTCACAGTTACTTGTTATTATTTAATATTTAGAAATACCTTATTATAGAAATATACATGTATTTTATGCATGCAATAACTCTATATGTTTACTATGGAATTAATACTTGTTGGAATATACTTAAGTCTTGGGAGCTTAAGGAAGCCGGTCGATTATCATTGAAATATAGTATACTTTATATTTATATTGGAAAGACTATTCGGATACATTGATAATCGGAAGAAACTAGTAGGTCATAGATTAGGTTACAGGCTTAATAGGGACCTGTGTGATTAATGATATTTAGACATGAGACGCATTGCTCACAAGTGCGTATTTTGGAACTAAACAGATAGAGTCTGTAAATAGATAAATTATATCGTGGTTGGTATTTTGATCTGGAGTATATCCCAGAAACTAGTTTAAGAGACTATGAATCTTATCTGAATAGAAGGTGGACTCTGTAGAAATAAAAAGATCCTTACTTTAGATTTGCAAATTGTGAGCGGCACCATAAATAAGAGCATAGAAATAGAGAACAGACCACATACCCTAAAATTTCTTACAAAGAGATGATTTAGCACTCGCTGCTAAAAT
Organism: Dactylis glomerata; assembly: GCA_007115705.1. NCBI lineage: Eukaryota > Viridiplantae > Streptophyta > Magnoliopsida > Poales > Poaceae > Dactylis > Dactylis glomerata. The sequence goes on along the minus strand of QXEO01000542.1, from coordinate 3,075,768 downwards.
ATCTGCTCGATAGGTATGAGTCATGCCGTGGAAGCGACTAGTAGACCAAAAATCTTGGGAAGCTGTTTCGGGAAGGAAGAAAATCTCGAGAACCTGCGAAAAAAACGAATCGCGCGACAGCTACCGTTTTCACATTTTATCCCGCTTGGGTGGCTGCGTAATTTATTCTGATTTGATCGGACGGCTGCAGAGCTGTGAGAGAAAGTCATGGCTCCGTGATCCGCCTCGTGGGGAGTGGGCCCGGCGGCAGCGGAGACGTGTCCCGCTCCCCCAGATTCCTCCGTCCCGCCTTGAACCTTCCAGAACAGCCATGCCCGGACAAATCCTCGGAAAAATCCACCGAAACTTCTCGCGGCTTCGGACCGCTGCCCCCACCACCCACCGTCCCCGCCCGCCGTCCGATCGCCCCATCCGGACGGCTCACGGCCGCCGTGACCTGGCGTCCTCGCCACGACTGGCGCCATCGGGTTTATTATAGCTCCTCCCTCCGCAACCGCCGCTGCCCCCTCCCTCCCTCCTTCGTCTCCTCGCGTTCCGTACCCGCGTTGGTTGCTTGCTTGCTCCACGCTACGTAACCGGAACCTTCCAGAAGGCCCGACTTCCTTCCTCGTCTCGTCGGGGCAGATCTGCTCGCGGCGGCGGCGGTTCCATTCCATGGGCGAGCAGGCTACCTCCGGCGAGACGACGCCGCCTCCCCCGTCGTCGGCGGGGCAGAGGATGCTGCCGACGCCGTTCCTCAACAAGACGTACCAGCTGGTGGACGACCCGGCCGTCGACGACGTCATCTCCTGGAACGACGACGGTACCACCTTCGTCGTGTGGCGCCCCGCCGAGTTCGCGCGCGACCTCCTCCCCAAGTACTTCAAGCACAACAACTTCTCCAGCTTCGTGCGGCAGCTCAACACCTACGTAAGCGAGCGGCTGCTCTCCTTCATTTCCCGTTCGATTAATCTGATTGATCCGGGCGAGATTTCTGTCGCTGGAATGTTATGTATGTGGAGGCGCTGATGCGACGGTGCTTGACGGGTGCAGGGATTCAGGAAGATCATGCCGGACAGGTGGGAGTTCGCCAACGACTGCTTCCGGCGAGGGGAAAAGCATCTGCTCGTCGACATACACCGCCGGAAGGTGACGCTGGCGGCGGCGGCGGTCACGATGGCCGCGGCGGCCGCGATCCCGATGATGGCCGCGGTGCCGGTGAAGAAGCGGCAGGGCTCGCCGGTGCTCTCCGGCGAGGAGCAGGTGCTGTCCTCGAGCTCGTCCCCGGAGCCCCCGTTTCGGCATCACCAGAACACTACGCCGTCCTGCTCCGGCTCCGGTGGCGACCTGGGGGACGAGAACGAGCGGCTGAGGCGGGAGAACGAGCGGCTCGGGCGGGAGCTCGGCCAGATGAAGAAGCTCTGCAACAACATCTTCACCCTCATGTCCAAGTACACCGACGCCAAGCAGGCCGACGCGTCCTCTGCCGCCGCGTCTGGCGAGACGACGGAGACCGCGAGGCTCCCATCCCCTTCGATGCTCGAGCTCCTGCCTTCCTGTCCGGGCGGCGCTCCCGCCGCCGCCGAGGCCGGCGCGGAGGAGGAGGATAAGATGAGCGCGATGCTCTTCGGCGTCTGCATCGGGCGGAAGAGAATGCGCCCCGACGGCGGCGAGGACCCCGCGAGCCGAGGAGCGGCGGCGGTGGTGAAGCCGGAGCCGATGGACGCGCAGCAGCAGTCGTTGATGGACGGTCACGCGGCGGAGGCGCAAGCCTGGCCCATCTACCGGCCCAGGCCCATTTACCACCCACTCCGGGCCTGCAGCGGGTCAAGCCTCAGCTTGGGCTACGACCACGACGGGTCCAACTCAAGGTGAGCTGGGCCCAGGCTCAGACCGTAATTTAGTAACTCTAGTTTACTAATCCAGTATTATCAGTTACTGAGTATTACTAATTTAAACGTATGTACGTAGAGTAGGAAGAATGTATTGGCAGACTCCAGTTTTTTTCGTAAGTTTTTCATCGGGAGTGTTTTATCTCCTCCAAATTATCATTCTTGTACATTAAAACAAGGCATGAAAAATCAGAGCAGTGGTAGGACGTTCCGTATTCGTAAACGCGTTCTTCTTGCGTACTTACTCCGTTTAGAAATATAAGATCTTTTAGCTTTATAAAGTGAGTGTATTTAGATATCTTTTAGCGTATAAATTTACTCAAATCTATACACTAAAAGATGTTTAGATACACTTATTTTTATAAAGCTAAAATATCTTATATTTATAAACGGAGGGAGTACTTTCCATCGTCAGATATTTTCGCGCCTCTCTTGGATGCGAAGCCTGGATTGTACTCCTATCTTGTGGCGAACTTGCGCCTAGAAGATACCAGAGCCGCTTTCTTCTAAACAGCTGGACTGGATTACGACGGCGGTCGGTAGCGGCTCCTTTGTTTGCATTCTGTTTTATTTGAAAACCGCTGCGCCAACGGCTTCTCCGTGTTTGCAGGACTTTTTGTTATTGTTTAGTGCCATTTTTGAAGACTACAGCAAAGGGAATCTTGAATTTGTGATGACGAAGATGATAGTTTGTAACTAAGCATGTACCGCGTGATCGATGTGACGCGTGAACAGAAAAGACAAATTCAACAATAAACATCTGCTTCAAAAAAAAAAAAAAACAGCTAATGTAAAAAATCTGTGATTCTGGCTCTTTACCAATAGCAACATTAGGTCTTTTCTGCTAACCTGAACATCTACTTTTGACATAAAACTACGAGTAAAATGCTTCCGCGGCCTATCAAGTTGCCATAACAATCACAGTGCATGGCTGTAATATGCCTAGAACGTGAACGATTATAAGCCATAATAAGCAAAGCACGAGAGTTCAGAAAGGAATTCAAGATGCAATATATTAAAGTTGTAGAACTGTAAAACATGATCTGGGGGAAATCAAAGATTAGTTAACTGAATACTATGCAAGTACCATGCAAGCTAATAATCACTACAATATTGTATCCCTACCTAATGAAGCTATCTTTTTTCGCAAAATCAGAAAACCAAAAGCACGATGAATGAAGCTATCTTTTTTTACAGTTGTTGCAGAAGGGATTACACATGGAAGTATCCGTGACATGGGACCCTAGTTCATGTTTGGGTAAAGCCCATAAAGATTATAGCCCAAGAAGAAGCGACATGAGAATATTTTGAATAAGAAAACTCTATTGTAAACCGACATAGACTAAGTTTGTATTGTACCCGATAGGGGTGTAAACGGATCGGATCGGATCGGATTTTGTCTTTACCATATCCTCTACCATGTGTTTTCGTCGAATTCGGAGCGGAGCGGATAGTGATCAGATGCGGATTCAGAAACGGATCTATAAGATGGCGGATTCGGAACGGAAATGGAACGGACTCGGAGTGGAAACAAAACTAATCGGATCGGTAACGATTAAAAGTAGTAAATAAGCATACAACCAAAAATACATAAAATAAAAATGATAACATAATAAAATGAATAAATATAACATGAATAATAATATGCACACAAGACATAAGATAATGTTATCGCCACATTTTGGCCAAATGAGGAGATGGGCCGTAATCAAGATGGGCTTAGAGGCTGGATCGGCCTTGCGCGTGGATTTGGGCTAATTGCCCGTGTATCTGTATATTATGATAGATTACGTTTCGGTTTAAACAAGAGATAGAGTTGTTAGGTTTATTCCAAAGATAGAAAGTCTCCGGACTATAAATGTGTACCTAGGGTTATTGAGAAAGGAGGACGATCACGTTCACAACAAACACAATCTCGGCGCATCGCCACCCCTTGTTTCGAGGGTTTCTTTCAGGTAAGCGTCGTGCTGCCTAGATCGCATCTCGCGATCTAGGCAGCATCTGCTTATGTGTTATTTGGTGTTGCTCGTACTGAAGCCTTGTTGATGGCGAGTAATACTGTTATCATAGATCTGTTTGGGCTAGCATCGGTGCTTTTGGTTATGTTTGCTTAATCATGCTGCCCCTAGAGATCTCGCTGCCTTTGCATCTATTTTGGGTGTAAGGGCAGCATCTTGCTTGATCTTTATTCAGTCGATTCAATCTGTCATAGTTGTTCCTTGTTCTCCAAGGATTAGTTTGATATCCGCATGGTTAGGCCTCACAAACGGGTTGAACGATCCAGTAGTACGTAAGGATATGGTTTGCCAATTCGAGAGGAGTTGTTCCGGGAATTGACTCTACGTTGGTTTTTTGGCCTCCTCTAGGGTTAGTTTTCTGTTATCTTTCGTATCTATCAGGCTCAATTACGTGTGGGATGTTCCAATTATGTGGTGAAAGCGTTAAACTGTCGTAGATCGATTTGACTTGTATTGATAAAGCAAAACCCCATGTTATCGTAGATCCAATGCAGATCCATGGGACAATCGGCTACATGAGCCGATTCACAGGGAAACCTGAGAGCCGATCGAGGCTCGTATTTAATGTTTACATGTCTGCCATGCAGGAAACTAATCGAAGCAATCCATCACCTTCCTGATCAGGTATAGGTCAGGTGGCACGCCCTTGCATCAGCCAGGACGTGTGCCGGAGTTTTGCGGGCCGTTGCCCGAGGGACCAGGGCCCACCAGCAGTTCTGGGAGCCTCCCGGCTCTTCGTGTTGCTCGTCGCTGCTCGCCGGTGGGTTTTGACAGGCAACAGATAATATCCACACATATTTGAGTAGCGTAGTTGCCAAATAAACATGGTACAATGACTATGTAAGTGAGTTGAATGATTACCGAACGACCCGACAACTTAATAACTACAAGTTATGCTATATTGTCTTAAACTTTTTGGAAAATCGGATTATTCGGTAAAAAAATCATTGGATTATCCTAATTAATTTTCGGATAATCCATATTTGATGCTATTTTGCATACCATATCCTATACCGTATCCGGGTGTCCAGTTCAGAATCGGATATCCTTATCCGTCGGATTCCTATATACCGGATATGGATTCTTAAATATGGATTCGGCGACGGATTTGATATGGAAATTATCCTATCCATTTACATCCCTAGTACCCGACCAGAACTGACCCAGCAACCTATTAAAGGGACTAGGAGGAGCCAGCTGAGGGCCAACTTGAGATTCGGCTTGTAAACCCTATCTTTGTCTCTATACTACTGTCAGATTCTCCATGTTTGTGTGATAACCTTCGAATTCCTCCAGCGCACCTCTTTCCCCCCGATCCTAAGTTGTTCATCCATGGACATTGCCGAGACTAACCCTAAAGAGACACTAACTGATCTACTGCTAATCCTACCTTGTGCACCTAAAGAGACACTAACTGATCTACTGCTAATCCTACCATGTGAACAGCCCCTGCGAGTCTTCTATCTCAGTAAATTTGCAAGTGTTTTAATTTTCATACAATTATGTTAAAACTAGATTGAAATTGTTTCTAGGGCACAATTCAATCAAGAAAGATTTTCCAATCTAGGAAATTGATTAGCAGCCATGATAGTGCATCACTTTTTTACTAGGAATCTATAAGAGCCTAGAGTGCTTGGAGGATCAAATGGATGGATACCCTCAAAGAACCCACCCTTTTCACTCAAACAGGCATGATAGTGCATCACTTTTACTTCTATAGGTTACTAATCTGAACCAAATAAAAAGAATCTTCAAGGAACATCACTTTTACTTCTATCTGAATAGACTATAAATTCCATCGATTGACTTCAGCAAGCCAGCAAGAGAACACATAAATTTAGAAAAAAAACACAACATTGTAAATATTTAGAGGCTCTGTTCTGCTCTATTCTAAATCGTTAGAAAATTCAGTCAAACTACTTGATAACCGCAAGGAACTTTAGATTTGACACATCCATGTTCAACCAATCACTTGATAAATGACCATATGAAATCATTAAATCGAAGTGCAGGAATCGATGGAATCAGAAAGCGAGGATGGAGCAAGTGTGTACGGCCTTGAAGTCCTGCTTGATGAGTGTCTGGCCGCTCAAGTCTTTGCCAGTGAGGTCCTGCCGCCGCGTCACCTGCTTCCTGTATGGCCTGCCTCCCTGCATATCCACTCAACCAACAAGCCATTAACACCAGCTCGTGGTCTTACAGCCACACTCGACAAAAGAATGACTACTAGCGTGCGCCCTCGTTTGCATTTAGCTCTGGATGGGGAGATGATTTACCACAAAGAGATTTATCTCCACCAGATAAGAAGGAGGGTGGAGGGATCTTGGCGTGGCGGTGTTCGGTGGCATCGGCAGCGTTCGGTGGCGTCGGAATGACAAGATGTGTAGCTACGGGCGGGGCTGAAAGAGGAGGCAGAAATCCGCAAGTTGGTGGAGCAGCTGACATCGTCGGAGTCGTTCGCCAGCGCCATCGATGGAAGGTAGGAGCGCCCCTGCTTCGCGTGAACGCCGCCATAGCGAATGGCACGGGTCGAAATGCGAGGGGAGGAGCGTTTCTATTCCACGTCTACCCATTGTGGTTTCGAGTGGGTTCAAAGTGGGCCGGTTTTACACACCAAAAAACTCTTTAAAACACTTGTGCCGAACAAGGCTTAAGCGGATTGGTCACGAATTGGGTAAATGCAAACAATTGGTCACAAAGTTGTGTGGATGTGGCATATTGGTCATTCCATCACGACGAGCGTTGTGGCACCGTTTGCTGTCTTTTGAGGAAGAGCGGCTACCTTTAGTTTTGAAGAAACCCTCTCGCCGCATTTTAGGTGGAGAAAATAGAAAACAACATATTTTAGGTGGAGGAAAATAGAAAACAAGAAAAACTTAAATATTGTTTTCCTCTCTACCCGAATTCCTCATTTCCCGTTATTCATTAGAACCCTAATCCTAAAATCCCCGCTGCCTCGACATGGTCGGCGAGAGGCAGTTCCGCCAAGAGATTTTCTAGCGTGGTAAGCCCGATTTGCAGCCTAAGGAGGGGCACATGGTGTTGCCCGCACTAGGGGGGAGGGGTCAAATTTTCTAAAAGGTAACTATCCATCTATGTAGAATCCTTGAAAAGGACTTTCTTATGGAAAAACAAACTTACTGGAGGTTGGCTGTATTGGAGGCCAGGTACTAGTGTCGAGGGTGGACGTCGCGTGTCCCCTAGTGTCTTCGACCGTGCTCACTACTACTTTGTATGAGTAATGCAGTGTCGCTTTTACCCGAATTCATGTAGATATGACATAACGTTGCATTTCTTAGTCCTCTTTGAATCTGAGGACTATTTCGAGTTGTTGGAGCCGAAGCTTGGGCGTTGAGAAGGAAGAGCTGGGGTACTATTCAAAGGTAAGCGTCGAGGGCCTATCGGCTGGCACCTGGGAAACGGAGCTTGTGTCCAAGCTCATGACGGTGCTCAACATTTTAGTGATTTTAGTAGTTGATTTTGACAACATTTTCACATAATTCACAAGGCCGGTTTGCAACATATACAAAGGAGATAAATAAAAGGCACAAATGAGACATGCACTTCATCAATTTGCAACATCGATGCCTAGTTCAATTTGCAACACTAGTGGGAACAAATGGTGCAACATCAGTTTGCAATATCAAGGTTTTTTCTAGGGAAGTTTGCAAGACAACCTTCACTATCCAAAATTACTACATGCATTACACTAGTTTTCATCGAAACAATGATCAGGTGTACTTTGGGCATTGATCACCTCTGATACGTCTCAAACGTATCTATAATTTTTGATGCTCCATGCTTGTTTATGCACCATTTGCTTTGTGTTTTGTTATACTTCGTGGCTTTTTTATGTATTTTCCAGAACTAACATATTAACGAGACACCACAGTGCCAGTTCCCTGTTTTCTGCTGTTTTCTATTTCAGAAAAGCTACACAGGAAATATTCTCGGAATTGGACAAAACAAAAGCCAAAGTTCCTATTTTTTCTAAAGCGTCACGGAGTCCAAAGCAGAGACGGAGGGGAGCCAGAGGGCGGCCGCACCATGCCATGGCGCAGGCCACCCCCTGGCCGCGTCGGGCTATGGTGTGGGCCCCTGGTCCACCTCCTGACGTCGGCCTTCCGCCTATATATTCCCCTCGATGGGAAAACCCTAAGTACCCGATCAGTCTTCCACGAAACATACTGCAGGCCGCTGCCGTCGTCGACGTGAGATCGGGAAGGTCCAGAAGCTCTTCCCGGCACCCTGCCGAAGAGGGGAATCACCGCCGGAGGCCTTCTTCATCAACATGCCTGCCTTCAGAGTGATGTGTGAGTATTCTACCTTGGACTACGGGTCCATATTAGTAGCAAGATGGTTGTCATCTCCTCCTTGTGCTTCATGTTTAGATCTTGTGAGCTGCCTATCATGATCAAGATCATCGTTGTGTAATTCTACATGTTGTGTTTGTTGGGATCCGATGAATATTGGTACTTTGTCAAGTTGATCTATTGATTTATCATCTTTATGTTATCTTGGTGGTGCGGTGTTGATGTAGGAGTTTTGTATATGACCGCCCAGTTGGAAACCCCAAGAGAAGGTGCGATGAGCACAACAACAAGTCTTCCCTCAGTATGAAACCAAAGTTTATCGAACCAGTAGGAGAAAGAACCAAACTTCAGAAGGTTGATGCTCGCTAGCTTCGCGATAGCTCTGGACAATTTGTGTGGCGCCTCGTCTAGGGCTTAGCTTTGCACCAGCAGCAACGTGGAACCTGCACACAACATAACCAAGTACTTTGTCCCAACTTACAGTGAGGTTGTCAATCTCACCGGTTTGCTATAAACAAAGGATTGAGCATATCGAGTGGTAAAAGATAGTAGCTTGCAATAATGTAAATAAAACAAATAAAAGGTATACGGTAATAGCAATGTAAAATAATGGACTAGGGTCCACAGTTCACTAGTGGTGTCTCTCCATAAGATAAATAACATGCTGGGTAAATGATGCAGGCAGGATGACCACCTAGTTGGGAACCCCAAGAGGAAGGTATGATGAGTACAGTAGCAAATTTTCCCTCAGTAAGAAACCAGGGTTTATCGAACCAGTAGGAAAACGCCAAACTTGAGGAGGTGATGCTTGCTAGCTTAGTGACACTCCAACAAGGGCGCCGTTAATGATACTTGTTAGCACGTCTTCAACTAGTAGCAACGCGGAACCTGCACACAACACAACCAAGTACTTTGCTCCCAACTTACGATGAGGTTGTCAATCTCACCGGTTTGCTGTAAATAAAGGAATGAGCGTATCGAGTAGAAAACAATAGTAGTATGCGAGAAAGTAAACAGTGCGAGTAATAGTAAAACGGTGTAACAATGTAAAGGAAATTGGACCGGGGTCCACAGTTCACTAGTGGTGTCTCTCCATAAGATAAATAACAACATGCTGGGTAAACAAATTACAGTTGGGCAATTGATAGAATAAAGATAACGTGCATATGTCACGAGGATCACTATGAGATTTACTCTGGGCATTACAACAAAATACATAGACCGCTATCCAACTGCATCTATGACTAATAATCCACTCGCGGGGAATCATCTGAGGACCCCGAAAGTACTAAGTTGCGAACAACAGATAACTGCATTAAGCAAAGTGTGTAATGTAAACAAAACGAATGTCCTTGGACACAAGAATGTTGTTTTCTCCCTAGTGGCAATAGCACATCTACAACCTTAGAGGTTTCTGTCACTCCCCCAGATTAAATAGAGGCATGAACCCAACTATCGAGCATAAATACCCCCTCTAGGAGTCACTAGTATCTACTTGGCCAAGATAGCTACTAACAACGGAGAGCATGCAAGATCATAAACAACATAGAGATAACATAAGATAATATTCAGCACATCAACTTAACATAACACCAATATTCATCGGATCCCAACAAACACAACATGTAGAATTACACAAAGATGATCTCGATCATGTAAGGCAGCTCATGAGATCTAAACATAAAGCACATGGTGGAGAAGACAACCATTTAGCCACTGCTATGGACCCATAGTCCAAGGTAGACTACTCACTCATCGCGCTGGAGGCAAGCATGGCGATGAAGAAGACCTCCGGTGGCGATTCCCCTCTCCGCCAGGGTGCCGGGAAGAGCTTCTGGACCCTCCCGATCTTGGGTCGATAACAACAGCGGATCGCGATGTGTTTCTGGAAAATTGATTGGGTCCTTAGGTTTTTCCCGTCGGGGCATCTTTATAGGCGAAGGGGCAGCGTTAGAGGTGGACCAGGGCGGCCTCACACATAGGGGACGCGGGCCAGGGGCTGGCCGCGCCGCCCTGTTGTGTGGCCGGCCCGTGGCCCCCCTCCGTCTCCTCTTCAGACTTCTGGAAGCTTCGTTAAATATCTGGATGTTCGACTTTTGTTTCGTCCAATTCCGAGAATATTTCCTGTGTAACTTTTCTGAAACACAAAAATAGCAGAAAACAGAGAACTGGCACTGTGGCATCTTGTTAATAGGTTTGTTCCGGAAAATGCATAAAAATACCACGAAGTGTAACAAAACACTAAGCAAATGGTGTAAGAACAAGCATGGAGCATCAAAAATTATAGATACGTTTGAGACGTATCAGCATCCCCAAGCTTAACTCCTGCTCATCATTGAGTAGGTAAGTGATAACAAAAGAATAATTTTTGAGGTGACATGCACCAACACAATCTTGATCATCTATCTAAAGCATTGGGTGCTGGGATCAAAAGAACTTAAAACATGGGCATGAAAGACATAATCTTGATAGAAGAAACTTAGAAACCATGTGATGCGTGGTGAATGACCAGCCCGTTGGGAACCCCAAGAGGAAGGTGTGATGAGTATAGCAGCTAGTTTTCCCTCAGTTAAGAAACCAAGGTTTAATCGTTCTTGGAGAGGAGAGACAAACGACTGAAGGTGATGCTTGCTAGCTTGCGATAGCTTCAGACAATTTATATATGGCGCCTTGTCCAAGCTTTGCTTTGCGAGCAGCAACATGGAACCTGCACACAACACAACCAAGAACTTCGTTCCCAACTTGCGATGAGGTTGTCAATCTCACCGGTTTGCTTGAAACAAAGGTTATGAGCGTATCGAGTGGAAAACAATAGAGTATGCGAGTAAAGTAAACAGTGCGAGTAAAGTAAACAGGTGATAGCAATATGATGGAAATAGGACCGGGGTCCACAGTTCACTAGTGTTGTCTCTCCATAAGATAAATAACACATGCTGGGTAAACAAATTACAGTTGGGCAATTGATAGAATAAAGATAAACATGATATGTCAAGAAGATCACTATGAGATTTACTCTGGGCATTACAACAAAATACATCGACCGCCATCCAACTGCATCTATGACTAATAATCCACTCACGGGGATATCGTCCGAACACCCCATGAGTATTAAGTTGCGAACAACGGATAATTGCATTAAGCAAAGTGTGTAATGTAAACAAAGCATATGACCTTGAGCATATGAATGGTGTTTTCTCCCTAGTAGCAACAGCACATCTACAACCTTAGAGGTTTCTGTCACTCCCCCAGGTTAAATAGAGGCATGAACCCACTATCGAGCATAAATACCCCCTCTTGGAGTCACTAGCAACTACTCGGCCAAGATAGCTACTAACAATGGAGAGCATGCAAGATCATAAACAACATAGAGATAACGAAAGATAATATTCAGTACAACAACTCAATCATAAACACCAATATTCATCGGATCCCAACAAACCAAACATGTAGAATTATATAACGGTGATCTCAATCATGTAGGGCAGCTCATGCGATCTAAACATGAAGCACATGGTGGAGAAGACAACCATCTAGCTACTGCTATGGACCCATAGTCCAAGGTAGACTACTCACTCATCGCTCCAGAGGCAAGCATGACGATGAAGAAGACCTCCGGTGACGATTCCCCTCTCCGGCAGGGTGCCGGGAAGAGCTTCTGGACCCTCCCGATCTTCGGGTCGACGGCGGCGGCGGATCGCGATGTGTTCTGGAAAAGTGATCGGGTATTTAGGTTTTTTTCCGTCGGGGGGTCTTTATAGGCGAAGGGGCGATGTCAGAGGAGGAGCCAGGCGCCCTCACGCCAGGGTGGCGTGGCCCAGGCCCTGGCCACGCCAGCCCTGTGTGTGGGGCCCTGGTGGCCCCCCTCCTACTCCTCTTCGGATCTCTAGAAGCTTCCGGGTAAAATAAGACTTCAGGAACTTGTTTCGTCCAATTCCGAGAATATTTCCTGTGTATCACTTCTGAAACACAAAAACAGCAGAAAATAGGGAACTAGCACTGTGGGGACTTGTTAATAGGTTAGTTCCAGAAAATGCATAAAAGTGCCACGAAGTGTAACGAAACAGTAGGCAAATGGTGTAAAAACAAGCATGGAGCATCAAAAATTATAGATACGTTGGAGACGTATCAAGCATCCCCAAGCTTAACTCCTGCTCGTCCTCGAGTAGGTAAGTGATAACAAAAGAATAATTTTTGAGGTGACATGCACCTACACAATCTTGATCATATATGTAAGCATTTGTGAGCTGGGATCAAAAGAACTTAAAACATGGGCATGAAAGATATAATCTTGACAATAAAAACTTAGCAACCATGTTGTAAACATGCAAATGAACACAAACAAAAGATCATGAAAATGAAACAATGAAAGTCAAACGTGTGTTCAAATCATAAGGAAAACATACAAATGGTTTTCAGCTTGTCCTTCAAAGAGAGCAAAACATAAATGCATAGGACACCTTCAAGTTTAAAAGGGCGACTAGATACAAATAATTTAAGAACAAGTGAAACCAACAATATGAATCAATCAATGAACTTTGGGACAATGCATATTACACTAAGAATGACAACTATGCTCTCTTAATGGTGCATAAAGAAAGAAGGTGGTGACTCGACATAAAAGTAGAAGAAAGGCCCTTCGCAGAGGGAAGCAGTGATTGCAAGTTTTATAACCTTCAAAAATTATGGTACTTACCGGCTTTGAGCTCTCATTGCCCCCATCATAAGCATCTTGAATGGTTAAAGTTAATGCGAGAACAATTATGATGCATATGCTTGACAAATCATAAGTTGAAAACCTCGTGCCCCGTGAATACGAGTACCCAAACCTCATGCTACTTTACTTAGAGTCCCAAGCAAGGCTCTTGTCATTGTAAGTATATGCATATCATTGAGAACCGCCAATGGGGTACCTCCGTGCCCGATGACATGGAACAAGCCCACACCAAAATGACAGGACAAGCAGATAATGAACACCTCGACATCTCTTTTATTTGCCATTTGTTTAGCTTTTTATTGTGAGATGCATCGTCGAATGTTCACTATGGGTATGCTGCAAATTTCCACCATGAATTATGCATGGCTTAGATTAGCGGCCCGGCGTTTCCCTAACACATATACAAACTCCATGATCCCCACAAGATTCCCAATTCATTTCACACCGCGGGCATCCATAAACAAAAGATCACGATATCAACTCAAATAAGAAGTGCAATGTTGAAAGCTTGCCCATGACTGCATGGCTGGGCTAGTCTCCAACTTACAACTTGCAACCATTACAACTCAACATAAGAGACCACAATGTCAAATTTTTAAGAACATGAAAAAGTAAAATGTGCCTTCCGGTTCGTGAGAGCTTTACTGACCGAATTTCGCATAACACTGGTAAGAGTTTAATTTGAAGAGAAAATAAAAGCAAGTCAAATTTACTTGGAATAGCAAATTGCTAGTATGTATGTATGGTGGACACTTTGGAAAACTTTGGCTTTTAGGAGTTGGATGCACGACTAGAGCTCATACTTAGTACAAGGCGAGGGCTAGCAAAAGACTGGGAGCGACCAACTAAGAGAGCAATAATGGCCATAATCATGCAAAGCGACAAAGCGACATTAAAAGAAGCATAAGATGGCATCAAAAGTCAAAAACTAAATGATCATAGAGGCTATTGGCGACTTTGTAAGAGTCTAACATGTGTGAGCATGCGCCAAGTCAACCCAAATAAAGCATCAACGAGAAAACCAAAATAATGCTTCCATACAATAAAAACAATGCATGATTTTTTCAAAGGCTCATTAAGCAATCTCAGTTATTTGAGACAAGTAATGCTACAGCAAAACCACTAAGCATACTATCAAAAATACATCAAGCATGGCATGAAAAAGCCTAAGCCGCAGTCTACACAAGCTCCTTCTTGTACCACTTTTTTGCATAAAGCTTTTTCTCTTTTCCAACACCATTTGAAATTTTTATAAACACCTCTTTTGATGAAAACCAATAAATATCAGAGGCAAAAATACACCTTGATGAAAAGATATGACAAGGTCTGAACGCAAATCAAGGTGAAAACGAAAACTAAAAGCAGTAGCAGAAAAAGAAGAACACCCGATTTTTAATAAGAGTGAAAACTAGAGCGTTCTTGGCAAATGAAAAGCAAGGCAACTTCTCCAAAAGAAATTTGTTGGGGTCCAATCATTTATTGCAGCAAACAAACTAAACTAACTAAGAAAACTAAAACAACGGATGCTCCAAGAAAAACACATAGTGCATGAAGCAATAAAAATATAGTGTTTTGAAAGGTGACCTGATTTTTGTCGATGAAGAAGGGGTGCCTCGGGGGCATCCCCAAGCTTTGACGCTTGTACTTCTTGGATATTTCTTGGGGTGATGCATGGGCATCCCCAAGCTTGAGCTTTTGTCCAATCTTCAACTCATCTCATCATTCTCCAATCCCTACACTTGAAAACTTCCTTCATACAAAACTAAACACAATTCTATTAGCAACATTAGTGCAAGCATAACATATAATCGATCTTCTTTTTGCTTCAGATTTCAACTCAAAACCACCACATATATAGCAAATACTACTGTAGCAACTTCTCCAAAAGTTCCGTGATCAAAAGAACTCAAAAGAAAGCGATAAAGTGGCAAACACAAATATTGGCAGAAATCTGTGAAAACTGAACAGCTGACAAAGGTCGAATTTTTGAGGGATTTTCTGTTGCTCAAATCAAAAAGTGTTCAACTAACAAAAGTTTGGATATAACCTGGGTCATATGCACAAGAAATCGCAGGTCCAAAAGATATACAGAGAATTTTTACGGTGCAGCACCGAAAACAGTTTCAGGACAGCAACATCCCCAAATCTTTACCTCACTCAAATTAGAGGCTTCTCTTGGCACAAAAACGAAATAAACAAGATAAGGAGGAGTCATTACAGTAGTAATGACTTCCAAGACTCAAATAAAAGAAAAAGTACTGAAAATAAAAACATTGGGTTATCTCCCAAGAGTGCTTTTCTTTAACGTCTTTGAGCTAGGCGCAGAAAATTGCGAATCAAGTAATATCAAGTGATGAAGCATCAAGCTCATAATTTGCTCTAAGAATAGAGTCAAAAAGTAATTTCTTTATTTTCCTAGGGAAGTGTTCCATACCTTTCTTTAGTGGGAATTGATATTTGATAGTGCCTTCCCTCATATCAATGATAGCACCTACAGTTCGAAGAAAGGGTCTTCCCAAAATAATAGGACATGAAGCATGGCATTCAACGTCCATAACAAGAAAATCAACGGGAACAAGGTTATTGTTAACCACAATAAGAACATCATTAATCCTTCCCAAAGGTTTCTTCTTAGCAACATCAGCAATAGGAACATCAAAATAACATTTTTCAAGCGGTGGTAAATCAAGCATGTCATAAATTTTTCTAGGCATGATAGAAATACTAGCACCTAGATCAAATAAAACACAGAAATCAAGTCCACTAACATGCATATCAATGATGGGTTGCCAACCATCTTCTAATTCCTGTTTCAACTTTTCATCCCTAATTTTCACAAGGCTAAACAAAGAAGGCTCAATCTCATAAATATTTGCAGTAGGAGCAGGTGGCGCAATAGGAGTGCAGATAAAATCACTATTGTTCGTGCTAATGAAGTCACACAACTTGGTGTTTTCAGGATTGGCCATTTCAGCAAAACGAAAGTAAACAAGTAAAAACAACTACCAAGGATTCTAATTTTTTTGGGCTTTTGATATAAAACGATGCAGGTAAAATAAATAAAGTAAAGCAAAACAATAAAATAAAGTAAAGGATGTGCATGCGAAAAATCCCCTCGCAGAAGTCTTCTACTTCCTCCCCGGCAACGGCGCCAGAAAATTGGCTTGATGCGTGGTGAATGACCAGCCCGTTGGGAACCCCAAGAGGAAGGTGTGATGAGTATAGCAGCTAGTTTTCCCTCAGTTAAGAAACCAAGGTTTAATCGTTCTTGGAGAGGAGAGACAAACGACTGAAGGTGATGCTTGCTAGCTTGCGAGAGCTTCGGACAATTTATATATGGCGCCTCGTCCAAGCTTTGCTTTGCGAGCAGCAACGTGGAACCTGCACACAACACAACCAAGTACTTCGTTCCCAACTTGCGATGAGGTTGTCAATCTCACCGGTTTGCTTGAAACAAAGGTTATGAGCGTATCAAGTGGAAAACAATAGAGTATGCGAGTAAAGTAAACAGTGCGAGTAAAGTAAACAGGTGACAAGGGTATAGTTAATAGAGCCTGTTAGTTAAGTACCCCTAAGGCCCGTATAGCTAGGCCCAATTGTAATGATAGTCGAATACGAGTTCCTACCGTATGTCGATATTGTAATCTGTATCGGACCCTACCCGATCCTCGAGACCTGGCCGCCTATATAAAGGGGCCAGGAGGGGATGGTGTAGGCCAGATTGAAAGCAAGCCAGGTTGAACACCCAAGTTTACTTTCAGCACACACCTATTTTCGACTAACTTTACCTTCGAGTTCATCCGACGCCCTATCTCCCCGATCCTAAGTCCTTCATTTAGGACATTTGTCGAGTTAACCCTCGTCAATTGGCGCCGACCGTGGGGACCGGGGCGTTGGAATCATGAATTCGATGGCTTTTTCGCTTTTAGCCAACAGCAGTTCAGAACTCGACGGAAATCAAGAGATGGAGTTAACCATTGGAAGTTTGAGCATCATTATCGGGCCATCGGGTTCATCCCGCATCTCGGATTCGATGAAATCAGATCCGTCGGCAAACAAGCCCGCAACAGAGGAAACGTGGGAATCATCAGAAGACTCTTCCAGCGAGGTAAACTCGCCGGTCAGCTTCGACAAAGCACCAATCGCAGAAGGCGACAAAATTCGGGAAAATTTCGACTCAGAAGAAAGAGCGTGCCAGACGCACAACAACGCAAAGGACTTCGCCGTGGGAAGCAGCGGCGTCTCCAAAGTACATCAGTTATGCGTTATTATCACCAAAGCAGAAGAAGAGAACAACAGCGAAGGAAGTAAAAAGGTCGACAGGCAAGTCGACAAAATGAAAGAACACAACAAAAAGGAAAAGGAGAAAGTCCACATTTCGGCTAGCGAATGGAGAATGATCAAATCAGCTATCAATCATGGTACAGAAGTACCCGAAGGATCGAGAAGAGAAGTTCTAATGGGCTATCAGTATGCATTATACCAACACAGGAAGAAACTAAGGGAGGAAAGAGACATGGTTTTTCAAGACAATAACAGTATATCAAGGGAGGAGTACTGGGAAGACTATAGTGAAGATTCAGAGTACAGCAGAGGAAGGCACGGAGACCCAAAGCACAATAGAGGGGTGACGGCGCGCAGCAGAGAAGAAAGGTACTCAAGGAGCCCTACCCCACAACTAGAAGAGGAGGAAGACGACTTCATACAAGAAACGCCAGAAGCAGCATTGGTAGCAGCACAAGCGTATTTACTAACTACAAGGCCAGAACCTGGGGACCCGCGAGAAGATATGCACCGAGCCGCGATACGAAGCCTTGGAATAGTGGAAAGCAAGATCAGGGAAAAAGGCCCAGAGACAAAGTCGACAAGCTGCACGGAAAACCAAAAGGAGAAGTTTAGATACAACTTCGCAGATAACGAGTACAACGAGTCATCAGAAGAGGAAAGGCGACAGAAGAGGAAAGAGGATGCAAGAAATATAATAGCGCAAGCTCGAGTAAACAAATCGCGTCATGCTTGGAGGGAAGAGAATTATGAAGACGACGGTAAAGAGATGGGTGCGTTATGCTTTACTCGCAGGGTTCACAAAACGCGGGTACCCAAAGGATTCAAACTGCCACACGACCAGCATAAGTATGACGGGTCACAAGAACCTACCCTATGGTTATCAGATTATCTGCAGGCAGTACAGATATTGGGGGGAACAAAGGCGACTGCAATGCAAAGTTTGCAGCTACACCTCACCGGCGCAGCACGGTCCTGGTTGAATACCCTACCCAACGAATCCATCGGAAGTTGGGGGGAACTCGAAAGTCAATTCGCATGAAATTTTCGTTCAACATATAAGCGCCCAGCATCACTGGAGGAAGTTAAGGCATGCGTGCAGAGGAAAGGCAAAACTCTACGTTCTTATATACAACGCTGGAGTATAATCAAAAACTCAGTAGAGGACGTTTCCGACGAACGAGCAATAGACGCCTTTACGGCCGGACTTCGTCGCTCAGATCTCGTGGAAGAAATAGGAAGAACAAGACCTACGACAGTAGCCGAGTTAATGGAACAAGTCAACAAATTCGCTGATGGAGAAGGCGCATACAATAACAAAAGAGGATGTTCACCAGAAGTCGACAGAATAAGCAGACAGAGGAGACGATACCGCAGTAGGGGTAACCAAGAAAGGCGAAGTCAGGTAGCTGCGGGCTACGTAGTAAAAGAGGAGGAAGGATATGAAAATAGGAGGTTTCAAGCAAAAGGAGTAGAAAAATCGAGATACTCCGGTCCTTCGGCCGAGGATATGCTATACGGACCTTGTCGAATCCACTACGCATATCTCGACGGGAAAAGAGTCTCAAATCATCAGATGAAGGATTGTAGAACATTCCTAAGGCTGCAAGGCGCCATGTGACAACCCCGAATTTATCACAAATTCGAAGTGCCCGTTATGCATTCCACCACAATCCCAGAATCATTGTTGTGATACACATAACGTAGTTGGTAACCAGTTCCATAGACATTACAATACGATGGTTCAAATACAATGGTCATATAGACCAAGTTCATATTACAACACAATATAGCAGCGGAAATAACGTCTTCGGGTCCATGCCTTCACCCTACAGGCAATGGCGACTCAGTAGAAGATCTTAGTTCTGGTATTCTTCTTCATACCCTTCTTCCGGATACTCTTCCCCATAGTCTGGCCAAGTTGATAGCCAGGGACACAGCCGTGAGTACATTGGATGCAATCGCAAACCATCTTATAAATGAAAATGTTGAAGTAGATATGCAAGGTTGATATGGTGGACTAAGCACTAAGTTTAGTTGCAAAAGCTAGTTTTATTTCCCAAGAATGTTCATTGGTGGAAAAGAGGTTTAGTTCTCTAAGTTTAATCTAAAGGAACTTCAAGTGTGTCAAGATCAAGGTCAAGTCAGGTCAGGTCACTCACCAAGTTCACATAGGTTATTATCATTCTTGACAAAAGTCAAGTACAGTTTGCCAACTGTCCATAACCGAGGACGCGGCTATTCGAATAGTTTGAAACTTCTGCAGAGGGGTACACTTTACCCACAAGATTCGATACATCTGCCGGGAGAAATCCACGGTTCGTCATACACAAAGTATGCGAGGTTCAGATAATCAAACAAACTCTTTCACTTGCTCACTCTAGTATAGGATCCTTCCCTAGAGCCCGAGATACGGAAATCCCCGTTCCGGCGCCTCTAGTTTTGCCCGCTCCGGGATGCCGGATGAGTGGAATCTCCACTTGGTTCAGAAGTACCCGCGCACAGTGCACCTCTATAAAGGATGATACAAGACCTCCCATACTAGGGTGAACAAGCTACGGATTAAGCCCCTTCCCATTTAGGGGTAATGTGGTCGTACGGTAAAGGTTGGCTCACATGGTACATCACTTATTATCATTTAGCAAATACATTCCATAGTCTTTAGTCAAGATTACTTTCCTTCATAAACCATCATGTAAGGGGGATCTCCATTTCAAGCTTTCAAGTTCAAGTCACCAAGTTCAAATGGGGTTCCTCTTAGAGATAACACCAATTTTCTTTGCGACTAAGCAACTATATTGAGTGATGATACCACTAAGCTATAGTTGGATAAACTCAGCTTGATGCTCTTGCTAAGCAAGATATCACTATACTTCTATCATTCTACTCTAACAATTCAATCATGCAATTTACTTAAAACAAGTAGAATGCAATAGTAAAACTAGGCATTTGGAGTATGATTCAAAAGATGGCTTGCCTTGGTTGGCAAAGTGTCCGGGGTATTCTTCTTCTTCTTGATAATATTCCCCCTCAATATCCTCCTCGGAAACACTAGCGTCTAATAACGAATAAACACAAAGCACATCATCACTACACAATGGTAACAACACACCAAGCACACATACTTGTTTTCAAACAATAGCCTTCCTCTTAGATTTGACTTGAATTATGTTGCAAGTTTTCTTCCATGTTTGCATTGAGTGTGTAAGTTAAATTTTCTACCATATGCCATGTGTGGTTCACTTTTTAAGTATGGTATGAGACTAGGGTATTAGGGCTAGTTTAAGGGAGGTATTGACTAATTATGTGAATTGGTAGTGAGGGCAAAAATAAAAATTCTAAGTGCAAGATAGAGATCTATCATTTTATGTTACCCATTAAGATTGGATTAAGGTCTAATTGGTATCACTAACTAGGTTTGAGTTGGTTAAGGTTGAATAAATAGTAGGGGAGGTAATTAGTGAGTTCACAAATCAATTTTCATAATTTTAGGAGGTTTAAATAATTTTCTAGAAATGTTCTATGATTAATAAAGCTATGGTCACATTATTCTTATTTATTTAAATCCCTAACTCAATTTGAATTCTAACCAGTTCTATAGTGTAGAGCATTTCATAAGCTTTCCAACGCATATTCATTTGCTAGAAATGGATTTGTAAATCTCTGGGAATTTAAGTTTGAAAATCATATCTGAAACTTATTTGAATTAATTCGAAAGGGCGGGAAATAATTAAAAACGAAACGGACCGAATCCTAAACGAACGGGCCGATTTTGCTGCAGAACCCGAACGGGCCGGCCCAGGAAACGATTCGCACGGGCGGGATTTGTTTTTAAACAAACTGACAAGGGGGTCCCACCCGTCAGGTCACTTAACTTTCCCGAACCGGTACGCTACCGATCGATCCAGATCTAACGGCTCACAGTCATCGTGTTCGTCGGCGACGGAGGAGCTCACCTGCGAGCAGCGAAGATGACGATGGCGACGGCGGCGTGCGTAGAGGAAGCAGAACTCGACGGCGAGGGGCGGAAACGACTCCGGCGAGGCTCCTCCTCCGATTCCCAGCGGCGGCTTGCTCCAGGGAGGTCGAACGCGGCGGCGCCCTCCGCGTCCAGTACCTCGCCGGCGGGGATGGCGACGTCGAACGAGAGCGAGCGGGGTGAAGTGAGCGTGTCTGGGAGGTAGCTGGAAGCGGGGCGAGTTGGTTCGTTTGATCGGCGGGGGTTTTTATAGGCCGGAGCGTCGGGGACAGGGGCGCCCAGTAGGTGGCCGGCGCAGGGCATGCTGGCGACGCGCACGGGCGACACCGGCCTCGACGGCCTTGCTTGCGTGCTGGGGGGTTGTTGTCTCGGCCGCGGAGTGTTGTGGGTCGGTGCTGGCGAGGGCACGGTGGTCGGGAGCGTGCAGAGAGGAAGAAGGAGAAGAGAGGGGGGTCCGGGTGCTGTCCTTCGTTTCCTCCCATGTCGCACGGCTTGGGTCGGGGCAGAGGGAACTGGGGTCGACCGCGGAGGTGTCCAGGAGCATGGCTACAGGCTTGAGACGGACGGCGACAGTGATCCTCACAGTGATCAAGATTTCTCCCGATTTTCATCTGCCAGGTGTTCGACGAAATGCCCGCAAGAGATTCAAATTCAAAATTTTGAAAATTTCCACTTTGGGTGATCAACATATTGGCCAAGGTTTCCAGTCATATTTTTGTTACAAAGAAATGTTAAGTTTTGCAGAAATCTTATTTCAAAATTTGGGTATTGTCACTGTTTCAGATTCAAAGTTTGGCTGATGTTTGAGTCCAGTTCTGATTTGAATTTTGGGTAGCAACTTCTTGGTTGAGTTAGTCTGCAACTTGGTCAAGCTCAACTAACTGGCCAAACACCAAGTTGAGTTACAGATTTCTTATTCTAAAGGCTCAAAGTAGGGTAGTCAATAAGATTTCATAGATCATCTTATTCTTCTCTTTTTCTTTATGATTTTTATTTCTGGTTTCTTTGGCTTGTGTAATCCTTCCCTAATGTCTCTGTTGGTTAAGTTATCACTAACTAACCATTGCACAACAATTAATAACACACATGAAATCATAAAATACATATAATGGAAAAATACATGCATACATGCAATAATAGATAAAAAGTTTTATCTTGGTCCAAAATTTGGCACTTTAATTAATAGTAAGTGGATTACAATTTTCTGAGTTGTTACACGCCATGGGCTCAAGCCAAGGAGGGAGGCAAGGAGAACAACACAGAAGTCAAGGATATCAAATGCAAAGGCTAGCAAGGCACCTAGAGTCAAAAGTTTACATATCAGCCATGATTCAACCGGTGCCCAGGTCAAAGAAGGAGCGAAAAAGCATATCCAGGCAAGTAAACCTAGCAATATCATCACCACCAGCTACCACAGAGTACCTACGATGGTCAGACCAACCAGTCAAGTTCAATAGAGCAGACCACCCGAGGAAAGTTCCCGGGCTAGGCCACTCGCCTATGGTTTTAAAGGCACAAATAGGAGGGTACGACATCGGAAGAGTGTTCATGGATGCAGGGAGTGGCATAAACTTAATATATGCTAGAACACTAAAGGCAATGTGCATCTCACTGTCGAGTCTGAAGCCAACAGATTGCTCCTTCCACGGAATAGTACCGGGAGCCGCAAACTACCCTTTGGGAAGAATAGAACTCGATGTCTACTTTGGCAGTAGCGGCAACTACCGAAGAGAGAAGCTGGAATTCGAAGTTATGGACTGGCCGTCACAATACCATGCAATCCTGGGGCGCCCAGCATTTGCAAAATTCATGGCAATACCACACTACGCGTATCTTACGCTAAAAATTCCAGGACCCAAAGGAACAATCACAGTACAAGGGAGCTTTGAAGTAGCCAACACATGTGACAGAGAATTCAATAGGATGGCGCAAACCTTTGGCATGACAGCGGAATATGAGAGGTTAAAAGGAGAAACGGATCATAATGTGCTACCCGACGTTGGACGATCCCTGCCATATCAGGCTTTCGACACAACTCAGGACTCGAAGAAAATCCAGGTCCACCCTACAGATGCAAACAAGACGACATCAATTGCGGTGAACTTGGATCCCGCATAGGAAAGCGCGCTCGTCGAGTTCCTCCGTAAGCGCTCGGAAATCTTTGCCTGGTGTCCATCAGACATGCCAGGGGTTCCCAGGGAACTCGTCGAGCACGCATTAAATGTAGATCCCAAGGCAAAGCCAGTCAAGCAGCCATTGCGACGATTTGATGAACCTAAAAGGAAGGCGATAGCATCAGAGTTGCATAGGCTAGAAAATGCCGGATTTATCAAAGAAATCAAAACTTTGAGTTGGGTGTCGAACCCAGTCATAGTACCCAAGAAGAACACAGACGTACAAAGAGTATGTGTCGACTACACATCTCTCAATAAGCATTGTCCAAAGGATCCCTTCCCTCTACCCCGTGATACGTCTCAAACATATCTATAATTTTTGATGCTCCATGCTTGTTTTTACACCATTTGCCTATTGTTTCGTAACACTTAGTGGTACTTTTATACATTTTCCGGAACTAACCTATTAACGAAGTGCCACAGTGCCAGTTTCCTGTTTTCTGCTGTTTTTGTGTTTCAGAAGTGATACACAGGAAATATTCTCGGAATTGGACGAAACAAGTTCCTGAAGTCATATTTTACCCGGAAGCTTCCAGACATCCGAAGAAGTGTCGGAGGGGGGCCACCAGGGCCTCACACAAGGGGGCGGCGCGGCCCAGCCCCTGGCCGCGCCACCCCTGTGTGAGGGCGCCTGGTCCCTCTCCTGACATCGCCCCTTCGCCTATAAGTACCCCCCGACGAGAAAAACCTAAGGGCCCGATCAGTTTTCCAGAATACATCGCGATACACCGCCGCCGTCGACCCGAAGATCGGGAGGGTCCAGAAGCTCTTCCCGGCACCCTGCCGGAGAGGGGAATCGCCACCGGAGGTCTTCTTCATCGCCATGCTTGTCTCCGGAGCGATGAGTGAGTAGTCTACCTTGGACTATGGGTCCATAGCAGTAGCTAGATGGTTGTCTTCTCCACCATGTGCTTCATGTATAGATCTCATGAGCTGCCCTACATGATTGAGATCACCGTTATGTAATTCTATGATGTTGGTTTGTTGGGATCCGATGAATATTGGTGTTTATGATTAAGTTGCTGTACTGAATTATATCTTTTGTTATCTCTATGTTGTTTATGATCTTGCATGCTCTCCGTTGTTAGTAGCTATCTTGGCCGAGTAGTTGCTAGTGACTCCAAGAGGGGGTATTTATGCTCGATAGTGGGTTCATGTCTCTATTTCACCTGGGGGAGTGACAGAAACCTCTAAGGTGGTAGATGTGCTGTTGCTACTAGGGAGAAAACAACATTCATATGCTCAAGGGCATATGCTTTGTTTACATTACACACTTTGCTTAATGCAATTATCTGTTGTTCGCAACTTAATACTTCTAGGGTGTTCGGATGATATCCCCGGGGGTGGATTATTAGTCATAGATGCAGTTGGATGGCGGTCTATGTATTTTGTTGTAATGCCCAGAGTGAATCTCATAGTGATCTTCTTGACATATCACGTTATCTTTATTCTATCAATTGCCCAACTGTAATTTGTTTACCCAGCATGTTATTTTATCTATGGAGAGACACCACTAGTGAACTGTGGACCCCGGTCCTATTTTAATCATATTGCAATCACCTGTTTACTTTTCCCGCACTGTTTACTTTACTCGCATATTATTATTGTTTTCCACTCGATACACTCATAACCTTTGTTTCAAGCAAACCGGTGAGATTGACAACCTCATCGTAAGTTGGGAGCAAAGTATTTGTTTATGTGTGTGCAGGTTCCACGTTGCAGCTAGCAAGCAAAGCTTGGACGAGGCGCCATATATAAATTGTCCGCTGCTGTCGCAAACTAGCACGCATCACCTTCAGTCGTCATTGTCTCTCCTCTCCTGAACGATATTAAACCTTGGTTTCTTAACTAAGGGAAAACTAGCTGCTATACTCATCACACCTTCCTCTTGGGGTTCCCAACGGGCTGGTCATTCACCACGCATCAAGCTAATTTTCTGGCGCCATTGCCGGGGAGGAAGAGAAGACTTCTACGAGGGGAGTTCTTCGCACACACATTCTTTACTTTGTTATTTGTTTTGCTTTACTTTATTTATTTTACCTGCATTGCTTTTTATATCAAAAACCCAAAAAAATTAGAATCCTTGGTAGCTGTTTTTACTTGTTTACTTTCGTTTTGCTGAAATGGGTACTCCTGAAAACACCAAGTTGTGTGACTTTGCTAGCATGAACAATAGTGATTTTATCTGCACTCCTATTGCACCAACTGTTCCTGCTACCACTTTTTATGAGATCAAGCCTGCTTTATTGAACCTTGTTATGAAAGAGCAATTTTCTGGTGCTAGTACTGAAGATGCTGCAGCTCATCTCAACAATTTTGTTGAGCTATGTGAGATGCAGAAATATAAAGATGTTGATAGTGATATTATTAAGCTCAAGTTGTTTCCTTTTTCTTTGAGAGGAAAGGCTAAAGATTGGTTGCTGTCTTTGACTAAGAATAGTATTGATTCATGGGCTAAGTGTAAGGATGCTTTTATTGGTAGATACTATCCTCCTGCTAAGATTATAGCTTTGCGCAGCAATATTATGAAGTTTACTCAGTTTGATAGTGAACATGTTGCTCAAGCTTGGGAAAGAATGAAATCTATGGTAAAGAATTGCCCCACTCATGGACTGACTACTTGGATGATTATCCAAACTTTTTATGCATGACTGAATTTTTCTTCAAGGAACCTACTTGATTTAGCTGCTGGAGGCACTTTTATGTCCCTTACCTTGGGCGCCGCATCAAAGCTACTCGACAACATGATGGTAAATTATTCCGAATGGCACACCGAGAGAGCTCCACAAGGTAAGAAGGTAAATTCTGTTGAGGAAACCTCTTCCTTAAGTGATAAGATTGATACCATTATGGCTATGCTTGCTAATGATAGGACTCATGTTGATCCTAATAATGTTCCTTTGGCCTCTCTGGTTGCTCAAGAAGAGCAAGTTGATGTGAATTTCATTAGAAATAACAATTTTAATAACAATGCTTATAGGAACAATTTTGCTAGTAACAATTATAGGCCGTATCCTTCTACCAATGGTAATGGTTATGGTAATTCTTATGGTAACTCCTACAACAACACTAGGGCCGCGCCCTCCGAGCTTGAGGTAATGCTCAAGGATTTCATCGGTAAACAAACTGCTTTTAACAAGTCTGTTGAGGAAAAGTTAGGCAAAATTGATATTCTTGCTTCTAAAGTTGATAGCCTTGCTCATGATGTTGAACTTCTGAAATTAAAAGTGTTTCCTAATGATGTGAATGTGAGCAATATTGTTGCTGCCGCTAATGCTACCCAAGTTGGAATTGATGAAAATATTAGATTGTTAGCGGAATTGCATGCCAGGTGGGAAAGAGAAGATGAGATGGCTAGAGAGATGAAGGTATATACTATTACTACCTCTAATGATGTTGCTCCTACTGATAGCAACCCTCTTACTTTGATTGGTGTAGAGAAAACTCCCACTCCTTGTGTTAAAAAGCCTAAAACTGCCAAAACTTTTTCTCAAAAGAGTGCTGAAATTTTTCGGAGTGTGGGAGATGATAGCTCTATTTCTTTTAATGATTTAGATGTTGATGGCTGCAATATATCTGAAGTTATTTTGTTCTTGCAAAAGCTTGCTTTGACTCCCAATGCTAGTTCTTTAAATATTGCTTTTACTAAGCATATTACCAATGCTCTCATAAAGATTAGGGATGAAAAGTTGAAGCAAAAAGCCTCTGTTCCCAAGAAGTTAGAAGATGGTTGGGAACCCATCATTGATATGCATGTTAATGGTTATGATTGCCATGCTTTATGTGATCTAGGTGCTAGTATTTCTATCATGCCTAGAAAGATTTATGACATGCTTGATTTACCACCGCTCGAAAAATGTTATTTTGATGTTCCTATTGCTGATGTTGCTAAGAAGAAACCTTTGGGAAGGATTAATGATGTTCTTATTGTGGTTAACAATAACCTTGTTCCCGTTGATTTCCTTGTTATGGACGTTGAATGCCATGCTTCATGTCCTATTATTTTGGGAAGACCTTTTCTTCGAACTGTAGGTGCTATCATTGATATGAGGGAAGGCACTATCAAATATCAATTTCCACTAAAGAAAGGTATGGAACACTTCCCTAGGAAAAGAAAGAAATTGCTTTTTGACTCTATTCTTAGAGAAAATTATGAGCTTGATGCTTCATCCCTTGATATTACTTGATTCGCAATTTTCTGCGCCTAGCTCAAAGGCGTTAAAGAAAAGCACTCTTGGGAGATAACCCAATGTTTACTTTTCAGTACTTTTTATTTTATTTGAGTCTTGGAAGTCATTACTACTGTAATGACCGCTCCTTATCTTGTTTATTTCGTTTTTGTGCCAAGAGAAGCCTCTAATTTGAGCGAGGTAAAGATTTGGGGTTATTGCTGTCCTGAAACTGTTTTCGGTGCTGCACCGTAAACATTCGTAAAAATTCTCTGTTTATCTTTTGGACCTGCGATTTCTTGTGCATATGCCCCAGGTTATATCCAAACTTTTCTTAGTTGAACACTTTTTGATTTGAGCAACAGAAAATCCCTCAAAAATTCGTCCATTATCAGCTGTTCAGTTTTGACAGATTTCTGCCAATATTTGTTTTTGCCACTTTATCGCTTTCTTTTGAGTTATTTGTGATCATGGAACTCTTGTGGAAGTTGCTACAGTAGTATATACTTTATATGTGGTGGTTTTGGGTTGAAACCTGAAGCTAAAAGAGGTTGAATATATTTTATGCTTACACTAATGTTGCTAATAGAATTGTGTTTAGTTTTGTATGAAGGAAGTTTTCAAGTGTTGGGATTGGAGAATGATGAGATGAGTTGAAGAATGGACAAAAGCTCAAGCTTGGGGATGCCCATGCATCACCCCAAGAAATATTCAAGAAGTACAAGCGTCAAAGCTTGGGGATGCCCCCGAGGCACCCCTTCTTCATCGGCAAAAATCAGGTCACCTTTCAAAACACTATATTTTTATTGCTTCATGCACTATGTGTTTTTCTTGGAGCATCCGTTGTTTTAGTTTTCTTAGGTTGTTTAGTTTGTTTGTTTGCTGCAATAAATGGTTGGACCCCAACAAATTTCCTTTGGAGGAGATGTACTCGTTTTCATTTGCAAAGAACGCTCTAGTTTTCACTCTTATTTAAAATTGAGCGTTCTACTTTTTCCGCTACTGCTTTTGGTTTTCGTTTTTGCCTTGATTTGCGTTCAGATCTTGTCATATCTTTTCATCAAGGTGTATTTTTGCCTCTGATCTTTATTGGTTTTCATCAAAAGAGGTGTTTATAAAAATTTCAAATGGTGTTGGAAAAGAGAAAAAGCTTTGTGCAAAATAGTGGTACAAGAAGGAGCTTGTGTAGACTGCGGCTTAGGCTTTTTCATGTCATGCTTGATGTCTTTTTGATAGTATGCTTAGTGGTTTTGCTGTAGCATGACTTGTCTCAAATAACTGAGATTGCTTAATGAGCCTTTGAAAAAATCATGCGTTATTTTTATTATATGGAAGCATTATTTTGGTTTTCTCCTTGATGCTTTATTTGGGTTGACTTGGCGCATGCTCACACATGTTAGACTCTTACAAAGTCGCCATTAGCCTTCATGATCATTTAGTTTTTGACTTTTGATGCCATCGTATGCTTCTTTTAATGTCGCTTTGTCGCTTTGCATGATTATGGCCATTATTGCTCTCTTAGTTGGTCGCTCCCAGTCTTTTGCTAGCCCTCGCCTTGTACTGAGTATGAGCTCTACTCGTGCATCCAACTCCTAAAAGCCAAGTTTGCCATTGTGTCCACTATAAATTCCTATGCATGGTATTTGTAAGCCATTCCAAAGTAAAATTTTCGTGTGCTACCTTTCAAAAACCTTCAAAACACTTCTCGTTTTGTGATACTGTTTTCAGCTCATGGGGACGTAGTGGTCGGATTTGCTATCTTCCATATTGCTTATTCCAAAAATAAAAAAACAGAGAAAAAAGAAAGAAAAAAGGCACTCCTCCAAAGAATGTGAATGTTGGTGGGCACCCGATGGAATCGGTTAGCCATGGTATGTGAAAGGAAAAGGTGGGGAGGAGTGCCAAGTTTTATAAAAAGAGCACGAAGTGCCAATCTCTCTCTCAAAAACTTGCTTTATTTTTGTATGGAAGATAGTAAGAACCCCATTGCCAGTCGTTGACAAAGACAACCACCTCTCAAAATCAAGTTTTATCTCTCTGTTTTACAAATGAAAAGCTCTAGCACATGTTTAAATCACTGCTTCCCTCTGCAAAGGGCCTTTCTTTTACTTTTATGTTGAGTCACCACCTTCTTTCTTTATGCACCATTAAGAGAGCATAGTTGTCATTCTTAGTGTGATATGCATTGTCCCAAAGTTCATTGATTGACTCATATTGTTGGTTTCACTTGTTCTTAAATTATTTGTATCTAGTCGCCCTCTTAAACTTTGAGGTGTCCTATGCATTTATGTTTTGCTCTCTTTGAAGGACAAGCTGAAAACCATTTGTATGTTTTTCCTTATGATTTGAACACACGTTTGACTTTCATTGTTTCATTATCATGATCTTTTGTTTGTGTTCATTTGCATGTTTACAACATGGTTGCTAAGTTTTTATTGTCATGATTATATCTTTCATGCCCATGTTTTAAGCTCTATTGATCCCAGCTCACCAATGCTTACATATATGATCAAGATTGTGTAGGTGCATGTCACCTCAAAAATTATTCTTTGTTATCACTTACCTACTCGAGGACGAGCAGGAGTTAAGCTTGGGGATGCTTGATACGTCTCAAACGTATCTATAATTTTTGATGCTCCATGCTTGTTTTTACACCATTTGCCTATTGTTTCGTTACACTTAGTGGTACTTTTATACATTTTCCGGAACTAACCTATTAACGAAGTGCCACAGT
Organism: Dactylis glomerata; assembly: GCA_007115705.1. Taxonomy (NCBI): domain Eukaryota; kingdom Viridiplantae; phylum Streptophyta; class Magnoliopsida; order Poales; family Poaceae; genus Dactylis; species Dactylis glomerata. The sequence continues at coordinate 3,045,512 of QXEO01000542.1, read as the reverse complement.
GCCAGTTTCCTGTTTTCTGCTATTTTTGTGTTTCAGAAGTGATACACAGGAAATATTCTCGGAATTGGACGAAACAAGTTCCTGAAGTCATATTTTACCCGGAAGCTTCCAGACATCCGAAGAAGTGTCGGAGGGGGGCCACCAGGGCCCCACACAAGGGGGCGGCGCGGCCCAGCCCCTGGCCGCGCCACCCCTGTGTGAGGGCGCCTGGTCCCTTTCCTGACATCGCCCCTTCGCCTATAAGTACCCCCCGACGAGAAAAACCTAAGGGCCCGATCAGTTTTCCAGAATACATCGCGATACGCCGCCACCGTCGACCCGAAGATCGGGAGGGTCCAGAAGCTCTTCCCGGCACCCTGCCGGAGAGGGGAATCGCCACCGGAGGTCTTCTTCATCGCCATGCTTGCCTCCGGAGCGATGAGTGAGTAGTCTACCTTGGACTATGGGTCCATAGCAGTAGCTAGATGGTTGTCTTCTCCACCATGTGCTTCATGTTTAGATCTCATGAGCTGCCCTACATGATTGAGATCACCGTTATGTAATTCTATGATGTTGGTTTGTTGGGATCCGATGAATATTGGTGTTTATGATTAAGTTGTTGTACTGAATTATATCTTTTGTTATCTCTATGTTGTTTATGATCTTGCATGCTCTCCGTTGTTAGTAGCTATCTTGGCCGAGTAGTTGCTAGTGACTCCAAGAGGGGGTATTTATGCTCGATAGTGGGTTCATGTCTCTATTTCACCTGGGGAAGTGACAGAAACCTCTAAGGTGGTAGATGTGCTGTTGCTACTAGGGAGAAAACAACATTCATATGCTCAAGGGCATATGCTTTGTTTACATTACACACTTTGCTTAATGCAATTATCTGTTGTTCGCAACTTAATACTTCTAGGGTGTTCGGATGATATCCCCGCGGGTGGATTATTAGTCATAGATGCAGTTGGATGGCGGTCTATGTATTTTGTTGTAATGCCCAGAGTGAATCTCATAGTGATCTTCTTGACATATCACGTTATCTTTATTCTATCAATTGCCCAACTGTAATTTGTTTACCCAGCATGTTATTTTATCTATGGAGAGACACCACTAGTGAACTGTGGACCCCGGTCCTATTTTAATCATATTGCAATCACATGTTTACTTTTCCCGCACTGTTTACTTTACTTGCATATTATTATTGTTTTCCACTCGATACACTCATAACCTTTGTTTCAAGCAAACCGGTGAGATTGACAACCTCATCGTAAGTTGGGAGCAAAGTATTTGTTTGTGTGTGTGCAGGTTCCACGTTGCAGCTAGCAAGCAAAGCTTGGACGAGGCGCCATATATAAATTGTCCGCTGCTGTCGCAAACTAGCACGCATCACCTTCAGTCGTCATTGTCTCTCCTCTCCTGAACGATATTAAACCTTGGTTTCTTAACTGAGGGAAAACTAGCTGCTATACTCATCACACCTTCCTCTTGGGGTTCCCAACGGGCTGGTCATTCACCACGCATCACCCCGCATCGATCGGATAATCGATTCAACAGCGGGATGCGTGAGGCTTTCATTTTTGGACGCATATTCTGGTTACAATCAGATCAAATTGAAGAAAGAAGACGAAGAAAAAACGGCCTTCATCACACCATATGGAGTGTTTTGCTACCAAGTGATGCCGTTCGGCCTAAAAAATGCAGGAGCAACTTATCAACGGATGATGCAAAATTGCCTCGGAAGCCAAATAGGGTGCAACATCCAAGTCTACATTGATCATGTAGTCATCACCACAAGAGAGGAGAAATCTCTAATCAGCGACTTGGCAGAAACCTTCGACAACCTGAGCAGGTACAAGCTTAAGCTTAACCCGACAAAGTGTTCCTTCGGCGTATCAGTAGGACAACTTTTAGGGTTCCTGGTATCAGCACGAGGAATAGAGGCGAACTCAGAGAAGATTCAAGCAATTTTGACAATGGGGAAACCCACGAAACTACACGACGTACAGAAACTTGCAGGGCGCGTCGCGGCTTTAAGTCGTTTCATTGCTTGATTGGGAGAAAAGGCGCTTCCTTTCTATGCACTTATGAAGAAGTCAGATGATAAATTTGAATGGACGGAAGAAGCAGACGCAACTTTTGCACAGTTGAAAAAAGTGCTTTCCACGCCGCCAGTGCTGGTCGCACCAAAAGAAAAAGAACCACTGCTACTCTACATCGCCGCAACCCATCAGGTGGTGAGCACAGTATTAGTAGTCAAAAGAAGCGAAGAAGGAAAAGCCCACGGCGTCCAGAGACCAGTATATTTCATCAGTGAAGTGTTATCTCCAACAAAACAGAGGTACCCGCATTATCAGAAACTTGCATATAGTGTTTTCACAACTGCACGAAAACTGCGACAGTACTTTGCGGTGCACCCAATTATAGTGGTCAATGAAGCACCACTATCAAACATATTGAACAACCCTTCAGCAACAGGACGTGTCTCTTTGTGGGGAATCGAGTTATCTCCCAAAGACATCACATACGAAAAAAGGAAGGCGATCAAGTCGCAAGTCTTGCCAGATTTCACGGCAGAATGGCTGGAGCTCCAAAGCACGGGACCACCAGATTTATACAGTGTTTGGACAATGTACTTCGACGGTTCTAAGAGAGTTCAAGGCGCAGGCGCAGAAGTGGTCTTGATATCGCCTCATGGCGACAAATTGAAGTATGTCTTAAGGATGAGCTTTCCACAGGCTTCTAATAACGAAGCAGAATACGAGGCTTTGTTGCACGGAATGAAGATGGCCAAAGCATGTGGAGCAAATCGCCTAAAAATATTTGGAGATTCCAACCTTGTTGTCCAGCAAGTTATGAACAGATGTGACACAATCAATGACAACATGATGGCCTACAAGAATTTATATCATTATCTCGAAGGAACATTCGATGGATGCGAAGTCTCGCACATAAGCAGGAATAGTAATGAAGAAGCTGACAATTTAGCAAATATCGGGTCACAGTGCTTACCCGTGCCGTCCGGAGTATTTTGGGAAGAAATAGTAGAAAGATCGATAAAAAGTACAAAAAGTTCGACTACCGCAGCAGACTCGGGGGCTACGTCGGAGCCAGAGGAGGTCATGATGATAGAAGAAACATGGATGCAGCCATATCTGGCATACATGATAAATAAACAATTACCAGAAGATGCAGTGGAGGCCAAGAGGATAACTCGAAGATCGAAAGCGTTTGTCGTGTTGCAGGGGAAGTTATACAAGAAGAGTATTACCGGCGTTTTGCAGCGTTGTGTAACGCCCCAGGAAGGACAAACAATACTAAAAGACATACACGGCGGAGTGTGCGGCCATCATGCTAGCAGCAGAGCAATAGCGCAAAGGCTTTCCGAGCAAGATTCTATTGGCTAACAGCCATCGAAGATGCGAAAGATATAGTTCGAAAGTGTGAAGCATGTCAAAGATTTGCATCTAGACCGCATGCACCAGTAGCAGAGCTACAAACAATACCATTGTCTTGGTCCTTTGCGCAATGGGGCCTCGATATGGTGGGAAAGTTGCGCAAATCCTGGCCAGGAGGGCATGTTTACATGCTAGTGGCAGTCGATAAATTTACCAAGTGGGTGGAAGCGGCCCCGGTAACAACTCAAGATTCTACAGCAGCAATCAGCTTCATCAAGTCAATAGTATTCCGTTTTGGTGTACCATATAGCATTGATACGTCTCAAACGTATCTATAATTTTTGATGCTCCATGCTTATTTTTACACCATTTGCCTATTGTTTCATTACACTTAGTGGCACTTTTATGCATTTTCCGGAACTAACCTATTAACGAAGTGCCACAGTGCCAGTTCCCTGATTTCTGCTGTTTTTGTGTTTCAGAGTGATACACAGGAAATATTCTCGGAATTGGACGAAACCACATCCTGAAGTCTTATTTTACCCGGAAGATTCCAGAGATCCAAAGAAGAGTAGGAGGGGGGCCACCAGGGCCCCACACGCAGGGGCCGCGCGGCCAGCCCCCTGGCCGCGCGGGGCCCGCGTGAGGGAGCCTGGCTCCCCCTCTGACATCGCCCCTTCGCCTATAAAGACCCCCCAACGGAAAAAACCTAAGTACCCGATCAGTTTTCCAGAACACATCGCGATCCGCCGCCGCCGTCGACCCGAAGACCGGGAGGGTCCAGAAGCTCTTCCCGGCACCCTGCCGGAGAGGGGAATCGTCACCGGAGGTCTTCTTCATCGCCATGCTTGCCTCCGGAGCGATGAGTGAGTAGTCTACCTTGGACTATGGGTCCATAGCAGTAGCTAGATGGTTGTCTTCTCCACCATGTGCTTCATGTTTAGATCTCATGAGGTGCCCTACATGATTGAGATCACCGTTATGTAATTCTACATGTTTGGTTTGTTGGGATCCGATGAATATTGGTGTTTATGATTAAGTTGCTGTACTGAATTATATCTTTTGTTATCTCTATGTTGTTTATGATCTTGCATGCTCTCCGTTGTTAGTAGCTATCTTGGCCGAGTAGTTGCTAGTGACTCCAAGAGGGGGTATTTATGCTCGATAGTGGGTTCATGCCTCTATTTCACCTGGGGGAGTGACAGAAACCTCTAAGGTGGTAGATGTGTTGTTGCTACTAGGGAGAAAACAACATTCATATGCTCAAGGGCATATGCTTTGTTTACATTACACACTTTGCTTAATGCAATTATCTGTTGTTCGCAACTTAATACTTCTAGGGTGTTCGGATTGATATCCCCGGGAGTGGATTATTAGTCATAGATGCAGTTGGATGGCGGTCTATGTATTGTGTTGTAATGCCCAGAGTAAATCTCATAGTGATCTTCTTGACATATCACGTTATCTTTATTCTATCAATTGCCCAACTGTAATTTGTTTACCCAGCATGTGTTATTTTATCTATGGAGAGACACCACTAGTGAACTGTGGACCCCGGTCCTATTTCCATCATATTGCTATCACCTATTTACTTTACTCGTACTGTTTACTTTACTCGCATACTATATTGTTTTCCACTCGATACGCTCATAACCTTTGTTTCAAGCAAATCGGTGAAATTGACAACCTCATCGCAAGTTGGGAACAAAGTATTTGTTTGTGTGTGTGCAGGTTCCGCATCACCTTCAGTCGTCATTGTCTCTCCTCTCCTGATCAATAAACCTTGGCTTCTTAAACTGAGGGAAAACTCGCTGCTATACTCATCATACCTTCCTCTTGGGGTTCCCAACGGGCTGGTCATTCACCACGCACAAGGACTTACTGCTCCACGTTAGCAAGCATCATCATAGATAACGGGCCAAATTTCACTTCAAAGGAATTCAAGAGCTATTGCGAAGGATTGGGGATCAAGCTCAAATTCGCATATGTGGCGCACCCGAAAACAAACGGGCAAGTCGAAAAAGCCAATGGCCTGATATGTAGTGGGATAAAAAAGAGGCTCCTAGCACCTCTCGAGAAAGCCAAGAGCGCTTGGGTAGAAGAATTGCCCTCCGTTCTTTGGAGCCTAAGAACTACACCTAATGCAGCAACTCAAGAAACTCCTTTCTTCCTGGTCCATGGCGCAGAAGCCGTGCTTCTAGTCAAAGTTACACATGAGGCCCCAAGAGTGATGGCATACGACGAGACAACATCGACAGAAGCACTGCAAAATGATGTCGATGCACTAGATGAAGCGAGGGACAAGGCATTAGAAAGAGCCACGCAGTATCAACAGAGCCTACGAAACTACCACAGTAGTCGAGTTCGTCCACGATCTTTCGTGGTGGGAGACCTAGTTTTGCGACTCAGGCAAGACAGCCATGGCAAATTGGAGTCCCCTTGGGTAGGACCCTACATCGTTACAGAAGTAATTCCAGGAGGAGCATATCGACTACAAGATAAGAAGACAGGAAAAGACGAGAGCAATCCGTGGAACGTAGAGCAGCTACGACGTTTTTACGCATAAAACAACTCTAGTGGTATCATTAAACTCGAGTTAACCTTCTGAACCCAGAACATGAAGCCATAGGTCGGGTTCTTTGGGTTAAACTCGACAAAGTTGTACAAGTATTTCTACTTCTCCGCTCGGGGGCTTCAACCCTCGGGTCGTACAAAAGGAATTTTTATCGCGACTTGGAGATCTTTTTCACTATAAGGTTGTACAGACAACCCGATAAATACTCAAACAACTTGGTTCACAAAAGAACCTGATACTCTTCATACCAATTGGTTCGCAAAGAACCCGATATATCTCAAGCATACTTCAGAACAAGTGACTTGTTTTCAGGGTACTAGTAAAACCATCAAAGTAGAGTACGAATATTCATTGCAGATAACATGGCAGCAAGGACATTATCAAACGAAATTACATAAAAGGCAGATCCTAATGGAAATGGACTTCAGCTTCATACTTCTTCTAGCACTGGGTGCCGTCATAGATCTTCACGTCGAACTTCGACGTGCCGATGTGGAAGTCGAAGGCCATGAAGAAGCCTTGGTGGATGTCGTGGTCTTCTGCAAATTGTGACCAGCCACCCCTCAAGTACTGCTCGCCGTCGCCATCATACCAAACCTCCACCTCGTATGGAGTCCCACTGCCAGACTATTCATGGAGAACCGCTTCCCGCAGTTCCCGCCCATCCATGAACTTGGTGAAATTCAGCGGCAGACGCTGAATCTCACGGCACTGCGCCATAGCAATGCAAAAGAAAGAAAAGATTCTGGGAGGAGCAGCGGGAGCAGCAGGAGGAGGAGCGCTCAGACCTGGGACACCGCCAGTCACTTTGGGCTTGTTTTTACTACTAGGTGGGCGGCCAGGACGACGTTTAACCAGAGCGGCCGATGAAGATCCTGCAGCGGCCGGAGTTGCGTTGCTCTTGTTTTTGCTTCCACGAGGGCGACCTTGACCTCGCGGCACGACCGGAGAGCCAAGGTTCAGACGGGAACCATCTGCATCAGCCATATGGACAAAGGAAAAGGCTAGGAAAACCCTAGATGGAGGGTGAAGATGATGCGGCGGAGGAGGAATCTGATTAGGGTTTTTACCCTTGCCAGAAGGTGCTTTATTTATAAGCACGTATTATCGGACCCCCGTGCTAAAGCAAGGCCCGTAAACATATTTTACAACAGGAGTTAAATTCTGCACACAGCAGACGATAATACCAAAGAGAAAAAACAAGAAGAGGAGACTGTGGTCGCACGATATGAAAACCTCGACTTGGACTCGGGGGCTTGCAAATAGTAGACGTTAACAGGAGGAAGAAGAACTGAACTTTGAGCCTATGCTTGACTACAAGTATCCAAACATAGCCTCGGGGGCTACTCCCATCGGGAGCGCTGAGCGCGCACCCGATAGAGGATGAGATAATCAATAATGGAGATGAAGAAGGATTAGTATACAAACTTCGACTATATAGTCGACAAAGTGCAGAGAGATTACTCCCATCGGGAGCGAAGAAGATCAATTTAAAATCTAAAATTCTTTGATTTTATCAGTCAAAAACTTGGCTGCGACATAAGATTCTTGAGTTGCGTTATCGCAATGAAACTCAAATGCCGTGATTTATCACAAAGGTAAGACCCCGGGATCCGTCCTGTGTGGCCCGGTATACGCACATGGATGCGCTCTGCTGGTATGTATCCGTGTCTACGACGCGAAGAAAATCCTGGTGAACGCACTGGGTACCCTGAGAATCACTGGGATCCATTCTTTGTAAGTCCTAAATGCGGCAAAAGAGTGGGTTTGACCGGTATCCCGAATTCAAGTCCAAGGGGATTGAATTTGAAGTAGGTGACAAGTATCTGTTCCGGCAGTTAACTGACCTCTTGATCCGTCAGAGTTGTCAGGCTTGTTCATCAAAACCCCTTGCGAAATAATATCATGAAAATAAGTCGAAAGACCAAGTCGAGGATTTGAAGATAAGAAGAAGTCGAAGAATTGATCAAGTCAAAGATTTGAAGATTAGAGATTCAACCCGAATCTGCAATTCTGGTAGAATCTCAGGGGCTACTGACAAGGGTATAGTTAATAGAGCCCGTTAGTTGAGTACCCCTAAGGCCCGTATAGCTAGGCCCAATTGTAATGATAGTCGAATACGAGTTCCTACCGTATGTCGATATTGTAATCTGTATCGGACCCTACCCGATCATCGAGACCTGGCCGCCTATATAAAGGGGCCAGGAGGGGACGGTGTAGGCCAGATTGAAAGCAAGCCAGGTTGAACACTCAAGTTTACTTTCAGCACACACCTATTTTCGACTAACTTTACCTTCGAGTTCATCCGACGCCCTATCTCCCCGGTCCTAAGTCCTTCATTTAGGACATTTGTCGAGTTAACCCTCGTCAACAGGTGATAGCAATATGATGGAAATAGGACCAGGGTCCACAGTTCACTAGTGGTGTCTCTCCATAAGATAAATAACACATGCTGGGTAAACAAATTATAGTTGGGCAATTGATAGAATAAAGATAAACGTGATATGTCAAGAAGATCACTATGAGATTTACTCTGGGCATTACAACAAAATACATAGACCGCCATCCAACTGCATCTATGACTAATAATCCACTCACGGGGATATCGTCCAAACACCCCATGAGTATTAAGTTGCGAACAACGGATAATTGCATTAAGCAAAGTGTGTAATGTAAACAAAGCATATGCCCTTGAGCATATGAATGTTGTTTTCTCCCTAGTAGCAACAGCACATCTACAACCTTAGAGGTTTCTGTCACTCCCCCAGGTTAAATAGAGGCATGAACTCACTATCGAGCATAAATACCCCCTCTTGGAGTCACTAGCAACTACTCGGCCAAGATAGCTACTAACAACAGAGAGCATGCAAGATCATAAACAACATAGAGATAACAAAAGATAATATTCAGTACAGCAACTCAATCATAAACACCAATATTCATCGGATCCCAACAAACCAAACATGTAGAATTACATAACGGTGATCTCAATCATGTAGGGCAGCTCATGAGATCTAAACATGAAGCACATGGTGGAGAAGACAACCATCTAGCTACTGCTATGGACCCATAGTCCAAGGTAGACTACTCACTCATTGCTCCGAAGGCAAGCATGGCGATGAAGAAGACCTCCGGTGGCGATTCCCCTCTCCGGCAGGGTGCCGGGAAGAGCTTCTGGACCCTCCCGATCTTCGGGTCGATGGCGGCGGCGGATCGCGATGTGTTCTGGAAAAGTGATCGGGTAGTTAGGTTTTTTCCGTCGGGGGGGCTTTATAGGCGAAGGGGCGATGTCAGAGGAGGAGCCAGGCGCCCTCACGCCAGGGTGGCGCGGCCCAGGCCCTGGCCGCGCCAGCCCAGCGTGTGGGGCCCTGGTGGCCCTCCTCCTACTCCTCTTTGGATCTCTGGAAGCTTCCAGGTAAAATAAGACTTCAGGAACTTGTTTCGTCCAATTCTGAGAATATTTCCTGTGTATCACTTCTGAAACACAAAAACAGCAGAAAACAGGGAACTGGCACTGTGGCGACTTGTTAATAGGTTAGTTTTGGAAAATGCATAAAAGTGCCACGAAGTGTAACGAAACAGTAGGCAAATGGTGTAAAAACAAGCATGGAGCATCAAAAATTATAGATACGTTGGAGACGTATCACCATGTTATAACATGAAAAACAACACAAACAAAAGATCATGAAAATGAAACAATGAAAGTCAAACGTGTGTTCAAATCATATGGAAAAACATAGCAAATGGTTTTCAGCTTGTCCTTCATGAGAGAGCAAAACATAAATGCATAGGACACCTTCAAGTTTAAGAGGGCGACTAGATACAAATAATTTAAGAACAAGTGAAACCAAAATCATGAATCAATCAATGAAAACTTTGGGACAATGCACATTAAACTCAGAATGACAACTATGCTCTCTTAGACGGTGCATAAAGATAGAAGGTGGTGACTCAATATAAAAGTAAAAGAAAGGCCCTTCGCAGAGGGAAGCAGTGATTGCAAGTTTTATAAACCTTCAAAAATTATGGTACTTACTAGCTTTGATCTCTCATTGCCCCCATCATAGACATCTTGAATGGTTAAAGTTAATGCGAGTACAATTATGAAGCATATGCTTGACAAATCATAAGTTGAAAACCTCGTGTCCCGTGAAGTACGAATATCCAAACCTCATGCTACTCGACTTAGAGTCCCAAGCAAGCTCTTGTCATTGTAAGTATACACGTATCATCGAGAACCGCCAACGGGGTACCTCCGTGCCCGATGACATGTAACAAGCCAACATCAAAATGGCAGGACAAACAGACAATAAACACCTCGGCATCTCTTTTATTTACCATTGGTATAGCTTTTTAATTTGAGATGCATCGTCGAATGTTCACTATGGGCATGCTGTAAATTTCCGTCATGAATTATGCATGGCTTAGATTAGCGGCTCAGGCGTTTCTCTAACACATATACAAACTCCATGATCCCGCAAGATTCCCAACTTATTTCACATCGCGAGTATCCATAAACAAAAGATCACGATATCAACTCAAATAAGAAGTGCAATGTTGAAAGCTTACCCCATGACGGCATGGTTTGGCTAATTTCCAACTTACAACTTGCAAGCATAACAACTCAACATAAGAGAGCCACAATGTCAAATTTTTAAGAACGAGAAAAGTAAAGTGTGCCATGAGGTTCGTGAGAGCTTTACTGACCAATTTTTGCATAACACCAAAAGAGTTTAATTTGAAGGATAGATAAAAGCAAGTCAAATGTACTTTGGAATAGAAAATTGCTAATAGGTATGTATGGTGGACACATTAGAACAACTTGGTTCTTAGGAGTTGGATGCACGAGTAGAGCTCATACTCAGTACAAAATGAGGGCTAGCAAAAGACGGGGAGCGACCAACTAAGAGAGCAATAACGGCCATAATCATGCAAAGCGACAAAGCAACATTAAAAGAAGTATAAGATGGCATCAAAAGTAAAAACTAAATGATCATAGAGGCTTATGGCGACTTTGTATGAGTCAAATATGTGTGAGCATGCGCCAAGTCAACCCAAATAAAGCATCAAGGAGAAAACCAAATTAATGCTTCCAAATAATAAAAACAACGCATGATTTTTTCAAAGGCTCATTAAGCAATCTCAGTCATTTGAGACAAGTCATGCTACAGAAAACCACTAAACATACTATTAAAACAATATCAAGCACGACATGCAAAAGTCTAAGCCGCAGTCTAAACAAGCTCCTTTTTGTACCACTTTTTTGCATGAATTTTTTTTCTTTTCCAACACCATTCGAACCTTTTTGAAACAACTCTTTTGATGAAAACCAACATGGACCAGAGGTCAAAATATACCTTGATATAAAGATATAACAAGATTTGAACAAAAATCAAGGCAAAAAATGAAAGCTAAACGCAGTTCTAGAAAAAGAGAACACTCGTTGAACGATAAGAGTGAAAAATGGAGTGTTTTTGGCAAATGAAAAGCAAGGCAACTTCTCCAAAAGAAATTTGTTGGGGTCCAACCATTTATTGCAGCAAACAAAACTAAACAAAACTGAAAACTAAAACAACTGACGCACCAAGAAAAACGCATAGTGCATGAAGCAATAAAAATATAGTGTGTTAAAAGGTGACCTGATTTTTGCCGATGAAGAAGGGGTTCCTCGGGGGCATCCCCAAGCTTTGACGCTTGTACCTCTTGGATATTTCTTGGGGTGCATGGGCATCCCCAAGCTTCAGCTTTTGTCCATTCTTCAACTCATCTCATCATTCTCCAATCCCTACACTTGAATACTTCCTTCATACAAAACTAAACACAATTCTATTAGCAACATTAGTGTAAGCATAATAATGAATCAACCCCCTTTTTGCTTCAGATTTCAACTCAAAAGCACCACATATAAAGCATATACTATTGTAGCAACTTTCCCAAAAGTTCCATGATCAAAAGAACTAAAAAAGAAAGCGATAGAGAGGCAAACACAAATAGTGGCAGAAATCTGTCAAAACAGAACAGCTGACAAAGGTCAATTTTTTTCGAGGGTTTTATGTTGGTCAAATCAAAAAGTGTATAACTAATGAAAGTTTGGATATAACCTGGGGCATATGCACAAGAAATCGCAGGTCAAAAAGATATCCTGAGAATTTTCACGAATTTTTACGGTGCAGCACCGAAATCTGTTTCAGGATAGCAACATCCCCAAATCTTACCTCACTCAAATTAGAGGTTTCTCTTGGCACAACAACAAAATAAAAATGATAAGGAGCGGTTATTACAGTAGTAATAACTTCCAAGACTCAAATAAAGGAAAAATAACTGAAAGTAAAACATTGGGTTATCTCCCAAGAGTGCTTTTCTTTAACGCCTTTGAGCTAGGCGCAGAAAGGTGCAAATCAAGTAATATCAAGCGATGAAGCATCAAGGTCAACGGGTACCTTACGCCTTCCTCTCTTACCTTTGCTCTTGACTTTAGGGAACACATGATTATTGCAAGGTGGAGAGATGAATCTTATGGTGCCTTTTCCCACATCAATGATGGCGCCTAGGAGCTTTAGTAGAGACCTTCTGACGAGGGTTAACTCAACAAATGTCCTAGATGAAGGACTTAGGATCGGGGAGATAGGGCGTCAGATGAACTCGAAGGTAAGGTTAGTCGAAATAGGTGTATATCGAAAGTAAACTTGGGTGTTGAACCTGGCTTACTCTCAATCTGGCCTACAATGTCCCCTCATGGCCCCTATATATAGGTGGCCAGGTCTCGAGGATCGGGTAGGGTCCAATACAGATTACAATATCGACATACGGTAAGAACTCATATCTCGACTATCATTACAATTGGGCCTAGCTTAACGGGCCTCAGGGGTACTCAACTAACGGGCTCTATTAGCTATACCCTTGTCAGTGGCCCCTGAGATTCTACCAGAATTGCAGATTCAGGTTGAATCTCTAATCTCTAAATCTTCACTTTGATCAATTCTTCAACTTCTTCATATCTTCAACTTCTTCATATCTTCAAATCTTTGACTTGGTCTTTCGACTTATTTTCATGATAATATTCGCAAGGGGTTTTGATGAACAAGCCTGACAACTCTGACGGATCAAGAGGTAAGTTAACTACCGGAACAGATACTTGTCACCTACTTCAAATTTAATCCCCTTGGACTTGAATTCGGGATACCGGTCAAACTCACTCTTTTGCCTCATTTAGGACTTACAAAGAATGAATCCCAGTGATTCTCAGGGTACCCAGTGCGTCCACCAGGATTTTCTTCGCGTTGTAGACACGGATACATACCAGCAGAGCGCATCCATGTGCGTATACCAGGCCACACAGGACGGATCCCGGGGTCTTACCTTCGCGATAAATCACGACATTTGAGTTCTGTTGCAATAACTGATACGTCTCCAACGTATCTATAATTTTTGATGCTCCATGCTTGCTTTTACACCATTTGCCTAATGTTTCGTTACACTTCGTGGCACTTTTGTGCATTTTCTGGAACTAACCTATTAACAAGTCGCCACAGTGCCAGTTCCCTGTTTTCTGCTCTTTTTGTGTTTCAGAAAAGCTACATAGGAAATATTCTTGGAATTGGACGAAACAAGTTCCTAAAGTCTTATTTTTCCCGGAAGCTTCCAGAGATCCGAAGAGGAGTCGGAGGGGGGCCACGAGGGCCCCACACACCAGGGCGGCGTGGCCCAGCCCCTGGTCGCGCCCCCTACGTGTGAGGGCACCTCGGTCCACTTCTGACGATGCCCCTTCGCCTATAAAGACTCCCCGACAGAAAAAACCTAAGTACCCGATCAATTTTCCAGAACACATCGCGATCCGCCACCACCGTCGACCCGAAGATCGGGAGGGTCCAGAAGCTCTTCCCGGCACCCTGCCGGAGAGGGGAATCGCCACCGGAGGTCTTCTTCATCGCCATGCTTGCCTCCGGAGCGATGAGTGAGTAGTCTACCTTGGACTATGGGTCCATAGCAGTAGCTAGATGGTTGTCTCCTCCACCATGTGCTTCATGTTTAGATCTCATGAGCTGCCCTACATGATTGAGATCACCGTTATGTAATTCTACATGTTTGGTTTGTTGGGATCCGATGAATATTGGTGTTATGATTGAGTTGCTATACTGAAATATATCTTATGTTATCTCTATGTTGTTTATGATCTTGCATGCTCTCCATTGTTAGTAGCTATCTTGGCCAAGTAGTTGCTAGTGACTCCAAGAGGGGGTATTTATGCTCGATAGTGGGTTCATGCCTCTATTTAATCTGGGGGAGTGACAGAAACCTCTAAGGTTGTAGATGTGCTGTTGCTACTAGGGAGAAAACAACATTCATATGCTCGAGGGCATATGCTTTGTTTACATTACACACTTTGCTTAATGCAATTATCCATTGTTCGCAACTTAATACTCATGGGGTGTTCGGATGATATCCCTGAGAGTGGATTATTAGTCATAGATGCAGTTGGATGGCGGTCTATGTATTTTGTTGTAATGCCCAGAGTAAATCGCATAGTGATCTTCTTGACATATCACGTTTATCTTTATTCTATCAATTGCCCAACTGTAATTTGTTTACCCAGCATGTGCTATTTATCTTATGGAGAGACACCACTAGTGAACTGTGGACCCCGGTCCTATTTCCATCATATTGCTATCACCTATTTACTTTACTCGCACTGTTTACTTTAGTCGCATACTTTCACTGCTTTGCACTCGATACGCTCATACCCTTTGTTTGAAGCAAACCGGTGAGATTGACAACCTCATCGCAAGTTGGGAACAAAGTACTTGGTTGTGTTGTGTGCAAGTTCCACGTTGCAGCTAGCAAAGCAAAGCTTGGATGAGGCGCCATATATAAATTGTCCGAAGCTGTCGCAAGCTAGCAAGCATCACCTTCAGTCGTTTGTCTCTCCTCTCCTAAACGATAAACCTTGGTTTCTTAACTGAGGGAAAATCTTGCTGCTATATTCATCACACCTTCCTCTTGGGGTTCCCAACGGGCTAGTCATTCACCACGCATCAAGCTAATTTTCTGGCGCCGTTGCCGGGGAAGAGTGGAAGACCTCTGCAAGGGGTGTTTTTTGCACGCACATCCTTTACTTTGTTATTTTTTTGCTTTACTTTATTTATTTTACCTGCATCGTTTTATATCAAAAATCCAAAAAAATTAGAATCCTTGATAGTTGCTTTTATTTTCTTGCTCTTAGTCTTTGCTAAATGAGTAATCCTGACGTAGAAGTTCATAGTTTTAAACAACAAGGGGGAGAAAGTTTAAAAGATGCTTGGTATCGTATTAACAATGCTCATCATAGGTGTACCAAAAAGCACTCTACCACGATCCTCCTTAGAAATTTTTATGTTGGTATATCTAGTTGGAATAGGTATGTTCTCAATACTCTTACAGGAGGTAATTTTCTAGGTACTCCCGCTGGAGAAGCATGCACTATAATTGAAAGTTTAGTGGGAATACCACCTATTCATGTTGCTAAAACCGAGACCACCTTGGAGGAGGTGGTAGAAAAGCTCAGCTCCTTAGAGAAAAGTTTGCCAAGTATCCTAGAAAATGCTAGCCGAGTTAGTGAATTAATAGAAAACATTGGTAAGAGAATTACCATTTTAGAGGCTAGCACTACTCTTGATAATCAAAACTTAAGGATTGGTAAACTAGAGGAGTCTATGGAAACTCTTAGCTTAATCTTCTCTTCTCTTAAATTTAAGAAAGAGAAAGTGTTTGTCAGAAAAGAGCAAAAATTTATGTATGTTCCCAAGGTTTCTGGGCTTAAACCTCAACATGTTCTTAAAATTGGTAAGACTCTTAGTTCCACTAAGGGTGAATTGCAGGTTGAATCATCTTCGGGAACCTCCAAAGAGCCTACTGAGGTAATTGATGCTTCATCACTTGATGTTACTTGATTCGCAATTTTCTGCGCCTAGCTCAAAGGCGTTAAAGAAAAGTACTCTTGGGAGATAACCCAATGTTTTATTTCCAGTACTTTTTATTTTATTTGAGTCTTGGAAGTCATTACTACTGTAATTACCGCTCCTTATCCTTTTTATTTCATTGTTGTGCCAAGAGAAGCCTCTAATTCGAGTGAGGTAAAGATTTGGGGATGTTGCTGTCCTGAAACTGTTTTCAGTGCTGCACCGTAAAAATTCGTATAAATTCTCTGTATATCTTTTGTACCTGCGATTTCTTGTGCATATGCCCCAGGTTATATCCAAACTTTAATTAGTTGAACACTTTTTGATTTGAGCAACAGAAAACCCCTCAAAAATTTGACCTTTGTCAGCTGTTCTGTTTTGACAGATTTCTGCCAATATTTGTGTTTGCCGCTTTATCGCTTTCTTTTGAGTTCTTTTGATCACAGAGCTTTTGGGGAAGTTGCTACAGTAGTATATGCTATATATGTGGTGGTTTTGGGTTGAAACCTGAAGCAAAAAAGAGGTTGATTATATGATATGCCTACACTAATGTTGCTAATAGATTTGTGTTTAGTTTTGTATGAAGGAAGTTTTCAAGTGTAGGGACGGGAGAATGATGAGATGAGTTGAAGAATGGACAAAAGCTCAAGCTTGGGGATGCCCATGTATCACCCCAAGAAATATCCAAGAAGTACAAGCGCCAAAGCTTGGGGATGCCCCCGAGGCACCCCTTCTTCATCGGCAAAAATTAGGTCACCTTTCAAAACACTATATTTTTATTGCTTCATGCACTATGTGTTTTTCTTGGAGCGTCAGTTGTTTTAGTTTTCTTAGTTAGTTTAGTTTTGTTTGCTGCAATAAATGTTTGAACCCCAACAAATTTCCTTTGGAGGAGATGTACTCATTTTCATTTGCCAAGAACACTCAGTTTTTCAGTCTTATCGTTCACCGAGTGTTCTTCTTTTTCTGCTACTGCTTTTGGTTTTCGTTTTTGCCTTGATTTGCATTCAGACCTTGTCATATATTTTCATCAAGGTGTATTTTTGCCTCTGATCTTTATTGGTTTTCATCAAAAGAGGTGTCTTAAAAAATTTCAAATGGTGTTGGAAAAGAGAAAAAGCTTTATGCAAAATAGTGGTACAAGAAGGAGCTTGTGTAGACTGCGGCTTAGGCTTTTTCGTGTCGTGCTTGATGTCTTTTTGATAGTATGCTTAGTGGTTTTTCTGCAGCATGACTTGTCTCAAATAACTGAGATTGCTTAATGAGCCTTTGAAAAAATCATGCATTGTTTTAATTATTTGGAAGCATTATTTTAGTTTTCTCCTTGATGCTTTATTTGGGTTGAATTTGCGCATGCTCACACATGTTAGACTCTTACAAAGTCGCCAATAGCCTTCATGATCATTTAGTTTTTGACTTTTGATGCCATCTTATGCTTCTTTTAATGTCGCTTTGTCGCTTTGCATGATTATGGCCATTATTGCTCTCTTAGTTGGTCGCTCCCAGTCTTTTGCTAGCCCTCGCCTTGTACTGAGTATGAGCTCTACTCGTGCATCCAACTTGATAAGGGGAGCATAGTTACTACTCCTACTATTTTACCACCTCCTTATGTTCTGAAGCTTGGACAATTCTGCTTTGAAGTGCCTCCACAAGATGATGTGAAGCCCAACTTTCGTACACCTCCAATGGAGTTTCATGTTTGCCGAGGCGCTGCAGCGAAAGATATTTAGTTGTTCTATTTTAATTAAGTTCGCGGCATGTTTTTATTTCAGTTTGGTTTTATTTGTGTGTGATGGTTTTGGGCCTGTCCAAAATCAAGTGTGTTTTGGCCATTTGGGCTTTTAGTTTGGTATGGGGCCTAGCCCAGCCAAGGTAGCGTTCAAAGTCACCCATATAGGGTTATGGCAGCCGCCTTGTATCGAGCAGACTTGTATTTTCGAGCTAAGAAAGAGACCAGAAAAGTCCCAATGTTTGGGGACGCATATCGGTGTGTTTGATTGCTGATCTTCGAGATCTGATATTATGCCATGCGTGGGAGTTGATTCCGGTCAGTTTCAACGCGAGGAATTGAAGAGAGATCAGTTTGATCTATTTCAGATTGAGTTCTCTTTCGCTATCTTGCTGTTTGTTTGATCGCCGTGAAAGATTGGGCCAAACCCCCTTCGGATCACGTTGATCCGTATCATCTTGGTATCAGATTTGTCGGGTTTCTCACGGCGGTTCTTGCTGAGATTTATCTGCTGAAATTTGCTCTGCTGTTGGCGGCGATCTGCTGTTGGAGGCGACCTGCTGTTGTCGATCTTGACGAGATCCTTTTATTCCTGGCGCTGATCGATTCTCGTCCAAGTCTTTGTTTCGATTGCAAGACAGATTGGGATCGAACTGAGACCAGGCCAGCCGTGCACGTTTGCAGATCCGATCGAGCAAACAAGCAAAAGGACAAAAAAAAACAGAGGCCGAAGGAAACCGCGCCAGCCGCGGCGCTCACCTGGGATCGCCCCTGGGATCGCCCGCATCGAGCGCGTTCTCCCAATCGGGGCCAGCAGCCTGCGATCTCGCTCCTCCCTCGTGGGCCGGCCCAGCTTGGCGCTCTCACGCTGTCACGCACGCGCCCACGGTCTGGGATCGAGGCGCCCGTGATCGACGCGCCAGCCTCGCCTCGAAGCCCCGCCTCGAGCCGCTCGCCTGCTCGCTCGACCAAAGACGGGCTCTGTGGTCCGGCGCCCGAATACTTTTCAGTTTTTGTTTTTTTTTGTCAGTTTCAGTTCCCTGTTTTGATTGCAATTTAGATAGATACTACTCAATATCAATAGCTGCAAAGAAACTTACCAGTGAAATTGTTTTGGCTGTTGTTTGCACACCATGGTGAACTCTGTTGATGGCGAGAATTCCGTTGCTGCTGGAGAGAAGAAAGAGGAGCTTGTTCTGCCGGTTTTTGCTGCAGATTTGGCTCCTAATGTCCGAGCTGGTTTTGATAGTACGTGCGATTTTATTATGCGGAGTCATGCCGCATTGACAGCACAAATTGCACAGCTAGCTACCCGGATTGATGCAATGGGCGATGCTACTGCCCGTGCACCCGTGCAGCCCCCTCCTGCTACACAACCTCGCGACGTGGTACCACGCCGCCCTGCTGACATTCATGATCATCGACCCGTGGCACCCGCTTATGAAGGAGAACTTGCCGATGACGCTGTTTATGCACCCCAACAACGACAGTTTGCTGCTCGTCCTGCAGGTGCTCATCGTGTACAGCCACATGATCGTGATCGTGTTGGCCATGCTGGTCGTGTTCAACTAGATGATGGTGGTCTTGGACGCATCAAATTGTCCATACCTCCTTTTTCCGGTGACCGCGGACCTGACGATTATTTGGAGTGGGAGATGCGCATGGACCAGATTTTTGCTACTCATTTTTACACGGAGGAGAAGAGACTTCAACTTGCTGCTGTTGAATTCACCGGTTATGTGCTGATTTGGTGGAATCAAATTCTGCGTATGCGTACTCGCCCAACATCCTGGACCGGTATGAAAGATCTTATGCGCCATCGTTTTGTTCCTGAACACTACAAGAGAGACATGTATAATAAGTTGCAGCAGCTCACTCAAGGTACTAAATCTGTGGATGAGTATTATAAAGAGATGGAGTTGTTGATGATACGTAGAGGGACAAGGGAGGATATAGAGGCCACGATGTCTCGGTTCTTGAATGGACTGAATTTTGAGGTGCGTGATCGTGTGGAGATGGTTTACTATAATGATCTTCAGGATCTTGTGCACCAAGCTGAGCGTGCGGAGCAACAAATCAAACGACGCCAAGCTGCAGCACCTACACAATCATGGCATCGTTCTCATACCGAGGCTGCTGGTCCTAGTGTTAAGACGACACCTCCTACACGCTCTAATAGTGTTTCTCATAGCGAGGCACCCAAATCTGGGGTGTCCAAAACTGCATCTACGCAGTCCACAGCACACATCGAGTGTTTTACTTGTGGAGGACGAGGACGCATGAAGCGTGAATGCCCTAATAGAAAAAGGGTGATGCTCACACATGATGGCTATGTTTCTGCTAGTGATGATGAGAAAGCTGATGCGTCATCAAGTGAGGAATCTGAGGACACTCCTGAAGTGACCGTGGATGGGTATGAACTTGCTGCAAATTTAAAAAATCTAATGGTGCAACGCGTATCAGAAGATCGCATACACGACCAAGGGCAGCGCTGGAATATATTTTAGACCCAATGCATCGTCAAGGACACCACTTGCAAACTGATTATTGATGGTGGCAGCTACACAAATATTGTTAGCAAGAGTTTGGTGGATTCTCTATCATTGCCTACATGGAAGCACCCGCAGCCACATTGTGTTGAGTGGTTGTATAATTCAGGGAAGCTGAAGGTCACACATAAGGTGCGCCTGAAATTTTCAGTAGGTAATTATGAGGACACAGTTGTCAGTGATGTTTTGCCTATGGATGCATGTCATGTGCTGCTAGGGCGCCCGTGGCAATTTGATAGGCGTTCCACTCATGAAGGCAGGTCCAATGTTTATTCCTTGTGGCATAAGGGGAAGCGTCATGTGTTGCAGCCTATGCTCGATAAGGATATCAAAGTGGATGTGCTTGCTGCTCAGAAAAAGGTCCAACACATTCAGGCGAAACCGAGGACGGTTTCCTTTCAAGTTGGGGGGGATGATAAGGGGAGCATAGTTACTACTCCTACTATTTTACCACCTCCTTATGTTCTGAAGCTTGGACAATTCTGCTTTGAAGTGCCTCCACAAGATGATGTGAAGCCCAACTTTCGTACACCTCCAATGGAGTTTCATGTTCGCCGAGGCGCTGCAGCGAAAGATATTTAGTTGTTCTATTTTAATTAAGTTCGCGTCATGTTTTTATTTCAGTTTGGTTTTATTTGTGTGTGATGGTTTTGGGCCTGTCCAAAATCAAGTGTGTTTTGGCCATTTGGGCTTTTAGTTTGGTATGGGGCCTAGCCCAGCCAAGGTAGCGTTCAGAGTCACCCATATAGGGTTATGGCAGCCGCCTTGTATCGAGCAGACTTGTATTTTCGAGCTAAGAAAGAGACCAGAAAAGTCCCAATGTTTGGGGGCGCATATCGGTGTGTTTGATTGCTGATCTTCGAGATCTGATATTATGCCATGCATGGGAGTTGATTCCGGTCAGTTTCAACGCGAGGAATTGAAGAGAGATCAGTTTGATCTATTTCAGATTGAGTTCTCTTTCGCTATCTTGCTGTTTGTTTGATCGCCGTGAAAGATTGGGCCAAACCCCCTTCGGATCACGTTGATCCGTATCACAACTCCTAAAAGCCAAAGTTTACCAAAGTGTCCACCATACATACCTACTAGCAATTTGCTATTCCAAGTAAATTTGACTTGCTTTTATTTTCTCTTCAAATTAAACTCTTACCAGTGTTATGCGAAAATTGGTTAGTAAAGCTCTCACGAACTGGAAGGCACACTTTACTTTTTCCTGTTCTTAAAAATTTGACATTGTGGTCTCTTATGTTGAGTTGTTATGCTTGCAAGTTGTAAGTTGGATTCTAGCCCAACCATGCTGTCATGGGGCAAGCTTTCAACATTGCACTTCTTATTTGAGTTGATATCGTGATCTTTTGTTTATGGATGCCCGCGGTGTGAAATGAATTGGGAATCTTGTGGGGATTATGGAGTTTGTATATGTGTTAGGGAAATGCCTGGGCCGCCAATCTAAGCCATGCATAATTCATGGTGGAAATTTGCAGCATACCCATGGTGGACATTCGACGACGCATCTCACAATAAAAAGCTAAACAAATGGCAAATAAAAGAGATGTCGAGGTGTTCATTGTCTGCTTGTCCTGTCATTTTGATGTGGGCTTGTTCCATGTCATCGGGCACGGAGGTACCCCATTGGCGGTTTTCGATGATACATATATACTTACAATGACAAGAGCCTTGCTTGGGACTCTAAGTTGAGTAGCATGAGGTTTGGGTACTCGTATTCACTGGACACGAGGTTTTCAACTTATGATTTGTCAAGCATATGCATCATAATTGTTCTCGCATTAACTCTAACCATTCAAGATGCCTATGATGGGTGCAATGAGAGCTCAAAGCCAGTAAGTAACATAATTTTTGAAGGTTATAAAACTTGCAATCACTGCTTCCCTCTGCGAAGGGTCTTTCTTCTACTTTTTATGTTGAGTCACCACCTTCTTTCTTTATGCACCATAAGAGAGCAAAGTTGTCATTCTTAGTATAATGTGCATTGTCCCAAAGTTTTCATTGATTGATTCATATTGTTGGTTTCACTTGTTCTTAAATTATTTGTATCTAGTCGGCCTCTTAAACTTGAAGGTGTCCTATGCATTTGTTTTGCTCTCCATGAAGGACAAGATGAAAACCATTTGTATGTTTTTCCTTATGATTTGAACACACGTTTGACTTTCATTGTTTCATTTTCATGATCTTTTGTTTGTGTTCATTTGCATGTTTATAACATGGTTGCTAAGTTTCTATTGTCAAGATTATATCTTTCATGCCCATGTTTTAAGTTCTTATGATCCCAGCTCACAAATGCTTACATATATGATCAAGATTGTGTAGGTGCATGCCACCTCAAAAATTATTCTTTTGTTATCACTTACCTACTCGAGGATGAGCAGGAGTTAAGCTTGGGGATGCTTGATACGTCTCCAACGTATCTATAATTTTTTATGCTCCATGCTTGTTTTTACACCATTTGCCTACTGTTTCGTTACACTTCGTGGCACTTTTGTGCATTTTCCGGAACTAACCTATTAACAAGTCGCCACAGTGCAAGTTCCCTATTTTCTGCTGTTTTTGTGTTTCAGAAGTGATACACAGGAAATATTCTCGGAATTGGACGAAACAAGTTCCTGAAGTCGTATTTTCCCCGAAAGCTTCCAGAGATCCGAAGAGGAGACAGAGTGGGGCCACGAGGTGGCCACACACCAGGGCGGCGCGGCCCAGGCCCTGTCGTGCCCCCTACGTGTGAGACCGCCTCGGTCCACTTCTGACGATGTCCCTTCGCCTATAAAGACCCCCCAACGGAAAAAACCTAAGTACCCGATCAATTTTTCAGAACACATCGCGATCCGTCGCCGCCGTCGACCCGAAGATCGGGAGGGTCCAGAAGCTCTTCCCGGCACCCTGCCGGAGAGGGGAATCGCCACCAGAGGTCTTCTTCATCGCCATGCTTGCCTCTGGAGCGATGAGTGAGTAGTCTACCTTGGAATATGGGTCCATAGCAGTAGCTAGATGGTTGTCTCCTCCACCATGTGCTTCATGTTTAGATCTCATGAGCTGCCCTACATGATTGAGATCACCGTTATGTAATTCTACATGTTTGGTTTGTTGGGATCCGATGAATATTGGTGTTATGATTGAGTTGCTATACTGAAATATATCTTATGTTATCTCTATGTTGTTTATGATCTTGCATGCTCTCCGTTGTTAGTAGCTATCTTGGCCGAGTAGTTGCTAGTGACTCCAAGAGGAGGTATTTATGCTCGATAGTGGGTTCATGCCTCTATTTAATCTGGGGGAGTGACAGAAACCTCTAAGGTTGTAGATGTGCTGTTGCTACTAGGGAGAAAACAACATTCATATGCTCGAGGGCATATGCTTTGTTTACATTACACACTTTGCTTAATGCAATTATCCGTTGTTCGCAACTTAATACTCATGTGGTGTTCGGATGATATCCCCGAGAGTGGATTATTAGTCATAGATGCAGTTGGATGGCGGTCTATGTATTTTGTTGTAATGCCCAGAGTAAATCGCATAGTGATCTTCTTGACATATCACGTTTATCTTTATTCTATCAATTGCCCAACTGTAATTTGTTTACCCAGCATGTGCTATTTATCTTATGGAGAGACACCACTAGTGAACTGTGGACCCCGGTCCTATTTCCATCATATTGCTATCACCTGTTTACTTTACTCGCACTATTTACTTTACTCGCATTCTTTTACTGCTTTCCACTCGATACGCTCATACCCTTTGTTTCAAGCAAACCGGTGAGATTGACAACCTCATTGCAAGTTGGGAGCAAAGTACTTGGTTGTGTTGTGTGCAGGTTCCGCGTTGCAGCTAGCAAGCAAAGCTTGGACGAGGCGCCATATATAAATTATCCGAAGCTATCGTAAACTAGCAAGAATCACCTACAGTCGTATTGCCCGCTCTTCTCCTGATCGACATAACCTTGGTTTCTTAACTGAGGGAAAACTAGCTGCTATACTCATCACACCTTCCTCTTGGGGTTCCCAACGGGCTGGTCATTCACCACGCATCAATAACACAACTCGAGAATCTCATGTCGTAGTCTCTTTTGACTGATGGAATATCAAAGAATTTTGAATTAATTTCTCCCAAATAACTCCCGATGGTAGTAGTTGCTCTATATTTTGTCGACTATGTAGTCGAAATTTTACTTCATTGTCTTATTTTCTATCGGGTGCGCGCTCAGCGCTCCCGATGGTAGTAGCCCCCGAGGCTATGGTTGGATACTTGTAGTCAATCATAGGCTCAAATTGATTGTCTTCTTCTTCTTTCTGCTTTTTCCTGTTCGGAAGCCCCCGAGCCCAAGGCGAGGTTTTTTTTTATACCTTTTGATGATACATTTTTTTTCCTTTGTTATTATCGTCTGCTATGTGCAGAATTTTCCTCCCTTGTAGATATGCTTATGGGCCTTGCTATCACGGAGGCCCGTTAATATGCGCTTATAAATAAAGCACCTTTGGTGAGGGTAAAAACCCTAAACCTGATTCGTCCTCCGCCGCATCGTCTTCTTTTCCATCTAGGGTTTTTCTTCCCACTTTTCCATATGGCTGATGCAGATGGGTCCCGTCTAGACCTTGGCGCTCCGACGGTGCCGCGGGGTCGCGGCCGCCCCCGTGGCAGCAAAAATAAGGCAGCTCCAACTGCTGTAGGATCATCGTCATCCGCTCCGGCGAAGCGTCACCCCGGCCGCCCACCTGGTAGTAAGAATAAGCCAAAGGTGACTGGCGCCACCCCAGGTCCAAGCGCTCCTCCTCCTGGTGCTTTTCCTGCTTCCCCCAGAATTTTTTCTTTCTTTTGCATCGCCAACGCGCAATGCCGCGAGATTCAGCGCTTGCCGCTGAATTTTACCAAGTTCATGGATGGGCAAGAACTGCGAGAAGCAGTTCTTCGTGAATAGTCTGGTGGAGGAACTTCATACGAAGTGGAGGTTTGGTACGATGGCGCCGGCGAGCAATACTTCAAGGGCGGCTGGTCGCAGTTTGCAGAAGACCATGACCTCCACCAAGGCTTCTTCATGACCTTCGACTTCCATATCGGCATGTCAAAGTTCGACGTGAAAATCTACGATGGCACCCAGTGCCAGAAGGAGTATGAAGCTGAAGTTCACTTCCATTAGAATCTTCTTTATGTAATCTCTTTTCTTAGTTGCCTTGCTGTCATGCTATCTGTAATAAATACTCTTACTTGGCTTTAATGTTTTGTAATAGACCATGGGAACAAATCGTTGTTCCGAGGCATGCTTTATATTTATCGGGTTCATGCAAACCAATTATATTACTCTGAAGAATATCGGGTTGTCTGCACAACTTAGTAGTGTAAAAGATCTTCACATCGTGATAAAACTCTCTTTCGTACGACCCGAGGGTTGAAGCCCCCGAGCGGAAAAGTAAGATTTTTGTACAATTTGTCGAGTTCAACCCAAGGAACCCGGCCTATGGCCTCATGTTCTGGGTTCAGAGGGTGAACTTGAGTTTACTGATACCACTAGACTTCTGATGACCCACAAGTATCGGGGGTGTATCGTAGTACTTTCGATAAATAAGAGTGTCGAACCCAACGAGGAGCAGAAGGTGTTGATGAGCGGTTTTGATCAATGAATCACTGTAAATACTAGCAAACGGGTTTTCAGGGGTATTTGGTAATACGAGTAAATAAAGTGCGAGTAAATAAAAGACAGTAGTTACAATTGCAGCAAGTGGCCCAATCCTTTCTTCAGCAAAGGACAAGCCGGTTGTGTACTTATAATAACCAAACGTTCTCGAGGACACACGGGAGTTTCTGTCAAGAGCTTTCGCTTCATAAAGCCAATAGTCTTTATTGGTTTGATAGGTGTTATGGGGTGAACCTGTGCTAGCGCACTACCCTTACTAGGATAAATACACACTTGTGATTATACCCCTCGCAAGCATCCGCAAATACAAGAAAGTAATTAAGATAAATCTAACCATAGCCTTAAACTCTAAGATCCTACGCTCCCTGGTGCAATGGTTTTCCAACGGAGGTTTAGGTTTCTGTCACTCCAGCAACCCCACAATCGGTAGCCAAATACACAATGCATCTCACTAGGCCCATAAATGGTGAAGTATCATGTAGTCGACGTTCACATGACACCACTAGTGAAATAGCACCACAACAATATCAAACCATTAAATATTTCTCAACAATAATTCACTACTAACATCTTGACTTCTCCCATGTCCTCAAGAACTAAACGAACTACTCACAAGACATCATATGGATCATGATCAGAGGTGAAATAATGGTAAATAACAATCTGAACATAAACCTTAATTCAATGGTTCCACTCAATAGCATCAACTACAAGAGTAATCAACACCGGGAAAGTTTCCCCTATGAATATAACAAGATCCAACTCAAGATGTTACAGCGGGATGGCGTGGTGATGGTGGAGATGAAGGTGCTGGTGATGGAGATGATGATGATGATGATCCCGATGAAGTCCGGTGCGATGGTGATGACGATGGCGACGATCTCCCCTCTCCGGGAAGGAATTTCCCCGGTAGATTTCTGCCTGCCGGAGAGCTTTTCTCTCTCTGGTGTTTTCCGCCCCGCAGAGGCGGCGGTGTCTAACTCTGAGCCCCCCCTCGACTTAGGTTTTCGGGGACAATGAAGTACGCGAAGGGGCGAGACCAGAAGTGGGCCAGGGCGGCCTCACACAGGGCTAGCGCGGCCAGGGGTCAGGCCGCGCCACCCTGGCGTGTGGGCCCCTCCTGGCTTCTCTCGACTCCTCCTTCTGGATTCCCGAGTCTTCTGGGAAAATATAATTTCCTGGTATTTTTCTGGAATTTTCCTGATCTTCAAAATATGGTCCCTTGATGGTCCTTTTCCAGCAGAATCCTGAGTCCGGCAGCAACTCCTCCAAAGATCATCAAACATGTGAAAACAAAGGAAATAACATAAGTATCAACTCCAAATATGAAATATATCAATGAATAACAGTAAATTATGATACAAAATGGACGTATCAACCCCCCCAAGCTTAGACCTCGCTTGTCCCCAAGCGAAAACTAAACTCGGTAAACATGACCACAGGTTTATGGAGTGAAGTGTCGATAATCAAAATATGGACAAGAAGCATCACATTCACCAAGGCACAAATTATAATAGACAGCAACTTCCCTTTATAAGATATAGACTTGCAATGGGTAGAAGGGAATCACATGTAAAGATGCACAAGGTAAACTATAATTGGCAATGGCAAACCTTAGTTCTTGGTCAAAGAATGATGAACAAGCTATTCTATCTTTTAAACGGAGCCTTTTAAAAATAGAGCTAATATAGCAAAGACCATATGCTCAACAAGGTAAACTTTTGCATTCATAGAAAGCTTTCAAAGATATATTCCTTCAGACAAAAGCATTATACAAAACAAGGAAGATAGTAAACATGATTAAACTGATCAACATATGGATGAGTGAAACATAACAACTCAAATCCTTGCTTTAGATAGAGGGAAATAGGTTGACTCAACATAAAAGTAAAGATAGGCCCTTCGCAGAGGGAAGCATGGATTAAACATGTGCTAGAGCTTTTCATTTGTAAAACAGAGGTAAAAAGTTATTTTGAGAGGTGGTTGCTTTTGTCAACGACTAGCAACGGACTTCTTGATATCTTCCATACTAAACAAGTGAGAGCGGTTCCGAGATGTTTGATTAATTGGCACTTTGGTGCTCTTTTATAGCTTTGCACTCCTCCCCACCTTTTTCCTTTCTCAAACCATGTCTAACCGATTCCATCAGGTGCCAACCAACTTTCACATACCATGGAGGAGTGCTCTTTTCTTTTCTTTTCTTTTTGAGATTATAATGGTCTGACCAGCTCCCTTGCAAAATTAATGACGATTAGATGAAGCTGCCTAGTCGAGGGGTACTCAATTTAGTATGGAAGATAACAAACCCATCCACTACGTCCTCATGAGCTAAAAACAGTGGCACAAAATGAGAAGTGTTTGAAGGTTTTTGAAAGGTAGCACATGAAAATTTACTTGGAATGGCTTGAAATACCATGCATAGGAATTTATAGTGGACTCTTTGGAAGTGACTTGGCTTTTGGGAATTCGATGCACGAGAAGTATTTCCTCTTAGTACAGGTTTTTGGCTAGCAAGGCTGGGTAGCAAGCATAAGAGTTGCATGTAACAAACAAACATACATATAATAAGAACAATCATGCAAACTCCCTTGAAGGTACAATGATTTTGACTTCAGGAATAACAATGCTTATAAGTCAAACATAAGGAAAACTGAAGTGATGTAACTACAAGCACTTCTTTATTCTTTTCTACTCAAACCTCAAGGTAAAGTTGCTACTGACCAAGCTAGGTTTGCCAAAACCAACTAAATTTACTCATGCTCCCAAAGTGATACCAATACCAATCAACAAGACTAGTCATACAAGAGAGATTGCAGACTAAAATAAAGTGCGCGGAAAGTAAACGATAAAACTTCTCATTAATATTTTATTACCGCAACTCACACCAAGGGATACATAGATAACCAACTAAGGAGGATACTTCCAAACTGCAAACTATTCTATAAGATAACTTCTCTATTCATGATATGACTCTACTTGAAAAGTAAATGAGCAAAAGGTAATGATGTGATACCGCGGCACTCCCCCAAGCTTGGAACAAGCCAAGGGGATGCCTATACCGATGACGAATTACTCCTTTGGCGGTGGTGGTGGATAATCTTTAATAAGCTTCTCAATCAAATCTTTCAGATCATCAATCTTGTACTCGAGGTTACGAATCATCTCAGAATTGTGCTCAACACAGTTCATGAACCTATCAGCAAGAGAATCCCAGCTCTTGGAATTATTTCCCCATCCTTCTTCACTCTTGGCGCTTTCTATCCCTGCATTGTTAGAACGATCTATATCCCAGCCAGAGGGTAATCGTGATTTGGGCACCTTTTGAAATTGACGTTCATGAATTAGAGTATGGAAAGGATTTTGGCTTGGTGGAGATGTCCGTGGAGCTAAGGTGCGACACGGCACACCCCCTCCGGTCCTTATGCGAGCACTCTTCTTGAACTTGTCATGATCTGTCACCACCCCTATGCTGGCAACCATGGTGTTTGGCCTTGAACTTTGATCTTCCTCCTCGTCTTCACTTTCAACCTCCTCTTTCAGCTGGAAGTCCTTGGTGTTATCTTCTGGAGGTGTCTTCTCCTTGTCATCGCTTGAAGAGGCCATGGCTCCCCCAAGCTTAAGATCAACTCCTGACAGAAACAGCTCGAAACAAAACACGACGAGAAAATGATATACAGACCTCGGGGACTCCGGGGGGTTAAATAGGCGAAAATTATACATCGAAACGAAATCACAGGAGGAAAACGGGACGGAAACGAGTTCCGGGGTGTTCTCACACCTAGGTGGCGCGGCCAGGGGGGCCCGCGCCACCTGCGTGTGAGAGGCACACGGACTCTTTTTCCTCCCCGTTTTCGTCTCGTGATTTTTAATATTTAGTAAAAACAGCAAAAATATTAAAGGAAGAGCTTTTCGCGAAACTTCTCTGACTAGAACTGTTACCTATTCGAAAACGAATTCTGCAGGTCCCTGCAATTTGTCTTGGATGAATTCTTCCGGAGAAATTGTTTCAATAACATCAACATCTTCATTATAAGAATCTCCAGAAATATAATGTTTGAGTCTTTGCCCATTCACCACTTGTGTAGAGTCATCTTTCAATGAAGCGATCTTAATAGCACCTAAGCGGTACACTTCCACAATAACATATGGTCCTTCCCATTTAGAGAGTAATTTTCCTGCAAAAAATCTGAGATGAGACCTATACAAAAGAACTTTCTCACCAACATGAAATTCTCTCTTAAGAATTCTCTTATCATGCCATTGCTTGACTTTCTCTTTAAAAAGCCTGGCATTCTCATACGCTTCGTTTCTCCACTCATCTAGAGAACTCAAATCTAATAACCTTTTCTTACCAGCTAGTTTAAAATCTCTATTAAGCTCTTTCTCTGCCCAAAAAGCTTTGTGTTCTAATTCTAAGGGCAAGTGACACGCTTTTCCATAAACCATCTTATAAGGAGACATACCCATGGGGTTCTTATAAGCAGTTCTATAAGCCCATAAAGCATCGTTTAACTTACTAGCCCAGTTTTTCCTAGATCTATTGACAGTCTTCTGCAAGATAGACTTGATCTCCCTATTTGAAAGCTCTACATGCCCACTAGTTTGGGGATGATAAGCAGAAGCAATTCTATGATTGACATCATATTTAGCAAGAGTTTTTCTAAAACCACCGTGAATAAAATGAGAACCTCCATCAGTCATAAGATATCTAGGTACACCAAACCTAGGAAAAATAACATCCTTAATCATTTTTAATGAGGTCTCACCATCGGCGCTCTTTGTAGGTATGGCTTCTACCCATTTAGTAACATAATCAACAGCAACAAGTATATGGGTATAGCCTTTTGAAGGAGGAAAAGGACCCATAAAGTCAAATCCCCAACAATCAAACGGTTCAATAACAAGAGTGTAACTCATAGGCATTTCATTACGTCTAGAAATATTTCCAACTCTTTGACATTCATCACAAGATAAAACATACCTTCTGGCATCTTTAAAGAGAGTTGGCCAATAAAAACCTGATTGTAGAACCTTCTGCGCGGTTCTATCTCCAGCATGATGCCCTCCATAGGCGCTGCTATGGCATTTTCTTAATATCTCTTGTTGCTCATATTTCGGTACGCATCTTCTCATAATACCATCAACTCCTTCTTTATATAAATGTGGGTCATTGCTACTCGTGTGATGGCGCCAGAAAAGAGCTGTGGCGTTTAATTGACGTGGGAGCAGTAAGTCCTTGTGCGTGGTGATGACCAGCCCGTTGGGAACCCCAAGAGGAAGGTATGATGAGTGTAGCGGCTAGTTTTCCCTCAGTTAAGAAACCAAGGTTTATCGATCAGGAGAAGAGAGACGATGACGACTGAAGGTGTTTGTGGAACCTGCACACACACAAACAAATACTTTGTTCCCAACTTGCGATGAGGTTGTCAATCTCACCGGTTTGCTTGAAACAAAGGTTATGAGTGTATCGAGTGGAAAACAGTAGTAATATGCGAGTAAAGTAAATAGTGTGGGAAAAGTAAACAGGTGATTGCAATATGATTAAAATAGGACCGGGGTCCACAGTTCACTAGTGGTGTCTCTCCATAGATAAAATAACATGCTGGGTAAACAAATTACAGTTGGGCAATTGATAGAATAAAGATAACATGATATGTCAAGAAGATCACTATGAGATTTACTCTGGGCATTACAATAAAATACATAGACCGCCATCCAACTGCATCTATGACTAATAATCCACCCCCGGGGATATCATCCGAACACCCTAGAAGTATTAAGTTGCGAACAACAGATAATTGCATTAAGCAAAGTGTGTAATATAAACAAAGCATATGCCCTTGAGCATATGAATGTTGTTTTCTCCCTAGTAGCAACAGCACATCTACCACCTTAGAGGTTTCTGTCACTCCCCCAGGTGAAATAGAGACATGAACCCACTATCGAGCATAAATACCCCCTCTTGGAGTCACTAGCAACTACTCGGCCAAGATAGCTACTAACAACGGAGAGCATGCAAGATCATAAACAACATAGAGATAACAAAAGATATAATTCAGTACAACAACTTAATCATAAACACCAATATTCATCGGATCCCAACAAACCAACATCATAGAATTACATAACGGTGATCTCAATCATGTACGGCAGCTCATGAGATCTAAACATGAAGCACATGGTGGAGAAGACAACCATCTAGCTACTGCTATGGACCCATAGTCCAAGGTAGACTACTCACTCATCGCTCCGGAGGCAAGCATGGCGATGAAGAAGACCTCCGGTGGCGATTCCCCTCTCCGGCAGGGTACCGGGAAGAGCTTCTGGACCCTCCCGATCTTCGGGTCGACGGCGGCGGCGGATCGCGATGTATTCTGGAAAACTGATCGGGCTCTTAGGTTTTTCTCGTCGGGGGGTACTTATAGGCGAAGAGGCGATGTCAGGAGAGGGACCAGGTGTCCTCACACAGGGGTGGCGCGGCCAGGGGCTGGGCCCCGCCGCCCCCTTGTGTGGGGCCCTGGTGGCCCCCCTCCGACACTTCTTCGGATGTCTGGAAGCTTCCGGGTAAAATATGACTTCAGGAACTTGTTTCGTCCAACTCCGAGAATATTTCCTGTGTATCACTTCTGAAACACAAAAACAGCAGAAAACAGGAAACTGGCACTGTGGCACTTCGTTAATAGGTTAGTTCCGGAAAATGTATAAAAGTACCACTAAGTGTAACGAAACAATAGGCAAATGGTGTAAAAACAAGCATGGAGCATCAAAAATTATAGATACGTTTGAGACGTATCAAGCATCCCCAAGCTT
This sequence comes from Dactylis glomerata, assembly GCA_007115705.1. Taxonomy (NCBI): domain Eukaryota; kingdom Viridiplantae; phylum Streptophyta; class Magnoliopsida; order Poales; family Poaceae; genus Dactylis; species Dactylis glomerata. The sequence goes on along the minus strand of QXEO01000542.1, from coordinate 3,012,899 downwards.
AACTCCTGCTCGTCCTCGAGTAGGTAAGTGATAACAAAGAATAATTTTTGAGGTGACATGCACCTACACAATCTTGATCATATATGTAAGCATTGGTGAGCTGGGATCAATAGAACTTAAAACATGGGCATGAAAGATATAATCATGACAATAAGAACTTAGCAACCATGTTGTAAACATGCAAATGAACACAAACAAAAGATCATGAAAATGAAACAATGAAAGTCAAACGTGTGTTCAAATCATAAGGAAAAACATACAAATGGTTTTCAGCTTGTCCTTCAAAGAGAGCAAAACATAAATGCATAGGACACCTCAAAGTTTAAGAGGGCGACTAGATACAAATAATTTAAGAACAAGTGATACCAACAATATGAGTCAATCAATGAACTTTGGGACAATGCATATCACACTAAGAATGACAACTATGCTCTCTTAATGGTGCATAAAGAAAGAAGGTGGTGACTCAACATAAAAGTAAAAGAAAGGCCCTTCGCAGAGGGAAGCAGTGATTTAAACATGTGCTAGAGCTTTTCATTTGTAAAACAGAGATAAAACTTGATTTTGAGAGGTGGTTGTCTTTGTCAACGACTGGCAATGGGGTTCTTACTATCTTCCATACAAAAATAAAGCAAGTTTTTGAGAGAGAGATTTGCACTCTTGTGCTCTTTTTATAAAACTTGGCACTCCTCCCCACCTTTTCCTTTCACATACCATGGCTAACCGATTCCATCGGGTGCCCACCAACATTCACATTCTTTGGAGGAGTGCCTTTTCTCTTTCTTTTTTCCTTTTTTTTGGAATAAGCAATATGGAAGATAGCAAATCCGACCACTACGTCCCCATGAGCTGAAAACAGTGTCACAAAACGAGAAGTATTTTGAAGGTTTTTGAAAGGTAGCACACGAAAATTTTACTTTGGAATGGCTTACAAATACCATGCATAGGAATTTATAGTGGACACAATGGCAAACTTTGGCTTTTAGGAGTTGGATGCACTAGTAGAGCTCATACTCAGTACAAGGCGAGGGCTAGCAAAAGACTGGCAGCGACCAACTAAGAGAGCAATAATGGCCATAATCATGCAAAGCGACAAAGCGACATTAAAAGAAGCATACGATGGCATCAAAAGTCAAAAACTAAATGATCATGAAGGCTAATGGCGACTTTGTAAGAGTCTAACATGTGTGAGCATGCGCCAAGTCAACCCAAATAAAGCATCAAGGAGAAAACCAAAATAATGCTTCCATACAATAAAAACAACGCATGATTTTTTCAAAGGCTCATTAAGCAATCTCAGTTATTTGAGACAAGTCATGCTACAGCAAAACCACTAAGCATACTATCAAAAAGACATCAAGCATGACATGAAAAAGCCTAAGCCGCAGTCTACACAAGCTCCTTCTTGTACCACTATTTTGCACAAAGCTTTTTCTCTTTTCCAACACCATTTGAAATTTTTATAAACACCTCTTTTGATGAAAACCAATGAAGATCAGAGGCAAAAATACACCTTGATGAAAAGATATGACAAGATCTGAACGCAAATCAAGGCGAAAACGAAAACCAAAAGCAGTAGCAGAAAAAGTAGAGCGCTCGATTTTTAATAAGAGTGAAAACTAGAGCGTTCTTTGCAAATGAAAACGAGTATATCTCCTCCAAAGGAAATTTGTTGGGGTCCAACCATTTATTGCAGCAAACAAACTAACTAAACAACTAAGAAAACTAAAACAACTGACGCTCCAAGAAAAACACATAGTGCATGAAGCAATAAAAATATAGTGTTTTGAAATGTGACCTGATTTTTGCCGATGAAGAAGGGGTGCCTCGGGGGCATCCCCAAGCTTTGATGCTTGTACTTCTTGGATATTTCTTGGGGTGATGCATGGGCATCCCCAAGCTTGAGCTTTTGTCCATTCTTCAACTCATCTCATCATTCTCCAATCCCTACACTTGAAAACTTCCTTCATACAAAACTAAACACAATTCTATTAGCAACATTAGTGTAAGCATAAAATATATTTAACCTCTTTTAGCTTCAGGTTTCAACCCAAAACCACCACATATAAAGTATATACTACTGTAGCAACTTCCACAAGAGTTCCATGATCAAAAAGAACTCAAAAGAAAGCGATAAAGTGTCAAAAACAAATATTGGCAGAAATCTGTCAAAACTGGACAGCTGACAATGGACGAATTTTTGAGGGATTTTCTGTTGCTCAAATCAAAAAGTGTTCAACTAAGAAAAGTTTGGATATAACCTGGGGCATATGCACAAGAAATCGCAGGTCCAAAAGATAAACAGATAATTTTCACGAATTTTTACGGTGCAGCACCGAAAACAGTTTCAGGACAGCAACATCCCCAAATCTTTACCTCACTCAAATTAGAGGCTTCTCTTGGCACAAAAACGAAATAAACAAGATAAGGAGCGGTCATTACAGTAGTAATGACTTCCAAGACTCAAATAAAAGAAAAAGTACTGAAAAGTAAACATTGGGTTATCTCCCAAGAGTGCTTTTCTTTAACGCCTTTGAGCTAGGCGCAGAAAATTGCGAATCAAGTAATATCAAGTGATGAAGCATTAAGATCAACAGAAGAGGTCTTATCAATAAGGCATTGTATTTCATCCACATAAGTTTTTGAAGACCCTTTGTGATCATGCTTTGGTACACTATTCTCATCAAAAAGATTTTCAGGACAGATCCAGGCAAAATTATTTTCGAAAGCATCATTCAATCCCAAAAGCTTGCAAGGTATAGGTATCTCGGCCCCGTCATTAGTATAAATAACCTTTATAGGTGAACCGAGTTTATTAAAACGTTTAAGGACCTTCCTAGCTTCAACAACGACATCCTTAAATTCTAGGCGCAAAGTTTCCAAGATAAAAGCCTTCTTTTCGGGATCCTCAATTTCATGAAGCTTAAGGAACATGTATTGCATAAAAGGATTAAGACTAGCAAACCTAGTTTCCAACATGTCAATTAAATAAATAGAAGCAACTTCAATACTAGGAGCAAGCTCAACCCAAGACTTTTCCTCATCTTCATCATGCATACTAATGTGATTAAAGAACTCCTCAATGTTACTTTTGCCAATAATCGAACCACTCCCTACAGAGAGGTCCTCCAGAACGAACTCAGGGAACAACATGATAAACTAAAGTAAAGAAATAACAACTACCAAGGATTCTAATTTTTTTGGGTTTTTGATATAAAATGCAATGCAGGTAAAATAAAATAAAGTAAAGCAAAACAAATAACAAAGTAAAGAATGTGTGTGCGAAGAACTCCCCTCGCAGAAGTCTTCTCTCTTCCCCGGCAACGGCGCCAGAAAAGAAGCTGCTACTCGTGTGATGGCGCCAGAAAAGAGCTGTGGCGTTTAATTGATGTGGGAGCAGTAAGTCCTTGTGCGTGGTGATGACCAGCCCGTTGGGAACCCCAAGAGGAAGGTATGATGAGTGTAGCGGCTAGTTTTCCCTCAGTTAAGAAACCAAGGTTTATCGATCAGGAGAAGAGAGACGATGACGACTGAAGGTATTTGTGGAACCTGCACACACACAAACAAATACTTTGTTCCCAACTTGCGATGAGGTTGTCAATCTCACCGGTTTGCTTGAAACAAAGGTTATGAGTGTATCGAGTGGAAAACAGTAGTAATATGCGAGTAAAGTAAACAGTGCGGGAAAAGTAAACAGGTGATTGCAATATGATTAAAATAGGACCGGGGTCCACAGTTCACTAGTGGTGTCTCTCCATAGATAAAATAACATGCTGGGTAAACAAATTACAGTTGGGCAATTGATAGAATAAAGATAACGTGATATGTCAAGAAGATCACTATGAGATTTACTCTGGGCATTACAACAAAATACATAGACCGCCATCCAACTGCATCTATGACTAATAATCCACCCCCGGGGATATCATCCGAACACCCTAGAAGTATTAAGTTGCGAACAACAGATAATTGCATTAAGCAAAGTGTGTAATGTAAACAAAGCATATGCCCTTGAGCATATGAATGTTGTTTTCTCCCTAGTAGCAACAGCACATCTACCACCTTAGAGGTTTCTGTCACTCCCCCAGGTGAAATAGAGACATGAACCCACTATCGAGCATAAATACCCCCTCTTGGAGTCACTAGCAACTACTCGGCCAAGATAGCTACTAACAACGGAGAGCATGCAAGATCATAAACAACATAGAGATAACAAAAGATATAATTCAGTACAACAACTTAATCATAAACACCAATATTCATCGGATCCTAACAAACCAACATCATAGAATTACATAACGGTGATCTCAATCATGTACGGCAGCTCATGAGATCTAAACATGAAGCACATGGTGGAGAAGACAACCATCTAGCTACTGCTATGGACCCATAGTCCAAGGTAGACTACTCACTCATCGCTCCGGAGGCAAGCATGGCGATGAAGAAGACCTCCGGTGGCGATTCCCCTCTCTGGCAGGGTGCCGGGAAGAGCTTCTGGACCCTCCCGATCTTTGGGTCGACGGCGGCGGCGGATCGCGATGTATTCTAGAAAACTGATCGGGCTCTTAGGTTTTTCTCGTCGGGGGGTACTTATAGGCGAAGAGGCGATGTCAGGAGAGGGACCAGGTGTCCTCACACAGGGGTGGCGCGGCCAGGGGCTGGGCCGCGCCGCCCCCTTGTGTGTGGCCCTGGTGGCCCCCCTTCGACACTTCTTCGGATGTCTGGAAGCTTCCGGGTAAAATATGACTTCAGGAACTTGTTTCATCCAATTCCGAGAATATTTCCTGTGTATCACTTCTGAAACACAAAAACAACAGAAAACAGGAAACTGGCACTGTGGCACTTCGTTAATAGGTTAGTTCCGGAAAATGTATAAAAGTACCACTAAGTGTAACGAAACAATAGGCAAATGGTGTAAAAACAAGCATGGAGCATCAAAAATTATAGATACGTTTGAGACGTATCAGTCATCCCAAAAGTAATGCCACAAATCATAAAAGAATTTTCTTCTTTGCTGAGCTGTAAAGGTCGGAGGCAAATACTTGGAAACAATAAAGTTAGCATAATCAGCATACCAAGGAAGGTCTCGCGAAGTTACATTTATTGCAGCCAACTGCTCATTTGGAAAACTATCGTTAACAGGAATAGGATCAAAGGAAATGTTTTCCAATCTAGACAAGTTGTCAGCCACAGGATTTTCAGCACCTTTCCTATCTATGATATGCAAATCAAACTCTTGTAAAAGCAACACCCATCTAATAAGCCTAGACTTAGCATCCTTCTTAGTCATAAGATATCTAATAGCTGCGTGATCAGTATGAATAGTAACTTTAGAATCAACAATGTAAGATCTAAACTTATCACATGCAAAAACAACAGCAAGAAACTCTTTCTCAGTAGTAGCATAATTCTTCTGAGCAGCATCAAGAGTCTTACTAGCATAATGAATAACATTCAACTTATTATCCACGCGCTGTCCAAGAACAGCACCAACAGCAAAATCACTAGCATCACACATAATTTCAAAAGGTAAATTCCAATCAGGTGGTTGAACAATAGGAGCAGTAGTTAAAGCCTTCTTAAGAGTTTCAAAAGCTTCCTTACAATCATCATCAAAGATAAATGGTACATCTTTTTGAAGAAGATTAGTAAGGGGCTTTGAAATATTAGAGAAATCTTTAATAAACCTCCTATAGAAACCAGCGTGACCAAGAACACTACGAATACCTTTAACATCTCTGGGACAGGGCATTTTCTCAATTGCCTCCACTTTTGCTCTGTCAACTTCAATACCTCTTTCAGAAATTTTATGTCCAAGGACAATTCCTTCATTTACCATAAAGTGGCATTTCTCCCAATTAAGAACAAGGTTAGTTTCTTCACACCTCTGCAAAACTTTACCAAGGTTGTGCAAACAATTATCAAAAGAAGTTCCATAGACGGAGAAATCGTCCATGAAGACCTCCACAATTTCTTCACAAAAGCCATGAAAAATAGCAGACATGCATCTTTGAAAAGTAGCAGGAGCATTGCATAAACCAAACGGCATACGTCTATAAGCATAAGTTCCATAAGGACAAGTAAAAGTGGTTTTCTCTTGATCATCCTTCTTAACAGCAATTTGAGAAAAACCAGAATAACCATCAAAGAAACAAAAATGAGTCTTCTTAGACAACCTTTCTAACATCTGATCTATAAACGGTAAAGGGTAATGATCTTTCTTAGTAACTTTGTTTACCTTCCTATAATCAATGCACATTCTATAACCAACTACTACCCTTTGAGGAATAAGCTCGTTATTCTCATTAGGCACAACAGTCATACCTCCTTTCTTAGGAACACAATGAACAAGACTAACCCATCTACTATCAGCAATAGGATAAATAATACCAGCATCAAGGAGTTTTAATACCTCATTTCTTACCACATCCTTCATCTTGGGAATTAGGCGGCGTTGATGCTCCACGACTGGCTTCGCGTCTTTCTCCATATTAATGGCATGCTGACATAAAGTGGGAGAAATCCCTTTTAAATCATCAAGAGTATATCCCATAGCTCCTCGGTGTTTCCTCAATATCTCCAATAATCTTTCTTCTTCCTTTCCTGAAAGTTTAGAGCTAATAATAACAGGATATATTTTCTTATCATCTATGTAAGCATATTTAAGATTATCAGGCAAAGGCTTTAATTCAAACACAGGATCTTCCTTAGGTGGCAAAGTGGTACCAAGATCCTCCACAGATAGATTATGCTTGATTAATGGTGGTTGACGAAGAAGAATATCGTCAATCTCTTCTCTTTCCTTGCTGAAAACATCACTTTCGTGATCTTCCATGAATTGCTGCAAGGCATTATTAGGAGCAAGAGCAATAGAAGCAAGCTGTTCACCTCGAAAATTTTCATTAGGCGTATCATTTTCATAAGAAGTCTTAGCAAACTTGGAAAAATTAAACTCATAAGACTCTCCATTGAACTTAGTAAAAAAATTCTCCTTCTTACAATCTATCACGGCGCCACAGGTGTTCAAAAACGGTCTACCAAAAATAATAGGACAAGTTTTACTAGCTTCCTTACCAAGTACTAGAAATCAGTAGGGTATTTAGTCTTACCACAAAGGACTTCCACATCTCGAACAATACCAAGAGGCCAAACAGTCTCTTTGTTAGCAAGCTGAACAACCACATCAATATCTTCAAGTTCACAAGCACCAATCTCGTGCATGATTTCTTTGTAAACCTCTAAGGGAATAGCACTTGCACTAGCACCAATATCACATAAACCATAATAGCAATGATCTCCAATCCTGACAGAAATAATAGGAACACTTGTTTTCCTATGCTTTTTAGGATGTGAGAGAATGTTAGAAGCATCTTCACAAAAAAGAATATATTCATCCCCTACATCTTTAGTAACAAGATCCTTCAATATAGCTACAGGAGACTTAATAGTAATTTGCTCATCAGGTTCTGCAGCTTTCTTAGTACTTTTATTAGACACACTTACCAAAGTGGAATACTTTTTTACCTTAGCAGGGAAAGGTGTCTTCTCAAAATAAGGCTCAGGCACAATGCTATCAACAGTACAAACTTCAGTAGCTGCAGCAGGTATATTACTAATAGAGTCTTTATAAGGCGCATAATATTTGTTCCAATCTTTCTTTGGAACATCAATATAAGAGGCAAAGGCCTTAAGACAATTAGCAAGAATTTGAGAATCAAGACCATAAGCAGCGCTAACACTATGAAAGACATCGGTCCCCATAAAAGATTTAATGCATTCATAATCATAGTTTATACCTGACTTCCTACCTTTGTCATTTTCCCATCCTTCAGCATTCTCTTGTATACGGTCAAGAAGTTTCCACTTAGCATCTTCTTTCATATGAGTAAATGATCCAAAGCAAGAAGCATCCAAATAATCCTTATCAGGAAGAGTAAGCCGCGCATAAAAATTATCAATAACAATATTATTGGGGAGCTCATGAATGGGGCATTTGAGCATTAGTAACTTCAATCTCCCCCACGCTTGGGCAATACTCTCTCCATCATGAGGCCAAAAATTATATATCCGGTTACGATCTTTATGAATTTCACTTGGAGGATAAAACTTGGAATAAAAGAGAGGTACAATATCCTCCCATGCCATAGATGGACCATCTTGGAGTAGTCGATACCACTCTTCAGCTCTGCCTTTTAATGATAATGAGAATAGTTTCTTCTTGACCTGGCTTGGTGAAATACCTGCACATCTGAACAAATCGCATAATTCATGTATAAATAATAAGTGATCACCCGGATGGACAGTTCCATCACCTGAATAGCAGTTATCCATAATACGCCCAACAATTTTCATAGGTATCTTAAAAGGATCAATTTCAGTAGGCGGTGGTGGTGGTGGTTTATCCACATGTGCAGCAGTAGTAGTAGATGTGTTTCCAAATAGGAAACCAAATGGAGAGTTCTCCATAGCAGAATAAAATAAAAATAAAAGACAAAATAAAAACAATACTCACAGCGACAGTTACCTTTACCAATTCCACTCTTCAATAGCGCTACACTCCCCGGCAACGGTGCCAGAAAATAGTCTTGATGACCCACAAGTATAGGGGGTGTATCGTAGTACTTTCGATAAATAAGAGTGTCGAACCCAACGAGGAGCAGAAGGTGTTGATGAGCGGGTTTGATCAAGCAATCACTGTAAATACTAGCAAACAGGTTTTCAGGGGTATTTGGTAATACGAGTAAATAAAGTGTGAGTAAATAAAAGACAGCAGTAACAATTACAGCAAGTGGACCAATCCTTTCTTCAGCAAAGGACAAGCCGGTTGTGTACTTATAATAACCAAATGTTCTCGAGGACACACGGGAGTTTCTGTCAAGAGCTTTCGCTTCATAAAGCCAATAGTCTTTATTGGTTTGATAGGTGTTATGGGGGTGAACCTGTGCTAGCGCACTACCCTTACTAGGATAAATACACACTTGTGATTATACCCCTTGCAAGCATCCGCAAATACAAGAAAGTAATTAAGATAAATCTAACCACAGCCTTAAACTCTAAGATCCTACGCTCCCTGGTGCAATGGTTTTCCAACGGAGGTTTAGGTTTCTGTCACTCCAGCAACCCCACAATCGGTAGCCAAATACACAATGCATCTCACTAGGCCCATAAATGGTGAAGTATCATGTAGTCGACGTTCACATGACACCACTAGTGAAATAGCACCACAACAATATCAAACCATTAAATATTTCTCAACAATAATTCACTACTAACATCTTGACTTCTCCCATGTCCTCAAGAACTAAACGAACTACTCACAAGACATCATATGGATCATGATCAGAGGTGAAATAATGGTAAATAACGATCTGAACATAAACCTTAATTCAATGGTTCCACTCAATAGCATCAACTACAAGAGTAATCAACACCGGGAAGGTTTCCCCTATGAATATAACAAGATCCAACTCAAGATGTTACAGCGGGATGGCGTGGTGATGGTGGAGATGAAGGTGCTGGTGATGGAGATGATGATGATGATCCCGATGAAGTCCGGTGCGATGGTGATGACGATGGCGACGATCTCCCCTCTCCAGGAAGGAATTTCCCCGGCAGATTTCTGCCTGCCGGAGAGCTTTTCTCTCTCTGGTGTTTTCCGCCCCGCAGAGGCGGCGGTGTCTAACTCTGAGCCCCCCCCCCCTCAACTTAGGTTTTCAGGGACGATGAAGTACGCGAAGGGGCGAGACCAAAAGTGGGCCAGGGCGGCCTCACACAGGGCTGGCGCGGCCAGGGGTCAGGCCGCGCCACCCTGGCGTGTGGGCCCCTCCTGGCTCCTCTCGACTCCTCCTTCTGGATTCCTGAGTCTTCTGGGAAAATATAATTTCCTGGTATTTTTCTGGAATTTTCCTGATCTTCAAAATATGGTCCCTTGATGGTCCTTTTCCAGCAGAATCCTGACTCCGGCAGCAACTCCTCCAATGATCATCAAACATGTGAAAACAAAGGAAATAATATAAGTATCAACTCTAAATATGAAATATATCAATGAATAACAGTAAATTATGATACAAAATAGTGATGCAAAATGGACGTATCAACTTCCTTTACGCGTAAAAACGTCAGAGCTGCTCCGCATTCCACGGGTTACTCTTGTCTTTTCCTGTCTTCTTGTCTTGTAGTCGATAAGCTCCTCCTGGTATCACTTCTGTGACGATGTAAGGTCCCACCCAAGGGGACTCTAGTTTGCCGTGGCTGTCCTGCCTGAGTCGTAAGACTAGATCTCCCACTACAAAGGATCGTGGTCGAACTCGAGTACTATGGTAGTTCCGCAGGCTCTATTGATACTGCGTGGCTCTTTCTAATGCTTTATCTCTTGCTTCATCTAGTGCATCGACGTCGTCCTGCAACGCTTCTGTTGATGTTGCTTCGTCGTATGCTGTCACTCTTAGAGCTTCGTGTGTAACTTCAATTGGAAGCACGGCTTCTGCGCCATGGACCAGAAAGAAAGGAGTTTCTTGAGTAGCTGCGTTAGGCGTGGTTCTTAAACTCCAGAGAACAGAGGGTAATTCATCTACCCAAGCGCTCTTGGCTTTCTCGAGAGGTGCTAAGAGCCTCTTTTTTATCCCATTGCATATTAGGCCATTGGCTTTTTCGACTTGCCCATTTGTTTTCGGGTGTGCTACAGAGGTGAATTTGAGCTTGATTCCCAATCCTTCGCAGTAACTCTTGAATTCCTTTGAGGTGAAGTTTGTTCCGTTATCTGTGATGATGCTATATGGTATACCGAAGCGGAATACTATTGACTTGATGAAATTGATTGCTGCTGTCGAATCTTGAGTTGTTACCGGGGCTGCCTCCACCTATTTGGTAAATTTGTCGACTGCTACTAGCATGTAAACGTGCCCTCCTGGCCAGGATTTGTTCAGCTTCCCTACCATATCTAGGCCCCATTGTGCATAGGGCCAGGATAATGGTATTGGTTGGAACTCTGCCGCTGGCGCGTGCGGTCGAGATGCAAATCTTTGACATGCTTCACACTTCCGAACTATATCTTTCGCGTCTTCAATGGTTGTTAGCCAATAGAATCCTGCTCGGAATGCTTTTGCCGCTATGGCCCTGCTGCTAGCATGATGGCCACACACTCTGGCGTGTATATCTTTTCATATTACTTGTCCTTCTTGAGGTGTTACGCAATGCTGCAAAACGCCAGTTATGCTCTTCTTGTATAATTTCCCCTGCAACACAACAAATGCCTTCGATTGTCGAGTTATTCTCTTGGCTTCCACTGCATCTTCTGGTAACTGTTTATTTGTCATGTACGCGAGATACGGCTGTATCCAGGTTTCTTCTATCATCATGACCTCTTCGGGTTCTGGCGCAGCCCCCGAGCCTGCTGTAGTAGTCGAACTTTTGACGCCTTTTATCGACCTTTCCACTATTTCTTTCCAAAAGACTCCAGATGGCACAGGCAAACACTGTGACCCAATATTTGCTAAATTGTCGGCTTCCTCATTGCTGTTTCTGCTGATGTGTGATGTCTACGCACTTCTATTCTTGTAGACACTTGTTGGGCCTCCAAGTGCAGAGGCTTGTAGAACAGCAGCAAGTTTCCCTTAAGTGGATCACCCAAGGTTTATCGAACTTAGGGAGGAAGAGGTCAAAGCTATCCCTCTCAAACAACCCTGCAATTACGATACAGAAAGTCTCTTGTGTCCCCAACACACCCAATACACTTGTCAGATGTATAGGTGCACTAGTTCGGCGAAGAGATAGTGAAATACAAGCGGTAGTGATGATTATAAGTAGTAACTGTGGTATGAAATAAATATCGCTGCGAGCAAACATGTAACAAAACAGCAAGTAAACGGTGTGCAATGCTTGGAAACAAGGCCTAGGGATCATACTTTCACTAGTGGACACACTCCCAACAATATAACATGATTGAACAAATAAACAACTTCTCTCCACTATGGTACTCTGAATTACTCTCCTATTGAATAACACTAATCATTGTGTAGTGGCTACAAAAGCACCCCTTAAATTTCATCAAGTACTTGACAAACACCACTCATAGAGACATCCAAATCAGATCACAATTCAAGATAGAAATCATTGCGACTTAGACCAAGTACTAACACGGTGCACACACTATCAACTTTACACCATGAAAGGAGGAATAGATCACTCAATACTATCATAGTAATAATTACTCTCATAATCCACAAGAGATCACGATCATAGCCTAAACCAAGTACCACCACGATGCACGCACTGTCACCGTTACACCATGGCAGGAGGAATAGATTACTTTAATAACATCACTAGAGTACACTATAATAATTAAGCATAGGAGTAGCATAATATCTGAATAATAACATCTACTTGTTCAACATGATACAAAGCTCACGATCACATAAAGATCACATCATGGGAGAGAGAGGTGAACCACATAGCTACCGGTAGAGCCCTCAGCCCCGGGGATGAACTACTCCCTCCTCATCATAGGAGACAACAAGGTTGATGGAGATGGCGGTGAGGTCGATGGAGACGGCGGGGACGGCGATGGAGACTGATGGAGATGGCTCCGGGGGCACTTCCTCGTCCCGGCAGGGTGCCGGAACAGAGACTTCTGTCCCCCGAAATTCGTCGACAGCGGCGGCGGAACTACGGAACTCTTTCTGGAAAATTGCCGACTCCTTTAGGGTTTTCCATCCCGAGGCTTCTTATAGGCGAAGGGGCGATGTCAGGGGTGGGACCAGGCGCCCTCACGCATGGCTGGCGCGGCCAGGGGCCTGGCCGCGCCACCCCTGCATGTGGGGCCCCTGTGGCCCACCTCCTACTCCTCTTCGGATCTCTGGAAGCTTCCGGGTAAAATAAGACTTCAGGATGAGGTTTCGTCCAATTCCGAGAATATTTCCTATGTATCACTTCTGAAACACAAAAACAGCAGAAAACAGGGAACTGGCACTGTGGCACTTGTTAGTAGGTTAGTTCTGGAAAATGCATAAAAGTGCCACGAAGTGTAAAGAAACATCGGGTAAATGGTGTAAAAACAAGCATGGAGCATCAAAAATTATAGATACGTTGGAGACGTATCAATGTGCGAGACTTCGCATCCATCGAATGTTCCTTCTAGATAATGATATAGGTTCTTGTAGGCCATCATATTATCATTGATTGTGTCACACCTGTTCATAACTTGTTGGACGACAAGGTTTGAATCCCCGAATATTTTTAAACGAGTTGCTCCACATGCTTTGGCCATCTTCATTCCATGCAACAAAGCCTCGTACTCTGCTTCATTATTGGAGGCCTACGGGAAACTCATCCTTAAAACGTACTTCAATTTGTCGTCATGCGGCGATATCAATACTACTCCTGCGCCTGCACCTTGGACTCTCTTAGAACCGTCGAAGTACATTGTCCAGACACTCGATAGATCTGGGGGTCCCGTGCTCTGTAGCTCCAGCCATTCTGCTATGAAATCTGGCAAGATTTGCGACTTGATCGCTTTCCTTTTTTCGTACGTGATGTCCATGGGAGATAATTCGATTCCCCACAAAGAGACACGTCCTGTTGCTGAAGGATTGTTCAATATATTCGATAGTGGCGCTTCATTAACCACTATGATTGGGTGCACTGCAAAGTACTGTCGCAATTTCCGTGCTGTTGTGAAGACACTATATGCTAGCTTTTGATAATGCAGGTACCTCTGTTTCGTCGGAGATAATACTTCACTGATGAAATATACCAGCCTCTGGACACCGTGGGCTTTTCCTTCTTCACTTCTTTCGACTACTAATACTGTACTCACCACCTGATGGGTCGCAGCGATATAAAGTAGTAGTGGCTCTTTTTCTTTTGGTGCGACCAGCACTGGTGGCGTGGAAAGCACTTTTTTCAGGTGCGCAAAAGCTGCGTCTGCTTCTTTTGTCCATTCGAATTTATCATCTGACTTCTTCATAAGTGCATAGAAAGGAAGCGCCTTTTCTCCCAATCGAGCGACCAAGCGACTTAGAGTCGCGACGCGTCTTGCGAGTTTCTGTACATCGTGTAGTTTCATGGGTTTCCCCATTGTCAAAATTGCTTGGATCTTCTCTGGATTTGCCTCTATTCCTCGTGCTGACACCAGGAACCCTAGGAGTTGTCCTACCGATACGCCGAAGGAACACTTTATTGGGTTAAGCTTAAGTTTGTACCTGCTCAGGTTGTCGAAGGTTTCTGCCAAGTCGCTGATTAGGGATTCCTCCTCTCTTGTTGTGATGACTACATCGTCAATGTAGACTTGGATGCTGCATCCTATTTGGCTCCCGAGGCAATTTTGCATCATCCGTTGATAAGTTGCTCCTGCATTTTTTAGGCCGAATGGCATTACTTGATAGCAAAATACCCCATATGGTGTGATGAAGGCTGTCTTTTCTTTGTCTTCTTTTTTCAACTTGATCTGGTTGTAACCAGAATATGCGTCCAAAAAGGAAAGCCTTGCGCATCCCGCCGTCGAGTCAATTATCTGGTCGATGCGGGGTAGAGGGAAGGGATCCTTTGGATAATGCTTATTGAGAGATGTGTAATCGACACACACTCTTTGTACGTCTGTGTTCTTCTTGGGTACAATAACTGGATTGGATACCCAACTCGAGGTTTTTATTTCACTGATAAATCCGGCGTTTCCTAGTGAAAGAGCATTTGCCCCCATGTGTGGTTTTGGTAATTAATGACAATCCCTATGGACTAATGTTTGCATCGAGTTTTATTTGTAGGACTTGTCCGTAGACAACGCTTGAGCCATTTGTTGGTTTCAAGGTTGTAAGAAGTTGCAAATAAAGAAGTCTATGTGATGATCAAGGGAGTTGAGCCTATATAGATTGTGTCTTGAGGAATAAGATGATGGAGTGAACTCTCATGTGCATTCTCAAGACATCATTCTTAAGAAGGAAGAAGATGAAGTGCAATGTTGATCAAGTCGAAACGCAAGTTCAAGATAGGCCGAGCAAGCGCAATCAAGAAAGGTAGTCCAACTTGAGGGTGTCAAGACCGTCATCATCTAGCTCAAGTGGATTGCAAGGCAAAGGTTTATTCTTGATAGGTTTTCTCTTCTACCGGTCTCGTGTGTTAGTTTGGAGACCGGATTATAGGATTGGTAGCCGTACTATCAAGAGGGGCTCTCGAGTGAGTAACTTAATTGTATCGTTCGGAGAGAGCTCAAACCTTTGCATACTTGGCATTATCTTTCTTGGTTCTTATTTGGCTTTTATCCATGTGAGGTTCTAGAGCTTGTGGTTATTTCCATGACAAACTCTAGGTCATCAAAAATGGATTTCGTATGGAACTCTTATTGCGTTTTTGGTGTTTGGAGGTTTTACCGGTTCTTCTTTATAGCTAAGTCAAACCTTTTATCATTTGGCTTCATCCTCCTTTGTTGGACTATGATGTTTCTATGAATATAGTTGTAGAGCTTGTTGTGGTGATTCCAACAAGCCCAAGATCATCGAAAATGGAGTCCGGATGCAAAAGTTACAGCCATTTTCATACTGATGTTTTCCCCAGGGCCGAAAATTCCGCCCCCGAGACCGGAATTTCCGGGGGGCGGAAATTCCATAATTTCCGGCCTTGCGAAATTCTGCTAAGTCTTTTGTGGTGCAACCTGTAGTAGGGGGGCGGAAATTTGGGCCGGAAATTTTATAAGGGGGGCCCCCGGGCCGGAAATTCCGCCCCCGAGGCCGGAATTTCCGGGTTAAAAATCCTGTAACGGTCAGATTTCGTGCGGGGGCTATATAAAGCCCCTTCTTCCTCATTTGGAGGTTGGCTCTTCCATTTCTCTCTCCTCCATTCTTGACCTTGAAGAGCTTGCCCTTCCTCCCCATCCCTCCCATAATTCTTGCATCTTTTTTAGGGAAAAGAGAGAGGAGATCTAGATCTACATTTCCACCAATCACTTTCTCCTCTTTGTGAGGGGAACCTATTGGATCTAGATCTTGGATTTCTTTGTGGATTTCCTTCTTGTTCTTCCTCTCATATCCCTCCATAGCATTTGTTGCTTTGGTAGGATTTGGGAGAGAAGGATTTGAGCACTTCGTGCGTTCTTGCCATTGCATTTGGTGCATTGGTTTGAGTTCTCCTCGGAGATTCGGTAGTGAAAGTTCGTTGAGCCTTTTACTCTTGGGTTCTTGGAACCCTAGACGGCTTAGTGGCTTAGTGGTTACTTGGGGACCTCCAATTAAGTTGTGGAGATCTTCCCAAGCTTTGTGGTGCCTCCGTGGCAATTCCTTGGGGACCTCCAATTAAGTTGTGGAGATCTTCCCAAGCTTTGTGGTGCCTCAGTGGCGATTCTTGGGAGCCTCCAATTGAGTTGTGGAGATTGCCCCAAGCTTGTACGGGTTCGGTGACCGCCCTCAAGTGTCCCATAGTGGTCGGGTCTTCCATCTTGGTGGGAGGGCTCGAGGAGATTACGGTGAGCCTCCGTGGCGTTTGGGGAGCCTTGTGCCTCCACACCGCTCCAACGGAGATTAGCACTCGCAAGGGTGTGAACTTCGGGATACATCGTTGTCTCTGCGTGCCTCGGTTATTTCTATACCCGAGCTCCTTTACTTATGCAATTTACTTTGTGATAGCCTTCGTGCTTGAAGTTATATATATCTTGCTATCTCATAGTTGCTTATCTTGTTTAGCATAAGTTGTTGGTGCACATAGGTGAACCTAGTTTATTTAGGTTTTGTTTGCTTGTCAAATTAAACGTTAGTTTTATTCCGCATTTGTCAAGCCACTCGTAAAAGTTTTAAATCGCCTATTCACCCCCCCTCTAGGCGACATCCTTGTACTTTAATTTGGTATCAGAGCGGGTCTCTCATTTTTAGGCTTCACCGCCTTGAGAGCAAAGATGTCGGCTAGGGGATTAGTGCACAATCACACTTTTATATTTGATGGCACTAATTATGATATATGGAAAACTTGCATGCTTATCCACTTTCGAGATATAAACCCAAATATAGAGAGAATTTTAGATATGGGTTTCTCTCCTCCTAAGGATCCCCAAAGTCTATCTTTAGAGGAGAAGAGAAACTCTTATCTTAATTCTCGAGCTACTAATGTGCTTGTTGATTTTGTGAGTGATGCAGTTATTCTTGCAATCATGCCTTTTCGTAGCGCTCATGATTTTTGGACAAAGCTTCAAGACAAATATGATATGTACAACAAGATTGAGGATGATTGTATTCCCTCCACTTCCGGTCGTGATGAACTCTCTTCCACTTCACCAAAGTGTAGCAAGACACAAGGTAACTCTATGGTGAGTGGTGATGGAAATTGCAATGTTGATAGTGAGCTTACTTGTGATGATCATTCATCTCTATCTCATTGCCATGATTCATCTTTGGACTTAAACACTTCTAGCACCATAAATGCTTTACATGCTTGTGTTGATAGTCCTTGCATATCATGTGTATGCTCCTTGAACACATCTCATAATGATATGCTCACTTCGTCTTGTTGCCATGATATAAATACCTCTAGTTCCTCTAGTTGTTGTGTGTCTAACAATGTAGAGGAAACCGGAAATTCTATTGGCCAAGACATGGTCTCTCTTGGAGCTTCAAGTATTTATTCATCATCAACTAGTGCTTCCCACATTTGCCTTATGGCTAGGGCTTCAAAGGTATCTCCTACTTTGGAACCCAATATATCTAGTGATGATGATAATGAGGATAATGAAGAAGAGGATGATCATCTTGCTTCTTTAATTGAGAAGAGTGAAATGATTTTTCATGCTATTCATAAGAATAAAATTGCTTGCTCTTACTTCTATAAGATTTTAGCTATTGCCACCGAGAGTAATAAAATTATTGAGGAGCATGAAAATACCATCTTTAAAATGCAAGATCATGCCCGTGATTACGCGGATGAGATCGCGGATCTAAAAGAAGCTCTTGAAGAAGCACAAACCACCAAAGAATCTCTTGAGGAGACCTTTACTCTAGAATTGTCTAAAGTAAAGAAATCCCATGAAGGAGCATTTGAGGTGGCAAATGCTTTAGAAATAAAATATAATGAGCTTGAAGTTACTCACGCTATACTCCTTGAGAATTTTGAGCTTCTTAAAAATGACTCTAGGGTCGTTTCGAGTAAGCCCATTATTCCCACCGAGTTGCATGAGCAACTTAAAGCTTCAAACTCAAATGAGCTTACTAAATTGCCTTCTCCTATTTCCATTAATGATGATGCTTGTGCAACTAACTCTAATTCTTGTGAAGCATCTATTTTGAAGGAGAATGTTGAGCTAAGGGCTCAACTTGATTTGCTAACTAGCAATTATGGGAAATTGGAAGAAAGCCATGGAAAGCTCTCAAGCTCCCATGAGGATCTTCTAGCTTCCCATGATAGGCTAAAGTTATCTCATGAGGCTATTATGTCAAAGGTAACATCTAGTGAGCCTCATGTGGACATTTGCACTTCTCAAAATGCTATATTACCAAGTGCTAGTCCTAGTAATTCATCCACTCATAATATTGCTACATCTTGTGATGAATTACTTTCCTTGCCTTGTTGCTCTAACAATGAAGCTTCTATTTCCTCTAGTACTTGTGTTATTACTAACCATGTAGAGGAAATCGAAGAGCTCAAGGCCCAAGTCACTTCATTGAAGAAAGACTTGGTAAAGAGTCATGAAGGGAAAACCATACTCGACAATATGTTGAGTGTGCAAAAATCCCCCAATGACAAGTGTGGACTTGGATTTATCTCCAACAACAAGAAGAAGTCCAATATGAT
Source organism: Dactylis glomerata (assembly GCA_007115705.1). Classification (NCBI taxonomy): domain Eukaryota; kingdom Viridiplantae; phylum Streptophyta; class Magnoliopsida; order Poales; family Poaceae; genus Dactylis; species Dactylis glomerata. The sequence continues at coordinate 2,994,137 of QXEO01000542.1, read as the reverse complement.
CAAGAAGAAGAAGGGCCAAGGACAAGTGAAAGATCCGGCCAAGATTGTTTGCTTCAAGTGCAAAATTGAAGGGCACCATGTTAGATCTTGCCCTTTGAAGAAGAAGGCACTAGTTGAGAAGCAACAATGGAAGCGGCCTCAAGTTCAAGGCCATGCTCAACCTCGTGTTGAAGAAAAGTCACTTCCCAAGAAGAATCAAGCTAATGCTCCCATTGCGGAGAAATCAAGTGAGAAGAAGGTGAAGAAAAGAACTTGCTACATATGCCGTGAGAAGGGTCACCTTTCTTCTTCATGCACTATGGGTAACTCATCCAACCCTATCATAATTGATGATGCTTATTCTCTTTGCAAGGATAAGGTTGGCAATGTGTTTGCCAAATATATTGGTACTCAAAGTGGTGTCAAGAAAAGAACCATTTGGGTTGCCAAGCCTATTGTGACTAACCTCTTAGGACCCAACTTGGTTGGGGACCATCACACCAAAACTTGATCAATAGGTGTTTGATGGAGGGCATTAGAGACTTGGCTATATCATGAAGAATTAAGGGATCTTCATCAATATATTGTCTCAAGTCAAGTCAATTGGATTATCTTGTTTATATCATATATCTAATGTTCCTCTTTGCGGTAACATGTACTCAACTTATCTACATTGAAAGTTACTCGCCCCTTTTGCATGTGTTGGTTGTGTTCCATTACATGTGTTGGTATATGTTGTGCTACCTACTTGTTTTATTTTGATTAATCAAGTATGTACTTGTGGGTTTGCACACCATGTATGTGTGTTTGTGTTTGAGCCTATTGCATCTTCTTTTATATTATTTGGCTCTTTTGAGAGACTAGTGGGCTATCCCATTTTGGGGGAGTGATATGCTTTGGCACTTCACAATCCTAAATATGTGTGCACATGAGGAATACCACTTAGTGTCGATATTTGAATTTATCTTGTCTCTATGTGGTATATCATGTTCATGAGAAATTCAAATTCTATAATATCCATTAACATTTGCCTCTTGTGAAAATAAATGCTTTATCACATTATGGGGGAGTAATATGCTTTGTGCATACTACAAACCAATAAAATGTGCATATTTGAGGTTGTGTCACATAGTGTTGATATTGCAAATTATCTTTCTTCTATGTGACATGTTTGCTCAAACAAGTTTCAATTTGCCAAATTGTTTTATTGCTCTTGTTTTAGATCTTGTTTGTGAGATACATTCTTGGTAGGGTTTTCCTAAATCATGGAATTCTACATCAAAATTGGAAAACCATTTACTTCAAGTTATCCTAATCATTGCTTTGCGTGATTGTTTAACTATTTGAGTCTATCAAGAATATCTTCTTTTGCATGGTGTTGAATTCTTATCCTTTTCATATGCTTCTTGTTGTGAAGATGATCTTGGTTTTATGTGTAAAATACCACCGGGAAATTAATAACTCCAAATACCTCTTGTCCTTGGACAATTGGTACTTTATTTTGTGGTATATATATATTGATCATATTTACATTGGTTATTGCTTTTAATTTCCTTATCTCTTGCCAAGAAATGTATTTGTTTTTTTTTCCATTGTCTTCCTTGACTCTTTTGTTTCCATTTGATTTTGTTGAACTTGTTTTGTGTTATTTTTAATGTAGGTAGAGATAATGATCCCATTTGTGTGCATTTTGTATTCAAATGCAAAATCATAAATAATGCACTAATCTTGGGGGAGCTCTCCTATATTTTCTATAACATACTCTTGCGGCTTATTTCAATTGGTATTGGTTATTGTTGGAAGACAAATCTTTTTGTTTTTGGTACTTAGTGTGCCATCATAAAAAGAGTGGAGAGTTTGGTTTGTTTGTTGGAACCTTGCTCTCTTTGGGAGAATGGCTATCTCTTTTCTTGATTTTGCTCTATATTCTTAAAATGAGATAAGTCATTGGGCATGTGTCTTTTAGTGATCCTTTATGCTCATTGGCGTTTGCTTTGTTCACTTGGTGGACTTTGGAGTCAATATTGTGTTGAATTGATCCTTTGATATAATTTGGACAACTTTTGGGTTTTCACACCTTCGTGTGACTCTTTGGTCTTCTTGGTGTTTCGTCCAAATTGTATCTCCCTTTGGCTCTTGAAAGTTTTTAGCATGCATATTTACTTACTACATATTTTATGGCATGCTTTGCTTTCTTTGATCCAATATATAGGGTAAACTCCAATAAATCCTAAATCGGCTAAGATGTGCATGAAATTCAAGTTCATATCTATATGCACATATTTATGTGGAGCTTGTCCTATATATTGTAGTGTCTCTAACTACTTCGGATCCAATGAGTTTGGGGACCATATTGTACTTGAATATGTTTTAGGTACATGAGAGATATATTGGTGCTTGTCTCAATAATAAAGATGAAGCGGTGACTAGTTGATAATTTGTGGCAAGCTAGGATTATTGAAGAACTCCTATCTACTACATCCTTCCAATGATATCTCGGTAACAAGTATCTTATTCATGCATACTTTTCTAGCATCTAACCTTGTGTGGGTCATTTCATGGCATGAAAATCTTTATTTGCAATGATCTTAATGAAACCTCTTTATTGTAAATGTGAGTAATTTGAGATGAGTGCATTTTTTGGGAAACCCTTCCCAAATATGTCTATCTAGCAATTTTATTGCATATCATTTCCTCAAGTTCCTCACATGTGCAATATTGATGAAAGTGCAAATTTAGTTCTTTCTTTTGGTATACTTATTCGTGATACTTGTTGCTTTTCTCAAAACATCCCAACTATCTTCTTTCCCTTGTTGATATTTGTGATGTCTTTGACATGTTTGTGGTTGAAGTTCTTCAATATGCAATAAGATAAATTGAGCCTTTGGCCATGCTTTAAAAGCAAAAATCTCATTGGTATATTGCATGAACTTCTTTAGATATCATGTTCTATTCTTTGTATCTATTTTATGTGTATATGTTTCTTTGTGATAATTATCTTTGTGATGTTGTCTACTTAGAAACTTATACACATGAGAGATGATATCTCCTTAATTGATATCTTTTTTTCTTTCTTGTGTGTTGGGATGGAATGCTAAGCAATATCATTCATTGAGGACTATGTGGATGCTCTTTGTGCATCCTTGTACTAGTCTTATAATATGCTTTCATTCCTATCACACATTCCTTTGGTTGAGCCATTTAATATGTCAGTTCCTTACTTGTTGCTCAACCATTTCTTTGATACAAGTGTTAAGAATATTGTCTTTTCTATGATCTCTTGCTAATGGTTGCTTTTAAATGATAGTGAGGGAGTGAGGATTCCATGTTGTGCAAATTGTTTTGAAATACAAAAAGTCTATCTTGTGCACGTACCTTGGGGAGCTTCTTCATTTTATTTAAAGCACCATTTTGCGGTTATCATAGTATTTTGATGTCACTTGGTATCATTTTGTTTTGAATAATATCGAGGGAGTGATGATTCCATGTTTATGCACCTTATACTTCAATTCATATGGAATATGTTGTGCACAAACCTTGGGGAGCTTCTTCATATTATTTAGAGCATTGTTTTGGTCTTCTCATAATATCTTTATTTGACTCGCTATTTGGATCTTTTGATTTCTATCTTCATTTGTTGGAAGTTTAACCATCATGTCATCCTATTTTGTTTGCATTTTTTGATCCTCAATATAGTTTGATTTCCTCCAAATTTTGTCCTTGAATTTGTGCATGTGTTTTCACCTTTTTGTGCCATGCACACCTTGAGGAGGAACTCTCACTATATTGGCCTTCTAAGCCTTTTCGCCCATTTTGGCAATGGATGCCAATGGAGGAGAAGTTTTGAGGGTTTGAATGGAATTTGGTTTCATGCTTTTGTTTTGTTCTTAAGCATTTGCCTTGCATGCTTTGCATGGTTGAGTATATATAGTGAAAACTCCAACAACATTGGTTAGCAATATATGCAATGAAATTCAAGTTCATTCACACGTGCATAGATTGTGGGGGGAGTTTGCTCTATATATGATGGTTCTACTAACATCACATACTTTTGTAGTATTTGATGTTAGTGTAACCATCTTAGTCCTTTAAATTCATTATATAAACCCTCTCAAAGAGATTGTCATCAATTACCAAAATGGGGGAGATTGAAAGAGCATTTGCCTCCATGTGTGGTTTTGGTAATTAATGACAATCCCTATGAACTAATGTTTGCATCGAGTTTTATTTGTAGGACTTGTCCGTAGACAACGCTTGAGCCATTTGTTGGTTTCAAGGTTGTAAGAAGTTGCAAATAAAGAAGTCTATGTGATGATCAAGGGAGTTGAGCCTATATAGATTGTGTCTTGAGGAATAAGATGATGGAGTGAACTCTCATGTGCATTCTCAAGACATCATTCTTAAGAAGGAAGAAGATGAAGTGCAATGTTGATCAAGTCGAAGCGCAAGTTCAAGATAGGCCGAGCAAGCGCAATCAAGAAAGGTAGTCCAACTTGAGGGTGTCAAGACCGTCATCATCTAGCTCAAGTGGATTGCAAGGCAAAGGTTTATTCTTGATAGGTTTTCTCTTCTACCGGTCTCGTGTGTTAGTTTGGAGACCGGATTATAGGATTGGTAGCCGTACTATCAAGAGGGGCTCTCGAGTGAGTAACTTAATTGTATCGTTCGGAGAGAGCTCAAACCTTTGCATACTTGGCATTATCTTTTTTGGTTCTTATTTGGCTTTTATTCATGTGAGGTTCTAGAGCTTGTGGTTATTTCCATGACAAACTCTAGGTCATCAAAAATGGATTTCGTATGGAACTCTTATTGCGTTTTTGGTGTTTGAAGGTTTTACCGGTTCTTCTTTATAGCTAAGTCAAACCTTTTATCATTTGGCTTCATCCTCCTTTGTTGGACTATGATGTTTCTATGAATATAGTTGTAGAGCTTGTTGTGGTGATTCCAACAAGCCCAAGATCATCGAAAACGGAGTCCGGATGCAAAAGTTACAGCCGTTTTCGTACTGATGTTTTCCCCAGGGCCGGAAATTCCGCCCCTGAGACCGGAATTTCCGGGGGGCGGAAATTCCATAATTTCCGGCCCTGCGAAATTATGCTAAGTCTTTTGTGGTGCAACCTGCAGTAGGGGGGCGGAAATTTGGGCCGGAAATTTTACAAGGGGGGCCCCCGGGCCGGAAATTCCGCCCCCGAGGCCGGAATTTCCGGGTTAAAAATCCTGTAACGGTCAGATTTCGTGCGGGGGCTATATAAAGCCCCTTCTTCCTCATTTGGAGGTTGGCTCTTCCATTTCTCTCTCCTCCATTCTTGACCTTGAAGAGCTTGCCCTTCCTCCCCATCCCTCCCATAATTCTTGCATCTTTTTGAGGGAAAAGAGAGAGGAGATCTAGATCTACATTTCCACCAATCACTTTCTCCTCTTTGTGAGGGGAACCTATTGGATCTAGATCTTGGATTTCTTTGTAGATTTCCTTCTTGTTCTTCCTCTCATATCCCTCCATAGCATTTGTTGCTTTGGTAGGATTTGGGAGAGAAGGATTTGAGCACTTCGTGTGTTCTTGCCATTGCATTTGGTGCATTGGTTTGAGTTCTCCTCGGAGATTCGGTAGTGAAAGTTCGTTGAGCCTTTTACTCTTGGGTTCTTGGAACCCTAGACGGCTTAGTGGCTTAGTGGTTACTTGGGGACCTCCAATTAAGTTGTGGAGATCTTCCCAAGCTTTGTGGTGCCTCCGTGGCAATTCCTTGGGGACCTCCAATTAAGTTGTGGAGATCTTCCCAAGCTTTGTGGTGCCTCAGTGGCGATTCTTGGGAGCCTCCAATTGAGTTGTGGAGATTGCCCCAAGCTTGTACGGGTTCGGTGACCGCCCTCAAGTGTCCCATAGTGGTCGGGTCTTCCATCTTGGTGGGAGGGCTCGAGGAGATTACGGTGAGCCTCCGTGGCGTTTGGGGAGCCTTGTGCCTCCACACCGCTCCAACGGAGATTAGCACTCGCAAGGGTGTGAACTTCGGGATACATCGTTGTCTCTGCGTGCCTCGGTTATTTCTATACCCGAGCTCCTTTACTTATGCAATTTACTTTGTGATAGCCTTCGTGCTTGAAGTTATATATATCTTGCTATCTCATAGTTGCTTATCTTGTTTAGCATAAGTTGTTGGTGCACATAGGTGAACCTAGTTTATTTAGGTTTTGTTTGCTTGTCAAATTAAACGTTAGTTTTATTCCGCATTTGTCAAGCCACTCGTAAAAGTTTTAAATCGCCTATTCACCCCCCCTCTAGGCGACATCCTTGTACTTTCACCTAGTCTGTGCAATTCTGATGCTATCACCTTCCTTTTGGGTTCATCAAATCGTCGCAATGGTTGCTTGACTGGCTTTGCCTTAGGATCTACATTTAACGCGTGCTCGACAAGTTCCCTGGGAACCCCTAGCATGTCCGAAGGACACCAGGCGAAGATTTCCCAGCGCTCACGGAGGAACTCGACGAGCGCGCTTTCCTATGCGGGATCTAAGTTCACCGCAATTGATGTCGTCTTGTTTGGGTCTGTAGGGTGGACCTGGATCTTCTTCGAGTCCTGAGTTGTGTCGAAAGCCTGATCTGGCAGGGATCGTCCAACGTCGGGTAGCACATTATGATCGGTTTCCCCTTTCAGCCTCTCATATTCTGCTGTCATGCCGAAGGTTTGCGCCATTCTACTGAATTCTCTGTCGCAAGTGTTGGCTACTTCGAAGCTCCCTTGCACTGTAATTGTTCCTTTGGGTCCTGGAATTTTCAACGTTAGATATGCGTAGTGAGGTACTGCCATGAACTTTGCAAATGCTGGGCGCCCTAGAATTGCGTGGTACTGTGATGGCCAGTCCATGACTTCGAATTCCAACTTCTCCCTGCGATGGTTGCTGCTACTGCCAAAGCAGACGTCGAGTTCTATTTTCCCCAGGGGGTAATTTGCAACTCCTGGTACTATTCCATGGAAAGAGCAATCTATTGGCTTCAGGCTTGTCAGTGATATACACATTGCCTTCAGGGTTCTAGCATATATTAGGTTTATGCCACTTCCTGCATCCATAAACACTCTCCCGATGTCGTATCCTCCTATTTGCGCCTTTAACACCATTGGCGAGTGGCCCGGCCTGGGAACTTTCCTTGGGTGGTCTGCTCTACTGAACTTAATTGGTTGGTCTGACCACCGCATGTATTCAGTGGTGGCTGGTGGCGATGTTATTGCTAGGTTTACTTGCCTGGATATGCTCTTTCGCTCTTTCTTTGACTTAGGCACCGGTTGAATCATTGCTGATATGTAAACTTTCGACTCTAGGTGCCTTGCTAGCCTTTGTACCTGATATCCTTGACTTGTGTTTTCTCCTTGCCATCCCCCTTGGCTTGAGCCCATGGCATTTTGTAGCCTTAGGAACGTTCTACAATCCTTCATCTGGTGATTTGAGACTCTTTTTCCATCAAGATATGCGTAGTGGATTCGACAAGGTCCGTATAGCATATCCTCGGCCGACGGGCCAGAGTATCTCGGTTTTTCTACTCCTTTTGCCTGAAACCTCATGTTTTCATATCCTTTCTCTTCTTCTGCTCCGTCACCCGCGGCTACCTGATTTCGCCTTCCTTGGTTATCCTTGCTGCGGTGTCGTCTCCTCTGTCTACTTGTTCTGTCGACTTCTGGTGAACGTCCTCTTTTGTTATTATATGCGTCCTCTCCATCAGCGAATTTGTTGGCTTCTTCCATTAGCTCGGCTATTGTCGTTGGTCTTGTTCTTCCTATTTCTTCCACGAGATCTGAGCGACGAAGTCTGGCCAAAAAAGCGTCTATTGCTCGTTTGTCGGAGATGTCCTCTGCTAAGTTTTTGATTACACTCCATCGTTGTATATAAGAATGTAGAGTTTCGCCTTTCCTTTACACACATGTTTTGACTTCCTCCAGTGATGCTGGGCGCTTGTATGTTGAACGGAAATTTCTCGCGAATTGGCTTTCGAGTTCTCCCCAACTTCTAATGGATTCGTTGGGTAGGGTATTCAACCAGGACCGTGCTGCGCCGGTGAGGTGTAGCTGCAAACTTTGCATTGCAGTCGCTTTTGTTCCCCCTAGTATCTGTACTGCTTGCAGATAATCCGATAACCATAGGATAGGCTCTTGCGACCCATCATATTTTTGCTGGTCATGTGGTAGTTTGAATCCTTTGGGTACCCGCGTTTTGCGAACCCTGCGGGTAAAGCACAACGCGCCCATCTCTTTTTCATCGTCTTCATAATTTTCCTCCCTCCAGGCGTGGCGTGATTTATTTACTCGAGCCTGTGCTATTATATTTCTTGCGTCCTCTCTCCTTTTTTGTCGCCTTTCCTCTTCTGATGACTCACTAGACTCGTTTCGTGTGATATTGTGTTTGAACTTCTCCTTTCGCCTTCCTTTGTAGTTTGTCAACTTTGTCTCTGGACCTTTTCCCCTGATCTTGTCTTCTATTATCCCGAGGCTTCGTATTGCGGCTTGGTGCATGTCTTCCCGCGGATCTCCGGGTTCAGGCCGCGTGGTTAGTAAATATGCATGTGCTGCTATCAACGCTGCTTCTGGTGTTTCTTGCATGAAGTCTTCTTCCTCCTCTTCTGGCTGTGGAGTAATACTCCTCGAATATCTTTCCTCTCTACTTTGCACTGCTGCCCCTCTGTTGTGCTTTGGGTCTCCGCGCCTTTCCCTGCTATACTCTGAATCCTCGCTATAATCATCCCAATACTCTCCTTTTGACATGCTGTTGTTATCTTGAAAGAACATGTCTCTTTCCTCTCTTAGTTTCTTCTTATGCTGGTGCAATGCGTACTGATATCCCATTAAAACTTCTCTTCTCGATCCTTCGGGTACTTCTGTGCCATGATTTACAGCTGACATAATGATTCGCCACTCTCCAGCTGAGACACGAACCTTCTCTTTTTCCCTTTTCTTGCACTCCTTTACCTTGTCGACTTGCTTGTCGACCCCTTCGTTGTTGTTTTCTTCCTCTGCTTCAGTGATAATGACGCATAACTGGTGTATTCTTTTGGAGACGCCACTACTTCCAGCGGCGAAGTCCCTTGTACTATTGTGCGTTTTGCGCGTTGTTTCTTCCAAGTCGAGTTTTTCTCGAATATTGTCGCCTTCTGTGGTTTTTGCTTCTCCTAGGCTGTCCGGCAAGTTTACCTCGCTGGAAGAGTCTTCCGATGATTCCAGCATTACCACTGTTTCGGGCTTACTTGCCGACGGATCTTGTTTCGTCGAATCCGAGAGGCGAGATGAACCCGATGGCCCGATGAAGATGCTTAGACTTCTGATTGTCAACTCCTTCTCTTGATTTTCGTTGACTTCTGCACTGCTGTTGGCTAAAAGCGAAAAAGCCGTCGAATTCATGATTCCAACGCCCTGGTCCCCATGGTTGGCGCCAATTGACGAGGGTTAACTCGACGAATGTCCTAGATGAAGGACTTAGGATCGTGGAGATAGGGCGTCAGATGAACTCGAAGGTAAGGTTAGTCGAAATAGGTGTATATCGAAAGTAAACTTGGGTGTTGAACCTGGCTTACTCTCAATCTGGCCTACACCGTCCCCTCCTAGCCCCTATATATAGGTGGCCAGGTCTCGAGGATCGGGTAGGGTCCGATACAGATTACAATATCGACATACGGTAAGAACTCGTATCTCGACTATCATTACAATTGGGCCTAGCTTAACGGGCCTCAGGGGTACTCAACTAACGGGCTCTATTAGCTATACCCTTGTCACCTTCCAAGTGTGATTTGTCCTTTTCCTACACATTCAATAACAAGATAATCAGTAGATACCATTTTTCCTAGGACTTTTGTATAAACTCCTTCAGCTATTCCAACGGGAAATATAGTGGCATTATTAGTAAGAGAAATTTCTTCTCCCTCCTCAGAAAGTTTCCAAAGACTCAAAGATTCATAAACATCCTTTAGCATAAGACAAAATTCAGACATAATATCACAACGAGCATGAAAAGTTTCACCATTAATGGTGATTTTTACCGTAGGGTACCAACTCGAAGGTTCAGAATTTATTGGCACATAATCAAAATACTGGCGCAAAGTACTATAGCAAGTATTCAAACTAGCAGTGTGAGTCTCAAGAGTATTAAGTCTATTAAAAATGCTCACAAGAGAGGAATCAAAATCAGTTGGCATGCTATAAATTGTAATCAACTTTTTTATAATATTGAAAGCTTGATCTCCATCACAATGAAGGAAATCTCCCTCTGCTGTAGCATCCAAAGCATATCTATAACGAAGAGCAAGTCCAAAGTAAAAGCAACTAAGAAGCAAACTCAAAGTCATTTTCGGTTCAATTTTTCCATGCCAATCATAAATTCTAAACCAAGCTTCTTTGAAACTTTCCTCACTCTTTTGTTTGAAAGTGAAGATCATTTCCTCGGGTGACAAAGTAGTAGCAACTAAACTAGACATAATACACAACTATAAAGGAAACTAATTTTTTTGTGTTTTTGAAAAAACGATGCAAGCAAAAATAAAGTAAAGCAAAACTAAAACAAAGTAAAGGATGTGCGTGCGAAACTCCCCTTGCAGAAGTCTTCTTTATCCCCGGCAACGGTGCCAGAAAATTAGCTTGATGCGGGCAGGATGAACACCTAGTTGGGAACCCCAAGAGGAAGGTATGATGAGTACAGTAGCAAATTTTCCCTCAGTAAGAAACCAAGGTTTATCAAACCAGTAGGAAAAACCCAAAATTGAGAAGGTGATGTTTGCTAGCTTAGTGACACTCCAACAAGGGCGCCGTTAACGATACGTGTTAGCGCGTCTTCAACTAGTAGCAACGCAGAACCTGCACACAACACAACCAAGTACTTTGCTCCCAACTTACGATGAGGTTGTCAATCTCACCGGTTTGCTGTAAACAAAGGAATGAGTGTATCAAGTGGAAAACAATAGTAGTATGCGAGAAAGTAAACAGTGCGAGTAAAAGTAAAACGGTCTAACAATGTAAAAGAAATTGGACCAGGGTCCACAGTTCATTAGTGGTGTCTCTCCATAAGATAAATAACAACATGCCAGGTAAACAAATTACAGTTGGGCAATTGATAGAATAAAGATAATGTGCATATGTCACGAGGATCACTATGAGATTTACTCTGGGCATTACAACAAAATACATAGACCGCCATCCAACTGCATCTATGACTAATAATCCACTCGTGGGGAATCATCCGAGGACCCCGAAAGTATTAAGTTGCGAACAACAAATAACTGCATTAAGCAAAGTGTGTAATGTAAACAAAACGAATGTCCTTGGACACAAGAATGTTGTTTTCTCCCTAGTGGCAATAGCACATCTACAACCTTAGAGGTTTCTGTCACTCCCCCAGATTAAATAGAGGCATGAACCCAACTATCGAGCATAAATACCCCCTCTTGGAGTCACTAGTATCTACTTGGCCAAGATAGCTACTAACAATGGAGAGCATGCAAGATCATAAACAACATAGAGATAACATAAGATAATATTCAGCACATCAACTTAACATAACACCAATATTCATCGGATCCCAACAAACACAACATGTAGAAATACACAAAGATGATCTCGATTATGTAAGGCAGCTCACGAGATCTAAATATAAAGCACATGGTGGAGAAGACAACCATCTAGCTACTGCTATGGTCCCATAGTCCAAGGTAGACTACTCACTCATCGCGCCGGAGGCAAGCATGGCGATGAAGAAGACCTCCGGTGGCGATTCCCCTCTTCGGCAGGGTGCTGGGAAGAGCTTCTGGACCCTCCCGATCTCGGGTTGACGATGACGGCGGATCGTGATGTGTTTCTGGAAAATTGATCGGGTCCTTAGGTTTTTCCCGTCGGGGGGTCTTTATAGGTGAAGGGGCAGCGTCAGAGGTGGACCAGGGCGGCCTCACACATAGGGGGCGCGGGCCAGGGGCTGGCCGCGCCACCCTGTTGTGGGGCTGGCCCGTGGCCTCCTCTGTCTCCTCTTTGGACTTCTGGAAGCTTTGTTAAATATCTGGATGTTCGGCTTTTGTTTCATCCAATTCTGAGAATATTTCCTGTGTAACTTTACTGAAACACAAAAACAACAGAAAATAGGGAACTGGCACTGTGGCATCTTGTTAATAGGTTAGTTCCGGGAAATGCATAAAAATGCCACGAAGTGTAACAAAACACTAAGCTAATTGTGTAAGAACAAGCATGGAGCATCAAAAATTATAGATACCTTGAGATGTATCAGTAAACAAATTACAGTTGGGCAATTGATAGAATAAAAAAGTGTACAAATGTCATAAGGATCACTATGAGATTCACTTGGGCATTACAACATAATACATAGACCATAATCCAACTGCATCTATGACTAATAATCCACCCTCCGGATATCGTCCGAGCAACAATTGGGTATTAAGTCGCAAGCAACAGATTATCGCCTTAAGCAAAGTGTGTAATATAAACAATACAAATGTCCTTGAATACAAGATTGTTGTTTTCTCCCTAGTAGCAATATCACATCTATAACCTTAGAGGTTTCTGTCACTCCCCCAGATTACTAGAGGCATGAACCCACTATCGAGCATAAATACTCCCTCTTGGAGTCACTAGCATCTACTCGGCCAAGATATCTACTAGCAACGGAGAGCATGCAAGATCATAAACAACATAGAGATAACATAAACATGATAAATCAACAATTCAACTTGACATAGTACCAATATTCATCGGATCCCAACAAACACAACATGTAGAATTACACAACGATGATCTTGATCATGTTAAGCAGCTCACAAGATCTAAACATGAAGCACATGGAGGAGATGACAACCATCGAGCTACTGCTATGGACCCATAGTCCAAGGTAGACTACTCACACATCACTCCGGAGGCGGCCATGGTGATGAAGAAGGCCTCCGGCGATGATTCCCCTCTCTTGCAGGGTGCCGGGAAGAGCTTTTGGACCCTCCCGATCTCGCGTTGACGATGGCGGTGGCTTCTAGTAGGTTTCGTGGAAAATTGATCGGGTCTTTTAGGTTTTCCCGTCGAGGGGAATATATAGGTGGAAGGGCAGCATCAGGAGGTGGGCCAGGGGCCCACACCATTGCCCGGTGCAGCCAGGGGGTGGCCCGCGCCGTGGCATGGTGCGGCCGCCCTCTGGTGCCCCTCCGTCTCTCCTTTGGACTCCGTGACGCTTCGGGAAAAATAGGAATTTTGTCTTTTGTTTCGTCCAATTCTGAGAATTTTCTATGTAGCTTTTTTGAAACACAAAAATAGCAGAAAATAGGGAATTGGCACTTTGGCATCTCGTTAGTAGGTTAGTTCTAGAAAATGCATAAAAACGCCACGAAGTGTATCAAAACACAAAGCAAATGGTGTATAAACAAGCATGGAGCATAAAAAATTATAGATACATTTGAGACGTATCATATCTCTATGTTGTTTATGATCTTGCATGCTCTCTGTTGCTAGTAGATATCTTGGCCAAGTAGATGCTAGTGACTCCAAGAGGGAGTATTTATGCTCGATAGTGGGTTCATGCCTCTAGTAATCTGGGGGAGTGACATAAACCTCTAAGGTTGTAGATGTGTTGTTGCTACTAGGGAGAAAACAACAATCTTGTGTTCAAGGACATTTGTATTGTTTATATTACACACTTTGCTTAAGGCGATAATCTGTTGCTTGCAACTTAATACCCAACGGTTGCTCGGATGACATCCGGCGGGTGGATTATTAGTCATAGATGATGGTAGATTACGGTCTATGTATTATGTTGTAATGCCCAAGTAAATCTCATAGTGATCCTCATGACATTTGTACGCTTGCTTTATTCTATCAATTGCCCAACTGTAATTTATTTACCCAGCATGTTATTTATCTTATGGAGAGACACCTCTAGTGAACTGTGGACCCCGCCATTCTTTTACATTGTTATTACCATTTACCATTTACTCATTTTATTTACATTCTTGCGAACTACTATCTTTTACCACTCGATACGCTTAATCCCTTGTTTATAGCAAACCGGTGAGATTGACAACCTCAATGTAAGTTGGGGCAAAGTACTTGGTTGTGTTGTGTGCAGGTTCCACGTTGCTGCTGGTGCAAAGCTACGCCCTAGACGAGGCGCCATATATAAATTGTCCGGAGCTGTCGCGAAGCTAGCGAGCATCAACCTTTGGAAGTTGGTTCTTTCTCCTACTGGTTCGATAAACCTTGGTTTCATACTGAGAGAAGACTTGCTGCTGTGCTCATCATACCTTCCTCTTGGGGTTCCCAACTGGGCGGACATCTACACGCCATCAAGCAACTTTTCTGGCGCCGTTGCCGGGAAATTAAGAAGTAGAAGCTCCCACGCCAACTACACGCCAGCAATTTTTCTAGCGTCGTTGCCGGGGATAAAGAGGATTTCTACAAGGGAGTCTCTCGCTTCCAATCTTTTACTTTGTTATTGTTTTGCTTTATTTTATTTTTGCTTGCATCTTTTTATCAAAAATACAAAAAAATTAGTTCCTTTGATAGCTTGCATTCCGTTACTTTTACTTTTAGTTCATTATGTTGTTCCCTAAGTATGCTCTGGAGGACCTTACAATAGGTAGTGGTTCTATAATTGGGAAAAGTAACATTGAGGATATCTTTAGTCATGTTAGTATGCATAAAGATGTTGAGGATAGATCTTTAGCCAAACTCGCCCCTAGTTATGAAGTTACTGCTGCTTATTTAGTTCACATGTTGGAGGCTAGGTTTGTTAACCTTAATCCTTTTATGGAATAAATGTTTCTTAAGCTTCATGATATCAAAGACTCCGAAAAGAAAGACTTTATTTTGGAGACTTTGCGTAGAGAATTTAGAGATGTTGCTATAGAAGCTAGGAAAGTTTTTGAGCATTTTAATATGTTTGGCTCACGTCTAAATGTTGTTGGTACAACCAAAGAAGACATCAAAGTACCAATACCTTGCAAACTTGTAGGATTGCATGAAGCTTTGGAAAAGAATTTCGATTGGATTGTTCCTAAAAACCCTTTTGATGAAAGTAGTGAACCCAAGAGTGTTCACAAGGGATCGTCAAAAACTTATTTGGATACAATACAACTCATTGTTGAAAGGACTTCTGCAATTGATCTTAATGCTTCATCGCTTGATAATACTTGATTTCCACTTTCTGCGCCTAGCTCAAAGGCGTTAAAGAAAAGCACTCTTGGGAGATAACCTAATGTTTTCTTTTCAGTAATTTTTCTTTTTTTGAGTCTTGGAAGTTATTACTACTGTAATGACCTCTCCTTATCATTTTTTTTTCATTTTTGTGCCAAGAAGAACCTCTAATTTGAGGAAGGTAAGATTTGGGGAAGTTGCTGTCCTAAAACAGATTTCTGCGCTACACCGTAAAAATTTGTGAAAATTCTCAGAATATCTTTTTGGTCTGCTATTTCTTGTGCACATGTCCCAGGTTATTTCCATACTTTTATTAGTTTTGCACTTTTCTATTTGAGCAACAGAAGGTCCTCGAAAAAATCAATCTTTGTCAGCTGTTCTGTTTTGACAGATTTCTGCCACTATTTGTGTTTGCCTCTCGATCGCTTTCTTTTTTAGTTCTTTTGATCACGGAACTGTTGAGGAAGTTGCTACAGTAGCTTATGTTTTAATGGATGGTATATTTGAGTTTGAAACTGAACCAAAAGAGTAGATTTACTATCATGCTTACACTAATGTTGCTAATAGAATTGTGTGAAGTTTTGTATGAAGGAAATTTTCAAGTGTAGGGAAAGGAGAGTGATGAGATAAAGTATGGACAAAAGCTCAAGCTTGGAGATTCCCATGTCACCCCAAGAAATATCCAAGAGGTACAAGCGTCAAAGCTTGGGGATGCCCCCGAGGCACCCCTTCTTCACCGGGAAAAATTAGGTCACCTTTCAAGACACTATATTTTTATTGCTTCATGTACTATGCATTTTTCTTGGAGCGCCTTTACTTTTGCTTTCAGTTTTATTTTGTTTTATTTGCTGCAATAAATGGTTGGACCCCAACAAATTTCTTTTGGAGAAGACACACTCTATTTTTCATTGCCAAGAACACTCTAGTTTTCACGCTTATCGTTCAACGAGTGTTCTCTTTTTCTAGTATTGCATTTAGCTTTCATTTTTTGCCTTGATTTTTGTTCAAATCTTGTTATATCTTTGTATTAAGGTGTATTTAGACCACTGGTATATGTTGGTTTTCATCCCAAAAGAGTGGTTTCAAAAAGGTTGAATGGTGTTGGAAAAGAGAAAAAAGTTTCATGACTATAGTGGTACAAATGGGAGCTTGTTTAGACTGTGGCTTAGACTTTTGCATGTCATGCTTGATGTTATTTTGATAGTATGCTTAGTAGTTTTTGCTGTAGCATGACTTGTCTCAAATGACTGAGATTGCTTAATATGCCTTTGAAAGAATCATGCGTTGTTTTTATTATATGGGAGCATATTATTGTGGTTTTCTCCTTTGATGTTTTATTTGGGTTGACTTGGCGCATGCTTACAACATGTTTGACTCTATGATCATTTCGTTTTTGACTTGTGATACCACTTTATGTTTCGGTTAATGATATTTTGTCGCTATGCATGATTATGGCCATTATTGCTCTCTTAGTTGGTCGCTCCCAGTCTTTTGCTAGCATTCATTTTGTACTGAGAGGGAATACTTCTCGTGCATCCAACTCCTAAAAACCAAGTTTTCCAATATGTCCACCATATCTACCTATTAGCAATTTGCTATTCCAAGTACATTCGTCTTGCTTTTATCTATCCTTCAAATTAAACTTTTTGTGTTATGTGAAAATTAGTCACTAAAGCTCTCACAAACCTGATGGCACACTTTAATTTTCTTGCTTTTAATAAATTTGACATTGTGGCTCTCTTATGTTGATGTTATGCTTGCATGTTGTAAGTTGGAAGTTAGCCCAGCCATGTCGTCATGGGGCAAGCTTTCAACATTGCACTTTCTCTCATTTAGTTGATATCGTGATCTTTTGTTTATGGATACCTGCGATGTGAAATAAGTTGGAAACTTGTGAGCTCATGGAGTTTGTATATGTGTTAGAGAAACGCCTGGGCTGCTAATCTAAGCCATGCATGATTCATGGTGGAAATTTACATCATACCCATAGTGGACATTTGATGACGCATCTCACAATAAAAATTTATACCAATAGTAAATAAAAGAGATGTTGAGGTGTTCATTGTCTGTTTGTCTTGTCATTTTAATGTGGGCTTGTTCCATGTCATCGGGCAAGAGGTACCCCATTGGCGTTCTCGATGATACATGTATGCTTACAATGACAAGAACTTGGTTGAGACCTAAGTCGAGTAGCATGAGGTTTGGTTATTCGTACTTCACGGGACACGAGATTTTCAACTTATGATTTGTTAAGCATATGCTTTGTAATTGTACTCCCACTAACCTTAACCACTCATCATGCCTATGATGGGGGCAATGAGAGCTCAAAGCTAGTAAGTATCATAATTTTTGGAGGTTTATAAAACTTGCAATCACTGCTTCCCTCTGCGAAGGGCCTTTCTTTTACTTTTATGTTGAGTCTCCACCTTCTACCTTTATGCACCGTCTAAGAGAGCATAGTTGTCATTCTGAGTTTAATGTGCATAGTTCCAAAATTTATTATTGATTGATTCATGATTACGGTTTTGCTTGTTCTTAAATTATTTGTATCTAGTCGCCCTCTTAAACTTGAAGGTGTCCTATGCATTTATGTTTTGCTACTCCATGAAGGACAAGCTGAAAACCACTTTGATATGTTTTTCTATATGGTCGAAACACACACTTGACTTTCAATGCATCATTACTCATGATCTTTTGTTTGTGTTACTTTTCATGTTATAACATGGTTGCTAAGTTTTATTGTCAAGATTATGTCTTTTATGCCCATGTTTAGAGTACTTTGATCTCAGCACTCAATGCTTTACATCATTGATCAAGATTGTGTTGGTGCATGTCACCTCAAAAATTATTGTTTTGTTATCACTTACCTACTCGAGGACGAGCAGGAGTTAAGCTTGGGGATGCTTGATACGTCTCAAACGTATCTATAATTTTTGATGCTCCATGCTTGTTTATGCACCATTTGCTTTGTATTTTATTACACTTCGTGGCGTTTCTATGCATTTTCTAGAACTAACCTATTAACGAGACGCCACAGTGCCAGTTCCCTGTTTTCTGCTGTTTGTGTTTCAGAAAAGCTACACAGAAAATATTCTCGGAATTGGACGAAACAAAAGCCAAAATTCCTATTTTCCCGAAGTGTCACAGAGTCCAAAGCAGAGACGGAGGGGCGCCAGAGGGCGGCCGCACCATGCCATGGCGTGGGCCACCCCCTGGCCGTGCCGGGCTATGGTGTGGGCCCCTGGTCCACCTCCTGACACCGCCCTTCCGCCTATATATTCCCCTCGACGGGAAAACCCTAAGTGCCCGACTAATTTTCCATGAAACATACTGCAAGCCGCCGCCGTCGTCGACGCGAGATCGGGAGGGTTCAGAAGCTCTTCCCGGCACCCTGCCGGAGAAGGGAATCACCGCTGGAGGCCTTCTTCATCACCATGCCTGCCTCCGGAGTGATGTGTGAGTAGTCTACCTTGGACTACGGGTCCATAGCAGTAGCTAGATGGTTGTGATCATCTCCTTGTGCTTCATATTTAGATCTTGTGAGCTGCCTATCATGATCAAGATCATCGTTGTGTAATTCTACATGTTGTGTTTGTTGGGATGCGATGAATATTGGTACTTTGTCAAGTTGATCTATTGATTTATCATCTTTATGTTATCTCTATGTTGTTTATGATCTTGCATGCTCTCCGTTGCTAGTAGATATCTTGGCCGAGTAAATGCTAGTGACTCCAAGAGGGAGTATTTATGCTCGATAGTGGGTTCCTGCCTCTAGTAATCTGGGGGAGTGACAGAAACCTCTAAGGTTATAGATGTGCTGTTGCTACTAGGGAGAAAACAACAATCTTATGTTTAAGGACATTTGTATTGTTTGCATTACACACTTTGCTTAAGGCGATAATCTGTTGCTTGCAACTTAATACCCAATGGTTGCTCGGATGACATCCGGCGGGTGGATTATTAGTCATAGATGTAGTTGGATTATGGTCTATGTATTATATTGTAATGCCCAAGTAAATCTCATAGTGATCCTCATGACATTTGTACGCTTGCTTTATTCTATCAATTGCCCAACTGTAATTTATTTACCCAGCATGTTATTTATCTTATGGAGAGACACCTCTAGTGAACTATGGACCCCGGTCCATTCTTTTACATTGTTATTACCATTTACTATTTACTCGCTTTATTTACATTCTTGCGAACTACTATCTTTTACCACTCGATACACTTAATCCTTTGTTTACAGCAAACCGGTGAGATTGACAACTTCACTGTAAGTTGGGGCAAAGTACTTGGTTGTGTTGTGTGCAGGTTCCACGTTGCTGCTGGTGCAAAGCTACGCCCTGGACAAGGCGCCATATATAAATTATCCGGAGCTATCGCGAAACTAGCAAGCATCAACCTTTGAAAGTTGGTTCTTTCTCCTACTGGTTCGATAAACCTTGGTTTCATACTAAGGGAAGAGTTGTTGTTGTGCTCATCATACCTTTCTCTTGGGGTTCCCAACTGGGCGGACATCTACACGCCATCAACCTCAACATTCTAATATTCTTCTAGATTTGGTGGCACTTGAGATGAGCTTAGAGCATCTCTAACATATCACTTAAAAGCGGTCAAACCCTTAAAATAACTGCTTTTAAGGTTTTGGTCTAAAAAATGATCCAGAATAAATCTCGTAAAAGCGGTCCAGCCCTGAATTTTTTAAAAGGGGTCTTTAGATCAATCCGCGAGAACCTTGAATTCTTAGTTTTTGATGTGAAACTGGTGGTGCCCTTTAAACTGGTCAACGCTCCAACTGTCACTGGAGCACCGCCTCAACTATCACCGGAAGTTCTCCGAAAATTTGTGCCGCTCCTCCGCTCACCCTGCACTATCGGAGAACATCAAAAGATGTGCATTGTCTACCTCATCCTCCTCAACAAGTATTGTGTGCCAGCCAGCTCAGAGCCCTTTGAATTTGAAGCTTCGTCATCATGTCAAGCCGGAGCTCGCCGTGACCGATTTGACCTCCTCTCACCTCGTCTGCCTCCCCTGGCCACATACATGAGCGTTTCGTGGGGCCACGTGGGCCAACGGTGACTCGGCGGGGGCTAGGGCGGAGCGCTCCAGGGGCGGCATGACGGGGGCCAGGGTGGAGCAGCAGTAGGAGCAGGCGTGTGTGGCTGGGGAGAGCGTGTGGGGGCCAAGGCGGCGTTGCAGGGGCGACGCGGAGGGGCGACGCAGCCTGTGCAATGCGGCTAGGAAGAAGAAGAAAAGGAGAGACAAAAAGAAAGATAAAGGGGAAAATGATCTGACAACGATGGGTTCTACATATTTAATGGCTTTTTAAAGTGTCTATTCATGGGTTGCAATTCGAACTGTAAACGGGTTTAAAGTTCCCCTTATACACGTTTTAAGGTTTGTGTTTTTAAGGGATCTGTAAGAGATGCTCTTAGCACTCCTTCACTCCACAACCAATATTCTGCCCCTCTTCTCTCTCTGCCTCTGCCTCTACCTCTTCCTTTGGCTCTTCCTCCCGTACTTGATCTAGCAACATATGTGTGTCCAGTTGATCCCCAAGCTCTGAAGAAGAGATTTGCTATGTATATCGAACTAGAAAAGTGGATTCTGCCATTTTCTCTTGTTGTTGAATAGCCTCCCTTGTTGGCACATATAATGAAAGCCGATAAATAACTTACATTATGTTGCAACTTGTAGACAAGTGTGCTCTTCGCCTAGAATGGACCATGAGACAGAACAAAATATTCGTGAATGATGTGATGTACAAATTCATAAAATAGTTTAATAAAATCTATTAAATATTATACTGTTTCAATATTCAAGTAAAACTAAATGAAGAATCAAGTAAAACTCAGTGAATAATCAAGTAAAATCCATAGAATGTTCAAGTATATTTCTTTAATATTGTAGTAGAGATACTAGTAATTTTAACTGAATTTTAAATAAATACAGTAATATTCAAGTAAAATTCAGAACTTACTTCTAAAATAGTGGGATCATCAATGACACGATTCTCATCAAATATTGTAGCTACTTTTTTCTAAATTTGATCATAGAGTTTGTCTTCTTCTTGTTGCTCTCTAACTTTAAGATTAGGTTTTATTTTCCTTTTTGATGGTGTTGGCTGATCAGGTGCAACATCTTCTTCTGTGATCCTTTTTTTTTCCAACCGGGCTTCCACCCCTTTCCATTACTTGAACGGAAATAACAAAGTCTGGAACAAACAAAACAGAAGTTCTTGAGGGGGAGGTGGGGGGAAAGCTAGCTGAGCAGTATCAGGAAACCCACTGTGTGCGCTCGCCATCGAAACGCACACTATGGGACGAAAACCTGATACCACTAATTATTTCTAAGTTCAACTTATTATAGACCAGGGGCCAGGAACATCAGAGTCTAAAAGAGAAACAGATATGGGAACAGCCGATCGAAACAGCAAAGCCAGCAAGGAGCTTCAGGTCATCGTCACAATCGCCAGCTGGTGAGAGTCCTCCACCTGACGAGAGTACACCGAAGTCGCCACCTGCTTGAGCCTGTTAGCCCCCTCAATAAGCCTCTCCTTATCAGCAGCATCCTTCTGGAGACCTGCCCAGTATATGAGCAAAGAAATAGAGTAGAAAGTAATTACACTAGGGGGTTTCAAACGGAACTTATCAAAAGTAACTCTATTTCGAATATTCCAAATAGCCCAACAAATGGAAGCCAGGATAACCATGTGAAATTTCTCAAAACCTGGAAGAAAAGAATGGAACCAGGCCATAGCTTGCCAAAAGGAAACTGGAATAGAAGTGGAATCGAAAGCCTTGCCCAAAACCCCCCAAACAACTTTAGAAATAGGGCATGTGAAGAAGAGGTGATCATTTGTTTCCTCAAGGTTGCAAAAGGAACAAATAGGAGCACCAGGCCATTGCCTTTTTTTTCATATTTTCTCTAGTCAACACAGCATCTTGACATAACTGCCAAAGGAAGACTTTGATTTTCAGGGGAATTTTAGCCTTCCAAATCCATTTATTATGAGAGCCAGCAAGATTCCTTTCCAGCCAAAGGTAAACTGACTTGGTGGAGAAACAATTCTTTGGATTCAAAGACCAAGAAATGAAATCACTATCATTTGATCTAGGAAGATTCCTCAAGCTATCTTTGATAGCATTCCAATGCAACAAATTATCACCTCTCAAGGTTCTACGAAAAGGGATATGAAAATCAGAAGCAGAAGCATCAAGAATAGTGCAATCTTTGTCCAAGCACAGATCAAAAAGCTCAGGAAACTGCAAAGAAAAAGGAGGTTCACCAGAAATAGAATCTTGCCAAAGCCTACAAATATTGCCTTTCCTAATATTAACTTTCCTCCCAACCATATAAGTGTCTTTAACTTTAAGGATACCTTTCCAACAAGGAGAATCACTAAATCTAGCAGTTACACTGGCCACTGATTTATTCCTTAAGTATTTGGCTTTGACAATGTCTTGCCATAAACCTTGCTCAGTGTCTAACTTCCACCACCACTTGCATAACAAGCTAATGTTTTGTTTACGCAAGTCAAGAACCCCCAAACCACCTTTTTTCTTAGATCTGCAGACCTTAGTCCACTTCACCATGTAATACCCTCTTTTTAATTTCTTCCCATGCCAAAAGAAACGTCTCCTATGTTTATCCATTTTCTCCAGGAAGGTTTTACAAAACAAAAAAAAGAGACATGAAATAGGAAGGAAGGCTAGACAGACAAGCATTGACCAAAGTTAATCTGCCTCCAGAGGAATTAGCCCCTCCAACCCAGGCATCAAGCTTTTTAATAAACTCCTGGTCCAAAGGATCCAAGTCAGAAACTCTGAGATTCCTGAAAGTAACAGGAACACCAAGATACTTCATAGGGAAGGAGCCAACTTGACAGCCAAAAAGAGAAGAATAGAACTCAGCAGTGTTATTATCCCCACCCACCAAAAAAATCTCACTTTTCTGATAGTTAATCTTAAGACCAGACATTAACTCAAACAAATATAATAGCAACTTCAGGTTTAAAGCTTTCTCAGGATCATGAGAGATGCAAAGGATAGTATCATCCGCATACTGCATGATAGCCACACCTTTATCAATAAGATCAGGAGCCAACCCCACCAGGAGATCATTCTGCTGAGCCTTCAAAACCATTTTAGCAAGACATTGAACAGCAGCATTAAAAAGAAAAGGAGACAAAGGATCCCCTTGTCTAACCCCTTTAGCACTCTTAAAGTAGGGGCCAGTTTTAATGTTAATCTTAACAGAAACCGTACCATCAGTAAGGATCTTCTCAATCCACTGACAAAGGAGCTCAGAAAAACCCATGGCTTTAAGACAGTTCAAAAGAAACTTCCAATTCACTTTATCAAAGGCTTTTTCGAAATCAAGTTTCAAAACAATCCCAACATGCTTTTTAACATGGGAATGATGGAGAATCTCATGCAAGGACATAATACCATCAACAATACATCTTTTCTTCATAAAGGCATTTTGATTTTTACCAATCAACTTGGAGGTATAGGGCTCAAGTCTCAAGGTTAAAGTTTTAGTAATAAGCTTGTAAATACATCTGAGGAGACAAATAGGTCTATATTGAGTTATCTTGTCAGCACCAGAAACTTTGGGTAAAAGAGTAATGATCCCATAGTTTAACCTAGCCACATCTAGGGTTCCAGCATGAAAGGCATGAAAAAGATTCATAACATCCCACTTGATGATGTCCCAGCAACGCTGGTAAAATTCAATAGGAATATTGTCAGGGCCAGGAGCTTTATTGGGAGCCATAGAGAATAAGGCTGCTTTGACCTCCTCCACTGAAAAAGGTCTAGTAAGAAACAAGTTCTCTTCCTCAGACAACTTTTCATTAGGATTCCACATACTAGGATCAAAATTCAAGATGTTACCAGGAGCAGGGCCAAAAAGATTCTTATAATAAGCTGTAGCATGAGAGATAAGGTTATCAGTTCCTTCAATAAGGATATCATTATCTTTTAGAGAGAACATAGTATTTTTTTCTCCTTCTACCATTTGCCACCCTATGGAAATAGCTAGTGTTCAAATCCCCTTCCAAAAGCCATTTCTCATGAGACCTCTGATACCACAAAAGTTCTTCTTCAGCAAAAAGAGCAAAAAGCCTCACTTGGATATCAGTTTTCCTAAGGTTTAACTCAGGAGAAAGATCATTCTCCTCTTCAAGAGCTTCAATACTAACAAGCTCCTCTTTTAACTCTCTTTTCAGCTTTTTATTATGACCATAAAGATTAGACCCCCAACCTTTAAAGTATTTCTTAAAACGTTTCAACTTAATATTCAGAATGTCAATAGGATCATCACTATGAACAGTTCTGTTTAAAACCAATGCTGCAGAATGAAAGAACTCAACATTCTTCTGTGATCCTATTCCTCCCTTGTTGTTGAACATGTGCTTCCACATTTTTTCTCCACTTCTAGATTGGCTTATTCATTTTCTTCCTCAACAAGTGATTCTCGTTGCTGAATATGTGCTTCTATATGTTCTTCCTTAGCACCTACTCGTCTTTGGCAATATCTTCCTTTTATTTTCTGCTGTTCCTTCTTGTGTGGCTTGGATATGTGCAATATTCGTCACACCATGTTTGCTTAATCTGGTGCCATCAGCTAGTTCTTCAGGATTTTCATTCTACTCGTCTTTGGCGTTGCAACTTTTTATTTATAAAATGGTGGCAAAATTATCAGGGCCATTGGTCTTTGTCCACTTAGATCTGTCAGTGACTGGAAAGATGTTGCATTTGTCTGAAATTCTGAATACGGGGGCATTGGAGCAATATAATTCTCTCTTCAAAACCGTTGATCACTTTGTCTGCACGAAACGGGCATGCTTAATTACTAGTTCATGTCAGAAAGGAGTTACAACTTACAAGTAGCAGCAAACTGCAGTCAGACGCTAAATTGAGTTTATTTGTGCTCACTTTAACTTTAGAGGTTACTACTAGCATCTAATGCGCAAGGACTTAAACTCTTACCACTAATGCCTGTGCGTATAAGATGAAAAGCTTCCTCCTGACACTTCTCGATTTTGAAGCCGAGTGACCTTCAAATTTCGACAGCCATGGCTACTGTCCTCAAAGTCTGTTTCACCCTGTACCTGTTCGTCGTGGTCGGTGGTGGCTATGTACACGGCAACAGCAATGGCGCTGCCGCCGGCGTCTACGACGTGACAGAGTACGGAGCGGCTCCGGGCAGCGAAGACAACAAAGACGTAAGTGAACTGAACCACGGGCCGATCCCCTAGCTTGTTTCCTTCATTTCTGAAACCATGTGTCGATCATCCCTGTCCAGGCATTCGTGGCGGCGTGGCGCGCCGCGTGCGGCTCCATGGCCGGCAACGCGACGCTCCTGGTCCCCGCGGGCACGTTCGTCATCGGCGCCGTCGAGTTCTCCGGCCCGTGCAAGAGCGGCGGCGCGCCCGTCTTCGTGATCGACGGCGTGCTCCGGCCGTGCACGGGTGGTTGCCACTTGTCCGATGACGCCTGGATCACGTTCAGTGCCCTGACCAACCTCCTTGTCACCGGCGCCGGCACCCTCGACGGCCAGGGCGGCGTCGAGGCCAACAAGCCCAAGACGACGGTACTGACTCTGGCCGTACATTCGATCGAGCGTGGGCAGTTTTTTTTTCTGAACGGGACGGTGGCATGGCTGTGGCAATTGTGCAGACACTGGAGCTGGACGGCGTGACGAACTCGACGGTGAGGGGGCTGCGGTTCGTGGAGAGCCGGGGTTTCCACGTGAGCGTCCACCGCAGCAGCCGCGTCGCGGCGGAAGGCCTCCACATCCACGCGCCGGCGACCAGCCGGAACACGGACGGCATCCACGTCGGCTTCTCTAGCCACGTCCGGATCACCGACTCGGTGATCGGCACCGGCGACGACTGCGTGTCCGTGGGACCCGGGTCCTCCGACGTGGTGGTCACCGGCGTGATCTGCGGCCCGGGCCACGGCATCAGCGTGGGGAGCCTGGGGAGGGAGGAGGGCGAGGAGGCGGTGCGCGGGCTGGTGGTCCGGAACTGCACGGTGCGGGGCACCACCAACGGGCTGCGCATCAAGACCTGGCCCGGGTCGCCGCCCGGGCTGGCGTCCAACATCACCTTCGAGGACATCACCATGGCCGACGTCGCCAACCCCATCGTCATCGACCAGAGCTACTGCCCCCACGACCACTGCGCCGACGCCGACAAGCCCTCGCTGGTTCAGATCAGCGACGTGACCTTCAGGAGGATCGAGGGGACATCGAGCAGCAGGGTGGCCGTGCAGCTGCGGTGCAGCGAGGAGCGGCCGTGCGTCGGGGTGCGCCTCGACGGCATCAACCTCCGGTGCGACGGCGGCCAGCCGTGCCACGCGCAGTTCGCCAACGTGCGGGGGACGCCGGACCTGGAGGCGCAGGCGCCCAGCCTGTGGGTTCCGCCGGTCGACCAGGACGCTGGCCCAATGCCATCAGACACCGAATGACCATGCATGGCCTCTGGTCGGCAAGGCGAGTTCGAGCTCGAGCGCTTTTAGGCTTTCCATCGATCACTGTAGGAACGGGTCATTTTTTGTCACGTTAGTATGCAAAACTGAAAGGGTTTGCTTCACAGTTGCTTCATTTTGTTTCAGAGTAATAAGTTGAAATTTTGCAGGGTCGATGATAATTTTTTTTGCGAGAAGATACATACTTTGCGTGGTTTAACGTCCCACAGTCCCTGTGCTAGCAGTGCATTTAAAAATCCATTTCTTGAATTCTCTTGGAAATTATGTACCAACTGGAATTTTTTTAAACAAGGTAAAAAACTTGCAATTTTCCTGAAATATGGAGAAGAGTTTAGAGGACTTTTAGGACAAAATGTCTGGGACACTTCCTAGGACTTTGAAAGAAAGAATTACTCTCCCAAAATTACATTGATAAAGAATTTAGCCCCTGCCAAACTCCGAACCGGTGCCTCCTCTTTGATCTTGGCAATGATAATAGAGGTGGCGTTTGCATGATGCCGCCGGAAGACCGGTGCATTTCACTCTTTCCAAAATTTCACATGAACAAGCATAATCAAGAGGCCATATCCTTCCCTCTCTTCCTCTGTCTATAGCTAATATTGTCCACCAATTTTCGACGCTTGCATCATTGGCACTAGTAGATGGGGTAGTGTCATGGAAGCCAATCCAAGCTAAAACTACCATCCAAGGTTTTAAACGATGAACCAACACTTGAAGAGAAGGTGAGTCGCCAATTCTTGATCTTGATTGCAATGTAGACAACTTTTGGCAATTTGGCCATGGTCAACGGTCCAAATCCTTTTTTTTGCATACTCCATCCATGCAATTGCATTTATGACTTCATTCATGGAGGTTGCGATGATTCCTTCTAATTGCATCTTGTAGGCAAATGAGGCAGAGTATTTACCATCATCGGTGAATTTCCAATGGACGGGGTCGGGGGTGAGGTTGACACTTGCGGTCCACAAGAGTGAGAATTGATGAATGTTGTCAAGATTATTTTGCATGTCAAGTTGATCAATCTAAAAGCTTCGGGTCAATGCCGTTTGACCGGCCACCCAATAGTCAGCGTTGTCTAAAGTTTAGCATTAATACAAAACATGTCTTCACACAAGACTGAAATTGCTCAAATTTATCGAACTGTCACTATGCGTGGGTGGGCGATGGGCCTCCACATCAATGGCTGAGCTAGAATTAGGAGCCGGTGATGTCAAACACCCAAAATAAGTGATAGATGATACTAGTGGGGTTCAGTATCTAGTTCGTTTAGAATAAAAACTAACTCGTATTCCTGTCTCATATCATGGTGTTCATCCGATGTTTGTGATGTCAATGGACATTATATACACCATGCACCTTTGTCACCGCTCCACATCACACGTGGTTAAATAAGCCGTGTGGGAAAGGTAAATTTTCGGGCAAGATACTATTAGCCGAGTTCGTTTGCGAATAGGAGGACCTTTATAGACGAATTTTTCTACTTGATCATTGTAGGAACGGGTCCTTTGTTGGCACGTTAGTACGCAAAACTAAATCGAAAAAGGTTTTCCTTCACATTTGCTTCGTTTTGTTTCAGAGTTATAAGTTGAAATTTTGCATGATCGACAATAATCAAGGCTTCTTCGGCAAGATACTTTGTGTGGTATCATGTCATACAGTTACCATACTGGCAGTGCATTTACAAAATTAATTCTTGAATTCTTTTGGAAATTAAGTGCCAACTCGAATCACGACCATAATTCGCCCTGGTAGGCGAACCAACGCGAAGGCGATTGCGATGGCATAACAGTGCAACCTGTAGCGACATCGTATAGTGCTGTCGTTTGTATGGTTGTAACCCGGCCGTTGGCTACCGATCGGGCATCCATGGGCCATGGCACACGCTGCGCTGGAAGCACAGAGACGCGCGATCCGCCGAATCCTACGTGATGCCGTCGGTGCACAGATGCTTCTCCATGCGAATCCATCGGGCGGACGGCCGGCCACCGCACCGACACGCGCTGCTATTTGTTCCTTCCATCGCAATGGCTTGCGGTGCGACATTCCTATCTTCAACAATAGTGGTTCTGGCAAAGGTCGTTTGTCTTGGTTTCTTCATATCTATGGTGTTCGCTATACGGGCTTGGTGGTATCCACGAAGGACTTTTTTATGTACAAGGAGCTTGGAGCAGCTTAGTACAACTTGGCAACATGTGGGACTAAATTTAGCTCCACATTGTTAGTGGAGAGAGATGCAAGTCTTATAAGGGCAACACTTTTACTATCCACTTGCACACATTCTTCGGTGGAGGATTTAGATTTTTGCTCAGTGCACCAATTATATGTACATTTTAATGAGCATGAACATACTTGATGCGTGTCTTTTTTTTGATAGCGGGACATTTGTTTTCTGCCTGTCTCGAGGCGAGATAGAACATCCGGACCCAAAACGAGAACTAGAGCTAGTTCTTTGTCTTCCTCACCATTGTGAAGTTTCTTTTGTTGTGCCGCTTCTATCCTTCCATGTCTCGGCGATTGTGTGCCTGGCCGTTTGAGAGAGCGGGTTTTTGAAACCTATTCCCTAAGATCCTGCATTGGGAGAGGGTCGACAAAGATTTTGTGGAGTTCCTCGACTGAACTCTCATTTTTTTTATCCACAACGATCGATAAACTACTTTGCCCTATGTATCTGGTGCACGAACTATGTCTTCCTCACCACTATGGGTGTCAACAATGTTGTGATGATGTCCTTCCTCATTAAAATATAGTACCTCCGTTCTGAAATATAAATCTTTTTTAGAAAAGCTAATTTAGCTTTTTAAGAAGGATTACATTTTGGGACGAAGGTACTTCTCCTGATTGGAAATAAGTATTTATGATTTAATATAAAATTTATATTAAATTAGTATAAAATTATCGATATTTATTTCCGATAAGAGAGAGTAATAAGTTGTAGAATGCTAAACTAGTTTTTTTAAAACATACTATATTTCGGAATGAACGTAATATGGGTGATACTCATCTCTTTGTCTACACTAGTTTTTAGTCCAAACACTTGAAACCTGCAGAAACTAGGGATCTATCGCAGTTACTTTCGTTAATGAAACTCATTTGTGCAAAATCGCTTAATATTCCGAGTGCTCGAAAATGATTAAAGCGAGAAGGCGTGACGTCCAGTTCAAATCAGTTGCTGGTGCCTCCGACGGATAAGAATTCCAAGCGAGCGGAGCAAGTTAATCAAATCCAATTTAGCGATAGCTTGCTAGCTAACCAGTCAGTCCTAACCATAAAACAGTCGCCGGCACGGCTGCGCTCGCTTGCCCCAAACGCCGACCAGATCGAGAGCGACGGCGCGTCCGGCGCGGTGTCGCCGCCCGCCGGACCCCGCAGCTCACGGTCCCCACGCGCCAGCCTCATTGGCCGCACTGTCGGCGGGCATCTCACCTCACTCTGCACCATTTATCACCCCCTCCTCGCTTCCAAGCCAAGCCGCGAGAGCGAGACGACGCCAACCACCGCTCCACTACTCCTACACTCCCACACTACCTCGCCGCTTCCCCTTCCGTCTCCACTTCCCCGCAGCCGCTATAACTACGGCCCGCGGCCCGCCGAGCGCGAGCAGAGTGAGGGAACTCTACCCGTCGCGCGCCGCCACCAAAGACTTGCGCTTGAGGAGCATGGCGAGCGGCAGCGGCGAGGGGAAGGGGAAGGAGGGCCGCGCGGGCGGCGGGTACCAGCAGTACGCCGCCTCGTACGGCACCGGGGTGTACGACGACCGCCAGTGGTGGCCGTGGCTCGTGCCCACCGTGCTCGGCGCGTGCGTCGCGGTGTTCGCCGTCGAGATGTACGAGAACGACTGCCCCAAGCACGGGAGCCCCCTGGGCGGCGACGCGGCCTGCGTCGCCGGGTTCCTCCGCCGGTTCGCCTTTCAGCCGCTGCGCGAGAACCCGCTCCTCGGCCCTTCCTCCGCCACGTACGTATCAGCCTCACGATTCCGTCCGGGCTCGCCGAATTGCCCTCGTTTAATGCGAATTTTGAAATCGGAAGTTGGGATCTTTTTTTCGTTCCAGTGGAACTTGGGGATTTTGAAGCGAAAGCTTGTAGTTTGGGCAGGTCATCGCTAGTCAAAGTTTAGAGCGTTTGCACTCAACGGAATGTAGAGCTGGTAGTTTGGAAATGGGGAGATTTGGCAATGTTGACAAATAGGATTTGCCAATGTTGACTGGGGAATAAACATCATGAACTGTTCCTAGTAGTTTTGCTTTAGCATGTCTACCTTTTCCAGTGAGGTATTTTGTTTAGCTAATGAATGATACCTGGAAACAATTCGACTGACAAATGCATATTTTATCCTCTAGCATTTGTTTTCTAGCGGATACGCCATTTATTTACTGGCAACAAATTGATATCTGGATCTGGCAACAAATGTATGTTGGTTGGATTGACTTCTTTATTTATTCTGCCTCCTGCAATCTAAGACAATGATAGGCGTGGACTTCTTTTCTTCTCTCACTAAACTACACAAAAAAATGTTTTTCGCCTGTTGTGGTTGTGAATTCTAGCACGTGTGGCAGTCTTTTTAGGAATAGAATGGCTCCCAGAATGAGGACTACATTATGTTGATGGGATGATTGTTAGGAATAGCAATATAGTTTTGTTCAGCTTGAAAATGTTGGGAATAAAGGGACTCAAAATGTCTAATAAAAAGTTAACACCCATTTTGCAGTTTGGAGAAGATGGGAGCTCTTGACTGGGCCAAAGTTGTTCATCAGCAACAATGGTGGCGCCTATTCAGCTGTGTCTGGCTCCATGCTGGTCTAATCCACTTGGTTATCAATATGTTGAGCTTGCTATTCATCGGGATCCGCCTTGAACAGCAATTTGGCTTTGGTAAGCTTCATACAAGTACTGAATTGCTACATACTACTCCCTCCGATCGGAAAGATTGTCGGTGAGCTAGTACAATTTTGTACTAAGTTGTACTAAATCATCCAACAACCTTTTTTAATCGGAGGGAGTACCATATTCGCAGCATGTCAAACTTTCTTTATTGAGCCACCTTGGTGACTCTGATCCTTTGTGATACTAGTCTTATTTTTCTCTTGGACTGTTTCATGGTTTAGGATTGTAATTCTATGAGTTTTTTTTCCTTGGTAATTGGTATAAGTACTTGTGGAAACTAATGTCAATCTGAACTACTAAAGTAGTTTGGTATGTTTTTTTCCATGCCGCACCTTTATGTTAGAGCCACTTAGGTATGTGAGTACTGCGAGAAATGGGTCCCTCCTTTATTTCTATTAATTGAAACCAAGCTGCTCCACAAGAGTTTAACTTCTATAAATGGGCCCCTCCTTTATTTCTATAATTGAAACCAAGCTACAAGAGTTTAACTGCCAGAACACAAACTAACCACCCATAATTGGGCAGCAAGCTCACAACACCCTTACAGACTACTTCGGGCTTTCCATGCCCATGAAATAGTTACACATAGTGCTATCCTGAAACTAAGCTATGCAAAACACATCCCAGCAGACCGTAAACTCCCCCGCCACTCCTGCCGCCAATCTTGGTACATGGCGTGTCTCAGCTGCAATTTGCTCCAGCATTGTTGTACAGCTCCTGATGGTTTCCTTGCTATATATGCATATGATTTTCCCAGTGTTGCTTGCATAAGACCATTGCTTTCACACATCTGATAATAATTTGGTTTCTTGGGTTTTACTACCTCTGTTCCATAATATAGTATGTTTTAGCAAGCTAAATTAGTTTTCCAAGACATACGATATTATGGAACAGAGGTAGTATTTGAAAACAATGAAAAGCAATCAGGTCTAGAGTTGTGAGTAATCTTTGTGACTTCTTTCTTTTTTATGGCGATGTATTCACTTAATATGGCAATGTGAATAGTAAATTCCTGTGCCTGACTTCATTTTTTGCACTTGCAAGTCCGCATCGGGATCATCTACCTGCTATCTGGCTTTGGCGGCAGTGTGCTGTCTGCACTATTCTTGCGTAATCACTACATCTCTGTTGGTGCCTCTGGAGCCTTGTTTGGCCTACTTGGCTCTATGCTCTCCGAGCTTATTATGAACTGGACTATATATTCAAACAAGGTCAGCAGAAGAAAGACACTGTTCTTTGTTTTACTCCGATTCAGTTGTTTCGATGCAAGTTTCATCTTGTTTGCTCTTGCAGGCAGCAGCCATCATAACTCTTCTGTTTATAATTGTGATCAATTTGGCAATCGGGATACTACCGCACGCTGATAATTTTGCTCATATTGGTGGATTCGTAACCGGATTCCTTTTTGGATTTGTGCTGCTGGCAAGGCCCCAATTTGGTTGGATGGAACGACATGAGTTGCCAGAGACTAATCAACCTCCAAAGTACAAAACATACCAGTATGTTCTGTGGGGCGCGGCTCTGCTCTTGCTGCTGGTTGGGTAAGTATCTACACTCTATCTGAAGACACAACACAGTACTATGTAGTTCAGATTTCATTTTGTTGTAACATTTGACGTGATATGAAATATTCAAACTGATATCATTGCTCGGACAAGTGATCTGTTGTCAATCAACAAGCTATACTTGAAACCTGACGGGAGATGACTTATGATGCAGGTTCGTGGTCGCCCTGGCGATGCTTTTCAAGGGCAAGAATGGCAACGACGGCTGCCACTGGTGCCGGTACCTGAACTGCGTACCGACGTCTAGATGGAAGTGCAACACTTAGATTGTTCAGTTCCACCCCATTTGTTCTTTCTCTGAAATTACATGAACTCTCTGGGATTCTCTTTGTTTATCCTTGTGTGCTTATAGATACCTGCATCGGACTTGTGCTTCACAGATTAAATACCTCCTGTATCTATGAAGTAAAACCATGCGCGACTATGTTATTTGCGCTTGTACCTGTTGGCGGTAGTTCTGAAATTCCTTGCAAGGAAACTCATCAGTATGATTCTACGTTGATTTTTTTTTCTGCCAAATTTGAGGCATTCTGCTGAATTCTATATCCCTTGCAAGACAGTTCATCTTGAAAATGTCCCAGGAAAAAATTCATAATGAAAATGGACACGTGTAATGTGTCTTTCGGTTTTCACCTAGGTGCAACAAGGTATATACCACCGCACCGTACTAATGCTGGGACTGTGAGCAAGTGCTTCTCTCTCTGGTTTAGCATACTTCTTCAGCAAGTTTGCCTCCCTTCGTGGAGAAGGCTCGGTTCTTTTCTCTCTCTGGTTTAGCATACTTCTTCCGCAAGAAGATGACAAAGCGGGGAGTGTGACTTTACATTCATACCCCTTTGCTACTGGGCATCCTTCTGACAAAATCACGTTACCATGAAAATTCTGTGGGTTCTATGATTGGGAGTTAAAAGAATATTTTAAAATATGGTATGTTTGTTAACATGTCATAAGTTAAACCTGCAATAACAAGTAACCATCCCAAATGAATATGAAATGTAATAGTAATGCTATGAATTACTTGGTACTTCCTCCGTCCCAAAATATATTGCAGCTACCACATGAGCACAATCAATCAGACTCCACAATGATCGACTTCGTTCCCTGGCTAACTCCAAGCCCTCTCGGCAGGCTGAAAGTTCAGCTTCAACACAGTAGAGCCAAAACCGACAAGCCGAGAAAATGATTTGTCCCTCGGTGTCCCGCAGAATCATACCACATCCAGCTGTAGGAGTTGATATACTTTCAATATACTTTATCAAACTTAACAAATCTTGACTTTGACCGAAAGTTAGATGCAACATAATTTGAGATGAAAGGACTACTGAATACTCGTAACGATATTAGAAAAGAAATCATTCTCCCATTCTTCCAAACATGCCGAGCACCCAAGCTTTTGTACAATCAGAAAATCAATTGATTTGCTGATATGGTTTTTTCATACATGCTAAATGATTTTGAATTTGAACTTAAAATTTGACATGTATATATGAGTATCCTAAAAAAAACCAGGGTACATTATCCAAAAATGTTCCATCTTCCTAGAAAAGTTCTTTAACATATCCCAATATTTGAAGATTATCGCCGTATTCTGCCAAAAGTTGTTTTCCACAGGATATTTTCTCGAAACACAAAAAGACAGACGGCCAGCATGGTGTGCCCATGGAGGGCAAAAACGTAATTTTGTTAGCCCTAATGGGCTCTGCATCCTCCAGCCCACGGGCCCACTAAATCCCAACTACCAGAAAGCGAATGATACGCCCAAAACCCAGAAAATAGGAACACCGCATTCTGCACACCTCTCGAATTAATACGCCACACGGCTCCGTTGCTTCACGAACACCTTTCTTTTTTCTCCTCTCCTCTCCGACTCCACCCCCAACCCCCTCGCCGTCGCGTCGCCGCGGATCCCTAGCACGGCGCCGAGGGGCTCTCGCCATGGCGCGGCCCTCGCAGGAGGCGATCGACACCTTCATCAGCATCACCGGCGCTGACGAGGCCGTCGCCGCCCGCAAGCTCGAGGTGAAACCGACCCGCTTCCCCCCTCATAGCCCTACCTGCACCCTCTGCTGCTCTTGCCCTTTCCCCCGTTGAAATTGCGCCAGGGCTCCGTGCGTGTGGACTCGGTCGCGTTCGGCTCGAGTTAGGGTTTCGCTCTGTTCCTCCCTGCTCGGTTGGGCCAGATGGCGATGCGATGAGATGGCGGATGGGTGGTGGTGGTGTGTGAGATTCCGTATCAGGGTTTGATCAGTACGCGGACTCGTGCTGTAGGGTTTGCTTAGAGTCGAGAATAGTTACCCAATTGGGGTTTCTCGAGTGTAATGCCCTCGATTCCTTAGCCATGGCACTCCGTATAGTGGGGAAGACTGAATTCCGCTGAATCCGTTCTGATGGTTGCGCCATGTTGTTGATCTAGAACGAATGTTTTGTGCCGTGGAGCTTTTGTAGGGGGGAGTGCATTGTATTCTGTGTTTTGGATTAGGGGCAGGACGAAAGGTCTTATTATTTTTATGTTTTTGGCGTCTGGGTGTGTCGTCACACTGTTGTTGTTGTTGTGTACTGAGTGGCTCATGATTTGCAGATCTGGTTCTGCTGGAGATTTGTGTTGATGGAGCATTACACTATGAATGATTGAATTCATTTGCATTTCGCTGTTTCTCATATTTGTTCATCTCATACTGCTGTTATAAAATGGAGTAGTTTGGAATTTAAACAAGCACACATTTCGCACTGGATTTCAGTTTAACCCTTTGCTAGGCTACTCTCATATCACTCGACGTGCCGTGTTCGACCTTGTAGGCCAGCTGACTCCTAATTCTAACTCGAAAGTAGTTCAGAGGCTATACTATTAGACAGTGATTGTTGTAATATATATGCTGTTATGCTTTCTGGGCTGATACATTGGTGATAATGAAATGTATGCAGGAGCATAGTGGTGACCTAAATGAAGCTGTGAATGCATACTTCAATGAGGGAGATAGGTCCACGTAAGTGTTTTGCTCACCCAGCTGTTTTCTTCTGATATGGTGTTCCCTTGACAAAACATAACCAGCCTGTATGATTTTCAACAGCAGAATCGTTCAGAACCCTATCCCTGACAGTCATGATGATATGATGGATCTGGACGAACCATTTGTTCCCTCATTTGGCAGGCATGTGGGCAACCCTTTTGATATTTTGAACCCAAGTTTTGTTGATAGAGCTGCTGCTGGTTTGTTTGGTCGGGGACCTCAGGTTACACATCCCAGGGAGGTGCGGCAGATACCTATTGAAGTTATAGACAGTAATCCTCAAACAGGTAGTTCTGGTCATGGTCCTATTATTGAAGATGTTACTGGACGCGAAACTTCCTATGGTCCAGAGGTTCATGGGACTGTTGTGATCGATGAAGATGATGATGATGATAACTTGCCATCTGCCTATGCTCCTAATATCCCAAGAAATACTCCAGGCACATACTATTCTGCACCAAGCGCTCCTCCATTGGTAGGTGCTAGTGACTACAACAATGAGATAGAAGAGGAGATGATCCGTGCAGCAATTGAAGCGTCAAAAAGGGATGCAGAAGGATTGAGAAATGTAAGCTTCCTCTTATTAGATATCTTGTTCTTTTAAGTATTTAAGTTTACACTTCTTTTCATAAAATTCATTGTGTTTAGGGTTTAAATGACGGCGGACAGGAAAATGCATCACATGTCAGAGACAATGATCTTGCAGAGGCAGTTTCTCTGTCCTTAGAGGTAGTTCTCTAAGATTTGGGGCTCCTTTTTGTGCATATACCTTTATGCTAAATGCATACCTTTTTTGTGATTAATCAGGCAGCAGAGCGAGAGAGACTTCTACGTCAAGAGGGAATGTACGTGGTTGACAATTCTTCTGATTTATCTGATAAGGAAGACATTGAAGGAACAAGTGAGACAGTTGAAAGGTGAATATCAAATATTGTCCATCATCTAAATTTATTCAGTTAGTCCTGGATCAATAATTTTCTAGGTTCGCTGGAATGTCTTTTCACTTGCTTAGTATCCATTGTTCCATGTGTCTCCAGTTTCAAAGGGCAATGTATTCTTGCAGCTGCAGTCTAACATGCCGTCTAACACGTTCTTTGGATATTTGTGTTATTTTAACTCAATGTTTTATTAGTTATTAAGCATGATAATTGTGTCCTATTGTAATAGCCTCAGACTAACCTTCTTCTGTTCATTGGTAAGTGATTCCTCAAATGTGTCTTTCCTTATTGTAGGCAAGGACTTATCGCAGGGGAAGCCGGAACTTCTGGGCAATTGTTAGATGAAGAGGACTTCCAAGACGATACTGAAGATTTTGAGGAAGAACCTTTAGTTAGACAGCGTCCTAGGCGTGTCCTATCTGGAAATGCAGCGCCAACAGAAGCCGTGCAAAGGGCTGACAGTCCTCCCTTAAGCCCTCAGCCTCATGGTGCTCAAAGTGCACACCAGCACAATGGAGGGTTCGAGGAGGTATTCTAATCCATTAAGCCATCATGCCTCTAGGAGGCTTCAGTTTTGGTATGGTTTCTCCATTACTCAGTCCTATAATTTTTTTATGTAAAGTGGGGTGGCATTTCTTCTGAAGAACATGATGAAGCTGTTATGCTTGAGGCTGCAATGTTTGGTGGGATCCCTGAACACACAGCATATCCATTTCCTCGCCCATCTCATGGTATCTCAACTGGCTATCCCCGAGTGGCGCATCCTCCATCACCAACATTAACTGCACAGAGGTTGTTAAGGGAGCAGCAGGTATGGAGCAGCATTTTTCTGCTGGAGAATTCTATTGTGCTTAGCACCTAATAATATTATTCAATTTTAGGATGATGAGTATCATGCAGCCCTCCAAGCTGATAGAGAAAAAGAGTTGAAGGCTGTGGAGGAGGCTGAGATCCGCAGATTAGAAGAAGCTGCTGCAAGAGAAGCTGCTCTTGAAAAGCAAAAGCAAGAGAATGAGGATAAGCTGAGAAAACAACTTGAGGAAGAGGTACTTCAGTTGGCATTGTCTATGAAGTACTTTGGAAACTTTCTGGAATTCATCCCTCTATTCTAATCTTTGCTATACATTACCTCTATATACACTAATCTCACGGGCCTAAACTACAGAACAACTCACTGCTCAACAGTCTAATTAGTAGTTGGCCAGATAATACACTGAGCTATCTTCACATAAGGATGACATTGGATGATTTCTTCGTTTGGAAGTGTGTTGCTTGTCTTGGGATGGTTTATTAAATCATTGTGGGGTTGGCAATGCACATGATTGTTAATTTTTAACATGAGTGGATGTGCGAATGATAAGCCTGAACTTGTTAAACTTGATTCATATCAGGTAGTTTTCAAACTAATTTTAGGATTGACTAAAAGCTGTCTAATACAAGAGATGTCCTCATAACCATGAACATTAATAGTTGTGTAGGGTTATATCACTACTTACTGTGATGGTTCCTTCTTCAGATTCTGTCAAAGCTTGATTACTCTGTATTTCCATCAGCTTGTTTTTGACACAGTAATATATTGACCATACATTCGTGTTTATGGAAATAGGAGTTGGAGTCAATGCTTGCAGCCAAGCGAGAATCATTACCGAAGGAGCCACTGCCAAATGCTGAAGGTGCCGTCACAGTTGTAGTTCGCATGCCTGATGGTAGTCGCCAGGGAAGGCGCTTTTTGAGATCCGACCAGCTTCAGGTAAAGCTGCTTTCAGTTGCCAGTTCGGCAGTTCCATAATGAAATCATACATTGTAAATTTATACCTGCTTCCATATTTCTGCGATATTTTGCAGGTTCTATTTGATTTTATAGACATCAGCAGCACATTCAAGCCAGGAACTTACAGACTGGTAATTCCACCATTTTTATTCTATTTGGCGAATTTATGTTCACAAGAGAAGCTCTATTGAAAAAGGTCAATGTAGCTATCACTAACCTATTGTCTGATTATCCATGCTAATCTTAACAGAGGAAAAAAAGTTATCATGTTCCACAGTTTAGTTTGCTATTTTCGCCAATGTATTAAGGCTACTGTATTTATAAGCCACTGAACAATGCTTAAATTCTTATACTGATCCATTCCAAATAAACCTGTATGATGATTGATTGCATGGAAACTGCTTCATAAGGCATGCTTATTATTATTTCTAGATCACTAGGATTTTATGGCATGCTTGAGCACGGTGTTTCACTGTTAGTACATTTTAGCTGGCCTATTGTTGATGTTCTCTGATATATGTAAATTTTGGATGATGTTGCTGAACCCTAGTTAAGAACAAGCGCATCCGAATTTTCCTCGGGCACTGTATGTTCTAGGACATTACTGATTTTTTTTTGAGTTTTTGACATTACTGATTGTATTTTTTAAGCGTCCAATATCAACGCAAATCTGTTGTGTGCAGGTGAGATCTTACCCCAGGCGTGCATTCACTGATGAGGAGTGTCAGATGTCGTTGAATGATGTTGGCCTCACCAGCAAACAGGAGGCCCTGTTTCTAGAGCAAATTTCAGGATAGTGGATAGGGGGTTTAGTAATGGTTAGACATCGAACTGTGGATTCACTGATTTCACTTCTCTCTTTTGCCATATGTTGATGAAGAAGTTAGCAAGGTTTCGGATGAACCTTGGCGTTGGAAAAGTTCTCATTATCCTGTTTCGTTTTGTGGAACCGTGGCAGTACTTATGTCGTACTCAGTGTCAGACCCGCTTTAGACATGCAGTCAGGATGTATATACAGTGCCAAATGCTATGGATTATG
The DNA here is from genome assembly GCA_007115705.1 of Dactylis glomerata. Lineage (NCBI taxonomy): Eukaryota > Viridiplantae > Streptophyta > Magnoliopsida > Poales > Poaceae > Dactylis > Dactylis glomerata. Next base: position 2,954,306 of record QXEO01000542.1, on the reverse strand, counting down.
CTACCGTACTTTACCAGTTGTACGCATCTGATTATGCTATAGCAGTAGGGATCAGTTATTCTAAGTTCTCAGACGTTATGTTAAGGTCGTTTATATTAGATATCCTAACTGGTCACCCTTGCTTGTTTCTCGCAACTCGGCCGTTAGGCTTGCTACTCTGTTACGGTTGTCAGTGTTCAGTATTGATCTTTGGACGCAGCTGTGTGCCTTAACTACTGTAAACTTTCATGTGTTCTTTCAGCTCCATCGAGGTGATTATTAATAAGTGCATGGCGGATAATTCAATATTTCTTTTCTTAGCTGACAATTCGGTAGTAGTTAAAATGAAATGCTGTGATAAAACGGAAAACACAACTCACGGCAGGAAACAACACAAGGCGATCTTGAAATCTATTGCGACCGTGCATAATAAGGTCGTTCACTTTATTAACGCATCGAGGTCAACAGCTGGACATGACAAACTGAAGAAACGAAAACGAAAGTCGACGGTGAAGGGGCACAAACGACGGCTGCCTCGCCGCCGAGTTACCACCTTCCATTATTTAGCAAGTCCTCTCAATACCAGCATCCTTGTTAAGCCTCTTTCTTCTGCCTCAAGCCGCTGCGTTCATGGACATACATACATTAGCCAAAGTATTTACACACCAATTAAGCTTCGAAGCAAGTTGCTTGATACTTGATAGAGATGGAAATGCATGGTCTTACCGCAGTTGACCTGTCCCATGTTGCAGCGGGAGGGGAGGCTGTTGATGATGCCCATGGTGCTGCAGGCGCAGTCGCGGGAGATGGAGCCGAGCGCGCTGCAGCACTCGGGGCTGGGGTCCGCCGCGCCGGGGACCAGGTACGCGCGGCACGCCAGCAGCCGGTTCAGCTGCGGCACGCACTCCCCCTGCGCCTCCGCCGCCGGCGCCGCGGCCGCCAGCACCACCAGGAGGACGACGCACGCGGCAAGAGCCGCGCGCGGGATGACGACGGTGTTCGGCGCCATCTTCAGGTGGTCTTTCTTGAAATACTACGGGCTTTCGATCTTTCAGTTGCTGTTGGCGCTGTGGATGGATCATGGATGGTCCGTGGTATTTATGCTGCGGGTTGGAGCCTGGGAGGAGGATGGCGCGCGCGGCGAGCTTGGCATGGCTCACCTAGCTAGAGATGGAGGGCGAGGCTGGGGGCCGGAGCGCCGGAGCAGCCGATCGATCGTGGAGAGGGCTGCAAGTTTTGCGTGAGCTACCGAAGGGAGCGTCGCACGCGTGGGCGGGTCACGTCCTTGAGCTCTTGGCTCCTTTCCCGGCCGGCGTCCTTGCACCGTCGCACGAGCTGCTTCATCTATGCTGCAGTCAACATTTGCCGTGCCATGTTAAGCGCTTAGCGGGAGGCAAGGCTTATGGTGGGCTCGTGACGGCGAATCCTAGTGCTGTACGATGGGCCAGCCCAGCAAGGTGGGGGTATGTTTTTTTCATGTTACATTTTTTTCTCTCTTTTCCTTTCTAGACTTATTATTGTTACATTTCTGTTTTATTTGATTCGATTTTTTCGTCTTGAAATAGTTAAACACAAAAAACAGAGAAATGAGCTGCCTCTCTGCTCTCGCTCCCCTCCTCGCCCCTAACCTCTCGCCCTCGCTTAGCCCGCCCTCCTCCACGCCATCGCCGCAGTTCCTGTGCTCCTCCGACGCGCCGCGCGGTGCTGACCAGAGCGCAGGCTCATCGCGGCTCAACTTGGATTCGGCTTTGGCTCTTCAATGGTGTTTCCTCCAAGGAACACCCAGATCTGGGCCAATCGCAGCAGCGGGTCAGTACACCGGAGATGGAGAGCGCGGAGGCGCTGCTGGTGCTTGGGGAAGTGATTCCGGGAGAGGACCGCGCGATGGCGGGGCAACATTTCCGGGACATGACCTCGGCAACGCTGCAAGCTCTAGCAGAGCCGCCCCCGCGTCATCAGGCCGCGGTGGCGGAGATCTCGGAGCGGTGCAGGTCTCTGGGCTGGACTCTGCTCCTGCACAGGGACATGACGGGGGAGGTCCGTCATGCGCTCACAGTGAGGGATTCGACTGCGCAAGCTCTGCTGGGGTCAAGTTCGGAGGGTTTGAATCGGGCGATGGCGGTGGTGAGGAACATCCACACCTCTCAGTGCCGATTGGTTCCCATGAGCCTGGCGCAAGCAGCAAGTCTCTTCGAGCGGGATCAGGCCTCGATGGCGGATCTCCCGAGCTCATCTTCTCGGAGGGGCCAGCGCGCTCTAATGGGGCCTCCATCTCGCCGCCTGTGACCCCGCCACTCGGGAAGCGGTGCGGCGCATGGTGGTCTCGTCGTCGTCTCCGGTGGCGTCGTGTGGTGGCGGTAGACAGGTAACTGTTCAAAATTCCCCACCGATGGACGCGGATTCTCATTTTCCGTCTTCGCCTTGTGGGAAGCGTTTTCTGCTGGTCGGCTCGGTTGAAGTCCTGCTGGTGCCACTAGATCCTAGCCCTACGGTTCCTCCAGACGCGCCGCTACTCTTCTCGCTTCGCAAAGACCTTGCGCGCTCGGGGTGCTATCTCTCCGAGGATTTCATTCCAGCTCTTGCTTCTAACCTCTCCACCCACCCTGTTCTCTCTCTCAGAAGCAGAGACCTCTACCTCACGCTTAGGGGGGAGATGACAAACTAAGGCAGAGGCAGAGGGAGAGGTGGAGGGAATTTCAGGCCAGAGGGCGATCAAGTGGGCTCCTGGTTGCCTCAGAATCAGAATCAGATGTAGCAGCAAAACCCTAACCAGCAGATGGGGTTTGGGTATGCTTTTCCACCGAATTGGGGTTTCCCTAGGCAATTCCCTGGCCCTTTTCCTGTGAATCAGTGGATCAATCCACATGGATCATGGGCTGGGGCGTTTCTTCTCAGCAGCAGTTTCCTGGCGTGCAGCAGGTTCAACAATTCTCGTAGCAGCAGCCTCTCCCCTTCGCACAAGTGCAACCTCCTCAGATTGGGCAGCAAGGAGGCATTCATCTTCAGCAGCCTGTGCAGCAGCAGCTGATGCAGGTGCAATCTGGGAATGCTGCAAACAACAAAAATCAGAAGAAAGGGAAAAGTGCAGCTACAATTGGAGATGGTTCTGGGTCTGTAAAGGAAAAGGAAACTGCTAAATCTAAGGATGGGTATCTAGTAGTGGTTTACTTCAACTGTGGGGAGCCCGGGCACAATAAATCTATGTGCTCTGTTGCTCCATACTGTTTCATCTGCAAGAAACTGAACCACAAGGAAGACAACTGCCCTGTCCGCAAGCTCCCTCCTCCTATGGCTCAGGTTTATTGTAGTGCAGTTCCTGGTCTGGAATTCTTTCATATTGAGTGCTCTGATTCTGCTGGAGAAGAGAAAAATGTGGGGATTGTGTACATAGAGGCTGGGGAAATCAGTAAAGAAGAGCAGAAGCGTGAGTTTGCTGTAATTTACAAGACCAACTGGCCATGGCAGTTCAGGGAGATGGAGCCTTGGTCTTATCTTGTAAAATTTCCACCACATTTGCTGGCTGAAGATGTGGCAAGTTATCCATGCTTTGGCCTTATGAAAGAAGGTGTCACAGTCAATGTTGAGGTGTGGGATGGTGAGTTTCACTCTGAGGAAGAAAACTCTGAAGTTTGGGTGAAACTTAGAGGTTTGAAGCCACAGTGGTGTACCTGGGACACTCTTGCCAGATTCACATCCAGCTTTGGGATTTTGACAGACATTGATTGGCAAGGAATGTTCCTAAACTACTATGAGGTGGTGAGGGTGAAGCTCCAATGCAGAGATCCTAGTCTTATTCCTGCCAAGTGGCTGTTTGAAGTAAAGAAAAAGTATCACAAGATTCTCTTACAGGTTGAGCCCCCTGTTGTTATTGATGTTGAGGCCACAGATGGCCCTGATGGGCCTGACCATGATATCACCTTTGCTGCGGCTAAGAAGACTGACAACATGGACACTGAGGCCAACTCGTCTACTACACAGAAACAACCTGAGAAATCTGCTGGTGATAGATTTGGGAAAGGTAATTCATCTAGCTCTACTGGTAAACAAACTGCTTCCACACCCCATGTGGATAGTCCTGGGAGCTGCCTTTCTTCTCTTCATGTTCATCTTGAGCCAGCTAGGAGAGAGCTTCTATCTTGGCTGTCCTCTGATAATCCTGATGAGGAAAAGTGCTACAAGCTGCTTAGGGACATGGATGTGATTAATGAGGATGGTTTCTTTGCTTATGATGATTCTGACCCCCTGATTGACCTCTCTGAGACAAGCTCTGGCATGCTCACTCCATCTGCTGGCCTGTGCAATGACAAAAGGCCCATGGAGCCTTCCCTCCAGGAGGTTGGACAGAAAATTAAAAAGAACAAGACCTTGGGCCCTACCCATGGCACAAGGAAAAGCTCAAGGATTCAAGGCAAAACTGGCAAAACTATAATGGAGTTAGCGCAAGAAAACAAGAAGAAGCAGAATCTGGAAGTCCCTGCTCCTTCCTTCAAAGGTATCACCTATGCAAACCCTTTCTTGGTTCTCCAAAACAATGTTTGGTTAGCTAAAGCTAGACAAGTAGGCATTGTTATTGAAGATAATGATCTTGGTGGAACAGATGAGTCTGCTCTCCCTAGTGCTGGTCATGTTGGGAATGTTTTGCTTGATGTGTTGCCTGTAGATAATAATTCAAATTTAGGAGGAAAGGCCCTTGAGGGTGAGCCTGTTTTCCATGATTCTCAAAAATGTTTAGATTCAGTTGTTGAGTCATCTCCTAGAACTCCTTCTTGTGCTGAGGTACACGGAAGAGAACTGGAAGACAGTGATTTGCTGTGGACCAAAATTTGCAGAAATAGGCGGGGCAAGCACCCCAGGACAAAAAGGTCTCCATGAATAGTCTCAGTTGGAATATTAGAGGGATTGATGCTCCTGGTAGGAAAAAATGCATCACAGATACTTTAGCTAAGTCACATGCTTCTATTATTGCTTTCCAGGAAACAAAAAAAGAAAGTTTCTCTGCTTCATATTTAGATTCTATTAGTGCTAATAGGAATTTTGTTTGGAATTCTCTTCCTGCTAAAGACACTTGATTGCGGTGCGGTGTTGATGTAGATGACCGACCAGTTGGGAACCCCAAGAGAAGGTATGATGAGCACAGCAGCAAGTTTTCCCTCAGTAAGAAACCGAGGTTTATCGAACCAGTAGGAAAAAGCCAAACTTCAGAAGGTGATGCTGCTAGCTTCGCGACAGCTCCAGACAATTTATAAGGCGCCTCATCCAGGGCTTTACTTTGCACCAGCAGCAACGTGGAACCTGCACACAACACAACCAAGTACTTTGCTCCCAACTTACGATGAGGTTGTCAATCTCACCGGTTTGCTATAAACAAAGGATTGAGCGTATCGAGTGGAAAACAATAGTAGTATGCGAGAAAAAAACAGTACGAGTAAAAGTAAACAGTAATAACAATGTAAAGGAAATTGGACCGGGGTCCACAGTTCACTAGTGGTGTCTCTCCATAAGATAAATAACAACATGCTGGGTAAACAAATTACAGTTGGGCAATTGATAGAATAAAGATAACGTGCATATATCACGAGGATCACTATGAGATTTACTCTGGGCATTACAACAAAATACATAGACCGCCATCCAACTGCATCTATGACTAATAATCCACTCGCGGGGATATCGTCCGAACACCCCTCGAGTATTAAGTTGCGAACAACAGATAACTGCATTAAGCAAAGTGTGTAATGTAAACAAAACGAATGTCCTTGGACACAAGAATGTTGTTTTCTCCCTAGTGGCAACATCACATCTACAACCTTAGAGGTTTCTGTCACTCCCCCAGATTAAATAGAGGCATGAACCCAACTATCGAGCATAAATACCCCCTCTTGGAGTCACTAGTATCTACTTGGCCAAGATAGCTACTAACAACGGAGAGCATGCAAGATCATTGATGGCTGGCGTGTAGTTGATGATGATTATGGCCAGACAGTTGGGAAACTCCAAGCGGAAAGTATGATGAGCACAGCGGCAAGTCTTTTCCCTCAGTAAGAAACCAAGGTTTGTCGGTCAGGAGAAGAGTAGACAGTACGACTGAAGGTGATGCTTGGTAGCCTAGTGACACTCCAACAAGGGCGCCGTTTACAACACTTGTTGAATCATCTTCAGCCAATAGCAACGCGGAACCTGCACACAACACAACCAAATACTTTGTTCCCAACTTGCGATGAGGTTGTCAATCTCACCGGTTTGCTTGAAACAAAGGGTATGAGCGTATCGAGTGGAAAATAGTAGAAGTATGCGAGTAAAGTAAACAGTGCGAGTAAAGTAAACAGGTGATAGCAATATGATGGAAATAGGATCGGGGTCCACAGTTCACTAGTGGTGTCTCTCCATAGATAAATAACACATGCTGGGTAAACAAATTACAGTTGGGCAATTGATAGAATAAAGATAACGTGATATGTCAAGAAGATCACTATGCGATTTACTCTGGGCATTACAACAAAATACATAGACCGCCATCCAACTGCATCTATGACTAATAATCCACCCACGGGGATATCATCCGAACACCCCATGAGTATTAAGTTGCGAACAACAGATAATTGCATTAAGCAAAGTGTGTAATGTAAACAAAGCATATGCCCTCGAGCATATGAATGTTGTTTTCTCCCTAGTAGCAACATCACATCTACAACCTTAGAGGTTTCTATCACTCCCCCAGATTAAATAGAGGCATGAACCCACTATCGAGCATAAATACCCCCTCTTGGAGTCACTAACAACTACTCGGCCAAGATAGCTACTAACAATGGAGAGCATGCAAGATCATAAACAACATAGAGATAACATAAGATATATTTCAGTATAGCAACTCAATCATAACACTAATATTCATCGGATCCCAACAAACCAAACATGTAGAATTACATAACGGTGATCTCAATCATGTAGGGCAGCTCATGAGATCTAAACATGAAGCACATGGTGGAGAGGACAACCATCTAGCTACTGCTATGAACCTATAGTCCAAGGTAGACTACTCACTCATCGCTCGGGAGGCAAGCATGGCGATGAAGAAGACCTCCGGTGGCGATTCCCCTCTCCGGAAGGGTGCCGGGAAGAGCTTCTGGACCCTCCCGATCTCGGGTCGATGACGGCGGCGGATCGCGATGTGTTTCTGGAAAATTGATCGGGCACTTAGGTTTTTCCCGTCGGGGGGTCTTTATAGGCGAAGGGGCATCGTTAGGAGTGGACCGAGGTGCTCTCACACATAGGGGGCGCGGCCAGGGGCTGGGCCGCGCCGCCCTGGTGTGTGGGGCCCTTGTGGCCCCACTCCATCTCCTCTTTGGATCTCTGGAAGCTTTCGGGAAAAATAAGACTTCGGGAACTTGTTTCGTCCAATTCCGAGAATATTTCCTGTGTAGCTTTTCTGAAACACAAAAACAGCAGAAAACAGGGAACTGGCACTGTGGCGACTTGTTAGTAGGTTAGTTCCGGAAAATGCATAAAAGTGCCACGAAGTGTAACGAAACATTAGGCAAATGGTGTAAAAACAAGCATGGAGCATCAAAAATTATAGATACGTTGCAGACGTATCAAGCATCCCCAAGCTTAACTCCTGCTCGTCCTCGAGTAGGTAAGTGATAACAAAAGAAATAATTTTTGAGGTGACATGCACCTACACAATCTTGATCATCTATGTAAGCATTGTGAGCTGGGATCATAAGAACTTAAAACATGGGCATGAAAGACATAATCTTGACAATAAGAACTTAGCAACCATGTTATAAACATGCAAATGAACACAAACAAAAGATCATGAAAATAAAACAATGAAAGTCAAACATGTGTTCAAATCATAAGGAAAAACATACAAATGGTTTTCAGCTTGTCCTTCATGGAGAGCAAAACATAAATGCATCGGACACCTTCAAGTTTAAGAGGGCGACTACATACAAATAATTTGAGAACAAGTGAAACCATTAATATGAATCAATCAATAAAAACTTTGGGATAATGCACATTATACTAAGAATGACAACTATGCTCACTTAATGGTGCATAAAGATAGAAGGTGGTGACTCAACATAAAAGTAAAAGAAAGGCCCTTCGTGGAGGGAAGAAGTGATTGCAAGTTTTATAACCTTCAAAAAATATGGTACTTACCGGCTTTGAGCTCTCATTGCCCCCATCATAAGCATCTTGAATGGTTAAAGTTAATGCGAGAACAATTATGATGCATATGCTTGACAAATCATAAGTCAAAAACCTCGTGTCCCGTGAATACGAGTACCCAAACCTCATGCTACTTTACTTAGAGTCCCAAGCAAGGCTCTTGTCATTGTAAGTATATATGTATCATCGAGAACCGCCAACGGGGTACCTCCGTGCCCGATGACATGGAACAAGACCACATCAAAATGACAGGACAAGCAGACAATGAACACCTCGACATCTCTTTTATTTACCATTTGTTTAGCTTTTTATTTTGAGACGCGTCATCGAATGTCCACTATGGGTATGCTGCAAATTTCCACCATGAATTATGCATGGCTTAGATGGCGGCCCAGGCATTTCCCTAACACATATACAAACTCCATGATCCCCGCAAGATTCCCAATTCATTTCACACCGCGGGCATCCATAAACAAAAGATCACGATATCAACTCAAATAAGAAGTGCAATGTTGAAAGCTTGCCCATGACAGCATGGTTGGGCTAGTCTCCAACTTACAACTTGCAAGCATAACAACTCAACATAAGAGACCACAATGTCAAATTTTTAAGGGCAAGAAAAAGTAAAGTGTGCCTTCCGGTTCGTGAGAGCTTTACTGACCAATTTTCGCATAACACTGGTAAGAGTTTAATTTGAAGAGATAATAAAAGCAAGTCAAATTTACTTGGAATAGCAAATTGCTAGTAGGTATGTATGGTGGACACTTTGGCAAACTTGGTTTTTAGGAGTTGGATGCATGAGTAGAGATCATACTCAGTACAAGGCGAGGGCTAGCAAAAGACTGGGAGCGACCAACTAAGAGAGCAATAATGACCATAATCATGCAAAGCGACAAAGCGACATTGAAAAAAGCATAAGATGGCATCAAAAGTCAAAAACAAAATGATCATAGAGGATATTGGCGACTTTGTAAGAGTCTAACATGTGTGAGCATGCGCCAAGTCAACCCAAATAAAGCATCAAGGAGAAAACCAAAAAATGCTTCCAAATAATTAAAACAACGCATGATTTTTTCAAAGGCTCATTAAGCAATCTCAGTTATTTGAGACAAGTCATGCTACAGAAAAACCACTAAGCATACTATCAAAGAGACATCAAGCATGACATGAAAAAGCCTAAGCCGCTTCTTGTACCACTTTTTTGCATAAAGCTTTTTCTCTTTTCCAACACCATTTGAACTTTTTAAATCCAACCCAACATGGTCCAGAGGCAAAAATACACCTTGATAAATATATATAAGAAGATCTGGATGCGAATCAAGGCGAAAACGAAAACTAAAAGCAGTAGCAGAAAAAGAAGAACACTCGATTTTTGATAAGAGTGAAAACTAGAGCGTTCTTGGCAAATGAAAAGCAAGGCAACTTCTCCAAAAGAAATTTGTTGGGGTCCAACCATTTATTGCAGCAAACAAAACTAAACTAATAAAGAAAACTAAAACAACTGACGCTCCAAGAAAAACACATAGTGCATGAAGCAATAAAAATATAGTGTCTTGAAAGGTGACCTGATTTTTGCCGATGAAGAAGGGGTGCCTCTTGGGCATCCCCAAGCTTTGACACTTGTACTTCTTGGATATTTCTTGGGGTGATGCATGGGCATCCCCAAGCTTGAGCTTTTGTCCATTCTTCAACTCATCTCATCATTCTCCAATCCCTACACTTGAAAACTTTCTTCATACAAAACTAAACACAAATCTATTAGCAACATTAGTGTAGCATAATATATAATCAACCTCTTTTGCTTCAGGTTTCAACCCAAAACCACCACATATAGAGTATATACTACTGTAGCAACTTCCCCAAAAGTTCCGTGATCAAAAGAACTCAAAAAGAAAGCGATAAAGCGGCAAAAACGAATAGTGGCAGAAATCTGTCAAAACAGAACAGCTGATAAAGGCCGATTTTTAAGGGGTTTTCTGTTGCTCAAATCAAAAAGTGTTCAACTAATGAAAGTTTGGATATAAACTGGGGCATATGCATAAGAAATCACAGGTCCAAAAGATATACAGAAAATTTTCACGAATTTTTACAGTGCAGCACCGAAAACAGTTTCAGGACAGCAACATCCCCAAATCTTTACCTCACTCAAATTAGAGGCTTCTCTTGGCACAACAATAAAATAAAAATGATAAGGAGCGGTCATTACAGTAGTAATAACTTCCAAGACTCAAATAAAAGAAAAAGTACTGAAAAGAAAACATTGGGTTATCTCCCAAGAGTGCTTTTCTTTAACGCCTTTGAGCTAGGCGCGGTAATTTGAGAAACTGCTCACATAAGAAATATGAATGGAAGCCAAAAGGAGCATCAAGGAGCAAATATAAAACACATTTAAGTCTAACCCACTTCCTATGCATAGGAATCTTGTAAGAAAATAAATCAAATAAGCACATATTAACAAGCATGGGTAGATAAAATAAGAGCAACTTCAGAACTTTCAATATAAAGAGAGATGTTTTAGTAACATGAAAATTCCAACAACCATATTTTCCTCTCTCATAATAATTTTCAGTAGCATCATGAACAAACTCAAGAATATAAATATCACACTCACCCTCCTTTGTTAAGCCTGGAGGGCGATCAAATAAGGTATTAGTTAAAGAGTTACTCTTATTGGGAGGTAGACATGGGTAGCTCCATTCTTCCTCCTCTTGATCATTTCTCTCCTCTTCTTTTTCAACCAATGAGGTTCCAGTTTAAGCAATTTCTTCTTCCATAGGCTCCTTCAAGGCATTAGTCTCTTCCGTTGGAGAGCATCTATTGAGATATTTAAGAATATAGCCATTTTCTTCCTTGTAATTATCAAAGCAAAATTTAAGTATATCATAAACCTCATATTTATAGGGTGCATCATCGGTATTTTCAAGAAAATAAGCAAGTTTGAATGCACCCTTCCAAGCAATAAATTCTTCAATTTGTTCCACATCATAAAAGTCATAATTTCCATTAATATAAGAAGATATAGTAACATCATCATTATACTCACATTGAAAAGGGAGGTGTTTATACCTCCTACAGCAACAAGAATTATCAAAGCAATAAGTAACATTATAAGTAGAGCACACATTTCTAGCAATGATATACAATTTATCAATTTGTTCCCATAAGTGTTTCCCTTTTTGTGACAAGCGGTGTTCCTCATAATATTTTTGTTGCTCATCCGTGAACCCACCTTGCCAAAAAGATTTAGTTTCAAAGAAACCAACCATTGATAGAAAGCATGATAAAGCAAAACAATAACAGACCAACAAAAATAACAACTATAGTAGTAACTAATTTTTTTTTGTGTTTTTGATATAAAACGATGCAATTAAAAATAAATAAAGTAAAGCAAAACTTAAAACAAAGTAAAGGATGTGCGTGCGAAAAACTCCCCTTGCAGAGGTCTTCCACTTCTTCCCCGGCAACGGCGCCAGAAAAGGGCTTGATGGCTGACGTGTAGTTGATGATGATTATGGCCAGACAGTTGGGAAACTCCAAGCGGAAAGTATGATGAGCACAACGGTAAGTCTTTTCCCTCAGTAAGAAACCAAGGTTTTCGGTCAGGAGAAGAGCAGACAGTACGACTGAAGGTGATGCTTGGTAGCCTAGTGACACACCAACAAGGGCGCCGTTTACGACACTTGTTGACTCGTCTTCAGCCAATAGCAACACGGAACTGCTACTCCAAGTTGATGTGGGAGCAAACTGTCCTTGTGCGTGGTGAATGACTAGCCCGTTGGGAACCCCAAGAGGAAGGTATGATGAGTGCAGCAGCAAGTTTTCCCTCAATTAAGAAACCAAGGTTTATCGAACAGGAGAAGGGAGACGATGACGACTGAAGGTGTTGTGGAACCTGCACACACACAAACAAATACTTTGTTCCCAACTTGCGATGAGGTTGTCAATCTCACCGGTTTGCTTGAAACAAAGGTTATGAGTGTATCGAGTGGAAAACAGTAGTAATGTGCGAGTAAAGTAAACAGTGCGGGAAAAGTAAACAGGTGATTGCAATATGATTAAAATAGGTCCGAGGTCCACAGTTCACTAGTGGTGTCTCTCCATAGATAAAATAACATGCTGGGTAAACAAATTACAGTTGGGCAATTGATAGAATAAAGATAACGTGATATGTCAAGAAGATCACTATGAGATTTACTCTGGGCATTACAACAAAATACATAGACCGCCATCCAACTGCATCTATGACTAATAATCCACTCCCGGGGATATCATCCGAACACCCTAGAAGTATTAAGTTGCGAACAACAGATAATTGCATTAAGCAAAGTGTGTAATGTAAACAAAGCATATGCCCTTGAGCATATGAATGTTGTTTTCTCCCTAGTAGCAACAGTACATCTACCACCTTAGAGGTTTCTGTCACTCCCCCAGGTGAAATAGAGACATGAACCCACTATCGAGCATAAATACCCCCTCTTGGAGTCACTAGCAACTACTCGGCCAAGATAGCTACTAACAACGGAGAGCATGCAAGATCATAAACAACATAGAGATAACAAAAGATATAATTCAGTACAGCAACTTAATCATAAACACCAATATTCATCGGATCCCAACAAACCAACATCATAGAATTACATAACGGTGATCTCAATCATGTATGGCAGCTCATGAAATCTAAACATGAAGCACATGGTGGAGAAGACAACCATCTAGCTACTGCTATGGACCCATAGTCCAAGGTAGACTACTCACTCATCGCTCCAGAGGCAAGCTTGGCGATGAAGAAGACCTCCGGTGGTGATTCCCCTCTCCGGCAGGGTGCCGGGAAGAGCTTCTGGACCCTCCCGATCTTCGGGTCGACGGTGGCGGCGGATCGTGATGTATTCTGGAAAACTGATCGGGCCCTTAGGTTTTTCTCGTCGGGGGGTCTTTATAGGCGAAGGGGCGATGTCAGAGGAGGGACCAGGCCCCCTCACACAGGGGTGGCGCGGCCAGGGGCCTGGCCGCGCCGCCTGTGCGTGTGGGGCCCACGTGGCCCTCCTCCGTCTCTTCTTCAGATGTCTGGAAGCTTCCCCGTGATATAAGTCTTCAGGAACTTGTTTCGTCCAATTCCGAGAATATTTCCTGTGTATCACTTTTGAAACACAAAAACAGCAGAAAACAGGAAACTGGCACTGTGGCACTTCGTTAATAGGTTAGTTCCGGAAAATGTATAAAAGTGCCACTAAGTGTAACGAAACAATAGGCAAACGGTGTAAAAACAAGCATGGAGCATCAAAAATTATAGATACGTTTGAAACGTATCAAGCATCCCCAAGCTTAACTCCTGCTCGTCCTCGAGTAGGTAAGTGATAACAAAAGAATAATTTTTGAGGTGACATGCACCTACACAATCTTGATCATATATGTAAGCATTGGTGAGCTGGGATCAATAGAACTTAAAACATGGGCATGAAAGATATAATCATGACAATAAGAACTTAGCAACCATGTTGTAAACATGTAAATGAACACAAACAAAAGATCATGATAATGAAACAATGAAAGTCAAACGTGTGTTCAAATCATAAGGAAAAAACATACAAAAGGTTTTCAGCTTGTCCTTCAAAGAGAGCAAAACATAAATGCATAGGACACCTCCAAGTTTAACAGGGCGACTAGATACAAATAATTTAAGAACAAGTGAAACCAACAATATGAATCAATCAATGAACTTTGGGACAATGCATATCACACTAAGAATGACAACTATGCTCTCTTAATGGTGCATAAAGAAAGAAGGTGGTGACTCAACATAAAAGTAAAAGAAAGGCCCTTCGCAGAGGGAAGCAGTGATTTTAACATGTGCTAGAGCTTTTCATTTGTAAAACAGAGAGATAAAACTTGATTTTGAGAGGTGGTTGTCTTTGTCAACGACTGGCAATGGGGTTCTTACTATCTTCCATACAAAAATAAAGCAAGTTTTTGAGAGAGAGATTGGCACTCTTGTGCTCTTTTTATAAAACTTGGCACTCCTCCCCACCTTTTCCTTTCACATACCATGGCTAACCGATTCCATCGGGTGCCCACCAACATTCACATTCTTTGGAGGAGTGCCTTTTTTCTTTTTCTTTTTCCTTTTTTTCTTTTTGGAATAAGCAATATGGAAGATAGCAAATCCGACCACTACGTCCCCATGAGCTGAAAACAGTGTCACAAAACGAGAAGTGTTTTGAAGGTTTTTGAAAGGTAGCACACGAAAATTTTACTTTGGAATGGCTTATAAATACCATGCATAGGAATTTATAGTGGACACAATGGCAAACTTGGTTTTTAGGAGTTGGATGCACGAGTAGAGCTCATACTCAGTACAAGGCGAGGGCTAGCAAAAGACTGGGAGCGACCAACTAAGAGAGCAGTAATGGCCATAATCATGCAAAGCGACAAAGCGACATTAACAGAAGCATACGATGGCATCAAAAGTCAAAAACTAAATGATCATGAAGGCTAATGGCGACTTTGTAAGAGTCTAACATGTGTGAGCATGCACCAAGTCAACCCAAATAAAGCATCAAGGAGAAAACCAAAATAATGCTTCCATACAATAAAAACAACGCATGATTTTTTTCAAAGGCTCATTAAGCAATCTCAGTTATTTGAGACAAGTCATGCTACAGCAAAACCACTAAGCATACTATCAAAAAGACATCAAGCATGACATGAAAAAGCCTAAGCCGCAGTCTACACAAGCTCCTTCTTGTACCACTATTTTGCACAAAGCTTTTTCTCTTTTCCAACACCATTTGAAATTTTTATAAACACCTCTTTTGATGAAAACCAATAAAGATCAGAGGCAAAAATGCACCTTGATGAAAAGATATGTCAAGATCTGAACGCAAATCAAGGCGAAAACGAAAACCAAAAGCAGTAGCGGAAAAAGTAGAACGCTCGTTTTTTTTGATAAGAGTGAAAACTAGAGCGTTCTTTGCAAATGAAAACGAGTACATCTCCTCCAAAGGAAATTTGTTGGGGTCCAACCATTTATTGCAGCAAACAAACAAACTAAACCAACTAAGAATACTAAAACAACCGACGCTCCAAGAAAAACACATAGTGCATGAAGCAATATAAATATAGTGTTTTGAAAGGTGACCTGATTTTTGCCGATGAAGAAGGGGTGCCTCGGGGGCATCCCCAAGCTTTGACGCTTGTACTTCTTGGATATTTCTTGGGGTGATGCATGGGCATCCCCAAGCTTGAGCTTTTGTCCATTCTTCAACTCATCTCATCATTCTCCAATCCCTACACTTGAAAACTTTCTTCATACAAAACTAAACACAAATCTATTAGCAACATTAGTGTAGCATAATATATAATCAACCTCTTTTGCTTCAGGTTTCAACCCAAAACCACCACATATAGAGTATATACTACTGTAGCAACTTCCCCAAAAGTTCCGTGATCAAAAGAACTCAAAAAGAAAGCGATAAAGCGGCAAAAACGAATAGTGGCAGAAATCTGTCAAAACAGAACAGCTGATAAAGGCCGATTTTTAAGGGGTTTTCTGTTGCTCAAATCAAAAAGTGTTGAACTAATGAAAGTTTGGATATAACCCGGGGCATATGCACAATAAATCTCAGGTCCAAAAGATATACAGAGAATTTATACGAATTTTTTACGGTGCAGCACCGAAAACAGTTTCAGGACAGCAACATCCCCAAATCTTTACCTCACTCAAATTAGAGGCTTCTCTTGGCACAAAAACGAAATAAACAAGATAAGGAGCGGTCATTACAGTAGTAATGACTTCCAAGACTCAAATAAAAGAAAAAGTACTGAAAAGTAAACAATGGGTTATCTCCCAAGAGTGCTTTTCTTTAACGCCTTTGAGCTAGGCGCAGAAAATTGCGAATCAAGTAATATCAAGTGATGAAGCATCAAGCTCATAATTTGCTCTAAGAATAGAGTCAAAAATTAATTTATTTCTTTTCCTAGGGAAGTGTTCCATACCTTTCTTTAGTGGGAATTGATACTTGATAGTGCCTTCCCTCATATCAATGATAGCACCTACAGTTTGAAGAAAGGGTCTTCCCAAAATAATAGGACATGAAGCATGGCATTCAACGTCCATAACAAGAAAATCAACGGGAACAAGGTTATTGTTAACCACAATAAGAACATCATTAATCCTTCCCAAAGGTTTCTTCTTAGCAACATCAGCAATGGGAACATCAAAATAGCACTTTTCAAGCGGTGGTAAATCAAGCATGTCATAAATCTTTCTAGGCATGATAGAAATACTAGCACCTAGATCACATAAAGCATGGCAATCATAACCATTAACATGCACATCAATGATGGGTTCCCAACCATCTTCTAACTTCTTGGGAACAGAGGCTTTCTGCTTCAACTTTTCATCCCTAATTTTCATGAGAGCATTGGTAATATGCTTAGTAAAAGCAACATTTAAAGAACTAGCATTGGGAGTCAAAGCAAGCTTTTGCAAGAACAAAATTACTTCAGATATATTGCAGCCATCAACATCAAAATCATTAAAAGAAATAGAGCTATCATCTCCCACACTCCGAAAAATTTCAGCACTCTTTTGAGAAAAAGTTTTGGCAGTTTTAGGCTTTTTAACACAAGGAGTGGGAGTTTTCTCTACACCAATCAAAGTAAGAGGGTTGCTATCAGTAGGAGCAACATCATTAGAGGTAGTAATAGTACATACCTTCATCTCTCTAGCCATCTCATCTTCTCTTTCCCACCTGGCATGCAATTCCGCTAACAATCTAATATTTTCATCAATTCCAACTTGGGTAGCATTAGCGGCAGCAACAACATTGCTCACATTCACATCATTAGGAAACACTTTTAATTTCAGAAGTTCAACATCATGAGCAAGGCTATCAACTTTAGAAGCAAGAATATCAATTTTGCCTAACTTTTCCTCAACAGACTTGTTAAAAGCAGTTTGTTTACCGATGAAGTCCTTGAGCATTACCTCAAGCTCGGAGGGCGCGGCCCTAGTGTTGTTGTAGGAATTACCATAAGAGTTACCATAACCATTACTATTGGTAGAAGGATACGGCCTATAATTGTTACTAGCAAAATTGTTCCTATAAGCATTGTTATTAAAATTGTTATTTCTAATGAAATTCACATCAACTTGCTCTTCTTGGGCAACCAGAGAGGCCAAAGGAACATTATTAGGATCAACATGAGTCCTATCATTAGCAAGCATAGCCATAATGGTATCAATCTTATCACTTAAGGAAGAGGTTTCCTCAACAGAATTTACCTTCTTACCTTGTGGAGCTCTCTCGGTGTGCCATTCGGAATAATTTACCATCATGTTGTCGAGTAGCTTTGATGCGGCGCCCAAGGTAAGGGACATAAAAGTGCCTCCAGCAGCTGAATCAAGTAGGTTCCTTGAAGAAAAATTCAGTCCTGCATAAAAAGTTTGGATAATCATCCAAGTAGTCAGTCCATGAGTGGGGCAATTCTTTACCATAGATTTCATTCTTTCCCAAGCTTGAGCAACATGTTCATTATCAAACTGAGTAAACTTCATAATATTGCTGCGCAAAGCTATAATCTTAGCAGGAGGATAGTATCTACCAATAAAAGCATCCTTACACTTAGCCCATGAATCAATACTATTCTTAGTCAAAGACAGCAACCAATCTTTAGCCTTTCCTCTCAAAGAAAAAGGAAACAACTTGAGCTTAATAATATCACTATCAACATCCTTATATTTCTGCATCTCACATAGCTCAACGAAACCGTTGAGATGAGCTGCAGCATCTTCAGTACTAGCACCAGAAAATTGCTCTTTCATAACAAGGTTCAATAAAGCAGGCTTGATCTCATAAAAGGTGGTAGCAGGAACAGGTGGTGCAATAGGAGTGCAGATAAAATCACTATTGTTCGTGCTAGCAAAGTCACACAACTTGGTGTTTTCAGGAGTACCCATTTCAGCAAAACGAAAGTAAACAAGTAAAAACAGCTACCAAGGATTCTAATTTTTTTGGGTTTTTGATATAAAAAGCAATGCAGGTAAAATAAAATAAAGTAAAGCAAAACAAATAACAAAGTAAAGAATGTGTGTGCGAAGAACTCCCCTTGCAGAAGTCTTCTCTCTTCCCCGGCAACGGCGCCAGAAAAATAGCTGCTACTCCAAGTTGATGTGGGAGCAAACTCTCCTTGTGCGTGGTGAATGACCAGCCCGTTGGGAACCCCAAGAGGAAGGTATGATGAGTGCAGCAGCAAGTTTTCCCTCAATTAAGAAACCAAGGTTTATCGAACAGGAGAAGGGAGATGATGACGACTGAAGGTGTTGTGGAACCTGCACACACACAAACAAATACTTTGTTCCCAACTTGCGATGAGGTTGTCAATCTCACCGGTTTGCTTGAAACAAAGGTTATGAGTGTATCGAGTGGAAAACAGTAGTAATGTGCGAGTAAAGTAAACAGTGCGGGAAAAGTAAACAGGTGATTGCAATATGATTAAAATAGGACCGGGGTCCACAGTTCACTAGTGGTGTCTCTCCATAGATAAAATAACATGCTGGGTAAACAAATTACAGTTGGGCAATTGATAGAATAAAGATAACGTGATATGTCAAGAAGATCACTATGAGATTTACTCTGGGCATTACAACAAAATACATAGACCGCCATCCAACTGCATCTATGACTAATAATCCACTCCCGGGGATATCATCCGAACACCCTAGAAGTATTAAGTTGCGAACAACAGATAATTGCATTAAGCAAAGTGTGTAATGTAAACAAAGCATATGCCCTTGAGCATATGAATGTTGTTTTCTCCCTAGTAGCAACAGTACATCTACCACCTTAGAGGTTTCTGTCACTCCCCCAGGTGAAATAGAGACATGAACCCACTATCGAGCATAAATACCCCCTCTTGGAGTCACTAGCAACTACTCGGCCAAGATAGCTACTAACAACGGAGAGCATGCAAGATCATAAACAACATAGAGATAACAAAAGATATAATTCAGTACAGCAACTTAATCATAAACACCAATATTCATCGGATCCCAACAAACCAACATCATAGAATTACATAACGGTGATCTCAATCATGTATGGCAGCTCATGAGATCTAAACATGAAGCACATGGTGGAGAAGACAACCATCTAGCTACTGCTATGGACCCATAGTCCAAGGTAGACTACTCACTCATCGCTCCGGAGGCAAGCATGGCGATGAAGAAGACCTCCGGTGGCGATTCCCCTCTCCGGCAGGGTGCCGGGAAGAGCTTCTAGTCCCTCCCGATCTTCGGGTCGACGGTGGCGGCGGATCGCGATGTATTCTGGAAAACTGATCGGGCCCTTAGGTTTTTCTCGTCGGGGGGTCTTTATAGGCGAAGGGGCGATGTCAGAGGAGGGACCAGGCCCCCTCACACAGGGGTGGCGCGGCCAGGGGCCTGGCCACGCCGCCTATGCGTGTGGGGCCCACGTGGCCCTCCTCCGTCTCTTCTTCGGATGTCTGGAAGCTTCCCCGTGATATAAGTCTTCAGGAACTTGTTTCGTCCAATTCCGAGAATATTTCCTGTGTATCACTTCTGAAACACAAAAATAGCAGAAAACAGGAAACTGGCACTGTGGCACTTCGTTAATAGGTTAGTTCCGGAAAATGTATAAAAGTGCCACTAAGTGTAACGAAACAATAGGCAAATGGTGTAAAAACAAGCATGGAGCATCAAAAATTATAGATACGTTTGAGACGTATCAGGAACCTACACACAACACAACCAAATACTTTGTTCCCAACTTGCGATGAGGTTGTCAATCTCACTGGTTTGCTTGAAACAAAGGGTATGAGCGTATCGAGTGGAAAACATT
The DNA here is from genome assembly GCA_007115705.1 of Dactylis glomerata. Classification (NCBI taxonomy): domain Eukaryota; kingdom Viridiplantae; phylum Streptophyta; class Magnoliopsida; order Poales; family Poaceae; genus Dactylis; species Dactylis glomerata. Next base: position 2,934,297 of record QXEO01000542.1, on the reverse strand, counting down.
AGAAGTATGCGAGTAAAGTAAACAGTGCGAGTAAAGTAAATAGGTGATAGCAATATGATGAAAATAGGACCGGGGTCCACAGTTCACTAGTGGTTTCTCTCCATAGATAAATAACACATGCTGGGTAAACAAATTACAGTTGGGCAATTGATAGAATAAAGATAACGTGATATGTCAAGAAGATCACTATGCGATTTACTCTGGGCATTACAACAAAATACATAGACCGCCATCCAACTGCATCTATGACTAATAATCCACCCACGGGGATATCATCCGAACACCCCATGAGTATTAAGTTGCGAACAACAGATAATTGCATTAAGCAAAGTGTGTAATGTAAACAAAGCATATGCCCTCGAGCATATGAATGTTGTTTTCTCCCTAGTAGCAACATCACATCTACAACCTTAGAGGTTTCTGTCACTCCCCCAGATTAAATAGAGGCATGAACCCACTATCGAGCATAAATACCCCCTCTTGGAGTCACTAGCAACTACTCGGCCAACATAGCTACTAACAACGGAGAGCATGCAAGATCATAAACAATATAGAGATAACATAAGATATATTTCATTATAGCAACTCAATCATAACACCAATATTCATCGGATCCCAACAAACAAAACATGTAGAATTACATAACGGTGATCTCAATCATGTAGGGCAGCTCATGAGATCTAAACATGAAGCACATGGTGGAGAGGACAACCATCTAGCTACTGCTATGGACCCATAGTCCAAGGTAGACTACTCACTCATCGCTCTGGAGGCAAGCATGGCGATGAAGAAGACCTCCGGTGGTGATTCCCCTCTCCGGTAGGGTGCCGGGAAGAGCTTCTAGTCCCTCCCGATCTCGGGTCGACGATGGAGGCGGATCGCGATGTGTTTCTGGAAAATTGATCGGGCACTTAGGTTTTTCCCGTCGGGGGGTCTTTATAGGCGAAGTGGCATCGTCAGGAGTGGACCGAGGTGCTCTCACTCATAGGGGCGCAGCCAGGGGCTGGGCCGCGCCGCCCTGGTGTGTGGGGCCCTCGTGGCCCCACTCCGTCTCCTCTTCGGATCTCTGGAAGCTTCCGGGAAAAATAAGACTTCAGGAACTTGTTTCGTCCAATTCCGAGAATATTTCCTGTGTAGCTTTTCTGAAACACAAAAACAGCAGAAAACAGGGAACTGGCACTGTGGCGACTTGTTAGTAGGTTAGTTTCGGAAAATGCATAAAAGTGCCACGAAGTGTAACGAAATATTAGGCAAATGGTGTAAAAACAAGCATGGAGCATCAAAAATTATAGATACGTTGGAGACGTATCAATCATAAACAACATAGAGATAACCTAAGATATATTCAACACATCAACTTAACATAACACCAATATTCATCGGATCCCAACAAACACAACATGTAGAATTACATAAAGATGATCTCGATCATGTAAGGCAGCTCACGAGATCTAAACATGAAGCACATGGTGGAGACGACAACCATCTAGCTACTGCTATGGACCCATAGTCCAAGGTAGACTACTCACTCATCGCGCCGGAGGCAAGCATGGCGATAAAGAAGACCTCCGGTGGCGATTCCCCTCTCCGGCAGGGTGCCGGGAAGAGCTTCTAGACCCTCCCGATCTCGGGTCAACGACGGCGGCGGATCGCGATGTGTTTCTGGAAAATTGAACGGGTCTTTAGGTTTTTCCCGTCGGGGGGTCTTTATAGGCGAAGGGGCAGCGTTAGAGGTGGGCCAGGGTGGCCTCACCCATAGGGGGCGCGGACTAGGGGCTGGCCGCGTCGCCCTATGGTGTGGTCAGCCCGTGGCCCCCCTCCGTCTCCTCTTCAGACTTCTGGAAGCTTCAGTAAATATTAGGAGGTTCGACTTTTGTTTCGTCCAATTCCGAGAATATTTCCTGTGTAACTTTTCTGAAACACAAAAACAGCAAAAAACAGGGCATCTTGTTAATAGGTTAGTTCCGGAAAATGCATAAAAATGCCACGAAGTGTAACAAAACACTAAGCAAATGGTGTAAGAACAAGCATGGAGCATCAAAAATTATAGATACATTTGAGACGTATCAACCCTGCTGGTGGCATTTTAGTTGGTGTGGATTCTGACCTTTTTGAAATTATAGCTTGGGATATTAAGGCCTTTTCTGTTTCTTGTATTCTTAAAAACAAAGTTGATTCAAGAGTTTGGAGACACATCTCTGTCTATTGTTCTCCTTATGAGGAGGGCAAAGAAGAGTTCCTCTCTGAATTGCATACTTTGTTTCTAGATAATAATCTTCCTACTTTGGTAGTGGAGATTTTAATCTAGTAAGATTTCAGGAAGACAAAAGTAATGGGGTGGTCAACCAGCAATGGTGTGACAAATTTAATGCCTGGATTGAGATTTGGGGTTTGATAGAAGTTAGAATGTCTAACAGGAAATTTACTTGGTCCAATAATCAAGTAGATCCCATTCTAGCTACCATTGATAGGATTTTTTTACAACACTGAGTTGGATGCTATTTTCCCTCTAGCTTCCTCTCAAGCTTACACTAGGCTTGGCAGTGACCATACTCCTATCCCGTGGGATTCTGGAGTCAATCACTGTCATAGACCTGTTAGTTATAAGTTTGAGAAATGGTGGTTTTTGAGGGAAGATTTTAAAGAGCTTGTCACCAAATCTTGGCAGGCTCCTACTAAGGGTAAAACTGCTTTAGATAGATGGCAGGAAAAAATTATAAGGTTTAGGAAAACTTCCAAAGGCTGGAGTAGGAATATAGAAGCTGACCTTAGGAAGCTTAAAAAAGATATGATGGAAGAGTTTGATCTTCTTGACATCAAATCTGAGTCTGAAGCTCTTAGTGAGGCTGAATTATCTAGATTAAAGGAGATCAATCTGGAAATGAAAAAACTGTGGCTTACGGAGGAAACAAAAGCAAAACAGCGTTCCAGAGATAAAGATATCCTTGAAGGAGATAGAAATATTGCATACTTTCATGTAGTAGCTAACCAAAGGAGGAGGAAAACCCTCATATCTTCCCTAGAGGGCCCTAAGGGGCAAACCTCTGACCTTTCTAAAATGTTAGACATTGCTTCAGTTTATTATAAAAACCTTTTTTGTTTTGAGGAAGGATTTGGTTTTTCTCTTGACCCAGATTTCTTTAGTCATAATGAAAAAGTGTCCCCAGAGCAAAATCTGAATTTGGAAGCCCCTTTTACTGAATAGGAGGTCAAGAAAGCTGTGTTTGACTCTTATTTAGATGGGGCTCTAGGGCCAGATGGTATTTCTTTTATGTTTTACCAGACTTTCTGGGAGCTAGTTAAAATAGACATCATGGATATGTTCAAAGATTTCTATGAAGGGAAACTTGATATTTATAGACTGAATTTTGCTGTCTTGTCACTTATCCCTAAGGAGCCTGGTGCCACTTCCATGAATTTTTTTAGGCCTATTAGTTTGATTAACTGCATTTTCAAAAGAAATTCCAAGGTTCTCTCCAATAGGCTTGGCCTGGTGTCAGATTTCTTGATTGCACCTAATCAAACTGCTTTCATTAGAGGGAGGTATATTCTTGAGAGTGTAGTGACTGCTCATGAGGTTCTCCATTCTGTAGTTCATAGTAAAAGCAAAGGGGCTGTACTCAAGCTGGACTATGAGAAAGCCTTTGACAAGGTAAATCTTGATTTCTTAGATAAGCTTTTGGCCCTGAGGGGCTTTGGCTCTAAATTTTCTCAGTGGATTAATTTAGCTACTAGGGGGGGTCTGTAGCTGTCAAACTTAATGGAACAGAAGGAAACTTTTTCCCCACTAGGAAAGGCCTTAGACAGGGTGATCCTATGTTGCCTGTGCTGTTCAATTTAGTTGTAGATGTGTTCACTCGCATGTTGATCAAAGCTGAGTGCAACAATCTGATCAGAGGGCTCTGTCCCCATCTCTACCCTGGTGGCATAATCAGCCTTCAATATGCTGATGACACCATTCTCTTTGTTGAGAATGATGTGGAGATGGCCAGAAACCTCAAATGGGTTCTTACCTGTTTTGAGCAAGTTTCTGGTATGAAAATCAATTATGAAAAAAGTGAATTAGTGCCTATCAATCTAGACCTGGCTGAATCTGAGCTTATCAAAGAGGTTATGGGTTGTGTTGTAGGTGCATTCCCTATCAAGTACTTGGGAATTCCCCTGCATCATGATAAACTCAAAAGGGAAGACTTACAGCCATTAATTGATAAGATTCTTAAAAGGATTGCTGGCTGGAGAGGGAAACTCCTTTCTCATGCTGCCAGAGTCCTTCTTATCAAAACGTGTCTTGCTAGCATTCCCATTTACCTCCTCTTTTTTTTTAAATTCCCCAAGTGGGCTCTAGATTTTATTAATTCTCAAATGGCTAATTGTCTTTGGAATGACACTAAAGATAAAAGGAAGCTACACTTGGCCAATTGGAATTTAGTTTGTATGCCTAAGGCACAAGGAGGTTTAGGTATTCCTTGTCTTAGTGATGTGAATATTTGTCTCCTTGCTGCATGGCTTAACAAATACTCTTCTGGGGAAGGGAAACTGTGAAAATCTGTCATTGATGCAAAGTATGACACTAAAAACCCAAACATCTTTAGTTGCAATTCGGTTGCTACTTCTAGATTTTTTAAGGGTTTTATGTGGGCAGTTAACTTTGTTAAGTTTGGGTTTAGATGGATTATTGGAGATGGTGCCAAGATCAAATTATGGGAAGATACTTGGTTTGACACCTCTCCCCTTTCTGTCCAATACTGGGAAGTCTACTGTATTTGCAATGAGCCTTTAGCCACTGTGAGAGAGGTTTGGGATGGAACTGCTTTGAAGCTTTCTTTTCGTAGGAATTTCAATGACTCCCTCATGGAACAATGGTTTGAGATTGAGCAAATTGCAAACAGTATTTCTTTTTCTGGTGACGGCGATTCCCTCATTTGGACTTATGATTCTAGTGGACAATTCTCCACTAGCTCTTGTTACAACATTATTAGTTTCAGAGGTGTCACACCTGTTATATTCCAACCATTTGGTCTTTGGTGATTCCTCCAAGGGTCCATATCTTTCTTTGGCTATTGTCTAATAATAAGCTTATGACTAGGGATAATCTCCAGAAAAGAAACTTGGGTAAACCTATTTGCTGTATGTTTTGCAGTGAGGATGAATCTATAGAATATTTGTTTTTTAGATGCATTGTAGCTGAGCATATTTGGGGGCTGGTTTCCCAGTTTTTTGAGATTCATCTAGGCCAAGACTACTTGTCGATTGCCAAGTTTTGGATCTCAAATAAAAAGCATGCTTCTTTTAATGCCATTTGTGCTACCATTTTGTGGAGCCTATGGAAATGTCGTAATGCTTTGATTTTTGATGGTCAAACATGGATTTCAATCAAACAGGTTTGGTTGATGGCTCTGAGAACAATCAAAAAATGGAGACTCCTCTTCAAGGAAGAAATGCTTCCTCTGATCGATCGCTTTTCGAGTTGGGTGCTGCTGATCATCAAGGCTCCTGGAGCAATTCAGTGGGGGTGAGCTCTCCCTGGTCTCTTGCTTCGCTTGGGGTTCACCTCCCTCTCCCGTCTGCTACTCCGGCTACTCCTCCGTCATCTGGGGATGTCCCTGCTCTGAAGACGCCTTCCTAACTCTGGCATGGAGTTTGGAGCTCCAAACCTACGGACCTGAAGCCTTCTGAGGAGACAAGGGCTCCCATTCATGCAATCTATGCGCTGCACCATCCTAGTGCCCGAGCCTTGCTTTTGCAAGTGCGAAAATTGTAATGAAGTTTTCTTTCGGTTACTATCCTCGTAGACTTGTCTAGCTGCAATCCTTTTAGCTTTTCTGCTCTTTCGTTGTTCGTAGAATAAGAGTTAAAGGACTCCTTTTTAGTTGGAGCGGTCCTGAATCTATGTTTGTGTGGCTGGTTTCATTTTTAATGGAACCGGGGCTCCCCCCTTCCAGGGACCCTCTTAATCTAATTTTTTTCGTCTTGTTCCTTTTTATCTCTTATAATTCATCTATTTTCTAGTTCTTCTTGGTATTATTTTATTTCCACCATGTTAATTTCCATGTTTCGATTCTTGCCATCTTTTTAACATGTACAATCAATTATTGCCATTTATTTTAAATGAACACACCTTCTGATACACATGAATATTTTTTCAAGATAAATGACCATTTGAGATGTGAGCCTAGTTCACTTGGTTAGGGGAGATGTACAATTCAACCACTTAGGTTCAAGTCTTCACACCGATGTGAATTTATGTTATTATTCCTTGATAAAAAAGTCAATGTAAGTGCCTTCCCTATTGCATTCCTTAATAAAAAAGAATATGAACTTTTTTCTAATACGCATGGATATTTTTGGTAGACAAACAATAGGGATGACCCATATAGCGTCATTTTTTCATTTATATAATATGTGTGCGGGAAGGGGTAGACATTACAAGGTGTCAATTCATTGTTGTACCGCTCCTCTTTAAGACTAAATGTTTTCCCCTATGCATACAAGTTACAAAGGGTGAAGGATTCCTTGAAGAAGCGAAAACATTCCTAAACATCGATATTCTTGCCAAAATGGAGAATTGAGACTTGTTTATGGAAGTCTATTTATGGTTACCTTTTCCCAACATTGGTGGTCACATAACTTACGCATAGGACCTCCTCCTGTTTAGGTGACTTTACAATTTTTCGTTGTGATATGTAGTTTTGTCTTTTTTGTTGTCTTTATTCCGACTGGACAACGGCTATGTGCATCTTACGTATGTAGAGGCTGGGTGTAATGGCTTAAAACTCTTAAGGAAGCGCCCTTTAGTGAGAAAAACATTCTTACAAAAAAATGATCCTCTACTTTTGGACTTTGGAAGTCCGGCGCACGGTGGAAAAAACACCAACTTCTCCTTTGAACTTTCATGGCTCAGACAAGATGGTTTCATTGACATGGTAAATAATGAATGGCGATCAATTCACAATGAACCAAGGCCGATCGAGACATGACAGAAAAAAATTCGGCACATGAGACAATTCCTTCGCGGATGGGCCCGTAACTCGAGCAGAAATTATAAGAAAGAAAAAATGCGCTTACTTGATATCATCGATAGCCTTGATATTAAAGCAGAAACGATGCCACTTAGTGAATCCGAAAGAACATGCAAAAAAGAGGCAAATGAATGCCTCCTTAGCCTAAGAAGAGACGAAGAATCCAAATGGGCACAGCGTGCCAAAGCAAAGTATATTCAGGAAGGAGGGGACAATACAAAATATTTTCATCTCATCGCAAATGGCAAGCATAGAAAGAAAAAAATATTCCAACTTGAGCAGGATGAGGGCACGATTATTGGTGAAGAAAACCTTAAAGTATTCATTAGTGAGTACTACAAGGATTTGTTTGGGGCTCCGCCCAGAATCACTTCACTCTTCTTGAAGAAAGGGTTGATGATATCCCCCAGCTTTCTTCTGATGAGAAGAATCTGCTGTCAGCTGACTTCACGGAAATAGAAGTGAAAGAAGCTGTCATGCAAATGAAAAAGAACAAAGCCCCAGGCCCCGATGGCTTTCCTGCTGAATTCTACCAAGTGTTTTGGGACACTATAAAAGATGACATGATGGCCATGTTCTACCAGCTCCAAACTGGAGACCTACCTCTGTTCAGACTCAATTTTGGCATCATAACCCTCTTGCCCAAGAAAGAAGACGCAAGCCGCATCGAATAGTACAGACCCATTTGTCTCTTGAACGTGAGCTTTAAAATCTTCACTAAGGTAGGAGCAAACAACATTACTGGGATGGCCCAGAAAATCATCAAGCCCACCCAAACGGCTTTCATCCAAGGCCAAAACATTCTGGAAGGGGTGGTAGTTTTGCACGAGACCATACATGAACTACTTTCTAAAAAGTTAGATGTAGTTCTATTCAAAATCGATTTCGAGAAGGCATACGATAAGGTCAAATGGCCCTTCCTTCACCAAGTCCTTAGGATGAAAGGTTTTCCTGTCAAATGGTGTGACTGGATAACCAAATTCACCCAAGGAGGTAGTGTGGGAATCAAAGTTAACGATGACATTGGGCACTACTTTCAAACGCTCAAAGGGCTTCGTCAAGGCGACCCCCTTTCACCCATGCTCTTCAACATTGTTGCGGACATGCTTACCATCATCATAAATAGAGCCAAAGATGATGGGCAGGTAGGAGGATTAATACCTCACCTTGTAGAAGGAGGGGTTTCGATTCTCCAATACGCGGATGATACGATTCTCTTTATGGAACATGACATTGACAAAGCAATAAATATGAAACTAATTCTTTGCTTATTTGAACAACTCTCCGGCCTTAAGATCAATTTCCATAAAAGTGAACTCTTCTGCTTTGGGAAAGCGAAAGATCACCAAAATGAATATAGAGAAATCTTCGGATGCGCAATAGGTGCACTCCCTTTCAAATATCTTGGCATTCCAATTCACTTCAGGAAGCTTCTCATCAAGGAATGGAAAGTCATCGAGGATAGATTCGAGAAGAAACTAGCTTCTTGGATCGGCAAAATCCTATCATATGGTGATAGACTTATCCTGATCAACTCGGTTTCTCACAAGTCTGCCAATGTTTTTACTCTCTTTCTTTCAGATACCCATAGGGGTAAGAAAGAGGTTGGACTTTTATCGTTCCCGCTTCTTTTGGCAATGTGACCAGAATAAAAAGAAGTATAGGCTATCAAAATGGAATATGATATGCCGACCAAAAGATCAGGGAGGTTTAGGTATCGAGGTTCTGGATATCAAAAACAATTGCCTCTTGAGCAAATGGTTGTTCAAAATCATCAATGAAGAGGGGATGTGGCAAGAACTTATATGCAACAAATATCTCAAAAGCAAAAATCTTGCCGAGGTTCAAGCAAAGCCTACGGATTCCCCTTCCTGGAAAGGACTAATGAACCAGAAAGAAACTTTTTTCAAATATGGTTCGTTTTGAGTTGGCAACGGAGAAGGAACCCGTTTCTGGGAGGACTGTTGGCTGGGCGACGGGCCACTAGCGACCCAATACCCCGGCCTTTATGCTATCGTGAACCATAAAAATGCAACCGTGGCAAACACAATCAAGGAGAACGGCTTAAATATCTCGTTTAAGAGAAATTTGGCTGGCGATCGGTGGCTGTCCTGATTAGACCTTGTGGAGAGGCTAATGGACATACACCTTACCGATGAAAAAGACACTTTCTTGTGGAGGCTCACGGATTCTGGTCAGTTCTCGATCAGATCTCTTTACGCTGAATTATTAAACGGGAACACAAAATTTCTTAGGAAATATCTTTGGAAAATTAAAGTGCCACTAAAGATTAGGATCTTCATGTGGTTTTTAAACAGAAAGGAGATTCTAACAAAGGATAACTTGGCCAAAAGAAATTGGAACGGATGTAAAAAATGCGCCTTTTGTGATGAGGAAGAGACCATAGAACACCTCTTTCTTAAATGCAAATTCGCTTGCCTGATCTGGAGAGTTGTTCACTTCACTTTCAATATGCCGCCACCTACTAATATAAAAAACATGTTTGGAAATTGGCTGAATGGGATTGACAAATCTGCCAAAGCATGAATAAGAATTGGAGTTTGTGCTTTGGTTTGGGCATTGTGGAACTGCCGGAATGATATTATATTTAACAATGCAAAGTGCTCTCATTTTCTGCAGGTTATCAACAGAACTACGCACTGGATCAACACTTGGGCGCTCCTTCTTCCAAAGGACCAGCGGAGATATATGGATTCTGGATGCACACGACTGATGGCGGTCGTTCAGGCTATCTTCAACCAGGGTGGTTGGCGGCATTCTAATAGGATTGAGAATGTTTAGCAAAGCTTTGTACTCCATCTTTAGATGGCTGATCTCAATGTCATCCTTAGCTGATGACGAGTTTTTAGCTTTGGTGATACTTGTAACACTTATGAACTACAACCTCTGCTCAGCTTTTCAATAAAACGGCCGTATGCATCAATTGATGCAGAGGCCGGGGACACCCCATTTCTAAAAAAAATTAATATTAGTTCATAGGCTCTAGAAGTATGAAGATTTCTAATATAGATGATCGTTTATCTAGACTTGCTATGTAGTAGCATGTTCAAATTATTAAGTTATTATGTACCTATGCCTTAATTTTCCTTTTGATAAAGACCTAAGACTTAATGTCCATCAATGAACGGCCGGTCTAAACAACAAGTCGACGCGAAGTTTCCTTGCTCACCAGATGGATTAAACTCCCACACCACTCCACGCCTAGCTAGCGCACACCTAACGAGCAGTTGAGGCTCTACCGACACGGCGATACCTCAGTTCTAACTGCAAATCAAAATTACTTGTGTAGGCCAGGCGTGTACGCAAATTAAAGTATGTGTGTGTGCTCAGGAAGAGACTAGCTATAGCTTGCAAGTCGACCTCTCATCTCGTCTGTCTCTCTCTGTACTAACAAGCTCCTCCTAAATGTGCAAGCAAAGAAGACGAGATGAGGCTTGTAGCAGCAGCGAGAAGTGGTGTCAAAGTGAGCTGCCTTGTCGCCGTCGACGGCGACCATGCACCGGCACCGAATTGATGGGGGGAAAAACCAGCTAGCATGAAACAAACAGTTCATTTTCATCTGTCCAATAATTAGTCTACTTCATGCAAGCTAAGTGCTAGACTCCTAGTCCCAGGCTTCTTGTACTGCATTGGTTTGGTGTACATGAAGCTTCCAACGACCATCAATCTTGGCACACTTCATTGCCCAAATTTGCCAACTTTTACTTCTTTCTTTCTGTGCCAGGGATCTGTCACTGAAGCTACAACCCACTTCTGATGCTCTCCCACAGACTACACTGTACCACCCCAAACTGACTAAGGCTGTTCTTCCTAGTTTCCTTCTCTCAAGTCTGCTTCCTACATCCTCTATTGCCCATAATAGGCAATGATGTTCTAGTACTAGTTCAAGTTAAACACAAACTAGAAGGGCTAGCATGGAACAGGGGAGAGCTATGCAATGATCAGGTCATTAATGCAAGAAGAAGATCATTGTAGGGATCAGTCTGTAATAGCAGTTGGAATATTATTTTGTTTTTGCTGTACCATTCAATCACAGCTAGCTAATACACACTGACCTGGCAGCAACCACATGTATGAAAAGCATGAGGGCTTATACAAACCACACAAATATATGTATTAGTATCCAAAGTCTCCAACAGCTAACTACTACTGTTGCGCCGACAGAACAGATTAAGCATATACTACTAGTGAACAACTCGTGGAAGAAAGGTGGTAAGAAGAAACCAGCAGAGGTGAAGAAAAGGTATCCTACAATAAGGCATGGACAGACAAAGCCACCGCTAGTGTTGGTATAAATCATCTGCTAATGGAGCCTTTTGAACAGACAAAGCTAACTACCCTGCCCTGGCAGATGCCTAAATAATTGCAACCCGGTTGGCCAATCAGCGCATTTGCACCTGCAATTAATCCCCACTGATCTCTCTTCCTCTAGAATCAATACACACCAGCTAGGAGTACTAACAATAATGCAGTACTCAGCAGTAGGAGTACTTGTTTGTACAATGTGGGATGGATCATACATCCATCACGAATAATACAGAGCGCATGTAATGGTAATTGATGATTTTGATGTACACTGTAGTGGTACAATACAGTAATATACACAAGTTTGCCTTGGAAAATTGCTGCATCGTCATCATAAGGCCACCACTTATTTGCTATGCATGGATCGTGGATGTGTGTCTATACTCCACTTCATGTGTATTTGGGAGTCGCTGAGCACAATCATATGACCGAAGATGTTGCCTTTCTTGAAGAGATCAATATACACTCGAAAGAAACAAGGAAAGAATGGAGAAAGGAAGAAGAAGGGGAACAATGCGACAGTTGACGCGCGCCATGACCGAGAGAGATGAACAGCAAAGTCACCGGCTAGCAGGTCGAGCCGTGAACGTGCACACGCATGTGGTGGAAGGTGGGTGGTGGCCCACCCACGAACCGTCTAGAAGAGCTCCCAGTCGAACCTCGGGGACGGCGACGTGGTGGTCGCCGGCGCCATGGTGCTGACGGGGGCTGAGGAGGACGAGGACGGCGCGGAGGAGAGCAGGTCGAACGAGTCCCAGCTGGCCGTGGCGGTCTGCGGCTTGGGCGCGGTCGCCGAGGTGGGCGCTGCGGGCTGGAACTGCCGGCGCTGCTGGTGCGCCGGCGGCGGGCGCGGCGGCAGGTGGTTCGGCCGGGCCGCGCCCTTGCTGCTGTTCTTGGCCCCTTTGGCGCGGATGGCGTCCAGCGCCTCGACGTGTTTCTGCACGCGTTTCTCCTGGATCCTCCGCTGCGTCTTGACCTCACCATCGGCGGTGACGGCGTCGAGCTTGACGAGCTCGTTCATGAGCGCCTCTGTGAGCGCGACCACGTCGGCCTCCACCACCCTCCCGCCCTTGTTGACGATCGTCTCCAGCGCTGACACCTGAAACGTACACCAAGTCAACTCAACCGCCCGCCATGGAAGTACGAATTCATGGATGAATCATGGATGACAAAGAAGAAGAAGAAGCTACGTACCTTGGATGCGAGCTTGTCGACGTCGAGGCTGATCCTCGAAACAGCCTTGGCGGCTTTCTGAGCTTTGGCATTCCTACGCTCCTCGATGAGCCTCCTGGCCTGCGCCTCGGGGTCCTCCACCATGCTCATTTTAGAGCGGTCCCTGACGCCGACCATGTCGAGGAACTCCTTGGAGTCGCGCTCGCGGTCCTTGTAGAGCACCTTCTGGTCGTCCGGGTGGAGGCCCGTCTTCTCCGACATGAGCTTCTTGAGCTCCCCGAAGGAGGTCTGCGAGTTGACGTACACCTCGTGGTAGACGCCGGCGAACTTGACCTTGACGCGGATGGTGGGCACGGGGGCGCCGCCGGGCGGCGGGTCCGAGTCCGGGGTGCGCTTCTGGACGAGCATCCCGCTCGGCCGCACCTCCCACACCTCCTCCTGCACCGCCGCGGCCACCGACTCCTTCATCGGGGAGAATGCCGGGGCCCTGTGATCCTTGCCGCGCATCATATTGTTTTCAGTGTTCTCGTAATCAATCGAGCTTGGGTCACCTAGCTAGCCTAGTCAATCTGTTGTGCTCTAGCTACACTAAGCTGCGGGAGAAGTGGCGAGTTGAGAGATCAAAATTGGGAGTTTGGGCTGCTGCTCCAGTTGGAGAAATCGATCGATCGAGAGGGGGAGGAGGAGGAGGAGGAGGAGGAGAAGAAACAAGTGGGTGTGTGGGAGGGAGAGACAGGGTACAAGCAACTAATAGTAAGAGACAGGGCAGAGGGCGTGGCAGGGGTAGCAGAAATATTTATAGTGATCTAAATAATAAAAACCAAAGCCACCTTGCAATTAAACAAGTGTTGGTTTGGGTTGGGGGGCAGGAGAACACACCATTGGCCAGGCTCCCAATGGCATCTGATCCCGCCGGCCGTGAGGTGAACTGAACTCACTGGAAATCACTGCGATGTTTTTAACCTTCTGATGATTAATTCGTCAGCGTACGCACGGCTGGGTGTGCAGGATCAGACGGGAGGTACTACCAGAAGAAGGGAGACGGTGAAATGGTGGTTGAGGTGACACGTTCGTACGCTTGGGTTTGGTGGGTGGGTGGCTCGATCGGGTTGGTGGTTGGTTGCAATTGGCTTGCTCGGGACGGCTCGATCCACCGATGGATCGCCTGAGCTGCTCCTCCTCCTTGCCGGCCTTCGCCTCCAAGCAAAGCCACGCCACGTACGCTTGGGTTTGTTGTGGTTTGTTCATTCGTTCGGGCGAGCTCGCCACGTACTTGAGCCATGCCCTTTTTTTTTTGAAAACGAGCCATCCCCATTCGATTTCACTCTTCAACTACCTACCACACTTTGTTTTCTTTCGCTCCTCCTCCGGCCTGCCCCCCCCCCCCCCCCCCCCCCCCCCACCCTCTCTCCTCCTACCTTGCCGCCGCCAGGGGGTGGCTAGGTGAAGCCTCGGCGTCACCAGCGGTGGCGGGGACTCCGTCCACTAGCGCTGACCGGCACAGGGCGGCGCGGGGTTGCAGCTGTCGTGGGGCGGACAGTTCTGCGACGGAGGATATTGGATCCCTGGGCGGCAGCCTAGTTTTGGTGGAGACGGCATGGCCTCGCCGTCTGCGCCGCTCATTGCATGGTGGCAGAGGCCCTTGGTGGGGCTGGGTTTGCAAGTTGGTCACGACGTTGATCTCGAGCATGTCTTCGGGGGAAACCCTAGTTCTTCGGACAACAATGTGGCGCCCTTTGTGTCACACCATCCATGCAACATTAGTAGGAAAAGGCTTATAGTCATCAGCTCATTGCTGGAGCATGAAGCCATGGATAAATTTACCACTCGCGCATCGCCTAACTAGTGCGCCAGCAATAGCTTGGGGGGGGGGGGGAGGGGAGGGGGGTCTAGCAGCTTCCCCCAGGATGGTCCAGGCGCACCAGCTAGGTGGTCGCCAATAGTATTTTTGCAGACCCTCCCCCGGGGGTAAGCTGCTGGCCCCACTCAAACTATTACTAGCGCACAAACTAAGTGGTGCGCCAACAATAAAAGTTACTACTGGTGCACCACCCTAGTGCGCCAGCAAAAATCAACCTACCCCTCTCCTCCCCGTGGATCGCCTTTCAGTTTTGGAAAAACTAAAAGAAAACAATAAAAAATTTAAATTTTAAAATCCTTTGAGATGTAGTTATGCTACATTATCTATTGTTCAAGAAGAATAACAAACATGAATTTTGACATATTTTTTTTAAAAATGTCATGTCCCGTTGAAACGCAATAACTTTTCCATACAACATCGGATCGAAAAGTTTTTTATATAAAAAGTATCTACACAAAAAGTTGCATCTAATTTTAATGACCTATGGCCGTTTGAGATTTTTTAATAGAATCCTCATATTTAAAAGGGAAAATACAGTTTTTCAGTTTATTTTTTTATAATTTTGATTTTCCCTATTTTGTTAGATTATTTAGATTTTTATGAATACACACGCGGGCGCACACACACACATACATACACATAGGGCTTAAAAAGATTGATATGAAACTAATTCAATAAGATATCACGTCTTAAGCGCAAGCTCATTCGAATAGAACTTAGAAGTTAAGCGTGTTTGGCCCAGAGCAATCCGAGGATGATGACCGAGTTTATTGATGGCATGCGGTACCCAGTTACCTCTGGCGCACCTACCTGATGTGCCAACAGTAACCAGTTACCAGTGGCGTGCCTTGTGCGTAAGCAGTAGCCAAAAAGGTGCGCCAACAGTTGATTTTTCCTTTTTGTGCAAGCGTCGTCTAGGAGCTTCATTGCAGTTGATGCAGGTCTCATCCCATAGCCTAGGTTACTCTGGGAAAATCCTACATCCGGGTCTCCTAGATCAGACGATGGCGACGTGCGTCACCCTCTCCTTCATAGGGGCATTAGAGCAGGTGTTGTCCTAAGGTGGAGCGACATGTTTTCTTCCGTGTCAAAGACGATGAGTCATGGCGTCGTGGTGTCACGGGGTGTAACAACTCAAAAATTTGTAACCTATTTCCTATTAATTAAAGTGCCAAATTTTGGGCCAAGATAAAACCTTTCATCTCATATCGCATGCATGCATAGTATTTGAATAAGTGTTGTTCTATGATTTCATGTGTGTTAAAAATTGTTGTATATTATTTAGTTAATCCACATCTAACCAACAGAAGCATTAGGGAAGAACCACAAGGACCAAAGAAACCAGAAGCAAAAGAAATAAAGAAAAAGAGAAGAAAAGTTTGATCTAGAAAATGTTATTGACTACCCTACTTTGGACACTTAGATTAAGAAATCTGTAAATCAATTAGGTGTCTGGTTAGTTGGTTGAGCTTGCCACATTACCTACTTACTCAACCAAGGTTTTTCAAACAAAAACTCAAACCAGAACCCCACTCAAACATCTGCCAAAGTTTGAATCTGAAATAGTGACCATATCCAAATTTCGAAATAAAATTTCTGCAAAACATTTTCTTTCTTCAGAACAAAAATAGATTTGGAATCCTTATGGAATATCTTGACAACCCACAGTGGCAGATTTCAAAATTTCGAATTCAAATTTCGTTCAGGCATTTGACCGAACACCCTGTGAGCACAAATTCAGAAAATCGCGTCTACTGTTGATGACGCCGCCGCCGTACTTCTTCGTACTCGTAGGTGTACCCGACGACGCCTTAGACCCCTCCACTGTCGATCCCTCACGGGAGCCCGCCCGGACCCCGGCCATGGACGGTGGAAAAGCCGCCGTTCCTGCCTCCCTGTCACCGGACCAGAGCGCACGCGCGCCGACCGTTGCCGAGGTCAGCGAGCGACGCCAGCCCACCCGCGGAGGAGCCGCGTCACCCACGACCTGCCCCCGTGACCCAACGATGTCGCCAGAGCCGCCGCGCCCCGAGATTTTTCCCGCCAGACTCCCTTCCGAAACCCTAGCTCCCGCCCTCTCCCGCGCCTATAAAAGGAGCCCCTCGATGCCTCAGAACACCACACCACCTCCGCCACCGTTCCCAGCCTCTCCCTCTTCTTCTTCCCCTCGGAAACGTCCGAGCTCTGTGAAGCCGAGCCGCCGTGATTCGGAGGAGTCCGGCCGCCGCTGGAGTCGCCCCTGGTGCGAGGTCGAGGAGCCGAGCAGCCGCCACCGTTCTGCTTCACCGTCGACAAGATCTTCTTCCTCTCCGTCGAGCTACGCCGCCGAGCCATACCCCTGCTGAACGCCGGTGAGTCCCTGGCCTATCTCGAGGTGGACGACGACGATGCGCCGTTGGATCATGATCCAACGGTAGCATACCGGTTTGGTGTTTTAAAACCGAACTGACAAGTAGACCCCACCTGTCAGGTTCAAACGTTAACACCCTCCCGCTCTGTTTCATCTAGTTGGGCCGGCCCGTTCGGGAATTCTTCGGAAATGGCCCAGCTCGTTTAGAATTCGGTCCGTTAGATGTTTTATTATTTCCCGCCCGATTTTTGAATTCAATTCAGTACTGATTTTCGAATTTAAATTCCAGGAGATTTAGGAATCCGTTTTTAGCAAATAAATACTCGTTGGAAAGCTTAGGAAATAATCTAGCCCCTGGAATCATCCATGATTCAATTTGAGTTAGTTAACTAATTTAATAAGAATGCTTTTACCTTAGCCTTATTAATCTTAGGAAAATCTTAGAAACTTGTTAAAACCTTCTAAAATGTTGAAACTCGGTTTGTGAACTCACTAGTCAACTTATCTACTATTTAGTCCAACCTTAATCAATTAAAACCTTGTTAGTGCTATCAATTAAACCCTAATCCAACCCTAGTGTGTAGCATAAAATGATAGATTTCACTACATACTTGGTTTAATAATTACCCCCACTACCAATTTAATTAATTAATCCCTCTCCTCTTGAACTAGCCCTAATACCCCTGGTTTCATGCCAATGCTAAGAAAGTGATCAACACATGGCACATGGTAGAAAATCCAACTTGCACACTTAATGGAAACTTGGAAGAAAACTTGCAAACCAACTCAATAAAATTCAACATGACTACTATTGTTTGAAAATAAGTATGTGTGCTTGGAGTGTTGTTGGTATTGTTTAAGTGATGGTGTGCATTGTGTTTATTCGTTATTAGACGCTAGTGTTGCTGAAGAGGATATTGAGGGGGGATTTTATCAAGAAGAAGAAGACTATCCAGGACACCTTGCCAACCAAGGCAAGCCATCTTTTGAATCATACTCCAAATGCCTAGTTTTCCTATTGCATTCTACTTGTTTTTAAGTAAATTGCATGATTGAATTGCTACTTTAGAATGATAGTTGTGTAGTGATATTTTGCTTAGCAAGAGTATCAAGCTGAGTTTATCCTACCCTATTTAGTGGTATCATCACTCAATGTAGCTGCTTAGTCGCTAATAAAATTGAGGTCATCTATAAGGGGAACCCTATTTGAAATTGGTGACTTGAACTTGGAAACTTGAATTGGAGACTTCTCCTACATGATGGTTTTATGAAGGAAAATAATCTTGACTAAGGACTATGGAATGGATTTGTAAATGATAATAAGTGATGTACCATGTGAGCCAACCATTACCGTACGACCACATTACCCCTAAATGGGAAGGGGCTTAGTCCGTAGCTTGTTTACTGATGACCCACAAGTATAGGGGGTGTATCGTAGTACTTTCGATAAATAAGAGTGTCGAACCCAACGAGGAGCAGAAGGTGTTGATGAGCGGTTTTGATCAAGGAATCACTGTAAATACTAGCAAACAGGTTTTCAGGGGCATTTGGTAATACGAGTAAATAAAGTGCGAGTAAATAAAAGACAGTAGTAACAATTGCAGCAAGTGGCCCAATCCTTTCTTCAGCAAAGGACAAGCCGGTTGTGTACTTATAATAACCAAACGTTCTCGAGGACACACGGGAGTTTCTGTCAAGAGCTTTCGCTTCATAGAGCCAATAGTATTTATTGGTTTGATAGGTGTTATGGGGGTGAACCTGTGCTAGCGCACTACCCTTACTTGGATAAATACACACTTGTGATTATACCCCTTGCAAGCATCCGCAAATACAAGAAAGTAATTAAGATAAATCTAACCACAGCCTTAAACTCTAAGATCCTACGCTCCCTGGTGCAATGGTTTCCCAACGGAGGTTTAGGTTTCTGTCACTCCAGCAACCCCACAATCGGTAGCCAAATACACAATGCATCTCACTAGGCCCATAAATGGTGAAGTATAATGTAGTCGACGTTCACATGACACCACTAGTGAAATAGCACCACAACAATATCAAACCATTAAATATTTCTCAACAATAAGTCACTACTAACATCTTGACTTCTCCCATGTCCTCAAGAACTAAACGAACTACTCACAAGACATCATATGGATCATGATCAGAGGTGAAATAATAGTAAATAACAATCTGAACATAAACCTTAACTCAACTGTTCCACTCAATAGCATCAACTACAAGAGTAATCAACACTGGGAAAGTTTCCCCTATGAATATAACAAGATCCAACTCAAGATGTTACAGCGGGATGGCGTGGTGATGGTGGAGATGAAGGTGCTGGTGATGGAGATGATGATGACGATGATCCCGATGAAGTCCGGTGCGATGGTGATGACGATGGCGACGATCTCCCCTCTCCGGGAAGGAATTTCCCCGGCAGATTTCTCCCTGCCGGAGAGCTTTTCTCTCTCTGGTGTTCTCAGCCCCGCAGAGGCGGCTGTGTCTAACTCTGAGCCCCGCCTGACTTAGGTTTTCGGGGACGATGATGTACGCGAAGGGGCGAGACCAGAGGTGGGCCAGGGCAGCCTCACGCAGGGCTGGCGCGGCCAGGGGGCTGGCCGCGCCACCCTGGCGTGTGGGGCCCCCTGGCTCCCCTCGACTCATCCTTCTGGCTTCCTGAGTCTTCTGGGAAAATATAATTTCTGGGTATTTTTCTGTAATTTTCCTGATCTTCAAAATATGGTCTCTTGATGGTCCTTTTTCCAGCAGAATCCTGACTCCGGCAACAACTCCTCCGATGATCATCAAACATGTGAAAGCAAAGGAAATAACATAAGTATCATATCTAAATATGAAATATATCAATGAATAACAGTAAATTATGATACAAAATAGTGATGCAAATTGGACGTATCAACCCCCCCAAGCTTAGACCTCGCTTGTCCCCAAGCGAAAACTAAACTCGGTAAACATGACCACAGGTTTATGGAGTGAAGTGTCGATAATCAAAATACGGACAAGAAGCATCACATTTACCAAGGCACAAATTATAATAAACAGCAACTTCCCTTTATAAGATATAGACTTGCAATAGGTAAAAGGGAATCACATGTAAAGATGCACAAGGTAAACTATAATTGGCAATGGCAAACCTTAGTTCTTGGTCAAAGAATGGAGAACAAACTATTCTCTCTTTTAAACGGAGCCTTTTAAAACAGAGCTAATATAGCAAAGGCTATATGCTCAACAAAGTAAACTTTTGCATTCATAGAAAGCTTTCAAAGATATATTCCTTCAGACAAAAGCATTATACAAAACAAGGAAGATAATAAACATGATTAAGGGGCTGTTTGGTTCAGGGGGTATCCCCTAGGGGATGAGGGCATTCCCAACCACCTGGTTAGAGGTAACCATATTTGCTGTTTGGTTGGAAAATAAAATGTGGTTACCGGTATCCAGTTATCTGTTTGGTTGAAAGG
The DNA here is from genome assembly GCA_007115705.1 of Dactylis glomerata. NCBI lineage: Eukaryota > Viridiplantae > Streptophyta > Magnoliopsida > Poales > Poaceae > Dactylis > Dactylis glomerata. The sequence goes on along the minus strand of QXEO01000542.1, from coordinate 2,914,092 downwards.
ATAAAAGGTGGATAGGTTATGGAAAAAGTGGTGGGCCCCACCCAATTATTATCCATCACCGTTCTTCTCCCTTGCGCTGACCGCCGCCCGCCTCCCTCCAGCGAGCGCCGCCCGCCTCCCTCCGCCGACCGCCGCAGCTCCTCTCTCGCATCTAGCGCCGCCACCGCCCTTCTCCCTCTGCCGAGCGCCGTAGCTCCTCTCTCGCATCTAGCGCCGCCGCCGCCCTTCTCCCTCCGCTTCCTGGACGCTCCGCCGGCGAGCCCTCCAGCCACTCCCCCGTTGATTCCCCACGACGCCGCCCCTCCAGCCATATTTGGCCACTCCCTGGCCGCTCCACATCGAGCTCTTGCTGCAGACGGCCCGCCGTGTCTTGTGTCGTCGATGACCACCACGCTTATTTCTTGTTCTCATTCGCGAGTGAAATGGTGCGAGCCAGAAGTGGTTGGCTTCATCCGCCAGATTCGGTGGGATGAGCTCAACCATCGTTTTAGGGGTATATTCCTAGAATCTGGCTATCCACAACCACTCCTACCCTTTGAACCAAACACTTGGCAACCAATTTTTCAGTGGCTATCCCTAACCACTTGGGGATATCCCCTGAACCAAACAGCCCCTAAACGGATCAACATATGGATGAGTGAAACATAACAACTCAAATGCTTGCTTGAGACAGAGGGAAATAGGTTGACTCAACAAAAAAGTAAAAGATAGGCCCTTCGCAGAGGGAAGCAGGGATTAAACATGTGCTAGAGCTTTTCATTTGTAAAACAGAGGTAAAAATTGTTTTGAGAGGTGGTTGCTTTTGTCAACGACTAGCAACGGAGTTCTTGATATCTTCCATACTAAACAAGTGAGAGCGGTTCCGAGATGTTTGATTAAGTGGCACTTTGGTGCTCTTTTATAGCTTTGCACTCATCCCCACCTTTTTCCTTTCTCAAACCATGGCTAACCGATTCCATCGGGTGCCGACCAACTTTCACATTCCATTGGAGGAGTGCCTTTTTTCTTTCTTTTTCTTTTTGAGATTATAATGGTCTGACCAGCTCCCTTGCAAAATTAATGACGAGCAGATGAAGCTGCTTAGTCGAGGGGTACTTAATTTAGTATGGAAGATAACAAACCCATCCACTACGTCCTCATGAGCTAAAAATAGTGGCACAAAATGAGAAGTGTTTGAAGGTTTTTGAAAGGTAGCACATGAAAATTTACTTGCAATGGCTTGAAATACCATGCATAGGAATTTATAGTGGACTCTTTGGAAGTGACTTGGCTTTTGGGAATTGGATGCACGAGAAGTATTTCCTCTCAGTACAGGTTTTTGGCTAGCAAGGCTGGGTAGCAAGCATAAGAGTTGCATGAAACAAACAAACATACATATAATAAGAACAATCATGCAAACTCCCTTGAAGGTACAACGATTTTAACTTTAAGAATAACAATGCTTATAAGCCAAACATAAGGGAAAACTGAAGTGATGTAACTGCAAGCACTTCTTTATTCTTTTCTACTCAAACCTCAAGGTAAAGTTGCTACTGACCAAGCTAGATTTGCCAAAACCAACTAAATCTACTCATGCTCCCAATGTGATACCAATACCAATCAATAAGACTAGTCATACAAGAGAGATTGCAAACTAACATAAAGTGTGCGAAAAGTAAACGATAAAACTTCTCATTAATATTTTATTACCGCAACTCACACCAAGGGATACATAGATAACTAACTAAGGAGGATACTTCCAAACTGCAAACTATTCTATACGATAACTTCTCTATTCATGATATGACTCTACTTTGAAAAGTAAATGAGCAAAAGGTAATGATGTGATACCGAGGCACTCCCCCAAGCTTGGAACAAGCCAAGGGGATGCCTATACCGATGACGAATTACTCCTTTGGCGGTGGCGGTGGATAATCTTTAATAAGCTTCTCAATCAAATCCTTTAGCTCATCAATCTTGTACTCAAGGTTGCGAATCATCTCAGAATTGTGCTCAACACGATTCATGAACCTGTCGGCAAGAGAATCCCAGCTCTTGGAACTATTTCCCCATCCTTCTTCACTCTTGGAGCTTTCTATCCCTGCATTGTTAGAACGATCTAAATCCCAGCTAGAGGGTAATCGTGATTTGGGCACCTTTTGGAACTGACGTTCATGAATTAGAGTATGGAAAGGATTTTGGCTTGGCGAAGATGTCCGTGGAGCTAAGGTGTGACGCGGCACACCCCCTCCGGTCCTTATGCGAGCACTCTTCTTGAACTTGTCATGATCTGTCACCACCCCTATGCTGGCAATCACGGTGTTCGGCCTTGGACTTTGATCTTCCTCCTCGTCTTCGCTTTCAACCTCTTCTTCCAGTCGGAAATCTTTGGTGTCATCTTCCGGAGGTGTCTTCTCCTTGTCACCACTTGAAGAGGCCATGACTCCCCCAAGCTTAAGATCAACTCCTGATAGAAACAGCTCGAAACAAAACACAACGAGAAAACGATATACAGACCTCGGGGACTCCGGGGGGTTAAATAGGCGAAAATTATACATCGAATCGAAATCACAGGAGGAAACCGGGACGAAAACGAGTTCCGGGGTGTTCTCACACCTAGGTGGCGCGGCCAGGGGTGGGCCCGCGCCACCTACGTGTGAGAAACACACGGACTCCTTTTCCTGCCCTTTTTCGTCTCGTGATTTTTCATATTTAGTAAAAATAGCAAAAATATTAAAGGAAGAGCTTTTAGCGAAACTTCTCTGACTAGAACTGTTACCTATTCGAAAACGAACTCTGCAGGTACCTGTAATTTGTCTTGGATGAATTCTTCCGGAGAAACTGTTTCAATAACATCAACATCTTCATTATAAGAATCTCCAGAAATATAATGCTTGAGTCTTTGCCCATTCACCACTTGTGTAGAATCATCTTTCAATGAAGCAATCTTAATAGCACATGAGCGGTACACTTCCACAATAACATATGGTCCTTCCCATTTCGAAAGTAATTTTCCTGCAAAAAATCTGAGACGAGACCTATACAATAGAACTTTCTCTCCAACATGAAACTCTCTCTTAAGAATTCTCTTATCATGCCATTGCTTGACTTTCTCTTTGAAAAGTCTGGCATTCTCATACGCTTCGTTTCTCCACTCATCTAGAGAACTCAAATCTAACAACCTTTTCTTACCGGCTAGTTTAAAATCTCTGTTAAGCTCTCTCACTGCCCAAAAAGCTTTGTGTTCTAATTCTAAGGGCAAGTGACACGCTTTTCTGTAAACCATTTTCTAAGGAGACATGCCCATGGGGTTCTTATAAGCAGTTCTATAAGCCCATAAAGCATCATTCAACTTGCTAGCCCAGTTTTTCCTAGATCTATTGACAGTCTTCTGCAAGATAGACTTGATCTCCCTATTTGAAAGCTCTACCTGCCCACTAGTTTGGGGATGATAAGCAGAAGCAATTCTATGATTGACATCATACTTAGCAAGAGTTTTTCTAAAACTACCATGAATAAAATGAGAACCTCCGTCAGTCATAAGATATCTAGGCACTCCGAACCTAGGAAAAATAACATCCTTAAGCATTTTCAACGAGGTCTCACCATCGGCGCTCTTTGTAGGTATGGCTTCTACCCATTTAGTAACATAATCAACAGCAACAAGTATATGGGTATAGCCTTTTGAAGGAGGAAAAGGACCCATAAAGTCAAACCCCCAACAATCAAACGGTTCAATAACAAGAGTGTAATTCATAGGCATCTCATTGCGTCTAGAAATATTACCAACTCTTTGACATTCATCGCAAGATAAAATATACCTTCTGGCATCTTTAAAGAGGGTTGGCCAATAAAAACCTGACTGTAGAACCTTTTGTGCGGTTCTGTCTCCAGCATGATGCCCTCCATAGGCACTGCCATGGCATTTCCTTAATATCCCTTGTTGCTCATATTCTAGTACACATCTTCTCATAATACCATCAACTCCTTCTTTATATAAATGTGGGTCATCCCAAAAATAATGCCTCAAATCATAAAAGAATTTTCTTCTTTGCTGAGCTGTAAAGGTTGGAGGCAAATACTTGGAAACAATAAAGTTAGCATAATCAGCATACCAAGGAAGGTCTCGCGAAGTTACATTTATTGCAGCCAACTGTTCGTTTGGAAAACTATCATTAACAGGAATAGGATCAAAAGAAATGTTTTCCAATCTAGACAAATTGTCAGCCACAGGATTTTCAGCACCTTTCCTATCTACGATATGCAAATCAAACTCTTGTAAAAGCAACACCCATATAATAAGCCTAGGCTTAGCATCTTTCTTAGTCATAAGATATCTAATAGCAGCGTGATCAGTATGAATAGTAACCTTAGAATCAACAATGTAAGATCTAAACTTATCACAAGCAAAAACAACAGCAAGAAACTCTTTCTCAGTAGTAGCATAATTCTTCTAAGCAGCATCAAGAGTCTTACTAGCATAATGAATAACATTCAACTTATTATCTATGCGCTGTCCAAGAACAGCACCAACAGCAAAATCACTAGCATCACACATAATTTCAAAAGGTAAATTCCAATCAGGTGGTTGAACAATAGGAGCAGTAGTTAAAGCCTTCTTAAGAGTTTCAAAAGCTTCCTTACAATCATCATCAAAGACAAATGGTATATCCTTTTGAAGAAGATTGGTAAGAGGCTTTGAAATTTTAGAGAAATCTTTAATAAACCTCCTATAGAAACCAGCATGACCAAGAATACTACGAATACCTTTAACATCTCTGGGACAGGGCATTTTCTCAATTGCCTCCACTTTTGCTCTGTCAACTTCAATACCTCTTTCAGAAATTTTATGTCCAAGGACAATTCCTTCATTTACCATAAAGTGGCATTTCTCCCAATTAAGAACAAGGTTAGTTTCTTCGCACCTCTGCAAAACTTTATCAAGGTTGTGCAAACAATTATCAAAAGAAGTTCCATAGACGGAGAAATCGTCCATGAAGACCTTCACAATTTCTTCACAAAAACCATGAAAAATAGTAGACATACATCTTTGAAAAGTAGCAGGAGCATTGCATAAACCAAACGGCATACGTCTATAAGCATAAGTTCCATAAGGGCAAGTAAAAGTGGTTTTCTCTTGATCATCCTTCTTAACAGCAATTTGAGAGAAACCAGAATACCCATCAAAGAAACAAAAATGAGTCTTCTTAGACAACCTTTCTAGCATTTGATCTATAAATGGTAAAGGGTAATGATCTTTCTTAGTAACTTTGTTTACCTTCCTATAATCAATGCACATCCTATAACCAACAACTACCCTTTGAGGAATAAGCTCGTTATTCTCATTAGGCACAACAGTCATACCTCCTTTCTTAGGAACACAATGAACAGGACTAACCCATCTACTATCAGCAATAGGATAAATAATACCAGCATCAAGGAGTTTTAATACCTCGTTTCTTACCACATCCTTCATCTTGGGAATTAGGCGGCGTTGATGCTCCACGACTGGCTTCACATCTTTCTCCATATTAATGGCATGCTGACATAAAGTGGGAGAAATCCCTTTTAAATCATCCAGAGTATATCCCATAGCTCCTCGGTGTTTCCTCAATATCTCCAATAATCTTTCTTCTTCCTTCCTTGAAAGTTTAGAACTAATAATAACAGGATATATTTTCTTATCATCAATATAAGCATATTTAAGATTATCAGGCAAAGGCTTTAATTCAAACACAGGATCTTCTTTGGGCGGCAAAGTGGTACCAAGATCCTCCACAGGTAGATTATGTTTGAGTAACGGTGGTTGACGAAGAAGAATGTCGTCAATCTCTTCTCTTTCCTTGCTAAAAACATCACTTTCGTGATCTTCCATGAATTGCTGCAAGGCATTATTAGGAGCAAGAGCAATAGAAGCAAGCTATTCAACTCGAAAATTTTCATTAGGCGTTTCATTTTCATAAGAAGTCTTAGCAAACTTGGAAAAATTAAACTCATAAGACTCTCCATTAAACTTAGTAAAAAATTTCTCCTTCTTACAATCTATCACGGCGCCACAAGTGTTCAAAAATGGTCTACCAAAAATAATAGGACAAGTTTTACTAGCCTCCTTACCAAGTACTAGAAAATTAGTGGGGTATTTAGTCTTACCGCATAGAACTTCCACATCTCGAACAATACCAAGAGGCCAAACAGTCTCTCTGTTAGCAAGCTGAACAACCACATCAATATCTTCAAGTTCACAAGCGCCAATCTCGTGCATGATCTCTTTGTAAAGCTCTAAAGGAATAGCACTTGCACTAGCACCAATATCACATAAACCATAATAGCAATGATCTCCAATCCTAACAGAAATAACGGGAACACTTGTTTTCCTATGCTTTTTAGGATGTGAGAGAATGTTAGAAGCATCTTCACAAAAAAGAATATATTCATCCCCTACATCTTTAGTAACAAGATCCTTCAATATAGCTACAGGAGACTTAATAGTAATTTGCTCATCAGGTTCTGCAGCTTTCTTAGTACTTTTATTAGACACACTTACGAAAGTAGAATACTTCTTTACCTTAGCAGGGAAAGGTGTCTTCTCAAAATAAGGTTCAGGCACAATGCTATCAACAGTACAAACTTCAGTAGCTGCAGCAGGAATATGACTAATAGAATCTTTATAAGGCGCATGATATTTGTTCCAATCTTTCTTTGGAACATCAAGATAAGAGGCAAAAGCCTTAAGACAATTAGCAAGTATTTGTGAATCAAGACCATAAGCAGTGCTAACACTATGAAAATCATCGGTTCCCATAAAAGATTTAATGCATTCATAATCATAGTTTATACCTGACTTCCTACCTTTGTCGTTTTCCCAACCTTCAGCATTCTCTTGTATACGGTCAAGAAGTTTCCACTTAGCATCTTCTTTCATATGAGTAAATGATCCAAAGCAAGAAGCATCCAAATAATCCTTATCAGGAAGAGTAAGTCGCGCATAAAAATTATCAATAACAATATTATTGGGGAGCTCATGAATGGGGCATTTGAGCATTAGTAACTTCAGTCTCCCCCATGCTTGAGCAATACTCTCTCCATCATGAGGCCAAAAATTATATATCCGGTTACGGTCTTTATGAATTTCACTTGGAGGATAAAACTTGGAATAAAAGAGAGGTACAATATCCTCCCATGCCATAGATGGACCATCTTGAAGTAGTCGATACCACTCTTCAGCTCTGTCTTTCAATGATAAAGAGAATAATTTCTTCTTGACCTGGCTTGGTGAAATACCTGCACATCTGAACAACTCGCATAATTCATGTATAAATAATAAGTGATCACCCGGATGGACAGTTCCATCTCCTGAATAGCAGTTATCCATAATACGCCCAACAATTTTCATAGGTATTTTAAAAGGATCAATTTCAGCAGGCGGTGGCGGTGGTGGTTCCTCCGCATGTGCAGCAGTAGTAGTAGATGTGTTTCCAAATAGGAAACCAAATGGAGAGTTCTCCATAGCAGAGTAAAAAAAAAGAAAAAAAAACAATACTCACAGCGACGGTTACCTTTTCCAATTCCACTCTTCAATAGCGCAAAGCGCCCCGGCAACGGCGCCAGAAAATAGTCTTGATGACCCACAAGTATAGGGGGTGTATCGTAGTACTTTCGATAAATAAGAGTGTCAAACCCAACGAGGAGCAGAAGGTGTTGATGAGCGGTTTTGATCAAGGAATCACTGTAAATACTAGCAAACAGGTTTTCAGGGGTATTTGGTAATACGAGTAAATAAAGTGCGAGTAAATAAAGGACAGTAGTAACAATTGCAGCAAGTGGCCCAATCCTTTCTTCAGCAAAGGACAAGCCGGTTGTGTACTTATAATAACCAAACGTTCTCGAGGACACACGGGAGTTTCTGTCAAGAGCTTTCGCTTCATAGAGCCAATAGTATTTATTGGTTTGATAGGTGTTATGGGGGTGAACCTGTGCTAGTGCACTACCCTTACTAGGATAAATACACACTTGTGATTATACCCCTTGCAAGCATCCGCAAATACAAGAAAGTAATTAAGATAAATCTAACCACAGCCTTAAACTCTAAGATCCTACGCTCCCTGGTGCAATGGTTTCCCAACGGAGGTTTAGGTTTCTGTCACTCCAGCAACCCCACAATCGGTAGCCAAATACACAATGCATCTCACTAGGCCCATAAATGGTGAAGTATCATGTAGTCGACGTTCACATGACACCACTAGTGAAATAGCACCACAACAATATCAAACCATTAAATATTTCTCAACAATAATTCACTACTAACATCTTGACTCCTCCCATGTCCTCGAGAACTAAACGAACTACTCACAAGACATCATATGGATCATGATCAGAGGTGAAATAATAGTAAATAACAATCTGAACATAAACCTTAACTCAACGGTTCCACTCAATAGCATCAACTACAAGAGTAATCAACATCGGGAAAGTTTCCCCTATGAATATAACAAGATCCAACTCAAGATGTTACATCGGGATGGCGTGGTGATGGTGGAGATGAAGGTGCTGGTGATGGAGATGATGATGACGATGATCCCGATGAAGTCCGGTGCGATGGTGATGACGATGGCGACGATCTCCCCTCTCCGGGAAGGAATTTCCCCGGCAGATTTCGCCCTGCCGGAGAGCTTTTCTCTCTCTGGTGTTCTCCGCCCCGCAGAGGCGGCTGTGTCTAACTCTGAGCCCCCCTGACTTAGGTTTTCGGGGACGATGATGTACGCGAAGGGGCGAGACCAGAGGTGGGCCAAGGCGGCCTCACGCAGGGCTGGCGCGACCAGGGGGCTGGCCGCGCCACCCTGGCGTGTGGGGCCCCCTGGCTCCCCTCGACTCATCCTTCTGGCTTCCTGAGTCTTCTGGGAAAATATAATTTCTGGGTATTTTTCTGGAATTTTCCTGATCTTCAAAATATGGTCTCTTGATGGTCCTTTTTCCAGCAGAATTCTGACTCTGGCAGCAACTCCTCCGATGATCATCAAACATGTGAAAGCAAATGAAATAACATAAGTATCATATCTAAATATGAAATATATCAATAAATAACAGTAAATTATGATATAAAATAGTGATGCAAATTGGACGTATCATTTACCCTAGTATGGGAGACCTTATATCATCCTTTATAGAAGTGCACCGTGCGCGGGTACTTCTGAACCGGGTGGAAATTTCCATTCATGCAGCATCCTGTAACGGGCAAAACTAGAGACGCCGGAACAGAGATGTCCGTGTCTCGGGCTCTAGGAAAGGATCCTATACTAGAGTGAACAAGTGAAAGAGTTTGTTTGATTATCTGAACCTCGCATACTCAGTGTATGACGATCCGTGGATCTCTCCCGGCAGATGTATCGAATCTTGTGGGTAAAGTGTACCCCTCTGCAGAGGTTTCAAAACTATTCGAATAGCCGCGTCCGCGGTCATGGACAGTTGGCAAGCTGTACTTGACTTTTGTCAAGATTGTTAACAACTTATGACGAACTTGGTGAATGACTTGACTTGACATTGATGTTGACCAACACTTGAAGTTCCTCTTTAGATTGAACTTAGGGAATTAAATCTTCTTCTCTACTAATGAACATTCTTGGGAAATAAAACTAGCTTTTGCAAATAAACTTAGTGCTTAGTCCACCATATCAACCATGCATATCTACTTCATCATTTTGTTTATAAGATGGTTTGCGAGTGCATCCAATGTACTCATGGCTGTGTCCCTGGCTATCAACTTGGCCAGACTATGGGGAAGATTATCCAGAGGAAGGTTATGAAGATGAGTACCAGAACTAAGATCATCTCCTGAGTCGCCATTGCCTGTAGGGTGAAGGCATGGACCCGAAGACGTTATTTCCGCTGCTTTATTGTGTTGTAATATGAACTTGGTCACTATGACCATTTGTATTTGAACTATTCGTATTGTAATGGAACTGGTTACCAACTACGTTATGTGTTTCACAACAATGATTCTGGGATTGTGGTGGAATACATAACGGGCACTTTGAATTTCTGGAAATTCGGGTGTTACAAGTTGGTATCAGAGCCTAGGCTGACCATATGAGACCTTAGTTAGAATGGGCGTTAGATGAAACCTTTATAAAAGCAAAGAGATAAGTAATGGTTTAAAATTGCTTAGTCTTTCCTCTCTAATTACAAAGCTTTGTACATGATTCAGTTTTGCCTACTTAAAATTTTGCACACTTGAGTTGATCACTAACTTAATCTAATCTAAAATTTTGTAGATGGCCCCGGTGTTCACTGAGCAATACCAGTTAGGGCATTGTGGCAGCCTTGTTTTCGAGCACGACCTCACTACCCTGACCTTGTTCTTGGATCGTCTGTATCCGGAGTTCAAGGGAGCCGTGCTCAATGAGCACCCGGATGGAGAGCTTTGGTGGCTTATCAGGGCAAGTTGCCATGGCAAGAAGGGAGATTTAAGTTCTCCAAGGATCAAGTTTGAGCTTGTGGAGAACACTTGGGCCGATGGTTTGGTCCGAGGTATGCAGGAGATGCTTGCCCGCTTATGCGGACTGCATGTTGAGGAGGTCTAGGTGGAGCGCTTTAGGAACTTTGCTCGGCGTGATGCGGAGGGGCGTCCCGCAAACATGCCAGGGCACAATGAGCCGAGTTCATATATAGATCACATGGACTTCTTGCTGTACTCCACTCAGCAGGAGGCAGATCGTGCCCGTACCAAGGCCAACCTTGAGCACTTCGCACTTGTGGAAGCAAGGAGCACTATCAGGATCCTTGCCAGGGATCGCAAGAGCCTTCGCCGCCAGCGCCAGGAAAAGGATGAGACCATTGAAGAGTTGAAGGCCCAGGTGGCTGAGCTGACTGAGTACATTGGAGATCTAGAGAACCATCTTGGTGAGGAGGAAGGCATTGACCTCCGCAAGGAGGATAATGCCCTCATTAGTGACGAGGATGATTTCATGGAGGACCTGGATGATCAGGAGGATGATGAGGATGCTGGATTCATCGAGGATGATGAGGAGGAAGACCCCGAGGAGCCCGATGTTTAGATTCGAGATCCAAGTGTTATCTAGTTATGAGTTCACTTTAAGTCACTTCGTGTAGGTGTGAGTTGTATCCCCCTCTCTAGTAGACGAGTCGCAATGGTTTGATGTAAACCATTTGTAATGTGTGAACTCGTATGTGTGGTATGTTGGATGTTTGTTGAATGAAATATGAATTTGGCCCTTCAGGCCTTAGTAAGATTAAAATGCATCATTATTTTTACATTCAAAACTTAGCAAATTAGTTTATCCATCTTGTCTTACACCCATTATCTTCAGATGCTGCGAGCACCCCCACCCCCGAACCCGGAAGTAGCACAACTGGTAAGGTTGATCATGGAAGACCGGGAAGCAGCCCGAGCTGAGCGCCAAGCTAACTTGGCCACTCTTCAGCAGCTAGCCCAGATGGCAATGAACCACAACAATGGCAATGGAAATGGCCATGGTGAAGGAGAAAACAATGGCCATGGTGATCACCGATCCAAGTTAAGGAGTTTCCAAAACACCAACCCACCTATGTTCACTAAGTCTGAAGAACCCTTAGATGCTGATGACTGGCTTCGCACCATGGAGAACAATTTGGCAGTCGCCGGAGTTGGCGAACATGAGAAGGTCTTGTACACCACCCACTATCTTGCTGGAACCGCAAGAGCTTGGTGGGATAGCACTCGTGCAATGGAAGCCCAAGGGTATGTGATGCCTTGGGAGGAGTTCAAGAGCAAGTTCAGCAAAGCCCATGTTCCTTTGGGATTAGTTAAAAGGATGAGAGATGAGTTCAGAAATCTGAAGCAAGGTTCCCTATCTGTGGTTGACTACCGTGACAAGTTCCTTACCTTGTCTAGGTATGCCCCAGATGACACCAACACCAAATGAGAAGAAGCAAGAGAGGTTTCTGAATAGACTTCATGATGAGATGCAATGTGTCTTGGTCAGCATTCCCTTTGCAGATCTGGAGTCATTGGTCGACTCTGCCATTCAGATGGAAGGCAAACTTAAGCAAGCTGCAGAGAACCGCAAGCGTCGTATGATGTATCAAGGCAACTCAAGCAACTCGCAGAAGCCAATGGGAAATCCATCTATGGGTTTTGCCCCTAGACCTATGAGACCATCTGCACCTGCTCCACATCCCAACTTTCCCAACCGTCTGACCGGCAACAACTTCAACCGTACACCTCCAAGACCTAATGGCAACCACTTCAACCCCAATACTCCAAGGCCAAATGGCGCACCTGCGCTACCCAAGTCTGGTGACAAGTCTGGTGTTACCTGTTATGAGTGCGGAATCAAGGGGCACTACTCCAATGAATGCCCGAAGAAGCTGAATGATGCATCCAAGACCACTGCTCCTGCTCAGCAACAGCGCCGTGTTAGACATGGCAAGAATTATCAACCAAGGAACCAGCCTCACCCTCGAGGCCGTCTGAATCACATGAATGTTGAAGAAGCTCATGAAGCAACCGACGTTGTGCTTGGTATGTTCCCTGTTAACTCAGTTCCTGCAAGAGTTCTGTTTGATTCTGGAGCTTCACACTCATTTGTCACTAAGTTATTTGCGGATAAAAGTGGACTTCAACAAACACCCCTAAAAAATACAATGTCTGTACAAATACCCGGGTCAATAACAAAGGCTAGTTGGACCTGCTTGGCAGTGCCCATAGAAATCCATGGGATAGCATTCTTAGCCAGTTTGATTGTGTTAGGAACCAAGGGATTGGAAGTAGTCTTGGGTATGGATTGGATGTCGCAGCATCAAGGAGTGATAGATTGTGCCAAAAAGACCATCACCATGAAGAGTAGCACTGGAATTGTAGTAAAGCATGTGTCCGTAAAACCACCCCAAATCACCAGATGTCATAAGAGTATCTCAGGACCAACTCTAGAGCAAGTTCCCATCATCTGTGAATACCCAGATGTTTTTCCCGATGAGCTACCCGGAATGCCACCGGATCTGGATATTGAGTTTATCATTGAGCTTATCCCTGGAACTGGACCTATAGCCCAACGACCCTATCGTATGAACCCAGCTGAACTAGTGGAGTTAAAGAAGCAATTGGATGACCTTTTGAGTAAGGGATTGATTCAGCCAAGTTCATCTGCTTGGAGATCACCCATCTTGTTTGTGGATAAAAGTGACGGTTCCAGCCGACTGTGCACTGATTACCGCAAGCTAAATGATGTTACCATCAAGAATAAGTATCCTCTCCCAAAGATTGATGATCTGTTTGACCAATTGATTGGAGCTCAAGTATTCTCAAAGATTGACCTTAGAAGTGGATACCATCAACTGAAGATCCGTGCAACCGATATACCTAAAACAGCCTTCACTACCCGATACGGATTGTATAAGTACACCGTAATGTCCTTTGGATTAACCAATGCCCCTGCCTATTTCATGAATCTCATGAATAAGGTTTTCATGGAGTTTTTGGATAAGTTTGTTGTTGTCTTCATTGATGATATTCTTATTTATTCCAAGTCCGAAGAAGAGCATGCAACCCATTTGAGATTAATCTTAGAGACCCTGAGAGAGCATCAGCTATATGCCAAGTTTAGTAAATGTGAGTTTTGGTTGAAGGAAGTTGGATTCTTAGACCATGTATTATCAGCTGGAGGAGTTTCAGTGGACCCGAAGAAGATCAAATCAGTCATGGAATGGGAAGCCCCTACCACTCAAACTGAAGTTAGAGGTTTTCTCGGATTAGCAGGATATTACCGCAAATTTGTTGAAGGGTTTTCAAGCATTGCCAGACCCATGACCCAACTGTTGAAGAAGGACAAGAAGTTTGAATGGACCCCTAAATGTGAAGAAAGTTTTCAAGAGCTCGAGAAGCGATTGGTAACCGCCCCCGTCCTAACCATGCCTGATATCACCAAAAACTTTGATGTCTATTGCGACGCCTCCAAACTTGGACTTGGTTGAGTGTTAATGCAAGATGGCAAGGTCATAGCATACCTCTCCCGGCAGCTTCGACCTCATGAAGAAAACTATCCAACCCATGATCTGGAGTTAGCAGCCGTAGTTCTAGCTTTGAAGACCCGGAGACATTATCTTATGGGTAACCGTTGCGAGATCTACACTGATCACAAGAGTTTGAAGTATATCTTCACCCAGAAGGAGTTGAACATGAGGTAAAGAAGATGGATAGAGTTGATCAAGGATTATGATCTGGAAATTCATTATCACCCCGGGAAGGCCAATGTAGTGGCCGATGCATTGAGTAGAAAGCCATGCACCTTGAATATGATGATCAAGGAGGAGCAACCCATGTTGCACCAAGAGTTTGAAAAGTTTGGATTGGAACTAGTCAGTCAAGGATTCTTAGCCAACATTGAGTTTCAACCCACCTTGATGAGCCAAATCAAAGAAGCCCAGAAGGGAAATGAGAGTATTGACGGAATTAAGCGCAGAATTAGTTCCAGCAAGGTGCCAGGATTTGAGGAAGATGATCAAGGAGTTCTCTGGTATAAAGGACGTATTTGTGTGCCTGCTGATTCAGAACTGAAGGAAGTCATTATGAAGGAAGCCCATGAGACACCTTACTCCATCCACCCCGGTGGAACCAAGATGTATCAAGATTTAAAGGAACAGTTTTGGTGGCATGGAATGAAGCGTGAGATTGCATCGTTCATATCCAGGTGTGACATTTGTCAAAGAGTCAAGGCTGAACATCAACGTCCTGCTGGACTGCTGCAACCTTTGCAAGTTCCGGAATGGAAGTGGGAATCAGTTGGAATGGATTTCATCACTGGATTTCCAAGGTCTAGCCGCGGAAATGACTCTATCTGGGTCATTGTGGATAGACTGACCAAAGTTGCCCACTTTATTCCTGTCAAGACCACTTATACATCAGGACAGCTGGCAGATCTCTATCTATCCAGAATTGTTAGTTTGCATGGAGTCCCTAAAACCATAGTTTCTGGTCGAGGAACCCAATTCACCTCAAGATTTTGGAGAAGTTTGCACCAAGCCTTGGGAACCAAATTGGCCTTTAGCACAGCTTACCACCCTCAGACTGATGGACAGACTGAAAGAGTAAATCAAATACTTGAAGATATGTTGAGAGCCTATGTTCTAGCCTATGGAGCTAAGTGGGAAGATTGTCTTCCTTTCGCGGAGTTTTCCTAAAACAACAGTTATCAAGCCAGTTTGCAAATGGCCCCATTTGAAGCTTTATATGGAAGAAAGTGTCGTACCCCTTTGAATTGGTCTGAAACCGGAGACAGTAAGATATTTGGACCTGACATTCTGCAAGAAGCTGAGGAGAAGGTTCGCATGATTCGTGAGTACCTCAAGGCAGCCCAGTCTAGACAGAAGAGTTATGCTGACAAAAGACATAGAGAACTGACCTTCAAGATTGGAGATTTTGTCTATCTTAGAGTATCACCTCTCAAGGGAATGCAGAGATTCCAAGTAAAAGGAAAGCTTGCACCAAGGTATATTGGACCCTTCAAGATACTAGGCCGCAGAGGAGAAGTGTTTTATCAGTTGGAAATGCCCCCTAAATTGTCTGAAGTGCACGATGTTTTTCACGTGTCTTTACTTCGGAAATGTCTTGAAGTTCCTGAGAAGCCAGAAATCTTCAAGAATATTGATCACCGTTCTGTGGATATCAACAAAGATTTGACCTATCGTGAAGTGCCAACCCATATCCTCGAGGAAGCATATCGAACCACTCGAACCCATAGCATCAAGTTTCTGAAAGTTCAGTGGAGCAATCACACAGAAGATGAAGCCACTTGGGAACGAGAAGATTACCTTCAGAAAGAATTTCCCAATCTTTTCAGTTCTTAGTTAGTGAATCTCGAGGACGAGATTATTTTTAAGGGGGGAAGATTGTAACAACTCAAAAATTTGTAACCTATTTCCTATTAATTAAAGTGCCAAATTTTGGGCCAAGATAAAACCTTTCATCTCATATCACATGCATGCATAGTATTTGAATAAGTGTTGTTCTATGATTTCATGTGTGTTAAAAATTGTTGTATATTATTTAGTTAATCCACATCTAACCAACAAAAGCATTAGGGAAGAACCACAAGGACCAAAGAAACCAGAAGCAAAAGAAATAAAGAAAAAGAGAAGAAAAGTTTATCTAGAAAATGTTATTGACTACCCTACTTTGGACACTTAGATTAAGAAATCTGTAAATCAATTAGGTGTCTGGTTAGTTGGTTGAGCTTGACCACATTACCTACTTACTCAACCAAGGTTTTTCAAACAAAAACTCAAACCAGAACCCCACTCAAACATCTGCCAAAGTTTGAATCTGAAACAGTGACCATATCCAAATTTCGAAATAAAATTTCTGCAAAACATTTTCTTTCTTCAGAACAAAAATAGATTTGGAATCCTTATGGAATATCTTGACAACCCACGGTGGCAGATTTCAAAATTTCGAATTCAAATTTCGTTCAGGCATTTGACCGAACACCCTGTGAGCACAAATTCAGAAAATCGCGTCTACTGTTGATGACGCCGCCGCCGTACTTCTTCGTACTCGTAGGTGTACCCGACGACGCCTTAGACCCCTCCGCTGTCGATCCCTCACGGGAGCCCGCCCAGACCCCGGCCATGGACGGTGGAAAAGCCGCCGTTCCTGCCTCCCTGTCACCGGACCAGAGCGCACACGCGCCGACCGTTGCCGAGGTCAGCGAGCGATGCCAGCCCGCCCGCGGAGGAGCCGCGTCACGCACGACCTGCCCCCGTGACCCAACGACGTCGCCAGACTCCCTTCCGAAACCCTAGCTCCCGCCCTCTCCCGCGCCTATAAAAGGAGCCCCTCGACGCCTCAGAACACCACACCACCTCCGCCACCATTCCCAGCCTCTCCCTCTTCTTCTTCCCCTCGGAAATTGTTGTATATTATTTAGTTAATCCACATCTAACCAACAGAAGCATTAGGGAAGAACCACAAGGACCAAAGAAACCAGAAGCAAAAGAAATAAAGAAAAAGAGAAGAAAAGTTTATCTAGAAAATGTTATTGACTACCCTACTTTGGACACTTAGATTAAGAAATCTGTAAATCAATTAGGTGTCTGGTTAGTTGGTTGAGCTTGACCACATTACCTACTTACTCAACCAAGGTTTTTCAAACAAAAACTCAAACCAGAACCCCACTCAAACATCTGCCAAAGTTTGAATCTGAAACAGTGACCATATCCAAATTTCGAAATAAAATTTCTGCAAAACATTTTCTTTCTTCAGAACAAAAATAGATTTGGAATCCTTATGGAATATCTTGACAACCCACGGTGGCAGATTTCAAAATTTCGAATTCAAATTTCGTTCAGGCATTTGACCGAACACCCTGTGAGCACAAATTCAGAAAATCGCGTCTACTGTTGATGACGCCGCCGCCGTACTTCTTCGTACTCGTAGGTGTACCCGACGACGCCTTAGACCCCTCCACTGTCGATCCCTCACGGGAGCCCGCCCAGACCCCGGCCATGGACGGTGGAAAAGCCGCCGTTCCTGCCTCCCTGTCACCGGACCAGAGCGCACACGCGCCGACCGTTGCCGAGGTCAGCGAGCGATGCCAGCCCGCCCGCGGAGGAGCCGCGTCACGCACGACCTGCCCCCGTGACCCAACGACGTCGCCAGACTCCCTTCCGAAACCCTAGCTCCCGCCCTCTCCCGCGCCTATAAAAGGAGCCCCTCGACGCCTCAGAACACCACACCACCTCCGCCACCATTCCCAGCCTCTCCCTCTTCTTCTTCCCCTCGGAAACGTCTGAGCTCTGTGAAGCCGAGCCGCTGCGATTCGGAGGAGTCCGGTCGCCGCTGGAGTCGCCGCTGGTGCGAGGTGGAGGAGCCGAGCAGCCGCCGCCGTTCTGCTTCACCATCGACAAGATCTTCTTCCTCTCCGTCGAGCTACGCCGCCGAGCCGTACCCCTGCTGAACGCCGGTGAGTCCCTGGCCTGTCTCGAGGTGGACGACGACGATGCGCCGTTGGATCGTGATCCAACGGTAGCATACCGGTTCGGTGTTTTAAAACCGAACTGACGAGTAGACCCCACCTGTCAGGTTCAAACGTTAACACCCTCCCGCTCTGTTTCATCTAGTTGGGCCGGCCCATTCGGGAATTCTTCGGAAATGGCCCAGCTCGTTTAGAATTCGGTCCGTTAGATGTTTTATTATTTCCCGCCCGATTTTCGAATTCAATTCAGTACTGATTTTCGAATTTAAATTCTAGGAGATTTAGGAATCCGTTTTTAGCAAATAAATACTCGTTGGAAAGCTTAGGAAATAATCTAGCCCCTGGAATCATCCATGATTCAATTTGAGTTAGTTAACTAATTTAATAAGAATGCTTTTACCTTAGCCTTATTAATCTTAGGAAAATCTTAGAAACTTGTTAAAACCTTCTAAAATGTTGAAACTCGGTTTGTGAACTCACTAGTCAACTTATCTACTATTTAGTCCAACCTTAATCAATTAAAACCTTGTTAGTGCTATCAATTAAACCCTAATCCAACCCTAGTGTGTAGCATAAAATGATAGATTTCACTACATACTTGGTTTAATAATTACCCCCACTACCAATTTACTTAATTGATCCCTCTCCTCTTGAACTAGCCCTAATACCCCTGGTTTCATACCAATGCTAAGAAAGTGATCAACACATGGCACATGGTAGAAAATCCAACTTGCACACTTAATGGAAACTTGGAAGAAAACTTGCAAACCAACTCAATAAAATTCAACATGACTACTATTGTTTGAAAACAAGTATGTGTGCTTGGAGTGTTGTTGGTATTGTTTAAGTGATGGTGTGCATTGTGTTTATTCGTTATTAGACGCTAGTGTTGCTGAAGAGGATATTGAGGGGGGATTTTATCAAGAAGAAGAAGACTATCCAGGACACCTTGCCAACCAAGGTAAGCCATCTTTTGAATCATACTCCAAATGCCTAGTTTTCCTATTGCATTCTACTTGTTTTTAAGTAAATTGCATGATTGAATTGCTACTTTAGAATGATAGTTGTGTAGTGATATTTTGCTTAGCAAGAGTATCAAGCTGAGTTTATCCTACCCTATTTAGTGGTATCATCACTCAATGTAGCTGCTTAGTCGCTAATAAAATTGAGGTCATCTATAAGGGGAACCCTATTTGAAATTGGTGACTTGAACTTGGAAACTTGAATTGGAGACTTCTCCTACATGATGGTTTTATGAAGGAAAATAATCTTGACTAAGGACTATGGAATGGATTTGTAAATGATAATAAGTGATGTACCATGTGAGCCAACCATTACCGTACGACCACATTACCCCTAAATGGGAAGGGGATTAGTCCGTAGCTTGTTTACCCTAGTATGGGAGACCTTATATCATCCTTTATAGAAGTGCACCGTGCGCGGGTACTTCCGAACCGGGTGGAAATTTCCATTCATGCAGCATCCTGTAACGGGCAAAACTAGAGACGCCGGAACGAAGATGTCCGTGTCTCGGGCTCTAGGAAAGGATCCTATACTAGAGTGAACAAGTGAAAGAGTTTGTTTGATTATCTGAACCTCGCATACTCAGTGTATGACGATCCGTGGATCTCTCCCGGCAGATGTATCGAATCTTGTGGGTAAAGTGTACCCCTCTGTAGAGGTTTCAAAACTATTCGAATAGCCGCGTCCGCGGTCATGGACAGTTGGCAAGCTGTACTTGACTTTTGTCAAGATTGTTAACAACTTATGACGAACTTGGTGAATGACTTGACTTGACATTGATGTTGACCAACACTTGAAGTTCCTCTTTAGATTGAACTTAGGGAATTAAATCTTCTTCTCTACTAATGAACATTCTTGGGAAATAAAACTAGCTTATGCAAATAAACTTAGTGCTTAGTCCACCATATCAACCATGCATATCTACTTCATCATTTTGTTTATAAGATGGTTTGCGAGTGCATCCAATGTACTCATGGCTGTGTCCCTGGCTATCAACTTGGCCAGACTATGGGGAAGATTATCCGGAGGAAGGTTATGAAGATGAGTACCAGAACTAAGATCATCTCCTGAGTCGCCATTGCCTGTAGGGTGAAGGCATGGACCCGAAGACGTTATTTCCGCTGCTTTATTGTGTTGTAATATGAACTTGGTCACTATGACCATTTGTATTTGAACTATTCGTATTGTAATGGAACTGGTTACCAACTACGTTATGTGTATCACAACAATGATTCTGGGATTGTGGTGGAATACATAACGGGCACTTTGAATTTCTGGAAATTCGGGTGTAACACGGGGTATCGACGGCGGGCGTGTGTTGATGGATGTGTGAGGAACGGGGGTGTTGTCTGGCGTCATGGTGGCATCTACAATAGAACTAGGGAGGTCAATGCCTTGATCCCTATCTCGAAGATGGGTCAACAGAACAAGGCGACATCGATTTCAAGTACATGTGCATCTAGTGGCGAATCTAGGATTAGAATGGAGGGTGGGCTCAAAGAAAAATATATGGATCGTGAACTCACGTGTATAAGTGTCGGGTTGACATGGCATGCCCTACGCAATGCATATAGGTTGATTTAGCAACTTTTTGCCTTCCTAACTACAAGAATTTGAAGCTCTCATCATGATCTATGGCTTGGATACATTTATTTGATGAACTTTTGCTCAAATTAGAGGGTAGGCTCGAGCCTATTGACGCCTACCCGGTAAATTCGCCCCTGTGTGCATCGGTGCGTGTTGATGATTTGCTGAATTGGCTTTTGCTCCCAGCTCGCCGTTGGTCGTATTGGTGAGGTTTTTGATTTTACGATGATGGCCATAGGTGTAAGGTTAGGGCTACGGCCCCGACATGTCCACCCCTTCGTTAAGCTTGAATGTATTGCCATAGCTATTGCCATTAACATGGCTCCAGGTTGATCATTGTATTTCGCTGTAAGATTTTAAATGAACAAGGTTTCGATGCACATGCCGGCTGTTAGAAAAAACTCTTACAGTATCTTTTTGACCGACATTAAAGGAATTTTAGAGGTTTGCTTCGTGTGCACATCCGCCGTAGTCAAGTAGTTTGTGGTTCTGGACCTTGGAGTGTACTACGACTGTACGTACGTGTGCCCTTTGTTCGAGACATGTGGCGGCCAGCACGGGCGTCGTCTTCCGGGAGGAGCTAGAGCCAGCCAGCAGGTGAGCAGTGCAACTTGGGGCAACTTGGTTCCATGCTCGATTGTGCGCTGCTATGAAGAGAGGCCTAGCTAGGAGCCTGGAACATTTGGGTGTGGGCACAGTTGAGCTGATCGGTGTATCCTGTTTCCGTCAGGCTGTAATGCAATTGCATGATGCATGTCCAGGCAGCTATATATAGGACTACGTGGCATATAGCTAGGTCGTTCGTTCGATCGAGAACATGCTTGGGAGCTGGGACTGAGCGAAGCCGAACAGATCGATCGTGCGCCTCCAATGTGCGGAAAACACGTACGTGCGACAGTATGTTTGAGCTGCTGACGAAGAGGCACTTCAGGCAGTGAAAGTGGCTTCTTTTCAATTACTCAGATAATTAGCCCGGCAGTGAAAGGAGGGCTCGCCAGCGAGTGCGCATGGGGGCAACTCCGTACCGCCGTCCTCTCGCTGCCGGTCTGCCGCCACGTCAGAACATGAATGCCCCCATACGGTCCCACCTGTCAGCTTGGGGGGGGGGGGGGGGGCTTTCTTCCCGCCACCGACAGAGGGGCGCATCGTCATCGTATTCGTATCACAGGATCCTTCCCTTCCCTGGTACGTGATCGGAAAGGGACGCCGTAACCTACGGCCGCGACGCACGAACGTGTGGACACCGGCCGCCACACCCCCTCCCGCCGGCGACGCCGCACCCACCCCATATGGCCCTCGCCATCTCCATACGTTCGTCGCAGCGGCCGTCCACGCGGCGGCGCCGGCCGGCCGTAACCTGAAATCTCACCTACATGCATCAGATTAGCCTGTCTTGTCCTGACTTGCGTAGTTTCGTGGTATATATACATGAGTATACATACACGTGCTGGCTGGCTGCTTCTTTTTCTGGAACGGACGAAAGAGAGATGGGGGGCTCGCGACGTGCGAGTCGGACCTACCGTCGTTTTCGTCGGTGATCCATCGTTACCTAGCTAGCTACCTCACGATCGAGTACAACAACTGTGATCTTCAGGCTGGGGAAGAAGGTAACTAGCTAGGCCCCTGCCTATATAGCTGGCCCGTTTGATCGACACTGTAAACAATCAGTTACCCCGACAAGCGGTTAAGTTCGAGTCGCTGCTAGCTAGCTAATCCAGGATTTACTGGAAACAAATTACAGTTAATTAATCACGAGATGGAGCAGTCACCGCAAGATCGAGCCTAGCTAGCCTGCTCCCCGTTGTTGCTGTATCTGTATGTGTGCAACTCATCAAAGGGATCCAAACTGTAAAACGGCATCCATGGTAGGAGACCTTCTGAAGCTTCCATCATGGGCCAGACGCGCGGTCTAGGAACTGAGTGTATCGCATCCTGCTATTCATGGTAGGTGATGGTCCCAGATGAGTCCTTGTCGTTAGGGGCTGTGGGTTGTGGTAAACCGTGTGATGTTGCATTTGTATCGTGCAACCTGCTTGTGTTTGGCATTGTACCGGTTATCTTGGCCTTCCTATTCTATGAAATATAATACATCTGAAAGGGTTGTATCCTTAAAAAATAACCAGTTACTCCGATCAGCGGTTAAGTTTCCGGCGCTGCTAGCTACTCCAAGATTTACCAAATTACCAGAAACAAATTGCAGATAATCACTATATGTTTGTGCGCACTTCATGCATTACAGGGATCCAAACTGTAAAACAGCATCCGAATAAAGTTCAGATATTTTCAGCACTAAAGACAGCTGATCCAGCCCACGAAACGCATATGTTTCTCTTTGTCCCACTAAAGTCTACCCAGAGGCTTCTACTAGGAGAATTTATTTCAGCGAGAACAACACACTAAAGGCTAAAGCTGATATATACCATCCAAAAGCTCTACTGCTCGATCTTAATCATGCAGCGACCGATCGCACATTGCATAAGGAGATGGCAGGCTCTTTATCTGGGAGCGCTTGGGAACGGTCTGATTTATATATATACTTTGTTGATCGACATTTTTTGTCTACTATCATCGCGTGAGACTTTCTTTTGGCTAGCTGGCCATGCAGCGTGGCTAATACTAAGCTAATAATCGTACCTACCTAATCAATAATCAATAATCTAGTTGATGCGTGCTAGTGGATACTTTGGAGTTTATAAGTTAGGGCCCTCGTGTTGCATGATGCGGATCGAGTGGACAGCCATCGCGGATCGGCGGCGAATATTTTCCCGGAAAAGACGTACGAGGCGATGACCTGAGTTGGTCCAAGACCGTGAGGAAGTAGCGTGGAATGCAGTGTAAGAACATGCCAACTGCCAAGAGATTCTTCTGCGCAGAATATGTATGCTTCTTTACAACAACAAAATAATCATGGTTGTAATGGACAGTGTGAGCGGTGTTCTCTGCGTGATGGAGGATATATATGTAACTTAGTTACCTAATTTTTTCAAGGGCTACGAGCTCTTACTTATTGACTATGTTCCCGTCCATTTGTATTTGCACAAATATCATTGTTGTAGTAGGTTGGTCTTGTTTGCGATGTGGTGCCCTTTCTAGCGTCGATTTCTGGTTGTAGTAGGTTGTGAGAGCTTGTTGGTTGTCTAGTCGGTTGAGGCTTTTTGGTGTTGTTTTGTTTGTGGTGTTGTTGTATCGGTTTTCGTCCAGTTTTCCATTAATTAACTGGACAATCTCTTCTTCTTAATTAATAGATTGGAGCAAAGCTTTTTGCCCCCATTTCAAAAAAATAATAATATCATTGTTGTAATCCACTGAGACTCGGAAATAGCAAATCAATCGTATTGTAGGGTAGAAGATAATGTCCTATGCGCTAACCAACTATTTTAAAGTTTAAAATGATGGAAAGAGCTAGGCCACGTATTTTAACACTTCCCGTCATGTCTAGGATGAAACATGGGATCGAGGTTAGGTCGCAACTATTTTATATTAAAAGTATGGCGGGGCGGATTTAATCCCGAGACCTTATGACAGAAAGTAACTATTTTATATTAATAGTGCATTAGACAAAATTCAACCCCGTGACTTTTTCGCTCTGATACCATATTGAACGCATGCGCCAACCAACTATTTCAAAAGTCCGAACTTATGGAATAAGCTAGGAGTCGTATTTTAACAGAAGAAATACATGCAATGGTGGGTGCTCAAGTTTAGGGTTTACCTAATTTTCCTCATAGACGTGCATCATGTTAGAAACAAATCGCATACAAAAAAATGTAACAGGATGATCAAATTTGTTTTGTGAATAAAATAAGTGGTTTTTATTACAGAAATATGTTCTTCAAAGGAAGAAACTTTCTTTATTTTTGAGTTTTTGAGAGCTATATGTTCTAAACTTGACCCAAGAGTGTGCCTTGTATGAGTTTTGAGTCCAGCATAAATGAGGGCAACTGCAAATGACATGCTCTATAAGTCTTTGTAAGTTATGATTTGTGTTTTGAATGTGAGTATAAAGATTGGAAGGACATCTTCGCCCCCTAAGTGGGGTTTGGTGGTAATTACAAATGATTTACGGGATTAACCGTTTCTATAGTAAGAGAACATGCAATTAACCCCCAACGTTAGTACAAAAAATGGTTTTGACGCATACATTAAAAGTTAAAATAAGACTGCACCTAAATTTACTTTTCGCCTTCTTTGAGTTGTATGGAAGCCTTAGGAGAGAAGATCACTGCATATAAATACATTACACTCATGTTTTTTTCAAGAAAATACTCTAGAAAAGCTCTTAATTTGTGGTTGTTCCCAGGTAATTTTTTCCTGAGCATCCGAGCTGATCTCAGGGCTGGTCCTCGAAGCTACTGGACTAGGCCGGTATAAATGTCAGAAGGAGAAAGATAAATGAAAAGACCCCTTAGACAATTAAGGACCTTCGTCCCCAACTCTTCTCATTATCCATCAATAGGGACATCACACTGCACGATGCATGCAACTAGACCAATATCAACATATATGATCTTATCCACCTCCTGTTATCAATTGTTATCTCTCAAGAATCAATTAATTCCTGAAGATTTGGCACACCAGTAGTGAGAATGTGGAAAAGGAATTTTGGGCATTCCGTTGTGCCTTCGATAACCCAACAAGAAAGTTTACGGTCTCCTTGCACCCAATGATCCATGACGGGTTCTTGGGTTACCTAGTACCACGGATTGACAAACTCTAGCTCGCCAAATGGAGACAAAAATCGCGTCGCCAAAGTCCACGCAGCGGGCGTCAGGGGCGGAGCTACATGTAGCTACCAGGGTGCGCATGCACCCATGTAGAAACTTTTTTTTACCCTGCAATCAGCCTAAAAATTGGCGTTTTCACCCCACAAGGCCACTATTATGGCACTTTTGTGGCTTAATAAGTTTGTCCTTAATGCTTCATAGAGACAAGTTGTGAACCCTAGCCTAATTTTCTATAGCTCCGCCATTGGCGGGTGTAGGCTGTCAGCGACCAAAGTGGTTGGACGTGACCACTCGGGATGGTTATGATGTGGTCATACCTCGATAAGATGATTGAGGCCCAATGACCTCCACATATCCCGTCTCAGGCACTTTGACCTGACATCATCATGCACGACGCAATCGAAGTCAGCGCATGATGACCGAACAAGTACGTCAATGCCTTACAGCATACGGCCACACCAACCATGTGTGACCATATTAGACAATCCATCTCTAGTCAAGTCAGATAAGTACAATGAAATGGCCACATGCGCTCCCAATAAATATCTGCCTCCTCTTATAGAGAGGGGCAAGTAATTCATACACATCCAAACATGCCACACTCCATACACAATCTCTCCTTTAGAACATGAGAAGTGCAGACCATGTCAGCTTCCCGTCTATCTGGCCACCACATCCATTGTAACATTTGAACACCTCACACACTCGATTTTTACAGCAACACAAGAACTAGGGTTTTTATAGGCAATCCAGTTTCGGGGCATGAATCTGTTTACATCGGGTGTGCCTGATATTATTAGCCCATCAAATCATGATCACATGCCTAACCTACATAAAAATTCACACCAATATCCAAAACCCAGCACTTCTCCACATGTCGTGGACATGGAAATCCCGTGTCCAATCGAGACAGACAAATTGGATAATATGGATCTTCTTGCCAGTAATAGTTTTTTGAGAAGGTTTCTTCATGCCTCTGTCACCGAGCGTTTGAAGGATCATGGGAGTGCAGGTACGTCAAAAACAGAGTATTCTTCACGACCAAAACCCCTCCTAATGCCAAGCACTAGCAGTGTTGCGAGGAGTAGCTTATTTTTGTGCGTTGCAGCACACATGTGCTGCCCCGTTAATAGGCCCCGTTTGGGATCTTGTATCGAGTGCATCCGGAGTTATCTTTTGTGCTTGCAGTCTATGGATCCGTGGCTGTAGTAGAGATCTGTGATTAACAATGGTGTTTTTTAGTGAAGGTCCGTTGGTGCTAGACTAGTTGACTTTGCGCAGCCCAATAGGCTAGGCCGGGAATGGCTGGGATTACGACCCAATCCATTTGAAACCTATCGGTCCTGGAATCGTTATTGGAATAAATTCGTCCGGCCTAACAAAATGCAAGTTCGTGCATTTGGTAGAGGCAGTTCTTGCTCCCAGCAGTGTCGATCGACAAGGAGAGAAAAAGTTTCCGAAAAAAGGGGGAGCTTCTGCCTTCTTATTCTTTTCCTCATTCCTTTTCTCCTTCCTCTAATGTGGAGCTAATAAGCTCAACTAAAACATGAAAGCCTCCATTGCTGCGCACGTCCATGTAAAGGGAAAAAAGATACTCGCTCCATTACAAAAAAGATGTCGTGGATTTATCTAAATTTGGATATATATCTAAATGTCATTTAGTGTATAGATACATTTAAATTTAGATAAATCTATGACACTGGAACGGAGGGAGTAGAAATATTTGAGTAAGTTGAAAGAGATTTTTCATATGATTAACAAACCAAATAGGAACTGCCTTAAGCCTATCAGTTAGGCCCGATTTAAAACAACAAACAATATCAAATTGAAATGCTTGATGACACACATGCTAAATCGTTAAAACTTGTCATACATGTGAGGTAGGAATCTAATATTGCAAACAAGTATGGATCTCTTGTAAAGGGAAATCCTGCATTCTACTCAGCTTCCCATATATCTGGGTCTGAACATTTGTTGTTTTGAAGAACTTCAGAACTATAAAGAGCACACCTGGATGCGCAGCAATAGCAGCTGAACAAATCTTCTACTAGGACACGTTTAAGAACTTGGGACTATATACTATATAGCTTCATATGGCAGATAAAACCCATAGAAATGGTAAGAGAAAAAAACCAATCTATCAAATGGTCAACTGTTGTAACCATTCATAAATGACAAACATGTTAGCATAAACCCCGTCACTTCAATTTATAGGTGTGTTTTTCTTCAGTTTCGTCAGTTTCTTCAGAGTTGGGTCTAGCACGTTTTTAGGCTAAGTTTGGTTAGTTCGTCGCCCTAGTCGTTGCCCGGTGTAGAACCTAGTCTGTTGGCTCCACGATCTGCTCGTGGGATGGCGTGAGATCATCGGATCATGGAGATCGACCATGATCGTTTAACAGAATAAAACAAAAGAAGAAACCAAAAAAGGCCATGACTGTTCACGCAGCGCTAAACCTTGTGTCATTCTCTAAAAACTCGTTTTGCCTTCTCCTTCCTCATCGTGAGAGCTGAGAGAGGCGACATTTGGCAACTTTTGTGGAAAACCTTTGCAATGCCGGCCTGCAAAACAAGGCCTTAGAGGGCTCCCTCTAACTCGGCCTATCGGGCCACTTAGTGGCCTATTTGTGTCAGGCACAGATGTTTGGCGATTCCTATTTAACGCCTGACGGCTCCGTTATGATACGACGCTTCGGGGCGTTCCCTATAACTTTCCTCTTGTTGAGCTACATGGGCCGGCCCATTTAGCGTTTTAAATTCTTTTCTGGTTTTGGGAAACATTCCGGTTAGTTTTTTTGGTACTTTTTTTACTGATTGGTTTTCTAGTTTTCGTGTGGTTTTCTGCTTTCCTTTTTTCTATTTTTCTTTGTTTTTAATTTTTTATTCCTTTAATTTCAAAAAATTCAAAATCTAAAGAGTTTTAAATTTTTAAAAAATCATGTTTTGAACAAATTCAAATTTGAACAGATTTTTAATTTTGAACTGATTTCATTAAAAAATAAAATTTGAATAATGATTTTGTTCAGATTTCAAATTTGTTGAAATTTGAATAGATTATGACTTTTGTTTAAGTTTTGAATTGTCTAAAATTCGTATTTTGTTCAAATTTTTGAGTTTTGTTCAAATGTGAAGAGATACGAATTTTGTTGAAATTTGTTCAACTTTAATTTTTTTTCAAGTTTTCAAATTTGTTCAAATTTGGAATTTGTTCAAGTTTCAAATTTCATTTAAGATTTCGAATTTGTTCCCAAAAATCAAAAATAGTTTTTCAAATCAGAAACTAAACAGGAGAAAAAAAGAAAGATATAAAAAACAAGAAAGGACAAAAATAGGAAGGAGCCTGTTTTACCTGGGCCGGCCCAGCAAAGCATCAAGCGCGCGTTGGATGTCCAACTGACGCGTTGAGCGCCAAATAGGAGCACCACAGATGTTCTGCACGTCGAGGATACAAATTTCATGGGCCACCTTCACTTGTCGGCTTCCGTTGCCAAATCCCAAACGTGAACAATTTTGGCAAAAAATGCTAGTAACTCCTGCACACAAACCTCCTTCTAAAAAAAGTGCGATCGATGTGGAGCAATCTTAGACATCCTGAGTCTTCTGGGCTCTCTGTACATTTACTTTTTTTCGAGAGTACGCGATTGCGTACCATAATTTTATAGAAGTAAAAAGTCGATTTACAAGAAGATGGGCGCCTTGCGACATGGCCAGGCCAGCCATCACTCCACACCAGTGTACAAAGTCTACTCTCCTGCTAGACTCACACCTATACCCTCCCTAAGAACTATGCCAGTACCTCTTTTGGCCATGATCCAAAGCTATAATTCATCCAAAATTCTATTAGTCAGCCTGACCACCGAGAACTGCCTTCTTGTATCTCCAAACACCCAAGCGTTTCGGTTCTTCCACAAGGACCAACAAGTCAGAGCTACCAATGTGTCAAAACCTGCTCTACCTCTTGGCTGCAGCTTCTCCCTTTCCATGCTCCACCAATCTTGCAGATTGCAGTCAACAACCGGAGGCGCAGCTTGAATATGCAGCCGGGATGCGAGGGTTTTCCGCCATAAGGCTTCGCCAACTTTTGTTGTTTTAGATAAAATCAAATGTGAGGCTAGGTTATGGGTGCTCGCCGGAGCCAAGGGGTTGGGTTTTTTATGCCGGGAGAGTAGGCTTGTAATATTGTTTTGTACAAACTTCTAAACTTCTTGCTTAATTAATGGAATAGGGCAAAGCTTTTGCCCTCGTTTCAAAAAAAAAAATGCAGTCGGGAGAAGACACAGAACCATACCTCTCTTGCAAATGGGCACTGAACCAAGATGTGTTCAACCGTGTCCACCGCCTGAAGACAGACATAGCAGGGGTCTGTAGTCATTTGGAGGCCATGCCTCTCCCTGCCATCAGACGTCCAGAGTCTATGCAAAACTGCTAGCCACATGAAAATCTGGCATTTAAGTGGAGCCTTTGCTGACCAAATCGCCTCTGTCATCCTGAAATATTCACTACCGTGGCACAATGCAAGGTAGGCTGATTTGGTAGAGAACATCCCAGATTCAGTCCACGGCCAACTAAACCTGTCCTCCATCTGCTCGTTACGCTGCACCTCACGGATAGCCAGCCAAAGTTGCATACATTGAGCGATGCCATCTGCTGACAAGGTCACCCTAATGTCAGCCACCCAGGCATCCTCAAGCATCCCCTCCGCCACCGTTCTAGAGTTTTTGTATCTTGTAGAGACTTTCTTATGTGCTAACGGGGCAATGTCTGCTGCCGCACAGCCATTTATCCATCTGTCCTGCCAAAACAAAACCTTCCTACCGTTACCTATTTGAATTCTGACCAAGCTATTGAAAGCCTCACGAGCAGCAGAGTCCTTCATCATAGGCAGCCCATACCACGGCCTAGACTCATCAGTCCTTCCCAACCAAGCCCATCTCATCCTTAAGGCCAACCCTTGCAACTTCAGGTCCTTGACGCCCAAGCCTCCAAAGCATTTAGGCTTACAGATGGTTTGCCAGGCAACCAGCCATTTACCGCCATTCACCTCATCTTTTCCTTCCCAGAAGAAAGCTCTGAAGCATTTCACCACTTCGTCAAGCAACCAGTCTGGTGCATCTGCCACCATCAGCAAGTGTGAACACATGTAGACTGCAGAGTCCATCTTACGCTAGCTCCGTATGCAGGATCCTGTTGCCAATCATGCTGGAACAGTGTCGGACAAAGCAAGCAACGGCACAGAGCATCACGTTCAGATCTGGTCGATCGATTCTTGTTCCTGGAATTCCAAACACGCCGTGCCTAACCGGCAGGGGCACGCTGTGGCAGTTCGCTGCCGTCTCACCAGTCATGCATGCTGTAGTGTACTCCATAGCAAGGGGGTTGCGCTGCGTCCAATTCGATCGCACTATAGTCTATAGGACGATCTGGACGTTACGGTTATGGTAGAAGGAGGTTAGGCGAAACTACTGAAGCGAAACCACACGGATTGAGTGTCGATCGAAGCACCGTTTTCCGCCAGCAAGCAAGCAATCTCACCTTCGCCAACCCTGTACTAATTGCTTGCAAGAACGAACCGGCCGGATTGCGTAAGTAAGCATGCATACCTATGAACCTATCCCATCCTCGAACAATCAACCCCGCATGAACGCTGAGCTCGACACATCCGGAACGATCCAAGAATCCGCGACTGTTCCCCGCCTTTTGGCACAGTATACGATCGCTCATCCGTCGCCTCATCGACCAACCTACCCATCAGGCTTCAGGTCAATCCGCATGCATGCAATCAATTAATCGTGTTTCTTGCGTCTTGGACTGGATGAACCGCTAGGTAGCTAGCTGCAGCTCTAGTCCAGGCTTCTCGAATGAGGGAGCCCTACGGCACAGGAAGATCAGAGTCAAAGATAATGTTGCAAACGGGCCGGCGGGAGGACCTTTGGGAGCACCTGGCGCGTGGTGATTGATCATCGGAAGGGAAATGACCTCTTGCATATGCCAGATTCTACGCATGTACCCAACCTGATTTATCCCAACAGTACATGCGGAGGGCCACCATAGCTAAGCCAGAGGCCTCCAATGATGAGGAGCTAACTAACATCACATGGCGTGTGCGTAACTTGTCTTGACATGCCCATTTTGGTAGCTCGCCGAGGGCTAGCGTTAGGGCTAATCCAGGCCAGGTTCCACTATTGGGCTCCACGTTACAGTAGCTAAGAGCATCTTTAGCCGCACCCGAAGCGCCTCCCCAAGGCATTACTAGGGGCGTTGGGTAATTTTTTTCGCCCAGCCGCAGCCTCCAAACACGTTTTGGGTCTGGCTGGCTCAAAAATCTTTATGGCGTCTCCGTGGGGGGGTGGGGGGGTCGCGCGGGGTATGAGACAGCAGCAGCGGTCACGCGGGCAATTCGCTAGTATGGAAAAAATCATCCGTTTGCATGACAAGATTTGTATTCCCTCTAATCTCTTCTACTTGTCGCTAATATGGATGTATCTAGACATATTTTAGTTCTAGATACACCTATACTAGCGACAAGTAATATGGATCGGAGTGTGGTCAATCTTGGCCTATGGATTTGGCATGCTTTCTTTGGCATTTTGGGATCTCACAATCACATTAAAGTGCTCCAGTGCTCACCAGTGTTTTTGAGACTTGCTGAAGGTCCAGAGCGGAAGAAGAAAGACTCGGACCAGAAATCTAGCAGCGCGACGGTGTCTGGCACGTGGAGTTTTCTCTAACTCGCGGGCGCATGTCCAAACAGGGGAGCCAATCAAGAGAGGAGAGGATTGGAGAGAGGGATGAATGAGCCAAAGGGTCAAAGGGGGGCCTTTATATAGGTGGAGGGACTAGGTAGCACCTCCCCGAGGTGAGCCTCCCCTAGGGAGGCGCCACCAACCTTAGCCGCCGGCCCCTAGGGAGGAACCCTAGGGCGCCGACCTTTTCTTGGCCGCCGGCCCCTAATGGGCTGCCACAATGGTGGCCCATTAGGGGTTATCCCTTTTTTTCTTTTATTTATTATTAATTAATTCTATTTTAATATTTAATTACATTAATTAAATACTAAACCCATTAAATAACAATACCTTGGCATAATTCTTTCACCAGAACCTTAAAGTTCAAAACCTTTTCGATGTCTCCAGAACACTTCCAATATTACTCGAACATTTCTGGTTAACTCCTTATGATTTCCATTAATTCTAAATCGATCCATAAGCATCGTATACCCTTAAGCGTGACACCGTATGGGTCGGGGAATACGCCAGACATGATCGAGACACCTCTCCAATCAGTGATTAAAAATCAGCTCTGGAAAGCCGTGCTGATCCCTATGCATTTCATGAAACTCTTCGTTGATCTGTAAACATCGTATCCCATTCCCTTCGTCTCGTGATATTAGATCTTGTCCGAGGTTAAATCACCAATATCTCCATATTGTGTTCACCCTCGTTACCGACAAGTCTATTTACTCGCTCTTATGACACTGCATCGTCCGTGACCTAGTCACACGCTTATAAGCTTCATAGATGCAACTGTCACCGAGTGGGCCCAAAGTATCAATTCATCACGCAGATGGACAAATCCTGCTCTTAGTGCACATGCCTCTACGTACCCCATTAGCATACCCAAAAGACACCTTTTCAGTCATCCAGTTAAGATAATGATAGTTGATGCAATCAAAGCAGCCTCTGGATGTAGTGATTAAATGTAACCTCACAGTCTAAGGATTAGGTTACTTTATTTCTTATTAGTTGCAATGTGAAACTCTAGTGACTGATCTCATCGCAATACTATTGTTGGGTGTGTGTCCATCATGTTCATACATGACCTCATTGTCATTGACGTAATTGCCCATGATCAGAAAATCTTGATCATCAGATGACACATGAGCTAGTTCAATAGAGGCTACTAGGGACCTGTTTGTTATATGCCACACATGTACTAATGTTTCCACTTAATACAGTTATAGCATGACATATAATATATTAGGAACAAATGAGATATAATAATAAAACACACTTTATTATTTGCCTCTAGGGCATATCTTCTTAAAAAAATCCCCTCAAATTCTACTTAAATATCTCACCTAGGAATTTTTTAGCATCCAATTTTGTTAAATTCAGATATATATTGTAATGAAAAAAGTTGGTTTGGCGACTAGACAAGACCTAGTATGTGTTTTTTGTTCAAAATCGATTTTGCGTAGTGTCCACACTTCTTTATACAGAGTCCGTTTTTGACATATAACCACTCAAAATATTCAGAAAAAACACGTGCATCTATAGGTTTTTGCCAAAACTTAAGGTAGGGCGGCTAGCCTACCTTTCCCTAAGGGGAGCTTCGCCTGGAGTGCAACTACAAGATCAATGGCCACCAATATATCTTTTTTTAATGGCGCGGGGTCTAGAAAACCCCAGAAACTGCTTGATTATTCGTTGGTGGAACACAATTATAGAAGATCCCTCAAGGGAAATAGAAATTACAAAATGGTCCTGCAAAAGTGCAAAGACACCCCTAGAACCAAAACCAAAACGCGATTAGGTCCTAGTTGTCTTCAAGCTTCAACTAACATTGTGACAATGACTCCGAGCACGGCCAGCCGACACCACCACCGGGGACAAGCCACTTGGAGTGGGATGACGGAAGCACGCCAATACGGAGTAAAAGCAGACAGGAGCGACTTCCCTACAACCATTGAGTTCTGCGGAATGACGGACACCTGTCATCGATAAGCCGTCAGAGAGAAGCTCCAGAACCTACAAGGTCAGTCCACCAAGCAGACGCCGCCCCTCACCAACTTCGTCGCGCCACCAGGGCCAACCGAGAGGAGGAGAGGCTCACAGCCGCACCTCATGGCGAAGAAGACCATCGAACCAGCACCCATTCCATGTTGACGAAGGCGCTCTGCACCACTTCTCTCCCTTGCTGCCACGGCCGGCCAAGAGAAGTGTTACCTCGCAACACACTGCGCTACATCGCTTCTCCTCCTCCACGCCACGGCCGGCTAGGAGAAGTAGAAACAACGCCGCACCTCGACACCACAGGGTGGTCGACGACCCTAGCTTTACACATACGATGTTGTTGTCGCCGTCGCCGCTATCCGCTCTAGCCAGATGAGCAAGAGAGTAGAGACAAGGAACCCTAGAACTCAGATCCACTGCCTCGATCTGAAGCTCCACGCTCGGGCATGAAGCCCACAACTAGCAAACATCTAAAAACCTACCCTAAAACTACTTTCGAAGCGTCTCCTCCGCCATCTCCGCCCGGCACGCCGCCAGAGAAGCTCGGGATTAGCCCTGATAAGTTGTGGTACTCTCACGTACTATTTACAAGGAGAAAGAGTGGGGGAGGGGATGGTTGTTCTTCAGGTCTCACCTACCAATATATCAAATGATACTACCTAGCTGATGGCATCTTCTTCTTCCCTCTTTTCAATAAGAAGAAGTATCTGAAATGAAACAAATTCCTCTTCATTCTGTTGTGCTCAGCGAAGGAACTGCCTAAGCATACTTTTGCGGATCCAAACTTCTTTCTATCCAAGGCGGTCAACATATGTGAAGACAATCTCCGAGCCTAAAGGTCAGAAAAAGCTCTTCTTTGTGTCAGGAGTCGTGCCCAAAGGATGCCGAGCGAGCATTTGGTGTGCTCCAAGCTCGTTTTGCTACTGTCCGGGACCCTGCTCTTACTTGGTCACAGCAGCAAAAATGAGAGGTGAAAGGTGAAGATGATCATCGAGAGTGAAGGTGGTGATCCTGCAGCAAGAGATGAACACTCGTATGATCATCGGGGTCCTCTAGCCACTGCCGATCACCAGTTTCCTGCAGAATTTGCTGATTTCCTCGCCACATAGAAAGAGATACATGATGAAAATTATTCATCACACGCTTAAAAAAGCCCGATAAGGTGCCCACATCGTACGTTTACGGGACGCGGCCAGAGATGCTCTAACTAGCTAAGACCTAAGAAGAGAATGGGCGTGTGCACATCCGTTCCTTTTTGCAGAGGAGATCGATCAGGATGGTCAGAATGCGCGCGTCAGGGCAGGGGCAAGTGGCTCTTGGCCTGATGTCGCACGCACGCAGGCACGCAATGGATTCGTCCGACCTCTCGTTCGTTCCCCCGTGAGTGCGCGCGCTAACTGAAACTGGCTACATCCTGTGTACGGTCTCGCTTCAAGTGGGCAGCTAGCTAGCTTGACGTTAGTAACCAACAAACCATCAGTACGTACGCGTACGCACCTCGCGTGGCCTCGTGCGTGCGTGCGTGCATGTATATATGCATGCCCCCTCCTAGCTTGTTTGCTACGTGATCTTTCTGGAGAGCTTAGCCCTTACGTACCGAACTGTCACTTATATTTGTCATTTTCAGTTGTTTATGATTCCGTTTGAGAATTCGAGATTCCTGCTTGAGCAAAATGTTCCTGCTTGAGCAAAATGTGTGGCAGCTTCACATGGCGATACCGGCCTAATTTTTGCCTTGATGAAATGAAACGCAACATGCACTGTAATGGCCAATGAGAGAAAACAGGCAAACCCGATTGCAAGTGTTCGAAAGTAGTCCCGACTTTTGACGTCTCTTAAAAATCTGAGAGGTGCTCCCTTTCTCCGGCAACGATGAAGGTTTATGCTTGGTAGTTACAGTAATGGTAGATTGTAGACTTACAATATTAATAGTATAATCCGTTGTATCCTTTTTATGTTACTACGTTACTTATATATGTGTTAACTCTGTATCGTGATATTTATTAGTACAAGTACAATATATGCCTACAAACGTATATCATAAAAAAACTGGACTGGCCAATAAGAAATTAATCCATGTTCTAAACAGCCTTTAAGTACAACAGCTACTAAACCATGCATCGATCTGCCGTGCCAGGTGCCGCATGTTCGGTCTGCATTGCTATCATGGATTGATCAATCCAATGAAAACCCAAGTGACAGATATCAGCATGTTCTACCCGAAAGAAGGAGCTGAAAGCGTCGTAGCCACGAAAGGAGAGCAAACAGTTGCTGATCAAGTAAAAGTTATCTATCCTAGTGGTTTGTTTCCCGTCACACCGATCCAAGTTAATGACGATCGATGTTGCATTTGCGGCCTGTGCCCAGCTGCCACATCTTTCGTTTTATCGAGAGTTCCAATTACCACACCACGTACGTTCACCTAATCCTCAGCAAAGCTCGGTGTGCACTATCACAGAGCGATCGTATGGACACGGTTCAAAGCCCTTTTTGACCAAGAAAAATTGCTCCGTCGCTTAGACACTGCCGTTGATGTGAAGGGCTCATCTCCACGGACGGAAAGCCCGTGTCCGATGTGATCCTAATCGTCAACGAACATATATATGATATGCCGTTAGCGATGTCATGACACGCGTCGGTAGGTGTCACAGTGTATTCTCACGTTATAAACACTGCCTCTTCCCTGTTGTGTGCCTCACACAGTAATTCTCCAAAAACAACCATTACTATTTGAAAGATGTGAGGCAACAAACATACAATTCTAGTTCAATACATTCATATCATGTAGAAAACTAGAAATACAATTCATATCTTCAAATCAATACACAAGACTAGTTTACCGTTCTCTAAAAAAACTGTTCTGAAAATCCAAATTACAAATGTGAAAAGGTTGATTCTCATGCCCATGACTACGCGAGCATAAAGTTGTTTAGATGATAGTTACGTTATCAACAACTATCTCTGTACAAAATTTTCATGAACACAAGATTATAAAAATATAATAGCCAATTTAATAAACCTAGTTTCAAATATTTATACATGGCGCCCACATGACAACATGGGTGATTAGGAGAAGCCACTTCCGCATACTCCCTCTTCTAGACCGATTTAGAGGCAATCATTTTTGCACATGAAATTGATTTCTTTGACAGCCAAACTCTTATAATTTAACCAAAATATGTTTTTCTTTGTCATGGACTTTCGACTTAGCATCACAAAACGAAACGAGGATAATCATATTAACTTTAAAGTTGAATTTAGATTTAAGCTCAACAAATAGTGCAAATACTGCTAGAAATAGCTAAAGTTCATAAGAATATGAACATGACTGCCCTCTCATGGACTAGCTTCACACCCCAAAGTTGTCCTTTTGTTATGTTGCTGTCCAATACAAGAAATGGTGATCTTGTCTTGAAACAAAATGCATGAAACACTTTGAGACCAGAAGTTAGACAAAAAGAGTGCGCCCTTAAATTTCTCTAGTTGGTTACTAAAATTAATGAATAGAATTAGTCATTTAGAATCCTCGAGCTATCTTCAAATATAAACTTCTCAATTTGTTATTTTGCGGTCTAAGAAACTGTGCCCCTATACTAGAAAAAGTAAGTAGGGAATTCTGAGACTAAAACTCAACCTAAGAAGAAGGTTATACATGACTACATAGAACTTGAACATGTTGTCATCAACTTGTATTACCCCAGATATAACTCTTTTTAGAACATAATTTAAGATTGATGCCATGATTAATGTAATTAGAAACAAATCCAAGATCCTATGCCCTATTACCATAATAGTATGATTGTTTTCATCATGGGAGTGGAAATAAACAAAAATTAGTGTCACATTAACTATATAAAATAGTAGCATGTTACCTATGCTAAGAAAGTGGCATGTTAACTATATGAAGAGAAGATTAGCATATGTCAGGAAAATGAGAAACTTTGGTGTGATAGCATATATTGAATTATATCCAAAACGCTAAGAATCTGGAAGATCCTTTCACAAAAGGTCTAGTCAGTAAATATGATAGATATCTTATCAAAGGAGATCATTTTGAAACCCATGCGAGTTACCATGGTAGTGAGAGTGTTGGTCATAGTCTATGAGATAGGGTACGAACAAGCTAATGCACTATAGGCAATAATAATATGATTATTTACTTTTAACTCTCTTTTTATTATTAAAGTTTTTCTTTTTTTTGTACAACTGATGTGATACTCGAATACGAGATTCGAAGGAAAGCTCACATGCATCTGTAGAAAGATAAACAACAAATTGTTCCTAGTCCCGCCTCTAGGGATAGGACTAGCTCATGTGTTGTTTAATGATCATGCTTTTATGATCATGGGTATTTTTTGAGATATGAACTTGGCCTCTACTTTGTAATGTTTGAATTTGGTGGCGCGGATGACCATTATATTACTCTTCCCGTCTGTTGTATGTGGATCCACAATAACTCGATCAAGTTTTCTACAATCATTTTATTGATACATCATTGGGCGATGAGTCTGACGGTGATACCGACATTTTGATGGCCACAGTAACCTTCATCCATGAGCACAATGAGAGCGAGTTGCCAAAGTTCAGGAAGCGTAATCATGAAGGTGGTCATTGATGCATGTGAAATGCATCCATGACGTTTTTAGTTTATTAGGTCATATTTATTGATATTCACATGCTATATGATGTTTCCCACATGTTTTACATTGATTTTGGGGATTTTCCATAAAGTCCCCATTTATTTCGTATTTAACTCTACAGAGAGGAGGAAACCCTGTTTTGTGTATTTTGAGTTTTAGGTACCTTTCCGGTGTCAAAAGGACCTAATATTTTTTGGGGATCATTGTTTCAGCAATTCAAGCAGCTGGAGAAGAAATAGTGGACCACGAGGCCTTGGAGGCCCAAGATAGGGCCCACCATGTGGACAACACTCTAGGCCATGTGGTGGGGCGCACGTGGAGCTATGTGACTCATTTTGTCTCTTTCTTGATGGCTACGGACTCCCCTTGACCTAAAAACGCATATATATACCCCCCTCCTCAGATTATATTTTGCGTGGACAAAGGCGAAGATAAAAACAGAGAAATAGAGAGGCTGCAGGCTAGCACCGAAGGAAGATTAGAGGGGGAACCGCTGCCAGAATGCCTCCAGCCGCCTCTCCTCCTTCACCAACACCTCCGCAACGCTCTCCACCACGAGAGAGGATTAGTACACCCCTGCACTTGGGGTTTGTGGTAGTATCTTGAATCAATCAATCTCTATGTATTTCATTATTTATATCCATATGAGCTGTCCTACATGATTATGGACACCGATGTAACTCCTTTGACTATTGTGGTATGAGATGAATCTTGTTATGCATTTACCGTTGTACCTTTATAGCTTTTTCTACTTTGGAAGCACATCATTATGTTCTTTGGTTAGATTATTATGTCTAATTCCTTGTTTGCCCACATCTCGGGGTGTTGACAACACTAAGTGTAGGTAGATGAGAGAGATGCATTAATCTTGCACACATATAGTGGACCTTTGCATGGATGTTTTTGTTTGTGTTTTTATATAAATAAGTATGATGTATGTAGATGTGTGTGGTGCTTCTGGATGTATCCAAGTGACAGAAACGGAGCAGCTAATGTGATAATAGCGAGACCTGCATCCTTTTGTATCTTCACATCTAGGGGTTAAGGGGAACGTGTACTTGAGGCCAAGTGACAATAATGGCTTGCTAGGTGGCAAAACATCCTTTAAGGTAAATTTGTCTCAACTTCATGTCTTCGGATGTGTTTCCCATATGAAAGTTACCATAATAGCATGACAGTTTTGTGTACCTGTTTATATATGATTACAACTCCTGAGGGAGATAGAGGAAGAGAGGGAGATCAAGAGAACCCATGAACCCAGGGTCCTTTGTTACTTTAAGAGCACTACTTTAGTCATGTCCTTGATTGCTTGTTTGATGGTGCCAATTTGACGCACCCAGTTGGGAACCCCAAGAGGAAGGTATGATGAGCACAGTAGCAAGTTTTCCCTCAATAAAAAACCGAGGTTTATCGAACCAGTAGGAAAAAGTCAAACTTCAGAAGGTCATGCCTGCTAGCTTCGCGACAGCTCCGGACAATTTATAAGGCGCCTCGTCCAGGGCTTTGCTTTGCACCAGCAGTAACGTGGAACCTACACACAACACAACCAAGAACTTTGCTCCCAACTTACGATGAGGTTGTTAATCTCACTGGTTTGCTGTAAACAAAGGATTGAGCATATCGAGTGGAAAGTAATAGTAGTATGCGAGAAAGTAAACAGTGCGAGTAAAAGTAAACAGTAATAGCAATGTAAAGGAAATTGGACCAGGGTCCACAGTTCACTAATGGTGTCTCTCCATAAGATAAATAACAACATGCTGGGTAAACAAATTACAGTTGGGCAATTGATAGAATAAAGATAATGTGCATATGTCACGAGGATCACTATGAGATTTACTCTGGGCATTACAACAAGATACATAGACTGCCATCCAACTGCATCTATGACTAATAATCCACTCACGGGGAATCATCCGAGGACCCCTAGAGTATTAAGTTGCGAACAACAGATAACTACATTAAGCAAAGTGTGTAATGTAAACAAAGCAAATGTCCTTGGACACAAGATTGTTATTTTCTCCCTAGTGGCAACAACACATCTACAACCTTAGAGGTTTCTGTCACTCCCCCAGATTAAATAGAGGCATGAACCCAACTATCGAGCATAAATACCCCCTCTTGGAGTCACTAGTATCTACTTGGCCAAGATAGCTACTAACAACAGAGAGCATGCAAGATCATAAACAAAATAGAGATAACATAAGATAATATTCAGCACATCAACTTAATGATACGTCTCCAACGCATCTATAATTTTTTATGCTCCATGCTTGTTTTTACACCATTTGCCTACTGTTTCGTTACACTTCGTGGCACTTTTATGCATTTTCCGGAACTAACCTATTAACGAGTTACCACAGTGCCAGTTCCCTGTTTTCTGCTGTTTTTGTGTTTTCAGAAGTGATACACAGGAAATATTCTCAGAATTGGACGAAACAAGTTCCTGAAGTCTTATTTTACCCGGAAGCTTCCAGAGATCCGAAGGAGAGAAGGAGAGGGGCCACCAGCGCCCCACACGCAGGGCTGGCGCGGCCAGGGTCTGGGCCGCGCCACCCTGGCTTGAGGGCGCCTGGTCCCTCCTCTGACATCGCCCCTTCGCCTATAAAGACCCCCCGACGGAAAAAACCTAAATACCCGATCAATTTTCTAGAAACACATCGTGATCCGCCGCCGTCGTCGACCCGAGATCGGGAGGGTCCAGAAGCTCTTCCCGGCACCCTGCCGGAGAGGGGAATCGCCACCGGAGGTCTTCTTCATCGCCATGCTTGCCTCCGGAGCGATGAGTGAGTAGTCTACCTTGGACTATGGGTCCATAGCAGTAGCTAGATGGTTGTCTTCTCCACCATGTGCTTCATGTTTAGATCTCATGAGCTGCCCTACATGATTGAGATCACCGTTATGTAATTCTACATGTTTGGTTTGTTGGGATCCGATGAATATTGGTGTTTATGATTGAGTTGCTATACTGAATATTATCTTTTGTTATCTCTATGTTGTTTATGATCTTGCATGCTCTCCGTTGTTAGTAGCTATCTTGGCCGAGTAGTTGCTAGTGACTCCAAGAGGGGGTATTTATGCTCGATAGTGGGTTCATGCCTCTATTTAACCTGGGGGAGTGACAGAAACCTCTAAGGTTGTAGATGTGCTGTTGCTACTAGGGAGAAAACAACATTCATATGCTCAAGGGCATATGCTTTGTTTACATTACACACTTTGCTTAATGGAATTATCTGTTGTTCGCAACTTAATACTTGTGGAGTTCTCGGATTGATTCGCCACAAGTGGATTATTAGTCATAGATGCAGTTGGATGGCGGTCTATGTATTTTGTTGTAATGCCCAGAGTAAATCTCATAGTGATCTTCTTGACATATCACGTTTATCTTTATTCTATCAATTGCCCAACTGTAATTTGTTTACCCAGCATGTGTTATTTATCTTATGGAGAGACACCACTAGTGAACTGTGGACCCCGGTCCTATTTCCATCATATTGCTATCACCTGTTTACTTTACTCGCACTGTTTACTTTACTCGCATACTATATTGTTTTCCACTCGATACACTCATAACCTTTGTTTCAAGCAAACCGGTGAGATTGACAACCTCATCGTAAGTTGGGAACAAAGTACTTGGTTGTGTGTGTGTGCAGGTTCCGCGTTGCAGCTAGCAAGCAAAGCTTGGACGAGGCGCCATATATAAATTGTCCGAAGCTGTCGCAAACTAGCAAGCATCACCTTCAGTCGTTTGTCTCTCCTCTCCAAGAACTATGAACCTTGGTTTCTAAACTGAGGGAAAACTAGCTGCTATACTCATCACACCTTCCTCTTGGGGTTCCCAACGTGTTGGTCATTCACCACGTATCAAGCTAATTTTCTGGCGCCGTTGCCGGGGAGGAAGTAGAAGACTTCTGCGAGGGGAGTTTTTCGCACGCACATCCTTTACTTTGTTATTGTTTTGCTTTACTTTATTTATTTTACCTGCATCGTTTTATATCAAAAAACCCAAAAAAATTAGAATCCCTGGTAGTTGTTATTTATATACTTTAGTTCATCATGTTGATCCCTAAGTACATTCTAGAGGACCTCTCAGTAGGTAGTGGTTCAATTATTGGAAAAAGTAACATTGAGGAGTTCTTTAATCACATCAGTATGCATAAGGAAGTTGAGGAAAATTCTTTGGTTGAGCTAGCTCCTAGTTATGAAGTTGCTTCTGCTCATTTAATTCACATGTTAGAAGCTAGGTTTGCTAGTCTTAATCCTTTTATGCAATACATGTTCCTTAAGCTTCATGAAATTGAGGATCCCGAAAAGAAAGCTTTTATCTTGGAAACTTTGCGCATAGAATTTAGAGATGTTGCAATTGAGGCTAGGAAAGTTTTTAAGAAGTTTAATAAGCTTGGCTCGCCTGTTGAAACTGTTGGTATACCCAACGAAGATTCTAGATTGCCAATACCTTGTAAGCTTGTAGGAATTCATAATGCCTTGGTAGCTAATACTAGTTGGATTTGTCCTGAAAATCTTTTTGATAAAAATAGTGTACCAAAGCGTGACTACAAGGGATACTCAAAACCTCAATTGGATAGTATTCATTTCTTTATTCCTATAGTGGATCCTGATCCCCCTTTCATCATTACTTGATTCGCAATTTTCTGCGCCTAGCTCAAAGGCGTTAAAGAAAAGCACTCTTGGGAGATAACCCAATGTTTTATTTTCAGTACTTTTTCTTTTATTTGAGTCTTGGAAGTCATTAATACTGTAATGACCGCTCCTTATCTTGTTTATTTTGTTTTTGTGCCAAGAGAAGCCTCTAATTCGAGTGAGGTAAAGATTTGGGGATGTTGCTGTCCTGAAACTGTTTTCGGTGCTGCACCGTAAAAATTCTTATAAATTCTCTGTTTATCTTTTGGACCTAGGATTTCTTGTGCATATGCCCCAGGTTATATCCAAACTTTAGTTAGTTTAACACTTTTTGATTTGAGCAACAGAAAGCCCCTCAAAAATTCGGCCTTTGTCAGCTGTTCAGTTTTGACAGA
This sequence comes from Dactylis glomerata, assembly GCA_007115705.1. Classification (NCBI taxonomy): domain Eukaryota; kingdom Viridiplantae; phylum Streptophyta; class Magnoliopsida; order Poales; family Poaceae; genus Dactylis; species Dactylis glomerata. Next base: position 2,870,417 of record QXEO01000542.1, on the reverse strand, counting down.
TTTCTGCCAATATTTGTGTTTGCCGCTTTATCGCTTTCTTTTGAGTTCTTTTGTTCACGGAACTTTTGGGGAAGTTGCTACAGTAGTATTTGCTATATATGTGGTGGTTTTGAGTTGAAACCTGAAGCAAAAAGAGGTTGATTATATGTTATGCTTACACTAATGTTGCTAATAGATTTGTGTTCAGTTTTGTATGAAGGAAGTTTTCAAGTGTAGGGATTGGAGAATGATGAGATGAGTTGAAGAATGGACAAAAGCTCAAGCTTGGGGATGCCCATGCATCACCCCAAGAAATATCCAAGAAGTACAAGCGTCAAAGCTTGGGGATGCCCCCGAGGCACCCCTTCTTCATCGGCAAAAATCAGGTCACCTTTCAAGGCACTATATTTTTATTGCTTCATGCACTATGCGTTTTTCTTGGAGTGTCAGTTGTTTTAGTTTTCTTAGTTGGTTTAGTTTGTTTTGTTTGCTGCAATAAATGGTTGGACCCCAACAAATTTCTTTTGGAGAAGTTGCCTCGTTTTCATTTGCCAAGAACACTCCGTTTTCACTCTTATCGTTCATCGAGTGTTCTTCTTTTTCTGCTACTGCTTTTGGTTTTCGTTTTCGCCTTGATTTGCGTTTAGACCTTGTCATATCTTTTCATCAAGGTGTATTTTTGCCTCTGATCTTTATTGGTTTTCATCAAAAAAGGTGTCTATAAAAATTTCAAATGGTATTGGAAAAGAGAAAAAGCTTTATGCAAAATAGTGGTACAAGAAGGAGCTTGTGTAGACTGCGGCTTAGGCTTTTTCATGTCATGCTTGATGTCTTTTTGATAGTATGCTTAGTAGTTTTGCTGTAGCATGACTTGTCTCAAATAACTGAGATTGCTTAATGAGCCTTTGAAAAAAATCATGCGTTGTTTTTATTGTATGGAAGCATTATTTTGGTTTTCTCCTTGATGCTTTATTTGGGTTGACTTGGCGCATGCTCACACATGTTAGACTCTTACAAAGTCGCCAATAGCCTCTATGATCATTTATTTTTTGACTTTTGATGCCATCTTATGCTTCTTTTAATGTCGCTTTGTCGCTTTGCATGATTATGGCCATTATTGCTCTCTTAGTTGGTCGCTCCCAGTCTTTTGCTAGCGCTCGCCTTGTACTGCGTATGAGCTCTACTCGTGCATCCAACTCCTAAAAGTCAAAGTTTTCCAAAGTGTCCACCATACATACCTACTAGCAATTTGCTATTCCAAGTAAATTTGACTTGCTTTTATTTTCTCTTCAAATTAAACTCTTACCAGTGTTATGCGAAATTCGGTCAGTAAAGCTCTCACGAACCGGAAGGCACACTTTACTTTTTCCTGTTCTTAAAAATTTGACATTGTGGTCTCTTATGCTGAGTTGTTATGCTTGCAAGTTGTAAGTTGGAGACTAGCCCAGCCATGCAGTCATGGGCAAGCTTTCAACATTGCACTTCTTATTTGAATTGATATCGTGATCTTTTGTTTATGGATGCCCGTGGTGTGAAATGAATTGGGAATCTTGTGGGGATCATGGAGTTTTTATATGTGTTAGGGAAACACCGGGCCGCTAATCTAAGCCATGCATAATTCATGGTGGAAATTTGCAGCATACCCATGGTGAACATTCGACGACACATCTCACAATAAAAAGCTAAACAAATGGCAAATAAAAGAGATGTCGAGGTGTTCATTGTCTGCTTGTCCTGTCATTTTGGTGTGGGCTTGTTCCATGTCATCGGGCACGGAGGTACCCCATTGGCGGTTCTCAATGATATGCATATATTTACAATGACAAGAGCCTTGCTTGGACTCTAAGTAAAGTAGCATGAGGTTTGGGTACTCGTATTCACGGGGCACGAGGTTTTCAACTTATGATTTGTCAAGCATATGCATCATAATTGTTCTCACATTAACTTTAACCATTGAAGATGCTTATGATGGGGGCAATGAGAGCTCAAAGCCGGTAAGTACCATAATTTTTGAAGGTTATAAAACTTGCAATCACTGCTTCCCTCTGCGAAGGGCCTTTCTTCTACTTTTATGTTGAGTCACCACCTTCTATCTTTATGCACCATTAAGAGAGCATAGTTGTCATTCTTAGTGTAATATGCATTGTCCCAAAGTTCATTGATTGATTCATATTGTTGGTTTCACTTGTTCTTAAATTATTTGTATCTAGTCGCCCTCTTAAACTTGAAGGTGTCCTATGCATTTATGTTTTGCTCTCTTTGAAGGACAAGCTGAAAACCATTTGTATGTTTTTCCTTATGATTTGAACACACGTTTGACATTCATTGTTTCATTTTCATGATCTTTTGTTTCATTTGCATGTTTACAACATGGTTGCTAAGTTTCTTATTGTCAAGATTATATCTTCATGCCCATGTTTTAAGTTCTTATGATCCCAGCTCACAAATGCTTACATACATGATCAAGATTGTGTAGGTGCATGTCACCTCAAAAATTATTCTTTTGTTATCACTTACCTACTCGAGGACGAGCAGGAGTTAAGCTTGGGGATGCTTGTTACGTCTCCAACGTATCTACAATTTTTGATGCTCCATGCTTGTTTTTACACCATTTGCCTACTGTTTCGTTACACTTCGTGGCACTTTTATGCATTTTCCGGAACTAACCTATTAACGAGTTGCCACAGTGCCAGTTCCCTGTTTTCTGCTGTTTTTGTGTTTCAGAAGTGATACACAGGAAATATTCTCGGAATTGGACGAAACAAGTTCGTGAAGTCTTATTTTACCCGGAAGCTTCCAGGGATCCGAAGGAGAGAAGGAGAGGGGCCACCAGGGCCCCACACGCAGGGCTAGCACGGCCAGGGCCTGGGCCGCGCCACCCTGGCGTGAGGGCGCCTGGTCCCTCCTCTGGCATCGCCCCTTCGCCTATAAAGAACCCCCGACGGAAAAAACCTAAATACCCGATCAATTTTCCAGAAACACATCGCGATCCGCCGCCGTCGTCGACCCGAGATCGGGAGGGTCCAGAAGCTCTTCCCGGCACCCTGCCGGAGAGGGGAATCGCCACCGGAGGTCTTCTTCATCGCCATGCTTGCCTCCGGAGCGATGAGTGAGTAGTCTACCTTGGACTATGGGTCCATAGCAGTAGCTAGATGGTTGTCTTCTCCACCATGTGCTTCATGTTTAGATCTCATGAGCTGCCCTACATGATTGAGATCACCATTATGTAATTCTACATGTTTGGTTTGTTGGGATCCGATGAATATTGGTGTTTATGATTGAGTTGCTATACGGAATATTATCTTTTGTTATCTCTATGTTGTTTATGATCTTGCATGCTCTCCGTTGTTAGTAGCTATCTTGGCCGAGTAGTTGCTAGTGACTCCAAGAGGGGGTATTTATGCTCGATAGTGGGTTCATGCCTCTATTTAACCTGGGGGAGTGACAGAAACCTCTAAGGTTGTAGATGTGCTGTTGCTACTAGGGAGAAAACAACATTCATATGCTCAAGGGCATATGCTTTGTTTACATTACACACTTTGCTTAATGCAATTATCTGTTGTTCACAACTTAATACTTGTGGAGTTCTCGGGTTGATTTGCCACAAGTGGATTATTAGTCATAGATGCAGTTGGATGGCGGTCTATGTATTTTGTTGTAATGCCCAGAGTAAATCTCACAGTGATCTTCTTGACATATCATGTTTATCTTTATTCTATCAATTGCCCAACTGTAATTTGTTTACCCAGCATGTGTTATTTATCTTATGGAGAGACACCACTAGTGAACTGTGGACCCCGGTCCTATTTCCATCATATTGCTATCACCTGTTTACTTTACTCGCACTGTTTACTTTACTCGCATACTATATTGTTTTCCACTCGATACACTCATAACCTTTGTTTCAAGCAAACCGGTGAGATTGACAACCTCATCGTAAGTTGGGAACAAAGTACTTGGTTGTGTGTGTGCAGGTTCCGCGTTGTAGCTAGCAAGCAAAGCTTGGACGAGGCGCCATATATAAATTGTCCGAAGCTGTCGCAAACTAGCAAGCATCACCTTCCGTCGTTTGTCTCTCCTCTCCAAGAACTATGAACCTTGGTTTCTAAACTGAGGGAAAACTAGCTGCTATACTCATCACACCTTCCTCTTGGGGTTCCCAACGGGTTGGTCATTCACCACGTATCAAGCTAATTTTCTGGCGCCGTTGCCGGGGAGGAAGTAGAAGACTTCTGCGAGGGGAGTTTTTCGCATGCACATCCTTTACTTTGTTATTGTTTTGCTTTACTTTATTTATTTTACTTGCATCGTTTTATATCAAAAAACCCAAAAAAATTAGAATCCTTGGTAGTTGTTATTTATATACTTTAGTTCATCATGTTGATCCCTAAACTGAGGGAAAACAAGCTGCTATACTCAGCACACCTTCCTCTTGGAGTTCCCAACGGGCTGGTCATTCACCACGCATCACTTAACATGACACCAATATTCATCGGATCCCAACAAACACAACATGTAGAATTACATAAAGATGATCTCGATCATGTAAGGTAGCTCACGAGATCTAAACATGAAGAACATGGTGGAGAAGACAACCATCTAGCTACTGCTATGGACCCATAGTCCATGGTAGACTACTCACTCATCGCACTGGAGGCAAGCATGGTGATGAAGAAGACCTCCGGTGGCGATTCCCCTCTCTGGCAGGGTGCCGGGAAGAGCTTCTGGACCCTCCCAATCTCGGTTCGACAATGGTGGCGGATCGTGATGTGTTTCTGGAAAATTGATCGGGTTTTAGGTTTTTCCCATCGGGGGGTCTTTATAGGCGAAGGGGCGGTGTCAGAAGTGGATCAGGGGCCCTCACCATAGGGCGGCATGGCCAGGGGCTGGGCCGCGTCCCCTGGTGGTGAGGCTGGCCCCTGGCCCCTCTCCGTCTCCTCTTCGGTCATCTGGAAGCTTCGGTAAATATTAGGAGGTTCGGCTTTTGTTTCGTCGAATTCCGAGAATATTTCCTGTGTAACTTTTCTGAAACACAAAAATAGCAGAAAATAGGGAACTGGCACTGTGGCAGCTTGTTAATAGGTTAGTTCCGGAAAATGCATAAAAACACCACGAAGTGTAACAAAACACTAAGTAAATGGTGTAAGAACAAGCATGGAGCATCAAAAATTATAGATACGTTTGAGACGTATCAAGCATCCCCAAGCTTAACTCCTGCTCGTCCTCGAGTAGGTAAGTGATAACAAAGAATAATTTTTGAAGTGACATGCAGCAACACAATCTTGATCATCTATGTAAAGCATTGAGTGTTGGGATCAAAAGAACTTAAAACATGGGCATGAAAGACATAAGCTTGATAGAAGAAACTTAGCAACCATGTTATAACATGAAAAAGAACACAAACGAAAGATCGTGAAAAATGAAACAATGAAAGTCAAACGTGTGTTCAAATCATATGGAAAAAGATAGCAAATGGTTTTCAGCTTGTCCTTCATGGAATAGCAAAACATAAATGCATAGGACACCTTCAAGTTTAAGAGGGCGACTAGATACAAATAATTTAAGAACATGTGAAACCAAAATTATGAATCAATCAATGATAAACTTTGGGACTATGCACATTAAACTCAGAATGACAACTATGCCCTCTTAGACGGTGCATAAAGGTAGAAGGTGGAGACTCAACAAAAAAGTAAAAGAAAGGCCCTTCGCAGAGGGAAGCAGTGATTGCAAGTTTTATAAACCTTCAAAAATTATGGTACTTACTAGCTTTGAGCTCTCATTGCCCCCATCATAGGCATCTTAAATGGTTAAAGTTAATGCGAGTACAATTATGAAGCATATGCTTGACAAATCATAAGTTGAAAACCTCGTGTCCCGTGAAGTACGAATACCCAAACCTCATGCTACTCGACTTAGAGTCCCAAGCAAGCTCTTGTCATTGTAAGTATACACGTATCATCGAGAACCACCAATGGGGTACCTCCGTGCCTGATGACATGGAACAAGCCCACATCAAAATGACAGGACAAACAGACAATGAACACCTCGGCATCTCTTTTATTTACCATTGGTATAGCTTTTTATTTTGAGATGCGTCGTCGAATGTTCACTATGGGCATGCTGTAAATTTCCACCATGAATTATGCATGGCTTAGATTAGCGGCCCAAGCATTTCTCTAACACGTATACAAACTCCATGATCCCGCAAGATTCCCAACTTATTTCACATCGCGAGTATCCATAAACAAAATATCACGATATCAACTCAAATAAGAAGTGCAATGTTGAAAGCATGCCCCATGACGGCATGGCTGGGCTAATTTACAACTTATAACTTGCAAGCATAACAACTCAACATAAGAGAGCAACAATGTCAAAATTTTAAAAGCGAGAAAAGTAAAGTGTGCCATCAGGATCGTGAGAGATTTACTGACCAATTTTCGCATAACACCAAAAGAGTTTAATTTGAAGGATAGATAAAAGCAAGTCAAATGTACTTTGGAATAGAAAATTGCTAATAGGTATGTATGGTGGACACATTGGAATAACTTGGTTTTTGGGAGTTGGATGCATGATTAGAGCTCATACTCAGTCCAAAATGAGGGCTAGCAAAAGACTGGGAGCGACCAACTAAGAGAGCAATAACGGCCATAATCATGCATAGCGACAAAACATCATTAAGAGAAGCATAAAATGGCATCAAAAGTCAAAAACTAAATGATCATAGAGGCTTATGGCGACTTTGTATGAGTCAAACATGTTGTAAGCATGCGCCAAGTCAACCTAAATAAAGCATCAAGGAGCAAACCAAATTAATGCTTCCAAATAATAAAAACAACGCATGATTTTTTCAAAGGCTCATTAAGCAATCTCAGTCATTTGAGACAAGTCATGCTATAGCAAAACCACTAAGCATACTATCAAAATGACATCAAGAATGACATGCAAAAGTCTAAGCCGTAGTCTAAACAAGCTCCTTTTTGTACCACTTTTTTGCATGAAACTTTTTCTCTTTTCCAACACCATTCGAACCTTTTTGAAACAACTCTTTTGATGAATACCAATATGGACCAGAGGTCACAATACACCTTGATATAAAGATAAAACAAGATCTGAACAAAAATCAAGGCGAAAAACAAAAGCTAAACGCAGTTCTAGAAAAAGAGAACACTCGTTGAACGATAAGAGTGAAAAACGGAGTGTTCTTGGCAAATGAAAAGCAAGGCATCTTCTCCAAAAGAAATTTGTTGGGGTCCAACCATTTATTACAGCAAACAAAACAAAAGAAAACTTAAAACTAAAGTAAAGACACTCCAAGAAAAATGCATAGTGCATAAAGCAATAAAAATATTGTGTGTTGAAAGGTGACCTGATTTTTGCCGATGAAGAAGGGGTGCCTCGGGTGCATCCCCAAACTTTGATGCTTGTACCTCTTGGATATTTCTTGGGGTGACATGGACATATCCAAGCTTGAGCTTTTGTCCATTCTTCATCTCATCTCATCATTCTCCAATCCCTATACTTGAAAACTTCCTTCATACAAAACTCAACACAATTCTATTAGCAACATTAGTGTAAGCATAATAATGAATCAACCCTTTTTTGGTTCAGATTTCAACTCAAAACCACCACATATAAAGCATATACTACTGTAACAACTTCCCCAAAAGTTCCATGATCAAAAGAACTCAAAAAGAAAGCGATCGAGAGGCAAACACAAATAGTGGCAGAAATCTGTCAAAACAGAACAGCTGACAAAGGTCGATTTTTTCGAGGGTTTTCTGTTGCTCAAATCAAAAAGTGTAAAACTAATGAAAGTTCTGATATATCCTGGGGCATATGCACAAGAAATCGCAGGTCAAAAAGATATTCTGAGAATTTTCACGAATTTTTACGGTGCAGCATCAAAATTTGTTTCAGGACAGCAACTTCCCCAAATCTTACCTCACTCAAATTAGAGGTTTCTCTTAGCACAACAATGAAATAAAAAGGATAAGGAGTAGTTATTACAGTAGTAATAACTTCCAAGACTCAAATAAAAGAAAGGGATTTCTATTTTCGTGCCCTCGGGTCCTTAGTTGTACTCAGTTTTCCCCAGCTCCTTAGTTTTTTCTCAGTTTTGTCCAAGCCCTTGTCTGAAACCGTCACCAGTGCTGGAACGGCCGGTTGCCCGACGGTTCAACACCTTTGACCGTTAACTACTGACTAGTGGGGCCACATAGAGCCCACAAAGACACGTCAGAGCATCCATCTTTGTTTGACCGTAAGCATCACCGTATCCCTGACCAAAACGCGGACGAGTGGGGCTTCGGTATATCGAATGACAAGTGGGGCCATGACGCTGATACAAGGGGCAATACACGGGTAGGATTAGATTTTTAAACGGAGCTCTACAGCGATGGCACAGAGGAGGTGGCCTGCGGGGTGCCGTGATGAGATCGACGTCCACAAAGAACTGCATGAGGCGAGACCAGACGCATTAGATAGATATGAACTAGACGCGTTTAAGCATGCAAAGAAGAGAAGAAATGGTCGAGGACATCGACGACGACCTCAACACTTTGACTGACGGTATCGGACACGAACGCGAGCAATGTAGAGAAAACTAGTGTCTCTCCTTTCTGGCGTGTATAGATGGGTGCTAGGGGAGTATGGTAGCGAAGGGAAAGACCTCGTGGTGGTCTGTGGCGTCCAGCATAGCGGGGTGGCGTGGTCGTGTCCACGGCGGCGTGCATGTTCGGCATTGGCATCAGCATGTACGTTCGTCATTGGCCTCGGCGGTATCTCTGGTGTGTCAGTGATCGAATGAGGGGACGGGATTGAGGGTGCATCCCGACGGTGACCTAGCAGTGGCGGCGAGCATGCATAGCCATTCTGACCATGCCGATATCGGCATCGGCATCGTTTGGAGGCTGTGGTGCTCGAATCATAGTGGAAATTGCGATTCCCTATTATTTTTACATGCATAATATATAGAAAATAGCTAGATCTATAAATCGATGCATATGAAGCTACATATATATTCTTGGTCATAATCCCCTTAGATGCATGGCTTCACGTCGTCGTCGCTTTCATCGTCAGTATCTTCGTCATCCGTGTAGTAGTACTTCCTGCACGTTGTTCCGTCGAACACCTTCACTGTGAGCACATAATCGCCTTCATATTTGAAGTGTAGGAAGCAGCCGAAATCCACACCGTGCGCGATGGCAAAATTCTCCCAGCCCTTGTCGAGGTACATCCAGCCTTGTCCGTCAAATAGGACCTCCACGGTCCAGAGCCGAGGACCGCAGTCAGCTGCTCGCAGATACACCTTTGCAGGCTCCTGGCCGTCAAGATAGTCCGCAAACTTTTGTGGGAGTGCCTGCAAAGAGATCGAGCGCCGATCGTTTGAAATTAAAGATTTTTTAGAACATGCACATAATTAATCACATGCATCATATATGTGGGAGCGCGTACGTACCTTCTTGGCCAAAGGGTCTTCATAGATGGTGATGAAGAACTCCTCTATGATCAATGGCAGTGTTGACGGTGGTGGTGGCAATGATGATGATCCACCACCCCGGCCGCCCCTTCCCCTTCCCCTTCCCCTTCCGGTCGGCGTCTGAGACGTGGAAGCCATGGCAATGGATCAAGTGTATGTGAACGAAGAAGAGAGAGGCAAAAACGAAGAAGAGAGAGGCAGAACCTATTGACATGAGGGATGACCGTTGTGGGGGTTTATAAGGGAGAGATGACCGTTGTGGGGTTTACACCATAAATTAAGGTAGAGATGACCGTTGTGGGGTTTACACAATAAATTAAGGAGGAGATGACCGTTGTGGGGGTGGTTTATATCTCAACAAAAAAGTAATGCCTAAAAGAAATGGAAATTCATGATAGTTTATCATTTTACCGTGAAAAGTAATGCCTAAAAGAAATGGAAATTCGTGATAGTTCATCATTTTACCGTGAAAAGTAAAGCCTACAAGAAATGGAAATTCGTGATAGTTTATCATTTCAACGTGAAAAGTAATGCCTACAAGAAATAGAAATTCGTGATAGTTTATCATTTTACCGTGAAAAGTAATGCCTAAAAGAAATGGAAATTCGTGATAGTTCATCATTTTACCGTGAAAAGTAAAGCCTACAAGAAATGGAAATTCGTGATAGTTTATCATTTTACCGTGAAAAGTAATGCCTACAAAAAATTCGTGATTACCCAACTTGTTGAATCCGGTGGCAAACTCGTCATTTAGCATACATAGAGGGGTAATAGTTTGCCACCGACAGATAGAGAGAGGGTGGCACGATCCTGCCCGTTAGATCATAGGATCGATGGTAGGTGGGCACGATCCGTGTGACAACAGCTTGACCAATCAGGCCAAGTTTAGGCTTCTGTGAGAAAGGAGAGGGTAAAACTGAGTAGTATCAAGGATACAAGGGCAAGTAAATAGTAAACAGGCTAAGGAATTCAAATAAAAAATTTAGAAAAAGAAAAACACATGTTTTGTACAATGAAACCCAGGTTGGCCTACCTCAAAGTATTAGCAATTCAAATATACATGAGTGTAAAAATTATGGCCTCATTCAGACAAACTATATTTTGGATATAGATGTTTTGAGAAGGGGTTTGAGTGGAAAGCCATGAACCTTCATAGCTAGTAGTGATTTGAGAAGTGGCCATTTGTGTTAAAATTTGATTTATATATGATTGTCTACGTGGCAGGTCACGTAACAAGACTCCATGAGTAGGAGGCACTATGATTTTATTTTTTTGAATTTTTTGCGCATGAAATGACTCAATTAGATAGCTTAATCCCATTTGTTGACTCTCTGTTGACCAGCCACTTGAGGATAAAACTGAGTATATTGCACTAGCCAGTATTAGTACTCGAGGGGAAAACTGAGTACAGATATTTTTCCAGTGTAAGACTAGAGAGTAGAACTGAGTACACGTAACGGTGCTGACGTGCAGTCCCACGGACGCGTGTCGCGGTGAGCAGCGGTTAACCGCGCGGTGCGCGTGTTGAGACCAAATGTCAACTGCTGAGACGAACCGTCACTTTGCCAGTACAGAGCCCATCTCTCCCTCCCTCTGCACACAGTCTCATTATAACTCACGCATGCAACCACGCCTCTCACGTCCCATCACCTTCTTCAAAAAACCCCAGCCGCCCTACGCGCGCTCCCCTGCCGGCGATGGAGAAGAAGAATGCGCCGGCGAGCGTCGCCCCCGAGCCCGTTGCCTCCGAGCCCGTCGCATCCGAGCCCGTCGCCGCCGAGCCCGTCGCATCCGAGGCCGTCGCCGCCGAGCCCGTCGCCTCCGAGGGCGGCGCATCCAGGCGCGGCGCCTCCGTGAACTAGGCCTCTCTCAGGGCTGACGGACCACTTCACAAGATCGGCGCCTGCTTACTGGCGAACGAGGAGTACGTGGACACCTACTCTGCTTTGAGGCAAGTTTGTACTAATTGGCGCTCAGATTTACCTGAGCCCGACGTGCACCTGCACGAATGGATCATGGTAGAGCACGCCCTTCCACGCGCCGCTGAGTTCTCCTTCCTCCACCTCCGCACATCCCGCTACGTCACCATCGATCTAACGGAAGTTCATGCAAGGTTCAAATTCCTCCATATCTATAGAGTTAATCCTTTTATTTTCAATCGTAAACATCTTAGTGCTGAATGTTATCTTCATCAATCCCATATATTTTAGATACTACTTCGTCAGCTTTTGCCGTGGCGTCATCGTACTTGCCCAGAAGAACCAGCCGCACAAGATACGGCTTCTGAACCCACTCACAAAGACATCGAACACTATATTTGAGGCGCAGATGCCATCTGTTATTCTGGAGTCAGTCACTGTAATGAAGTCCCCGACTATGCTCTTCGTTTCCACATATTACCCGGCGGAAATTGCTTGGGTCGATGAGAGCACTCCAACTAAGGGTATAGATAAAGATTGGGGAGAAGGAAGATTTTCGATCGAGCACCATTCTATGCGTTGCATTACCACGTTCAATGGTGAATTCTATGCACTAGCTGTGAACAATTTTGAGTTCGGAACATTAGTGTGCACCAACAATGCCCAGTTGGAGCAGGGCGCGAGCAATGTCAACATGGAGACACTTTTTTCATTTCTAGAACTTGGAAATGACAAGTTCTACCTTGTGAAGTCAGATGGTGATCTGCTGCTTGTCTTGTTGGGCGGTCGTTTGGATGAAGGTCAAACATTGGTGTACCGTGTGGACACTGAGAGCCGCTCTCTCCATGCTGTCAATAACATTGGCAGTCGTGCCTTCTTCATCCATCATGTCCGGTGTATCTCCGTCGATACCAGAGTGCACCCGACACTTCGACCTGGCTGCATCTACTACGCGGATTTGGGTTATATCAGAGAGTACTTTGATGATATGAACGCCTGGGATGAGTGGCCACTACGTGTGGATAGATTAGGAAAGTACGGTCTGAAAGATGAACAAAGGCCATACCGTTTGGAGGATGTATTGGCTGCACACTGCAGACGGAAGGAGTTCAATGAATATTTCTTTTGGACCGGAAAATGGAGCGACGAATATATATATGATGAATGAAGAACAGATTCATTTATCCTGGGGTATCCTAATCTTCATGTTGGGCATACATTGCGTCTTATATTATTTTCAGCTTAGTTTGTCGTGAACATTAACATCGTTATTGGCTGCTTTTGGCTACTGTATGCAGTTTATGTATTATACTTAGTTTTCTAGATTTATTATGCTGCTGTGAATTTATCCTATACTAGCTTCTAGATTTGTTACCATATTGGGCAAAAAACGAGGGCCAAAAGGCAACAATCATTGAAGAAAGACGAAAATAGAAGCTTCTCTAGATTTGATACTAATTTGGTGAAAAGAGAGAGAACTATTACAGAGAGAGAGGGGGGAAAAGGCGCTCTGAAAAGGCAATGCCAATTTGGCCCGAGAGAGACAGAACCGAGCTCTCACGTACAACCAAACGCGGTCTCGTCCTATCCCACGCGGTCCCTTTCTACCAGCCCCACGCGATGTGGCCCCACACGACGCGGCCCCATACGTCAGCACGGAAACGGTCAACTAAACGGGAATCCTCCCGTCCAACCTCCTTCTGAGGGTTTCAGACAACGGCTTGGGGAAAACTGAGGAAAAACTAACGAGCTGGGGAAAACTGAGTACAACTAACGACCTGAGGGCACGAAAATAGAAATCCCAAAAGAAAAAGAACTAAAAAGAAAACAATGGGTTATCTCCCAAGAGTGCTTTTCTTTAACGCCTTTGAGCTAGGCGTAGAAAGTGCAAATACAGTATTTTCAAAAGAGGCATTAAGATCGATTGCAGAAGTCTTTTCAACAATAAATTGAATTGTATCCAAATGAGTTTTTGAAGATCCTTTATGATCACGCTTTGGTACACTACTTTCATCAAAAATATTTTCAGGACAAATCCAATTGAAATTCTTTTCCAAAGCTTTATGCATTCCTACAAGTTTGCAAGGTATTGGTACTTTGAAATCTTCTTTGGTTGTAGCAACAACTTTAATAGGCAAACCAAGCATAATAAAACACTCAAAAACTTTCCTAGCTTCAATAACAACATCTCTAAATTCTCTACGCAAAGTCTCCTAAATAAAATCTTTCTTTTCAGAGTCTTCAATATCATGAAGCTTAAGAAACATGTGTTGCATAAAAGGATTAAGGCTAGCAAACCTAGCTTCCAACATGTGAACTAAATAAGCAGAAGCAACTTCATAACTAGGAGCAAGCTCAGCCAAAGATTTATCCTCAACATATTTATGCATGCTAATATGATTAAAGAACTCCTCAATGTTACCTTTCCCAATAATAGAACCACTACCTACTGAAAGGTCCTCCAAAACATACTTAGGGAACAACATAATGAACTAAAAGTAATAAAGTAACAACTATAAAGGGAACTAATTTTTTTGTGTTTTTGATAAAAAGATGCAAGCAAAAATAAAGTAATGCAAAACTAAAACAAAGTAAAGGATGTGCGTGTGAAACTCCCCTTGCAGAAATTTTCTTTTTCCCCGGCAACGGCGCCAGAAAACTTGATTGCTTGTTTGATGGTGCCAATTTGACGCACCCAGTTGGGAACCCCAAGAGGAAGGTATGATGAGCACAGTAGCAAGTTTTCCCTCAGTAAGAAACTGAGGTTTATCAAACCAGTAGGAAAAAGCCAAACTTCAGAAGGTGATGCCTGCTAGCTTCACGACAGCTCCGAACAATTTATAAGGCGCCTCGTCCAGGGCTTTGCTTTGCACCAGCAGCAACGTGGAACCTGCACACAACACAACCAAGAACTTTGCTCCCAACTTACGATGAGGTTTTCAATCTCACCAGTTTGCTGTAAACAAAGGATTGAGCGTATCGAGTGGAAAGTAATAGTAGTATGCAAGAAAGTAAACAGTGCGAGTAAATGTAAATAGTAATAGCAATGTAAAGGAAATTAGACCGGGGTCCACAGTTCACTAGTGGTGTCTCTCCATAAGATAATAACAACATGCTGGGTAAACAAATTATAGTTGGGAAATTGATAGAATAAAGATAACGTGCATATGTCAAGAAGATCACTATGAGATTTACTCTGGGCATTACAACAAGATACATAGACCGCCATCCAACTGCATCTATGACAAATAATCCACTCGCGGGGAATTATCCGAGGACCCCTCGAGTATTAAGTTGCGAACAACAGATAACTGCATTAAGCAAAGTGTGTAATGTAAACAAACCAAATGTCCTTGCACACAAGATTGTTGTTTTCTCCCTAGTGGCAACAGCACATCTACAACCTTAGAGGTTTCTGTCACTCCCCCAGATTAAAGAGAGGCATGAACCCAACTATCGAGCATAAATACCCCCTCTTGGAGTCACTAGTATCTAATTGGCCAAGATAGCTACTAACAACGGAGAGCATGCAAGATCATAAACAACATAGAGATAACATAAGATAATATTCAGCACATCAACTTAATAGAACACCAATATTCATCGGATCCCAACAAACACAACATGTAGAATTACATAAAGATGATCTCGATCATGTAAGGCAGCTCACGAGATCTAAACATGAAGCACATGGTGGAGAAGACAACCATCTAGCTACTGTTATGGACCCATAGTCCAAGGTAGACTACTCACTCATCGCGCCGGAGGCAAGCATGGCGATGAAGAAGTCCTCCGGTGGCGATTCCCCTCTCCCACAGGGTGCCGGGAAGAGCTTCTGGACCGTCCCAATCTCGGGTCGACGACGGCGGCGGATCGCGATGTGTTTCTGGAAAATTGATCGGGTTTTAGGTTTTTCCTGTCGGGGGGTCTTTATAGGCGAAGGTGCAGCGTCAGAATTGGACCAGGGGGCCCTCACCATAGGGCGGCGTGGCCAGGGGCAGGGCCGTGCCCCTGGTGGTGAGGCTGGCCCCTGGCCCCTCTCCGTCTCCTCTTCGGTCTTCTGGAAGCTTCGGTAAATATTAGGAGGTTCGGCTTTTTTTCCGTCCAATTCCGAGAATATTTCCTGTGTAACTTTTCTAAAACACAAAAACAGCAGAAAACAGGGAACTGGCACTGTGGCATCTTGTTAATAGGTTAGTTCCAGAAAATGCATAAAAATGCCATGAAGTGTAACAAAACATTAAGCAAATGGTGTAAGAACAAGCTTGGAGCATCAAAAATTATAGATACGTTTGAGACGTATTAGTCCTCTCCATTGTTGAGGATTGGGACATCTTTGATTTTACTTTTTATTTATTTGTTAGTTTCAATCACCAAATCAATCTCATTTGTTTCTTGTTTTGTGCAGTGCATAGATACCAAGAATTGTGAGACTAGTTTGAGAGAGTAAATTTGTTTACCTTCTTGCTCCTATGGTTCAATACCCAATACTTCCACATTGAGAGGTGTTACATTGATCCCCTGCACTTGGGGGTTATCAGTCATGTCTTACTCTACAAGGACTACTTCCATCCTACCAGTCCATTTTTCTGGAGTACATATCCTAGCGTCGCTTTTGGTTCTCAAGAGATTTGTTATTGAATATTATTGATTGCGTAAAGAACCACGATCCCTACTTTGAATGCAAGAGGTATGCCACTGGTAAGATTGGCTTCACTTCTTATAAAAATGCTCAGCTACTTGCAGTCTTGAATATGGAGTTTTTGGTGATCTCGTTGATGAGTATATGTGCATGAGCGACACCACATACCTTGAGTCGATGTACACGTTTTGCAAGGTAGCGGTTGAGGTGTTTGGCAAAGTTTACCTCAGAGAGGCAAATGTAGCCGACACTGCTCGAATGTTGTCGATCAACAGTCAAGGGTGATTTTATGGGATGCTTGGAAGCATATATTTCATGCATTGAGAGCTGCAGAAGTATTCTTCTTCTTGGTAGGGAAATATAGCGGGAGTGTGGATGAATGCACAGTCATACTTGAGGAAGTTGCATCACAAGATCTCTGGATTTGACTCTGTTTATGGCATGGAAGGCTCTAATAATGACATCAACGTGCTTGAGCACTCTCCCGTCTTCTCTTGGCTTGTGGAATGTAATGCTTCATAGGTTCACTACAAGATCAATGGTCCACCTATAAGATAAGGGGTAGTATCTATATGATGGCATTGATACGTTGCAAACGTATCAATAATTTTTGATGCTCCATGCTTGTTTTACACCAATTGCTTTATGTTTTGTTTACACTTCGTGGCATTTTTATGCATTTTCTGGAACTAACCTATTAACAAGATGCCACAGTGCTAGTTCCTGTTTTCTGCTATTTTGTATTTTAGAAAAGTTATACAGGAAATATTCTCGGAATTGGACGAAACAAAAGCCAAACCTCCTATTTTTCCCGACACGAAGATGGAGTCCAAAGCAGAGACGGAGGAGGGCACCGAGGTGGCCACACCACCTGGTGGCGCGCCCCTGGCCACGCCATGCAATGGTGTGGGCCCCCCAGGAGCCCTCTGACATCGCCCTTCCGCCTATAAATTGCCTCCGACGCGAAAACCCTAAATGAATTGGCATCCATCCATGAAAAGTTCCGCAGCGCTGCCGCCGTCGAAGACCAATTTCGGGGGACAGAAGTGTCTATTCCGGCACCCTGCCGGGACGGGGAATTTCCCCCGGAGCCATCTCCATCGACTCCACCGCCATCTTTATTGCTGTTGCTGACTCCCGTGATGAGGAGGGAGTAGTTCTCCCCCGAGGCTGAGGGCTCTACCGGTAGCTATGTGGTTCATCTCTCTCTCTCCCATGGTGTGATCTTTATGTGATTATGAGCTTTGTATCTAGTTGAATTAGTAGATGTTACTCTTCATCTATTATGCTACTCAAGTGCTTTTATTAATGTAATCTTCGGAGACACCTTGTCCCACGATGTGAAGGTGACAGTGTGCGCATCGTGTGTGGTTCTTAGGCTAAATTTTACAGTAATACTTATCATGAGTTATGATTTGAGTTGGATGTCTCTATGAATTGTGGTGTTTGTCTGGAATCATCTAGTGCACTCAAGGTGACAGTGTGAGGTAATTTAGATTGGGGAATGTGAACTTTAAGGAGAGCTTTCATAGCCCTACGCATGATTAGTGTTCGTTATCCAACCAGAGAGTAGTTTAGGGTAGCATAGTGAAGAAAGATATTTATGTGTTCAATTATGTTATCATTGTTGAGAGGGTCCACTAGTGAAAGTATAATCCTTAGGCCTTGTTTCTAAGCATTGAAACGCCGTTTACAACCAGTTCTGCTATATGTTTGCTTGCAGCAATTTTTATTTCAGATTGTAATTACCACTTATAATCATCTATATTACTTGTATTTCACTATCTCTTCGCCGAACTAGTGCACTTATACACCTGACAAGTGTATTGGGTGTGTTGGGGACACAAGAGACTTCTTGTATCTTAATTACAGGGAAACTTGCTGCTGTTCTACAAACCTTTGTACTTGGAGGCTCAACACTATCTACATGAATAGAAGCGTTTGTAGACATCAAGCATCTATCCTGAGTGTCTACATTTGGGAAGGAAATCCACATCCCTGAAGAAGAAGAAAATGTCGAAGGTTTGCTTGTGAATTGTGTTTGATTGTGAACTATCTTGTTTATTTGCTTGTGGACTACTTTAATTTATTTAGTTGTAAACTACATTATTGTAAACTACAACCCTGAACAAGAGAAATGTCCGCAATGGTCAAAAAAAAATGGAAAAAGGGCTAAAATGGCCATTGTGGACAAAATAGGCTGCCCCACTCGGTATACCCCCGATCCAAATAGATCAAAGGAGGACACAAGTACTTTTCTGGTTTGCCGGCCAACCCAAACAGACCAAAACGAACACATTTGGTGTTCAGAATTGATCAGCCGGTAGAGATGCCCTTAATCCATGGTAACAAAGCTGGATTCGAGAAACATAGCCTAAATGTGTTGATGCGAGCCTTGACGTGCACCTTCACATATCTAAATGCCTAATATAAAGCGCCACATCTAAATGCCTAATATGAAGCGCAAACACCGTTGTAAGTTTTTTAAAAAATTATTGATTACATCTTCCTATATTATCGATCAAACCTGATCGTTAAGTTTATCCACATTTGTGTGGAACAGAACTAAAATTGTTCAAAAAAGCCAGGATTAAACCTATATTTTTTATAAAGAGTATATATTAAAGGATTAAACCTATGTACCGTACACACACAAAGCAACACGAATGCGTGTTTTTAGTTTGCAGCCAAATCAGAACTTAGCAAAAATGTGGCAATGCATAAAAACATAAAAACCATTTGGCTCACTTTCACACACAACAATAAATTTCCCGCAAAAAGAAGAAAAATGAACCACTTGGCTCACCACTAATTTTCTTGATGATGCCCAATCAGGATTGGAAAAGGCAAGATTTGGCTATTGTATAATTGATAAAGAATGAAACCGTACGAAAAGTTACCATACCCGTCCTTTTACTCAGGCAACTCTTAATGGTGCCCTAAAAGGTGCATTTTTACAGCGATTTAAACTAGCCCGAAGCCAAATATTTTTGGATGGGAACACACCAATTATTTTTTGATGGGAATGCACCGAAAGTTTCACAAGGGATGTCAGCACAACGGTTTATATATACGCTCCAAATCCATCCATCGATTGCCTAAGCAAGTAAGCAACCCTGACCTCACCTGATCAAACACACATTAGCATTTAGCACGCACACAGGCACCACGTTACAAACTTACAATGTGCCATTGCTCGGAGCAGCAAGCCCAACGCCACCACGTCCACGATGCTCTGCTCCAGCCACCCGTGCTGTATGACCGGCCGAAGCAAGGGGGAGGTGGCGGCGGCGCGATCGCCGAGGCGGCCTCCATCGTGCGGCTTGCCGTGCCGATGGTCGCTGCGGGGCTGCTCATGTACGCCCGCTCCCTCGTGTCCATGATCTTCCTTGGCCGGCTCGGCCGCCTGCCACTTGCCGGTGGCTCTCTCGCGCTCGGCTTCGCCAACATCACCGGCTACTCGGTGCTCTCCGGGCTCGCTGCCGGCATGGACCCGGTGTGCGGCCAGGCGTTCGGAGCCGGCCGCAGGTCCGTGCTCGCCGCGGCGCTCCGCCGCACCGTCTCGCTGCTCCTGGCCGCGTCCGTCCCCGTCAGCCTGCTCTGGGTCGCCATGCACCGTGTCCTCGTCGCCACCGGCCAGGACCCCGACATTGCCGCCGCCGCCTACGAGTTCATCCTTTGCTCGCTCCCGGATCTCCTCGTGCAGTCCTTCCTCCACCCGATCCGCGTGTACCTCCGCGCGCAGTCCATCACGCTCCCGATCACATACGCAGCCGCGGCCGCTCTCCTGCTCCACGTCCCTGTCAACTGCCTCCTCGTGCACGGCCTCCACCTCGGGATCCGCGGCGTCGCGCTCGGAGCCGTTCTCACCAACCTTAACTTCTTGCTGTTCCTGGTAGCCTACGTGTACTTCTCTGGGATAATGCATGGCAATGGCGGCGGCGACGGCAAAGACGGCGCGTGCGCGTCACCAGCCGAGGAGGAACATGTGCTGGAGTGGGGACGCTTGGTGAGGCTCTCCGTGCACAGCTGCATGTCGGTGTGCTTGGAGTGGTGGTGGTACGAGATCATGGTGCTGCTCTGCGGCGTGCTCGCCGACCCGAAGGCGGCGGTGGCGGCTATGGGGATACTGATACAGACCACGTCCCTGGTGTACATCTTCCCGCACTCCCTCGGGTGCGCCGTGTCCACACGCGTCGGCCACGAGCTCGGCGCGGGGAGACCGGAGCGCGCGCGACTCGCGGCACACGTCGGCCTCGCCTGCGGCGCCGCGCTGGGGCTCGTGGCGTGCGCGTTCGCGGCGTTCGTAAGGGGCGTGTGGGCGCGGATGTTCACCGCCGATGCCGCCATCCTGAGGCTGGCGTCCGCTGCGCTGCCCATCCTCGGCGCCGCCGAGCTGGGAAACTGCCCGCAGACGGCGGGCTGCGGCGTGCTCCGCGGCAGCGCGCGGCCGGGGAAGGCCGCGAGGATCAACGTTGCGGCGTTCTACGGCGTTGGCATGCCGGCCGCTCTGGCGCTAGCGTTCTGGCCGGCGCGGCTCGACTTCCGGGGCATGTGGGCCGGCATGCTGGCGGCGCAGCTCGTGTGCGCGGCGCTGATGCTGCGAACGGTACAGCGCACCGACTGGGAAGAGCAGGCCGTTCGCGCGCGCGAGCTTACCGGCGGCGAGGACGATGGCGACGTCAAAAGCGGGCATGCAGGCGCAGCCCAACTAAAGGCGGCCAACGGCTTGCTTGTGGTGACTGTGCTAAGTTGAACAGCATATTTTTCTTTTGTTGTTTTCAACTTTTATTTTTGGTTGTCCATTGGAATTTTTAGGATTTGGAACAATCGATATTGGCAATGCATCCCTCTTTGTATTGAGAAGCATATTTCACTATTCCTCGAGATCTTTGGAGGAAAATTTCCACAGCCCTGGGAGGCTGGGACGGGTGATCCCGTCTTTGTAAATTCGTCAGAGATAATACTTGTTTCAGTGGTCTGAAATCAAGAAATATATTTACGCATAGGCACTGGATGGAAGCTTAATTTCGCGCCTTGTGAATTATGACACACACAAAGATCTGATAATCAGAAATGGAGTTTTATAACTTATGTTGACTGGAGAAATTTGTCTTGTGAAGGCTTACAAGGAATTGTTTTTTTTTTTTGAAATGGGGGCAAAAGCTTTGCTCCAATCTATTTATTAAGAAGAAGAGAATTGCCCAGTTAATTAATGGAAAACTAGGCGAAAATCGATACAACAAAACCCTAAACACCAACAAAACAACTAACAAGTCCTCTCAACCTACGACAACCACAAACTGACGACACATAGAGCACAAACACAAAGAAGATCAACTAAACGAACCGGCAACTCGAAAGGGTTACAAGGATAAGTTTCTACTCAATACCTACAGGCAAGAAATCTTCTAGAAAAATTCTAGAATTTTCATCGAATTGGCACTCATCCCGCTTTATAAACAAAACAACAAAATATCAAGAATTTTAGAGTAAATTATTTGGACAACTCATCGAGACAGATCTAGAACACATGTTGAGGCACAATTAGATAGCCAGGGAGGAATGGAGGATGAGTGGAAGTTAAGATAATTCTAGACAAACTATGGGACAGTAAAATCACACAGACACGCCTAAGATGGTATTTGTGGGGCCTAACCTATGTTAACCTAGTACATTGAAGTAGAGGTTATGCATAGGATTTCATTGTTACTTGTGAATGATTTGAAGACATCATCATTTTCATGCGCATGCACTTGGCCTTTTTTGCTAGTCACATAGTAGTTCTGATGTGTCGTGTTTAAAGTGTCTTGTGGCATCTACGTTATTGTCTTAAGTTCTGTGCAAATGATTAGCTTGTTTCTAAATAGGGTAATCTCATTTTCTAAACATATTATTTTCTATGTTCATCAAGAGTCTATTTAGTACTCGGCTCCTTTGCAATTCACATAACTTGTTTTTCCTCCCAATCACAAGATGAAAAATGGACATTCAGTTACTTTCTATCTATCAAATTTGATAAACTACATGTAATTTACATATGTGTATGTGTTGATTACATTACTAGTGGGCTAGTAGCTTACTAATTTACATATAAATATTACTGTACATGGGCCGTAATTTGTACTCCCTCTGTCCCATAGTACAAGATGTTATTACAACCAAAATGAGAGTATATTGGTTGGCATAACATCATGTATTGTCTGATGGAGGGAGTACCAAATAATGCACTAACACATAATATCAAGTGGCTCAGTCGATCTACTATGCATGTGAAAGTGTATCTAGTCCACTCCTAAGCGGGCATGGATGGTTAATAATAATATGATTAAGACATGAATATGTTTATTTGGTATATAAAGAAATATAGTCCCAAAAGTTGATTTCACCACGGTGATGTCTACCCCTCAAAATGGATTGAAACGTTAAGAATGAAGACATGGTATTTTTGTATAACTTTGAGTCAATACGTAAAACCCTAATGTTAAGAGAGGTTTAGATCTTCAAGACATAAAGTGAAAATTATTCGATGCTCAATCTTACTCAATATCTTTTCAAACAATTCACATGGAAATCTCTTGAGGAATCATTCCGTTTTGATAACTTGAGACCCTAGGTTAAACACACGGTTGAAGCGGTTGCAGGCCCACTAGAACTCGTGTTGAGTCTAGCACCTCATCTGGTGAAATGGAGTCAAGTACTAATTAAGTACAACCGGTAAGTGATAGAGTTGCATTTAAATTTTTAAGGAATCCTTGTGAATGGCTGACTATTCAATCCTTTCGACCTTGGTTCCAGAAGAGCATGTCCGAAAAGTTGGCATGTTCTTTCGTAGGATTTTTTTGAAACGGAGGCAAAAGCATATCCTCGATGCATTAATTAAGAACGAGAGAATTTCTGAGTTAATTTTAAAAAAGGGAAAATCGATACAAGCAGACCAAAGCGATCTACCATACAAAGCAAGAAAACTCTAGGCCTGCAAAGGCAACCCAACAAATTCTCACAACACACAATAATTTCAATCCCCCCGACACCTAAAAAACAAAATGGAGCACTCGACAAGAACAACTTAACAAAAGGCAACGGACAACACCAAATCTACATAACGACCCAAATCGAGAAGAGCTGAGAAACCGAAAAACATCTATCAAGCATCGCCTTTCCTATATGGTGCCATTTTTCTTGCCTTTGCATGTGAGTACCTTCTCTTTGTGGTCGCCGATAAGAGGACAATCACCCACCTTTCTTGCTATTGCCCTTCATTGTCTACGAGTTATAATTAATGTCTGAATAAATCTTCTTTTCTGTGGCTGTACCACTCACAGATGTTTAGTTTATGTGCGCAAACATCCCAGCATGTTTGGTCCAGAGGAGCACACAAAAGGGGATTTCTCCAAGTTCCAACACACTAGTAGAAAAAGGGTCTTTTGTCCAGCACCCAAATGTCATCTGTCCCGGTTCGGCTGGCCACTGGGGACCAATGACACGTATTGGTCCCGGTTCATGCCGCCTGGAGATTAGTCCCGGTTCATTTCGGGGTATCGGTCCCGGTTTGTGGCATGAACCGGGACCAATGCCTCCCCAGCATGGCACGTGCCTCTCTGCGGATCATCGGTCCCGGTTCATAGCATGAACCGGGATCAAAGACCCTCCCCTGGCTATAAATTGATACCCAGCCCTTTGCCCTTTGCCACAAAAATTTGCTGGATTGTGTGTGTGGTGTGGGTGCTAGCTTTTTTTTCCTTTGATTGCACACAAGGTGTTCGACGAAATGTCCATGCCACATTTAATTTCGCACAACACGGTATCCTCCGCCGAGGTTAGCAACCTTATCTTCTTCATCTGTAACTGATATAAAAATCTTGCATATGTGTCCATGCGGGTGGTCATTTCACTATTCACGATGTTATTGTAATAGTTAATTATTATAACGCAGATCGATGCGCGGATGCGATGGATGTACGGCGACCGACGCGATTCTGATTTTATTGCAGGCCTGCATAAATTTATCGATGTGGCTAAGGCAAACAAAGTGGATAATTTGACGGAGCACTCTGCCCCGAGAATCCTTCAAAGCCATCTGCTTCGGAGAGGTTTCATGCCCGGATATTATTGTTGGGCCATGCACGGAGAAAGAGGGGTTAGGCTGGAAGAAAATGAAGAAGAGGATGATGACAGCTATCCTGAAGAATACGGTGATACTGCAATGGAAGACAATGAAGAAGAGGGAGGCGGCAATGAAGAAGAACAACGGGCATCGGATGAGCCCGGTGATGGTCTTGGTTGGGTCATTTCTGATGCAAAGCAACAATGCGATACAGAAAGGGAGAAGCTGAAGTTGGAGGCCATGCAAAACGATCACAAAAAGTTATTATACCCAAATTGCGAAGATGGCAGCACAAAGCTCGGTACCACACATGAACTGCTGAAATGGAAGGAAGAGGCTGGTTTATCTGACAAGGGATTTGAGAAGTTACTGAAAATAATGAAGCCAAAGCTTCCAAAGGATAATGAGCTGCCCGAGACAACGTACGAAGCAAAGAAGACTATCTGCCCTCTAGGATTAGATGTGGAGAAGATACATGCATGCATTAATGACTGTATCCTATACCGTGGTGAGAAGTATGAGAATATGGATAAATGTCCGGTATGCACTGCATGTCGGTACAAGATCAGACAAGATGACCCTGGTGATGTTGAGGGTGATGACGAGCCCCCTAGGAAGAAGGTTCCTGCTAAGGTTATGTGGTATGCTCCTATAATACCACTGTTGAAACGTCTGTTCAGAAACAAAGAGCATGCCAGGTTGTTGCGATGGCACAAAGAAGAGCGTAAGAAAGACGGGAAACTGAGACACCCCGCCGATGGGTCGCAGTGGAGAAACATCGAGAGAAAGTACTCGAACTTTGCAGGTGACGCGAGGAACTTATGGTTTGGTCTAAGTACAGACGGCATGAATCCTTTTGGGGAGCAGAGCTGCAGTCACAGCACCTGGCCCGTGACTCTATGTATCTACAACCTTCCTCCTTGGTTGTGCATGAAGCGGAAGTTCATTATGATGCCAGTGCTCATCCAAGGACCGAAGCAACCCGGCAACGACATTGATGTGTACCTAAGGCCATTAGTCGATGAACTATTGCAGCTGTGGGCAAAACCAGGTGTAAAGGTGTGGAATGAGCACAAACAGGAGCCATTTGACCTACGAGCGTTGCTGTTCGTAACCATCAATGATTGGCCTGCTCTTAGTAACATTTCAGGACAGTCAAACAAGGGATACAATGCATGCACGCACTGTTTAGATAAGACTAAAGGTACATATTTGGATAAATGTAAGAAGGTTGTGTACCTGGAGTGTCGTAAAAATTTTCCGACCAATCATCAAGTAAGAAAAAAAGGCAAGCATTTCAACGGTGAGGCAGATCACCGGAAGAAGCCTAAGCTCCCTAAAGGTCCTGATGTATTTGGTATGGTGAAGGACCTAGAAGTAATATTTGGAAAGGGTTCTGGCGGTCAATCTGTTCCGAAAGACCCCATTACCGGACACACGGCCATGTGGAAGAAGAAATCTATATTTTGGGAGCTTGAGTATTGGAAAGACCTAGAGGTCCGTTCTTCAATCGATGTGATGCACGTGACGAAGAATATGACACCACGCGAAGGTTTCACATTGTTTGGATCATTTTTGAATTTCTTATGCCCGTTTCAAACTATATTCAAAACGGCGGGCTTGAAGCTTCTTAGCCCGGGGCTGAGCCTCGCTAAACTTGAAGTAGATCTCTGGTGAAATAGCATGTTGTGAACCTATAAATAATTTTAAAAAAAATTCACAAGCATTATATCCTGTACTTGTAGTTCAAATCTGGGCACCCTCCTATCGAATCGGCAGGAATTTGTCTTTTTCATGAGGGATGGACGGTAAGGTTTCTGATACACCGGTTGGGAATTGGTCCATCTAAGGTGGTCTAGTATTTTTGAAAAATGGGTTGGTGCCAATGCCAAACTTTAATTTGGTGGTTCCTTCATAGAACACCCCAATTTCGGCACCTCAAAAATGGAAATTGGCTATTTCGTGCATCGAAAAGGAAAACTTCCTCCTGCAACATCGTAAGCCATTCCAAGATGCACATGTGTGCACAATATGGGCACATTATCACAAACTATGCCCTGATTCTAGCCATAACATTGCTGGTTTGACCTAAATGCCATGAAACCTCGAACATGATAGGTCATTTTGTGAAGGATATTTTATGACGTTTGCAATTTTCCAAGTTCAATATTTTTCCTTGCAACTATGACACATAATATGACACCACACGAAGGTTTCACATTGTTTGGATCATTTTTAAATTTCTTATGCCCGTTTTAAACGCGTTAGTGCATTTTTAATTAAAAATAGTAAAATTGTTTAGTTAGAATTAATAATTTTGAAAACAGAAAATGGTTTTGGATTAGTTATTTAAATTAAAACACTTTTCCTGTTGAAAGTTTTTTCAAATTTTAAATAAAAGAAAGTTTTTTCCTGTTAAAATGAAAACAGAAAGTTAAAACAGAAAAAGAAAAAAGAAAAACATTGGTCCCGGTTCGTGGCATCAACTGGGACCAATGGATCAACGGTCCCGGTTTATGCCACGAACCGGGACCAATGATCCTGGGCACGTGGCGGCTTAGCAGCGCCCCCCACCCAGGTCATTGGTCCCGGTTCGTGGCATCAACCGGGACCGTTGATCCATTGGTCCCAGTTGATGCCACGAACCGGGACCAATGACCCCCCCAAATATAACTGGCCCTTCTTCCTTTCCCCACTTCCCCCCCAAATCGGCCGAAACTGCTAAGGACTTTTGCGCGCGGAGCGAAACCACGCCGGCAGGCTGTCCGAGTTTCGAGCGGCCGTCCTCGGTGAGCGCCGCCGCCGCCGCGACCTCTCCATTTTCCCCCCGCGCCGCCGCTCATCACCTTCTCTCTCTGCAGGTGCCCCCTGCTCCGCCGCCCCCCAGCGACGCCCGGCCCCGTGCGCCCGCCCAGCACCCCCAGCGCCGCCCCGACGCCCCCCTGCGGCCGCCCCGCCCCCCAGCGCCGCCGCCCCCCTTCGACGGTGAGCTCCTCGGGAGGGAGCTTCCCGGCCCGGCCGGCCGGCCCTTTGGCCAATTTTTTCCTTTTTTTAAATTTCTCATTTAAATTGACGTTCGCAATTTTTTTTGATTTTTTTTCATTACTTATATATATAATACATAGAAATTAAAAAAAACATAGGAAATAAAAAAACATAAAAAGCCCTCGTCGGGGAGGGAACAGGGGGCGGCGGCGTCGTCGTCCTCGCCGCAGCCTACTCGTCGTCCTCGTCGGGGAGGATGATGTAGGGCGACTGCGGCCACGGCCAGTTGGCAGCAGGTGGCGGCGGCGGCGGGCCTGGTGGAGGAGGCGGCGGTGGAGTCGCCGCACGCTGCGGTGGCGGCGACGGTGGCCGGCCGTGCTGTTGGTGCACGGACATGGCCAGCGCCGTGTCGATGTCGGCCCACCGCCTCTTCTCTTCCTCCTCGAAGACGAGGACGGCGACCCGGAGCTCCTCCTCCTCGGTCATCGGTGGCGGGGGGGGGGCGGCGCCTCGCCGTGCTCCATCGCGTCGAGGATGCCGTAGGCGACGCACCCGACGAAGTCGTCGGTGTCATCCCTGGGCTCCTCGCCAGGGATGTCGTCGCCGCCCACCTCCTGTTTGACCTCCGACGGCGCCTCCTCCGCGTCCTCCTCCATCTCCTCGATGAAGGGTGATACGTCTCAAACGTATCTATAATTTTTGATGCTCCATGCTTGTTTTTACACCATTTGCCTATTGTTTCGTTACACTTAGTGGCACTTTTATGCATTTTCCGGAACTAACCTATTAACGAAGTGCCACAGTGCCAGTTCCCTGTTTTCTGCTGTTTTTGTGTTTCAGAAGTGATACACAGGAAATATTCTCGGAATTTGACGAAACCACATCTTGAAGTCTTATTTTACCCGGAAGCTTCCAGAGATCTGAAGAGGAGTAGGAGGGGGGCCACCAGGGGCCCACACACAGGGGTGGCGCGGCCAGCCCCTGGCCCGCGCCACCACCGTGTGAGGCCACCTGGCCCCTCCTCTGACGACGCCCCTTCGCCTATAAAGACCCCCCGACGGAAAAAACCTAAGTACCCGATCAGATTTCCAGAACACATCGCGATCCGCCGCCGCCGTCGACCCAAAGATCGGGAGGGTCCAGAAGCTCTTCTCGGCACCCTGCCAGAGAGGGGAATCGCCACCGGAGGTCTTCTTCATCGCCATGCTTGCCTCCGGAGCGATGAGTGAGTAGTCTACCTTGGACTATGGGTCCATAGCAGTAGCTAGATGGTTGTCTCCTCCACCATGTGCTTCATGTTTAGATCTCATGAGCTGCCACTACTAGGAAAACAGCTACCCGTAGCGCACCTGTTTTAGTTATCCGTAGCGCATGCCCCCGCGCTGCGGGTACCACGCCACTGGTATCTAATTAGTCGTAGCGCACCTCCACCATGCGCTACGGGTATCTTACTTACTCGTAGCGCATGCACCCTGTGCGCTACGGCTAATGTCCAGTGCGCTACGGGTAGTGGATTTAGTGGTAGCGCACCACCCTAGCCATGCGCTACGGGTATAGACAATACCAGCAGCGCATCACTAGACAATGCGCTACGGGTATGTTTTTTCAAATTTCAAAAATAAAGCCATTTATACTGCCAGATTACAGTTTTTGTACAGAAAATTACAGAAATACAAGATTACAAGAAGTATACAGGAAAATGCAATATATTTAGTATGAAATAGGCACGAAATATGAATCTCATTATTTTCGAAATGAAGCGATCACATATTACATGAATTCAATGTCTCTAGTCATCGATACCGGTCAAGTACGCAAGTTCATCATCCCACATTACATGAATAAGATCACCTACGGTACGATGAAGTACACTACAACCGCAATCACCGCGGTGAGCAAGACGGCGGTGGTGACGCTGAAGAAGGTCGTCCTCCTCTCCTCTCGAAGGTGGTTCCTCCACCTAGCTTCCGCCTCCGCCATCGTCGTGTACCCTTTGTAGCTGTTGCCCTTGAACCTATTGACTTGCTTCAAGCAATCTTCCCAGTGGACATAAACTCCAGGAACCCTACCTTTGTACACAACATACGGCATCCCTACCTTCAAGACAAATAAGGTTAGATAACAGAAAGCAAGAAGTTCATCACATGTATGCAATAGTAATGAAATATGACATAATTAACTAGGATGTACTTATTAACTTTACACCACGACTAAGTTCATCACACACGACACGATCAGAACTAATAAGTTCACCGATGTCTATGAAACATGCCATGCTAAGGAACCTAGGAACATAGTGTACTTATTATTACAACTTTTGCTTGCCAGTATCAGGAACAAAGCGGAAGCCGCGTCCTGGCAAAAAGAATGCCCTGTCATCGCCCTGCAGAAGCAGCCTCTGATCTACTTCTTCATTTGACGGCTTCAGCTGGGCAGTGTAGAACATCCCCCCTTTTCTGACGACATCTTGAAAGATGATTGTCGCAAACTGCTCCTGGATGCGATAGAACTGTCCTCGTAGATTGTCATCATCAATCATCGCCAACTTTTCGGCCCAGGGTTGGAGTGAATCTGGCAGTGTCGAGTTTTTCTTGTCCCGTACCATCGCCAGCATATGATATAAGGCGTAATAGGCCTCCCTGTGACTTCCCTCGGGCTGCTTGACGCAGGGGAACGACGTAGTATGGGCGAAGCTGTACAAGCCGTGCTTGGGCGGCCGTTTACTCTTGAATGAGCCACCCTGAAGGACGTACTTGGTAAGAGCATCATCCAAAACTATCTTGACATGCGTATAGTTTTTCTTGATTGCACTGCCCGAGTCCAAAAACAGGGTACGCATATACACCGGGGAGATGTGGATGAGTGTGCAGTATTTGTCACTGCGCAAAACAAATCAAACAAAATGTTGGCAAAGACCGAGATGGAAATCTAAGAAAGAAGGCGGCGAGCCAATCACTTACTCGGGAAAGTAGGCCAGGAGCAAGTCCTTCCCAATGTTTGATATCATCACGTCGCTGAGATAGCTAATAGCGGCATTTTAGCCCGCCAACTTAGACAATTGGCTTTCACGCATGTAGTAGGGGTCCACTACCACGATGCCTGGGGTCTTGTCTCGTATGATCTGCATCTGAATACTTAGAGAAAAAAGGCGGACGAAGGTCTGGTATAGCCGATACATGTGAAATAGGTCGAAGATGTCGGCAAACCGAAGAAGCATAATATCGGCGGGGGCAGCCTCGACGAAGCCCTTGCCCTTTGGCACCTTGGCCATGTAAAGCGGGTACGTTGAATCATTTTCATCAAGTTGGCGTTGTTCAAGGTATAGAATAGAGTCATGTAGACTCCGCATATCGGCACTGCAAGCCTTCAGCATTCACTCATTCAGCATCGGCTCACCCATAGTATGCACGATGTGATTAAGACCCTTGTGTCTTGGTGGCCCGTCCTGAGCTCGGATCGGTTTCGTAACCGGCGGCGGCTGGCTCTCAATTTCCTTCTTATTTTTCCTTTTCCTTTCCTTCTTCTTCATAGGAATTGCATTCTGCTTCTCGACCACCTTATGGAGTGTCGTGGGGGAGATAAAGCCTCTAGGAGGCTCCGTCCAGGCGGCATCTGGAGGCATCTCCTGAGAATGGAATGACAAACGTTTGGTGATAGTTTGTCGTTTGTCCGAGGGACCTTCAAGGTCATCTAAGCCATCACAGTAGGCAGTATTGATGTAGGCCTCAACGTTGACATCATCATCATCATCATTTGGATCCTGTGCCATCTGCATATCGGGATCAGGATCAGGCACCACATGGCTTGGCCCCGGCACGACCGGCGGTGTTATGCGTGGGGCGGTGCTCCCTGCCCCCAGACGAATCTGACTCTCTGGCCATAGCATTGGGTAGCCAAAGCACTGCCTGAGGGCTTTCGGCTCTTCATCTTCGTCTCCCTCGGGCTGAAAGGGAGGCATCACGTGGTCACAACCCGCAGCGTCCGAGCCACTTGGACCCTTAACACGTCTGATGGCATCTGCCGACCGTGGAACATTCTGTTTCCCGGTTGCATGATACTACCAGTGGCAACATCCTTCAACACGTCGTCGACGTAATGTAGGAGAGTGCAAGGAACGTCGGCGCCCGCGGCCTGCGAAAATAGGTGGTGTAGGCCAGATGTTATGCAAGTGTATAGGTTACACAATGCGGAAAATGTAAGTTGAGCCACCGCCGCTTAGTTACCTTGACGGTGTCGAGCTCGGCTGCTGTAGAAGGACCGCCGATGTACGTCGGCGTGCAGGTCACGGATGGAGTGCTTCGTTGCGCGGTACCTGCCGCTGCATTAATCTTCGGCGCCGCGATGTTGGCGACGGGTGTCACCAATACGTTTGGCGCCGCGGTGTTGGCGGCCGGTCGTACGTTCGGCGCCGCGGCATTGTTTGAGTTGCTGCCCATGCTGGGTATCGGGGGCGGCCCAACTCGACCGGCCGCTTCCCAACTCCCAAGCGCTTCAACAATGGTAGGGATGAACGAGGTCATCTTTTCTTGAACTTTTTTCTCGACAAGCTCTGGGATCTGTGCCACTTTCTCCCTGAGTTCTTGAAGCTAGCGGCTTTCATCCGCATTGAGTGACTTTTTTCCCCTTTCTAGCTTGCCAAACTTGTCCGACCATTTCACGGACAATCCTTCGCCGAGCACACGGCCAGCTGACGTCGGCGGTTTCAACTTTGGCCGTCCCTTTACCACATTCACAGCTCTATTCAAAGCTGTGTCCCACCTAGACGACCCAGTGGTGGTCGAACCCTGGGATGACGACGTATGAGATGCCATTTCTTCAGCTATCAGAATCTCCTCAAACTTCTTCACCTTCGGATCCGTGGTTAGTTGCTTGGTTTTCGGGTCCCAATGGTACTTGGACCTAATTACTGCCCTGGCCGTCGGATCTTCGATCCTGAGCCAAGGGTTTTCGATGCCCTTCGCCGCATATTCTGCGTCCTCTCGCGCCCATATCTTATCCTTCCCTCGGTAACCGCCGCTACCGAGGTTGTGGACACCCAAGTTCTTGGACTGCAAGTTCTTCCCCCAGTCACTCTTTTCCTTGGTACGTATGTCGTTGGGGTCACACTTGAGCTTCATCTCATCATAGTCCGCCTCCGTGACCGTCGGGTTGCTCTTATTGACCTCCTCAAATGTTTTACCCTTGAGGATCATTTTCTTCACCCTGCCTTTCCAGCTGGCCAGGGCGGTGCTCATCTTCGTGCTGGCGGCGTTATTCACAGGATTCTTACTGATATCCGTGTTGACATACTCGGGATCGAAGATGTATCGAGCATGAAGCTTCCGCAAGAGGAGTGTGCGGTAATGCTCGTTCTCCTCACTCCTCAGGTTCTCGGTGTTGAGCGGGACAGTGTTTCGGAGGATGCACGCGACTTGCCCTCCGTACCCGGCCACAACGTCCTCAGGCGCCAGAGGATACCCATTCTCCGACACTTGTGTGATTGCTTGTCGGTCGGTCAGCAGCTGGTTTGGACGCCGATCCTTCCTATCCTTCCGTGGCTTCTTCTTCTTCTGTTGGGTACCATCTTCACCGCCAGATGTGGTGGTAGTGGTGTCGTCGGCACCCTGATCCATATCGTCTTCTTCTACATCCATATAATCGGGATCTGCGCCCTCCATCTCCTCTTCTTCCTCCCTCTCCTCTACCTCTACATTCATCATCTCCTCTTCTTCCAATTCTTGGGACAACTTCCAGAATGGCTTGGCAGAACCACTGGCTTCCTCGTTGTCGGCCATGTTCACACTAAAAAAAGAAAATGCTACAAGTTAATACAATAATTCACGAAAAAATCCGGCATGACCTATGCTGTTTTTTGGACATAGGGAGTGCCCATTTTTGCTGAAACGGAAGTAAATCGACATTTCATTGCTAAATGGGCACTCATTTGAATCCCCTGCACAAAAATTCATAGCAAGCAGTAGCAAGCAGCAGCAGCAGCAAGCAGTAGCAAGCAGCAGCAGCAGCAAGCAGTAGCAAGCAGCAGCAGCAGCAGCAAGCAGTAGCAAGCAGCAGCAAGCAGTAGCAAGCAGCAGCAGCAGGCAGCAGCAGCAAGCAGCAGCAGCAGGCAGCAGCAGCAAGCAGTAGCAAGCAGCAGCAGCAAGCAAGCAGCAGCAGCAAGCAGCAGCAGCAAAAATTCACAGCAAGCAGTAGCTAAATCACAGACTTACATATAAGCCTTCCATATAAGCCTTCCATACATGGTTGCAAATAAAAAATTCCCAGACTTACATATAAGCCTTCCAGAATAACTTATAAGACTCACAGATTTACATATATGCCTCCTAGGTTTGAATATAAAACTCCTCTTCATCAGTTATGACTTGTGACAATGACATGACCTAAAGTTAGTATAGCTCCACGCTAGTTACTCCCCTTCATCCAATTTTTTTCCCCCATTTTGGATTTGCATTCCTGGCAATGATTTCATCTTTTTATCTGTCAGCATAAGATCAAATTCTATTCTTTTTTACAGGTACTACATCTACATGAGCACTTTGTGCTTAAATTACTACTACCGCATGTGTACATGATAGTAAGCAATGTATCTGTGAATCCAAAGTTCAGTTTGTAATCACATAACAAACAATGTATATCTGTGGATCCAAAGTCCCATTTTGGAATCTTATATGCCTCCATTCCTCCATCACCTTTCCGTGAACATGTGCAATATAGAGTGCACAGAAAAGTCATGCTTGCACAAACAGCTTTGACTGACAAAAATTTGCTAGGTTGACAGTTGCGGTTATTGACCTTGATTGTTGCTACGAGCATGTTCAATAATTTTCCCCCTTTGACCACTATAAGATGTATGTTTTTGTCTATATCTGGTAATAGATAATACAGGGAAGCAACATTGAATCCAGCAGAGATACTTGACAACATGTAGCAATTATATTGTATGAATCAAAATTTTGGATGTTATACTTATACTGCCTTTGGGTCCATATGCTTACAATGATAATAATAACCCACCTCTGACATTCCAAACCTTAAGCACCACAAAGCATTTGGTGAAAGCATAAATCTGAAATCTTTGAAGGCAGAATGCCACTAATTCTTAACAAGTGTAAGTGAATGTAGACATGGTCGCATGGGTCCAACAATTCACAGAACAAATAGAATACTTCTACATATTGAAGATGGATTCGAGGTTCTTATCAAAGAAAACTAACAGAGCCACTCGGCAGCATCCAGCTTCACATCCAAACCATGGCCATCGTCATCGGCCAGAACACATCACGTACAACACCCTCAGAATGAGCAGAAACACAAACAATAGATGCAGAAATCCTCTTGGCTCTTGCCCATGTACAAGGAGGAGGTGGAGGTGGAGGTGGGGAGGATTACCGGCGGGAGGGGCGACGCGCGGGGGGCGGCGGGCTTCGGGCGGCGAAGACGGGCGGCGGGAGGAGCGACGCGACGGGGGGGGCGGTGGGCTCCGGGCGGCGAAGACGGGGGCCGGTGCGCTCCAGGCGGCGGGCTCCGGGCGGCGAAGACGGGGGCCGGTGCGCTCCAGGCGGCGGTGTCTCCTTCTCCTTCGATGACGGCGGCAGGTGTTGGGGTGGCGACTGGGTGGCGACGGCGGCTGGCGACGACGAGCGAGGAGAGTGGCGGCGGTTTGGCAGAGATGGTCGATCTGGGGAGAAGAGGGGCGTGGGGTTGGCTATGAAGCACCATAGCCGTAGCGCACGGGGGGCTGGTGCGCTACGGGTAATATTACCCGTAGCGCACGGGGTTGAAGATGCGCTACGGATAATAAGAGAGATAGGTTAAAAATAAACGAAGCGGTATAAGACACAAGCTTCTCACTACCCTAGTGGCTTCGGCCGGTCTGTCTGTTCTAAACCCAGAGGTTCCAGGTTCGAGTCCTGGGACCCAAATATTTTTGTTTTATTTTTTAATTAACTTTTTAGCATGTTATTACATTCTTATATATTATAATATATATTATAAAGTAAATAAGCACAAATAATATTTTTGTATCATGCCAAAAATACAAAAGTGATTGATAAATGATACAAAATATGAGTTAAATGTCTAGTTTGGTTTCATTTTTTTAATTGACTTTTTAACATGTTAATACATTATAATATATTACAATATATATTATAAACTAAATAAGCACACATAATATTTTTGTATCATGCCAAAAATACAAAAGTGATTGATAAATGATACAAAATATGAGTTAAATGTCTAGTTTGGTTTCATTTTTTTAATTGACTTTTTAACATGTTAATACATTATAATATATTACAATATATATTATAAACTAAATAAGCACACATAATATTTTTGTATCATACCAAAAATACAAAAGTGATTGATAAATGATACAAAATATGAGTTACATGTCTAGTTGGTTTCATTTTTTTAATTGACTTTTTAACATGTTAATACATTATAATATATTACAATATATATTATAAACTAAATAAGCACACATAATATTTTTGTATCATGCCAAAAATACAAAGTGATTGATAAATGATACAAAATATAAGTTACATGTCTAGTTTGGTCCAAAAATGGATAAGTGATACATAATAATAATATGCCCACACACACGGTCAAGCTTGCTACGGTTTTAGAATCTTTTTGCCCTTCTTTGTCAATGTTGAATAATTAAGCCCCGGAACCGCGAGACTTCTTCTCTTGAACGGTAAACCTTTAGGTTGGGTGGTCCGGCTTCTTCTTGTTGTGTATGGTTCATCGGCATCGCTTTCATCTTCCATCTTCGGGTCACCGTACATGTCAAAGTCTTGCTCGTTGGCGACTCCATCCATTTCGATGATGTTCCTTTTGCCTCTTCTCACGACAACCCGGGTAGGCTTTGGCGGGTCGGTAATGAAGAAGCATTGGTCCACTTGGCTTGCCAGTACCCATGGCTCATTTTTAGCGGTGACGTTTGCGCCGGCAGTCTTGGATTTGGCTTCGGGTATAACCATGGTGGTGAAATACCGGTCTTCTTTTACGACGTTTTTGGCCCATCTAACACGAAACATCGGCACCTTCTCCCCAGCGTAGCTCAGCTCCCAGATCTCCTCGATCCTTCTGTAGTATCTTTGCTTGACATCACCGGTGTAGGCTTCCATCGTTACCCCTGAGTTCTGGTAATCGCAATTACTATCCTTTTCCTCAGTGTAAAATGTGTAGCCATTGATATCATATGCCTGATAGGTCATTAGGCAGTGTTCAGCTCCCTGTGACAAGGCGAATATGAGTTTTTCTTCCTCGGAAGATTGCATTGGTGGGGGATTAGCTAGAAGCTTGTCCTTGAACCAACGCGTGAAATTGGAGTTGTGCTCATTGATTATTGCTCCTTCCGTCCTCTGCTCGCCCCTGTCACTATACTTATTCGCAATAAAGCTTTTGTGCTCTTCTACCCAAGGGTCGATCAGTTGCATGTGCTGTAGCGCGACTAGGTTTGCTCTATCAAAGTCGGCGCGTCGACCAGTGAAGTCGATATGCATTTCACGACGACCCTCGCGGTGACCCCATCCATCGATCCTGTCAAGGTGCTTGTTGACGGGCAGACCAACAGGGTTTTCGATGTTAAGATAATTCGTGCAGAAGGAGATGCACTCTTCGGTCAGGAAGCCCTTGGCTATGCTTCCATCGGGACGTGATCTATTGCGAACGTATCCTTTGATGACACCATTCATCCTTTCAAACGGCATCATGCTGTGCAGGAACATCGGCCCAAGTTGGACGATATCCTCCACAATATGGACGAGCAGATGTACCATAATATCAAAGAATGCGGGCGGGAAGTACATCTCTAGCTCGCATAGAATCACCACGATCTCTTCCTGTAGCCTGTGAAGTTTCCTCAGGCTAATTGACTTCCGAGAGATGACGTCGAAAAAGTTGCAGAGGCCAAACAACGTTTTGCGGACGTGCTCGTCCATTATTCCTCGAATTGCAACCGGAAGTATCTGCGTCATCAGCACGTGACAGTCGTGAGACTTCATCCCGCTGAACTTCTGCTTCGCTTTGTCTAGGTATCTACTTATCTTGCCCGAGTAACCGTAGGGAACTTTGACTCCTAGGAGGCAGTTGAAAAACTGCTTGATCTCCTGAGGACTTAGAGTGAAGCACGAAGCGGGGCAGTGATAGTCGTTCCTCTTGGCCCTTTTTCCCATGCGATGACCTTCGGTCTCCTCATCATCATCGTCATCATCATCAGATCGTCCTAAGTGAAGGTCTTCCCTGATCTTCATAAATGCCAAGTCGTGCCTTGCTTTCTGTCCGTCTTTGGTCCTATCAGGCATGTTGAGAAGGGTGCCAAGCAGACTCTCGCACACGTTTTTTGTGATATGCATGACATCAAGGCTATGGGGCATGCGGAGGATCTTCCAGTAAGGCAGATCCCAGAAAACAGACCTCCTTTTCCATACCTTCTGGAGCGGCTTGGGCGCCTTTCGCTTCTTTCCCGGTGCAGGGCACTCTGGCCAACTTGTCAACAACTCATCGATTTCGTCGCCGCTCCTTAGACATGGGGGATCTCGGATCTCACTTTTACCATTGAACAGATCTTTGCGTTTTCTCCATGGGTCATCCTTGCGAAGCCACCTTCGATGCCCAAGGAACACGGTCTTCGAAGAACCGGGATCTTTCTGTAGCTGGTGATATGTTGTGTCATCCATGCACCGAATACAGGCACAATATCCGTGGACCACCTGCCCCGAGACATATCCGCAACCGAGATAGTCATGCACCGTCGTGACCAACGCGGCTCTCATCGGAAAATAATCTTGTGCGACGGCGTCCCATGTATTGGGTGGTGTGTCCCATAACGTGGCTAGTTCCTCTGTCAGCAGACCGAGATACAGTTGGATGTCATTTCCCGGTTGTTTTGGACCTTGAATTAGCATAGTCATTTGTATGTACCTCCTCTTCATGCACAACCAGGGGGGTAGGTTGTACATCCATACAAATACGGGCCAGGTGCTATGGGTGCTGCTCTGGCTGCCAAACGGATTGAGTCCATCGGTGCTCACACCCAACCTGACGTTCCTTGGATCATTACCAAATTCTGGGCACTCGATGTCCAAAGCCTTCCACTGGCTAGCATCTGAAGGGTGTCTCAGTATCATGTCCTCCTGATCATCATCGTCATCATCTTTTGGCTTCTTCCTTTCCACGTGCCAGCGCATAAGCTTTGCTTCCTTAGGGTCTGCGAAATATCGCTGTAGACGAGGAGTGATCGGAAAGTACCATACTACCTTTCGAGGAGCTTTCTTCCCACTCTTGTATCGAGATGCGCCGCACACCGGGCATGTGTTTCTCTCCGCATCTTCTCGCCGATAAATGATGCAATCATTAATGCAAGCATGGTATCTCACGTGAGGTAAATCAAGAGGGCACACGATTTTCTTGGCCTCCTCGATACTAGTTGGACACTTGTTCCCCTCGGGAAGACGCTCCTGCCAGAATGCCATGTTTTCGTCAAAGCTTTTGTCGGTCCATTTGTGTCTTGCCTTCATCTGCAGTGCCCTGAGCGTGACATCCAAACGTGTATCCCCGGGCCTGCATCCTGCATACAATGGAGTAACCGCGTCCTTCTCTAGGCTCGCCAGCTTGGCTTTCTCTCTAGCGGCATCCCGCGTGTTGCTTGTCGGCTTGAGAACTAGTGCTTGAACGTAAGGGTTCT
This sequence comes from Dactylis glomerata, assembly GCA_007115705.1. Taxonomy (NCBI): domain Eukaryota; kingdom Viridiplantae; phylum Streptophyta; class Magnoliopsida; order Poales; family Poaceae; genus Dactylis; species Dactylis glomerata. The sequence goes on along the minus strand of QXEO01000542.1, from coordinate 2,831,606 downwards.
GCACCCAGCTACCTGACGGTGTTCCATCTGCTCCGGCATCTTGATCTTCTTCACCATGTCCGGCATCTTGATCTTCTTCACCATGTCCGGCATCTTGTTCTTCTCCACCATGTCCGGCATCTTGATCTTCTCCACCATGTCCGGCATCTTCTCCGCCTTCATCATGACCGGGAAAATCTTCGTCACCACCATGCCCTTCCTCATCATTTCCCATCGCCGCTCCATGGACGTTGTCATCATCTTCGTCACTTATCCACCGAGTGTAGCCATCCATGAAACCGCGAGAGAGCAGGTGGCTCTGCAGTTGCCCGGAATAAGGGTCGATATAGCACTTCAGTTTGCATTTGTGACACGGACACTTTATCTCCGTCTGGTTATTTCGAATCATGTCGTGCGTCGCGGCTTTCATATATCTTGCCACTGTGCCTTCATTCATCGACCGGACCATGGTTGCCTGGTATACATATATATAGAGCAAGAGAATATCTTAGAACCGGCCAAATACACACATAGTCGTCCAAAAATTTCGGCATGACCTTGCCTAAAAATGGACCTATCCGTGGTGCCAAAATATACCGAAATGGAAGTAAATCAACATTTCGGCATAACAACATTGGCACCATCGGTAAATCATCATATTTGGATCCAAACAAATAAGAATTCATACATACAAACGTGTTCCGATGCCACACAAGCATGCATACATACAAACAACAATGACACACCTTCTAGCATACAAACACCGATGCCACACACCGATGTCCTCATATTACTCACCTATTATAGACGATACCGCGACACGAGAGAACGAGAGTGTGTGTGTGCACGAGATAGTAATAAAGTGATATCTAAAGGTTAGTAGACATTGCACTCATATATCTACCAACCAAAGTAGCTTTAATAAGCTAAAATAGATGGAAGATTGATGAAATTAGGTTGGGGAGGAGGAGGGGGATGACCAAATCTACTTGTGAATGGAGGGGGAAGAAGGGGGGCAATGATTGGAGCTAGGTGGCTTCATGCCATAAAAATAAGCATCCCAGGTTACCCGTAGCGCATTGTATAGGCATGCGCTGCGGGTAGAGAACTTACCCGTAGCGCATGACTATACAATGCGCTACGGGTAACCTGGGAGTATGCCTATATGTCCCTCCTAACCTTACCCGTAGCGCACCTCTCGTGCATGCGCTACGGGTAACACTAACTACCCGTAGCGCATGCACGAGAGGTGCGCTACGGGTAAGCTTAGGAAAAACGGTCGTCTAGGTCTACGAATAGCCGTAGCGCACGCTTACCTCTGGTGCGCTGCGGGTAATGTGTATAGCAGCAGCGCACTCTGCAGGGTGCGCTACGGCTAAATAGCCGCAGCGCACCACTTACTGTATGCGCTACGGGTAAGTCCTCCACCTATAGCTGTTTTCCTAGTAGTGTGCCCTACATGATTGAGATCACCGTTATGTAATTCTACATGTTTGGTTTGTTAGGATCCGATGAATATTGGTGTTTATGATTAAGTTGTTGTACTGAATATTATCTTTTGTTATCTCTATGTTGTTTATGATCTTGCATGCTCTCCATTGTTAGTAGCTATCTTGGCCGAGTAGTTGCTAGTGACTCCAAGAGGGGGTATTTATGCTCGATAGTGGGTTCATGCCTCTATTTCACCTGGGGGAGTGATAGAAACCTCTAAGGTGGTAGATGTGCTGTTGCTACTAGGGAGAAAACAACATTCATATGCTCAAGGGCATATGCTTTGTTTACATTACACACTTTGCTTAATGCAATTATCTGTTGTTCGCAACTTAATACTTCTAGGGTGTTCGGATTGATATCCCCGGGAGTGGATTATTAGTCATAGATGCAGTTGGATGGCGGTCTATGTATTTTGTTGTAATGCCCAGAGTAAATCTCATAGTGATCTTCTTGACATATCACGTTATCTTTATTCTATCAATTGCCCAACTGTAATTTGTTTACCCAGCATGTGTTATTTTATCTATGGAGAGACACCACTAGTGAACTATGGACCCCGGTCATATTTCCATCATATTACTATCACCTGTTTACTTTACTCGTATTGTTTACTTTACTCGCATACTATATTGTTTTCCACTCGATACGCTCATAACCTTTGTTTCAAGCAAACCGGTGAGATTGACAACCTCATCGCAAGTTGGGAACAAAGTATTCGTTTGTGTGTGTGCAGGTTCCGCATAACCTTCAGTCGTCATTGTCTCTCCTCTCCTGATCGATAAACCTTGGTATCTTAACTGAGGGAAAACTCGCCGCTATATTCATCATACCTTCCTCTTGGGGTTCTCAACGGGCTGGTTATCCACCACGCACAAGGACAGTCTGCTCCCACATCAACTATCCACCACCACACGTAGCAGCTAGTTTTCTGGCGCCGTTGCCGGGGAGGAAGAGAAGACTTCTGCGAGGGGAGTTTTTCGCACACACATCCTTTACTTTGTTTTATTGTTTTGCTTTACTTTATTTATTTTTACCTGCATTGCTTTTTATCAAAAACCCAAAAAAATTAGAATCCTTGGTAGTTGTTATTTCTTTACTTTAGTTTATCATGTTGATCCCTAAGTACGTTCTGGAGGACCTCTCAGTAGGTAGTGGTTCGATTATTGGCAAAAGTAACATTGAGGAGTTCTTTAATCACATTAGTATGCATGAGGAAGTTGAGGAAAAGTCTTGGGTTGAGCTTGCTCCTAGTATTGAAGTTGCTTCTGTTTATTTAATTGACATGTTGGAAACTAGGTTTGCTAGTCTTAATCCTTTTATGCAATACATGTTCCTTAAGCTTCATGAAATTGAGGATCCTGAAAAGAAAGCTTTTATCTTGGAAACTTTGCGCATAGAATTTAGAGATGTTGCAATTGAGGCTAGGAAAGTTTTTAAGAAGTTTAATAAGCTTGGCTCGCCTGTTGAAATTGTTGGTACACCCAATGAAGAATCTAAATTGCCAATACTTTGTAAGCTTGTAGGAATTCATAATGCCTTGGTAGCTAATACTAGTTGGATTTGTCCTGAAAATCTTTTTGATGAAAATAGTGTACCAAAGCATGATCACAAAGGGTCTTCAAAAACTTATGTGGATGAAATACAATGCCTTATTGACAAGACCTCTTCTGTTGATCTTAATGCTTCACTTGATATTACTTGATTCGCAATTTTCTGCGCCTAGCTCAAAGGCGTTAAAGAAAAGCACTCTTGGGAGATAACCCAATGTTTTCTTTTCAGTACTTTTTCTTTTATTTGAGTCTTGTAAGTCATTACTACTGTAATGATCGCTCCTTATCTTGTTTATTTCGTTTTTGTGCCAAGAGAAGCCTCTAATTTGAGTGAGGTAAAGATTTGGGGATGTTGCTGTCCTGAAACTGTTTTCGGTGCTGCACCGTAAAAATTCGTGAAAATTCTCTGTTTATCTTTTGGATCTGCGATTTCTTGTGCATATGCCCCAGGTTATATCCAAACTTTTCTTAGTTGAACACTTTTTGATTTGAGCAACAGAAAATCCCTCAAAAATTCGACCTTTGTCAGTTGTTCAGTTTTGACAGATTTCTGCCAATATTTGTGTTTGCCACTTTATCGCTTTCTTTTGAGTTCTTTTGATCATGGAACTTTTGGGGAGGTTGCTACAGTAGTATATGCTATATATGTGGTGGTTTTGAGTTGAAACCTGAAGCAAATAGAGGATTGATTATATGTTATGCCTACACTAATGTTGCTAATAGAATTGTGTTTAGTTTTGTATGAAGGAAGTTTTCAAGTGTAGGGATTGGAGAATGATGAGATGAGTTGAAGAATGGACAAAAGCTCAAGCTTGGGGATGCCCATGCATCACCCCAAGAAATATCCAAGAAGTACAAGCGTCAAAGCTTGGGGATGCCCCCGAGGCACCCCTTCTTCATCGGCAAAAATCATGTCACCTTTCAAAACACTATATTTTTATTGCTTCATGCACTATGTGTTTTTCTTGGAGCGTCAGTTGTTTTAGTTTTCTTAGTTGGTTTAGTTTGTTTGTTTGCTGTAATAAATGGTTGTACCCCAACAAATTTCCTTTGGAGAAGTTGCTTGTTTTCATTTGCAAAGAACGCTCTAGTTTTCACTCTTATTAAAATCGAGTGTTCTTCTTTTTCTGCTACTGCTTTTGGTTTTCATTTTTGCCTTGATTTGCGTTCAGACCTTGTCATATCTTTTCATCAAGGTGTATTTTTGCCTCTGATCTTCATTGGTTTTCATCAAAAGAGGTGTTTATAAAAATTTCAAATGGTGTTGGAAAAGAGAAAAAGCTTTGTGCAAAATAGTGGTACAAGAAGGAGCTTGTGTAGACTGCGGCTTAGGCTTTTTCATGTCATGCTTGATGTCTTTTTGATAGTATGCTTAGTGGTTTTGCTGTAGCATGACTTGTCTCAAATAACTGAGATTGCTTAATGAGCCTTTGAAAAAATCATGCGTTGTTTTTATTGTATGGAAGCATTATTTTGGTTTTCTCCTTGATGCTTTATTTGGGTTGACTTGGCGCATGCTCACACATGTTAGACTCTTACAAAGTCGCCAATAGCCTTCATGATCATTTAGTTTTTGACTTTTGATGCCATCTTATGCTTCTTTTAATGTCGCTTTGTCGCTTTGCATGATATGGCCATTTTTGCTCTCTTAGTTGGTCGCTCCCAGTCTTTTGCTAGCCCTCACCTTGTACTGAGTATGAGCTCTACTCATGCATCCAACTCCTAAAAGCCAAAGTTTTCCAAAGTGTCCACCATACATACCTACTAGCAATTTGCTATTCCAAGTAAATTTGACTTGCTTTTATTTTCTCTTCAAATTAAACTCTTACCAGTGTTATGCAAAACTCGGTTAGTAAAGCTCTCACGAACCGAAAGGCACACTTTATTTTTTCCTGTTCTTAAAAATTTGACATTGTGGTCTCTTATGTTGAGTTGTTATGCTTGCAAGTTGTAAGTTGGATTCTAGCCCATCCATGCTGTCATGGGCAAGCTTTCAACATTGCACTTCTTATTTGAGTTGATATCGTGATCTTTTGTTTATGGATGCCCACGGTGTGAAATAAATTGGGAATCTTGTGGGGATCATGGAGTTTGTATATGTGTTAGGGAAACGCCGGGCCACCAATCTAAGCCATGCATAATTCATGGTGGAAATATGCAGCATACCCATGGTGAACATTCGACGACGCATCTCATAATAAAAAGCTAAACAAAAGGCAAATAAAAGAGATGTCGAGGTGTTCATTGTCTGCTTGTCCTGTCATTTTGATGTGGGCTTGTTCCATGTCATCGGGCACGGAGGTACCCCATTGGCGGTTCTCAATGATATGCATATACTTACAATGACAAGAGCCTTGCTTGGGACTCTAAGTAAAGTAGCATGAGGTTTGGGTACTCGTATTCACGGGGCACGAGGTTTTCAACTTATGATTTGTCAAGCATATGCATCATAATTGTTCTCGCATTAACTTTAACCATTCAAGATGCTTATGATGGGGGCACTGAGAGCTAAAAGCCGGTAAGTACCATAATTTTTGAAGGTTATAAAACTTGCAATCACTGCTTCCCTCTGCGAAGGGCCTTTGTTTTACTTTTATGTTGAGTCACCACCTTCTTTCTGTATGCACCATTAAGAGAGCATAGTTGTCATTCTTAGTGTGGTATGCATTGTCCCAAAGTTCATTGATAGATTCATATTGTTGGTTTCACTTGTTCTTAAATTATTTGTATCTAGTCGCCCTCTTAAACTTGAAGGTGTCCTATGCATTTATGTTTTGCTCTCTTTGAAGGACAAGCTGAAAACCATTTGTATGTTTTTCCTTATGATTTGAACACACGTTTGACTTTCATTGTTTCATTTTCATGATCTTTTGTTTGTGTTCATTTACATGTTTACAACATGGTTGCTAAGTTTCTTATTGTCATGATTATATCTCCATGCCCATGTTTTAAGTTCTAATGATCCCAGCTCACCAATGCTTACATATATGATCAAGATTGTGTAGGTGCATGTCACCTCAAAAATTATTCTTTTGTTATCACTTACCTACTCGAGGACGAGCAGGAGTTAAGCTTGGGGATGCTTGATACGTCTCAAACGTATCTATAATTTTTGATGCTCCATGCTTGTTTTTACACCATTTGCCTATTGTTTCGTTACACTTAGTGGCACATTTATGCATTTTTCGGAACTAACCTATTAACGAAGTGCCACAGTGCCAGTTCCCTGTTTTCTGCTGTTTTTGTGTTTCAGAAGTGATACACAGGAAATATTCTCGGAATTTGACGAAACCACATCCTGAAGTCTTATTTTACCCGGAAGCTTCCAGAGATCCGAAGAGGAGTAGGAGGGGGCCACCAGGGGCCCACACACAGGGGTGGCGCGGCCAGCCCCTGGCCCGCGCCACCACCGTGTGAGGCCACCTGGCCCCTCCTCTGATGACGCCCCTTCGCCTATAAAGACCCCCCGACGGAAAAAACCTAAGTACCCGATCAGATTTCCAGAACACATCGCGATCCGCCGCCGCCGTCGACCCGAAGATCGGGAGGGTCCAGAAGCTCTTCCCGGCACCCTGCCGGAGAGGGGAATCGCCACCGGAGGTCTTCTTCATCGCCATGCTTGCCTCCGGAGCGATGAGTGAGTAGTCTACCTTAGACTATGGGTCCATAGCAGTAGCTAGATGGTTGTCTCCTCCACCATGTGCTTCATGTTTAGATCTCATGAGCTGCCCTACATGATTGAGATCACCTTTATGTAATTCTACATGTTTGGTTTGTTGGGATCCGATGAATATTGGTGTTTATGATTAAGTTGTTGTACTGAATATTATCTTTTGTTATCTCTATGTTGTTTATGATCTTGCATGCTCTCCGTTGTTAGTAGCTATCTTGGCCGAGTAGTTGCTAGTGACTCCAAGAGGGGGTATTTATGCTCGATAGTGGGTTCATGCCTCTATTTCACCTGGGGGAGTGACAGAAACCTCTAAGGTGGTAGATGTGCTGTTGCTACTAGGGAGAAAACAACATTCATATGCTCAAGGGCATATGCTTTGTTTACATTACACACTTTGCTTAATACAATTATCTGTTGTTCGCAACTTAATACTTCTAGGGTGTTCGGATTGATATCCCCGGGAGTGGATTATTAGTCATAGATGCAGTTGGATGGCGGTCTATGTATTTTGTTGTAATGCCCAGAGTAAATCTCATAGTGATCTTCTTGACATATCACGTTATCTTTATTCTATCAATTGCCCAACTGTAATTTGTTTACCCAGCATGTGTTATTTTATCTATGGAGAGACACCACTAGTGAACTGTGGACCCCGGTCCTATTTCCATCATATTGCTATCACCTGTTTACTTTACTCGTACTGTTTACTTTACTCGCATACTATATTGTTTTCCACTCGATACGCTCATAACCTTTGTTTCAAGCAAACCGGTGAGATTGACAACCTCATCGCAAGTTGGGAACAAAGTATTTGTTTGTGTGTGTGCAGGTTCCGCATAACCTTCAGTCGTCATTGTCTCTCCTCTCCTGATCGATAAACCTTGGTATCTTAACTGAGGGAAAACTCGCCGCTATATTCATCATACCTTCTCTTGGGGTTCCCAACGGGCTGGTTATCCACCACGCACAAGGACAGTCTGCTCCCACATCAACTATCCACAACCACACGTAGCAAAGGGCTCCGCCTGCAGCTGCTCTGGCCCCGGCTCCGGCATGTACACGCCGGCGTAGGGGTTGGGGGCGACCTCCCCTAGGAAGGCCGCCCGCCGCACCGGGTTGCGCTCCCGCGGCCCAAAGTTGTCCCACCATTGACTATCGTAGCCAAAGGCGGGATCGGCGCGGAGGCGCGCCGGCATCAGCGCGCGGCGGCGGCGGATCTCGGCGACCCGGTCCGGGCCGAAGCGCGGCACCGGCGGGACCGGCACGCGCCTGCTGTTGAGGTGCCACCCGCCGGGGAGGCTGCAGTCCGGCCAGTCCACGCTCTGGCCGCACTGGTACAGCACCTGGCAGTGAGTCACCGGAATGTACCGGCGATCACGCTGGCGCTACGGCGAGATCGTCCTGGCGCGGCGCGGAGGAGACCGGCGTCCAGACCTGCTGGCCTCGTGGTCGTGCCTGCCCTTGCCCTTGTTCCAGAACCCCATGGCTGGGCTGTGGTGGCCGAGATGTGGTGGCTCTGGCGGCTGCGGTGGCTATGGCGATGGAGGCTGGTGGCCGCGGCTCCGTTGTGGCCTCCTTTTAAAGGGGCCAGTGGCCGGGCGTCCAGCGGCCGCAATGAATGCCACCGAGCGGCAGCCCAATCGGCACGCCACGCCGGCGTTGATGCCACGGCAGGCATTGAAGGTGACGGCGGGGCGCCCAAAGCGCACTTGCTCTGACTCGAGGCGATGGGACGCACTGACGCGGGCGGACGCGTCGCGTTGGAGAAGACGTACCAGGGGAGGACGCGTGCCCGGTCCGCGCGTGTCCGCGCAGACCCATCGCTGCCCCAAATTTGGGCCGCGGATGGGTCGGCCCGCTGGGTGCTGTTTTTTCGGCCTCCACCGCCGGTCGGACAGAAACAGACCCGCGGTGGGCAATTCCTATCATGCGTCCGCCCGTAACAGGCGCTTGAAGCGCCGAATAGGATCCCCCCCCCCCCGCGGTGTCCGTTTGGGTCGGCCCGCTGGAGATGCCCTTAGTTAGTTAGTTAGTTAGTTAGTTAGGTTAGATTGTAGTTAGTATATTACTTAGTACTTAGTTAGAAGTTAGTGTTAGTTTGTTAGTTAGAATTAGAATTAGTTAAAATTAGTTTTAGCGTGCATTTTGAATATATAGCGTGTATTCTAACTAACAAATGTCGGTATATTGCAGAAACTATGGATCCAACACATAGAAAAAGTCAAGACGATGAATACTTTCTCCAAGGAATGATCCGAGAAAATGCAGATATTGATGTCACCAGGACGTTTCTGAACGATTCCGGTGAGGGAGATGAATCTCTCAACCGAGGAGACGACTCTGGTGAGGTAGAAGCCTGGGACGGGGGAGAAGCCGGTGAGGGAGAAGCCGACAAGGGAGAAGGCGACGAGGGAGAAGCCGACGAGGGAGAAGGCGGCGAGGGAGAAGACGACGGCTCCGGCCGAACCTTAAATCTTGGAAACTCCGGTGAGGTGTATATATGTTTTTTTGTAATGCCCGACTGTCTATATATATACATGCATATATTAACACTCTTTCTTATTTTAGCCCTCCGGATCGAGCACTTCTTCCATCAGAACGAAACGAGGCCCAACAAAAAAGTTGGATAACACTGTGAGATATAGGATCGAAGTGGTCGGTGTAGACGGCGAACCGACAGCTCCTGACGATATCGCAAAAAAAATTGTCAAGCAATGCGGAGTTCTTGTGAGGGACTCCATCCCGATCATCGTTCAAGAATGGAATCGGCCAAGCAGCGGTGGAGTCCCGTATGTCGGCGACGTTGCCAAAGATAAGCTTTTTGACAAGCTCATGATTAATTTCCTCCTGCCGAGGCTAGATGTAAATCCAGATGAGGAGGTGAAAGCAAATGAGGAGCTACTTAAAAGAGTCAAGAAGTTTGCTCTGATCAAGATGGCCGAGGCATTCAAGAACTGGAAGAAGAAATTGTACCTTAACTTTGTCAAGTTAGACAAGACTCCGGATTTCAATCAAGCCGGCTATGCTAAGTTAAGACACCAGTGGGATGATTTTGTGAAGTACAAGACATCGAAGAAAGCTTTGGAAAGGTCGAGAATAAATAAGGAGAACGCTGCTAAGAAAGTGTACCACCATAATATGGGGTCTGCTGGCTACGCCGGTTGCATGCCTAAGTGGGATGCACTTGAGGTCAAGTATATTGCTGCCGGGATCAGACCAGAGCCCACAACATGGACACCACGGGCGAGAAACTGGTTTTACGGCCATAGGGGCACGCTGGACGAAGAAGGGAGGGCAATATATACCCAAAAACACAAAGATCATCCCCTACTGCCCATCGAAGATATTAGAAGTGCAGTACAAGATGTTGAAGCGGGACGGTTCGTTCCCGATAGAGAGAACGACGAGCTCACACGAGGCCTCAAAAATGATGAACACACCGGAGGAGCACGAGGCACACCGGGCTCCAAGCCGTGGAATGTTGCCTTCCCCGCGGAAATGAAGAGATATCCCGATAAAAGTCATCAGAGGAGAAAGGAAAGGGAGGCAGCTGAGAAAGCGGCAGCTGCAGACCGGCTGCGTAATGTAGAAGAAGCATTAAAGCGGCAGCAGGATCAACTCGACAGACTTAGCCAGCAAGGTATCAGCGGCCAATCTCAGCGGCACATGGTAGAAGCTGCATTCGATGGTATCGACGCCCTATCGAATAAGAAAAGCAGCGTCGCTTCCACCCAGCTCCAGGATGGTGATGATGATGCACTGACGACGGCTCCTCCTAAACGCTACCCAGTGGATGATATCACGGAGAGCACAGCTTGTGAGCTAAAGGTGCAAGTTATGAACTTAAGGGTGACGGCGGCGGTCGGCATGGCCGTACCAACTGCGCCTAACGGAACTTGGCATTGCAGACCGGTTCCAAAAGGGTACGCTGTCATCACGGTGGATGATGTCAAGCAAGATTTTGAGGAGCTGAAGCTGGACCACCCTGCAGGGGAAGATAGGGACCTGACTGAACTAGGAGAAGCCAAAGGGGGGACTGTTGTATGGCCAAAGGAGCACATCGTGCTTCCAAATTATGTCCCGCCAAGGCCACCCACTCCTCAGAGCAGCAGTCCACCTTCGCCGCCACCTCACCATTCTCCAGCGCAACCGTCGCCGTCACCGCCTCACCACTCAGCGCAGCCGTCTCCACCGCCGCCTCAGCCGTCTCCGCCGCCGCCTCAGCCGTCTCCGTCCCCTGAGCCTCAGAGACTAAAGCGGAAGTATACTAAGAGGGGCAGCACCACCAGCAGCAGCAAGAGCACGTTCTGATCACCGAAACGTAAGCTATCGCCCCTCCCAAGAGTACCTCATCAGAATATGAAGAAGCTTCCTTACGAGAAGACAGATGAGGAAATTGCTATGGCCGCAGATGCCCATTATCAACAGTGGAAGACTGACATGGCTAACAAGAAAAAGCCAAAGCCGACGGAGCCATTGATCTTCCCGGTCACCGCAGAAGATAAAGCCAAAGCAGCCGCGCTTAAGATTCAGCTTCACCAACCCATAGCGCTCACACCTGACTATAATCGCTCTATTACCAAGTCGGCTGAGGCAAAAGAGCGGAGAGTCGGGAAAGAAGTTGCCCAGCTCGGACAACAGAAAAATCAATCGATCGAACCGCTCAAAGTGTACGATACCAATGAGTGGAGAGCCCAGGAGCGGCATGATCCGAACATTGATCCAGAGTTTATTCAACTCTACGGAGAAAAGGCCAAGTTATATGGACTGTCTATTGCTGAGTACATGAGCCGTCTGGATGAGTTCGAGGGGTACCAGCAAATAGCGTACAAATACCGGTACGGGAATCCTCTCGTCAAACCCGAGTTAGTCAAAGATCTACCAACAAAAATGCGGAGATTGCATAACTGGTACATACAAGCCTGTGCTGAATCCACAAACTGGATCTATGCTGGATATAAACACCACCATTACGGTCATGGAGATGGCTTCTTACTGATGGAATTTCTAGAATTATTTCAGTTTTACCAACAAGACGCCCTCGACAAAACTATTGTCAGTGCCTATTGCCTGTAAGTATTATTAAGTCTTTCTAGCTCAGCTCATTCGTTGCTTGTATAATCTTACTCATCATTATACTAATTATATATGCAGAATGAAGATTCTCGAATGCGACCGAGGAGGAATCTTTGACCTTGGGTTCGTTGACTGCAATTTCGTTCATGAAGATACTCTCAAAAAAAAAACCCAAAGAGACAGAGGATAACTTGGTACGATCGTTGAAGTATTTCAGCAACAGAAGGGAAATACTATTTCCTTACAACTTCGAGTGAGTGTTCCTGTCTTGTACACATTTTGTTTTCGCTTTACTCGATGTTAAGCTATTTGACTCGTTATGTCTGTGCAGCTTCCACTTTATTCTGTTAATCATTAATTAGTGTTGACGAAGGAGTAGTCAAAGTCATGGACTCAAAACGCACACTTTTAGGAAACTGGGCGAACATGCAGGAATGCCTCCAGAAGGCTTGGAAACGGTTCACCGCCAACACTAGGGGTGTTTGGAAGCCAGAACTTATATTTAAATCATTGAATGTAAGTACTACTTGCTAGATCCACGCATCTCTTTGATTCTAGTTTCAATACAATTATCATGCTTGATTCTTATTTTGATTGAACTCCGTTCTCGTAAAGTGCTTGAGGCAAGAAGCTGGGAATAACTTATGTGGATACTATGTCTGCGAGTTCATTCGCCAGACGACCAAAGAGAAGGGTGCAGACCGAAACATCAAAAAACTTGAAGTACGATAAACAATAATCTCAACATTATTTTATTACCATCAAGTGTGTTTAGTTTCATTCATATATATTGATCCCCTTCTTTAAATTAGATCGAACGGATGCGGGACGGTCTTCTACCACGGGAACGCGTGCAAGCAATTCAAGAGGAAATTGCCGGATTCTTATTAGAACAAGTCATAGATCCGAAAGGAGAATACTATTACCCGGTTCATTTAGAAGGGTGAAGTGTAAAAAAGATGTAAAATCAAATTTGTGTGAGTTACCGTTTGTAATAGCGACCAAGCACGACGGATGAGACGGTGAATAATATATTCGTGACCATGATGTGTAATATATTCATTATTGCTGTATATATATAATACCATTAAATTGAATACAAAACACACCAAATAAAACCCTAAACCCTAAATGGAAAAAAAAACCTGGATCAACGATCCCGGTTTGTTCTATGAACCGGGACCAATGACCCAGGCCCCCTCGCGCCGCAGCGCGTCCACGTGGAGACCTATCAGTCCCGGTTCGTGCTGGAACCGGGACCGGCATTGGTCCCGAGTAATGGATCCCGGTTCGGCAACCGGGACCAATGGCCCAAATGAACCGGGACCATAGGCCCTTTTTCCACCAGTGACAAAGGCTCTATGCATGGATTACATTAATTAATGAAGCTGGTCAGGGCACACGGAATGTCTAGGATAATGTTGAATGGTAAACCTTTTTAGGCGATATATTGTTGTAAACCTGAGCTCGTAGTACAGTTAACTAGCTTTTGTCAGATTATAGAACAGCAGCGGGTATGATGTTGGCAACAGAGCATGCATGTGCAGGCATGGCCATTTTGTTCCCAGCTAGACTGAGAGTAGCAATCACAAAAAACACGCATATAGTATATCTTATGGTAAGGCAGCGTATATCATTTGATGCAGAGGCCAGGCTAAGCTCCCCATTTTGAAAAAAAAGTAGATTATATGGTATTTAGCTCAAGCTGCCCCTGTTGAAAATAAAATAAAATCGGTGGTCGTCTAGCTAAGAGCCTGCTTGATAGCGCGTTCGTTCTGGCTGTGGATTGGGAGTTTAGGAATTCGATCGAGATCTAAGCCTTGCAATGGTTGAAGAAGGCAACAACCAGTGAATTGAAATGCCCAACGATTTCTTGCATGGTTTTATCGGTCGATCGGACGAGATCGAATCTGAATGCACGTGTGCACCCGCGAAAGGGCGGAGCTCGCATGCTGGCTCTCGCTGGAAACCTGAATGTGTTAACCTCCTGAGTCCTGATCGAGCACCGGAGCTAGCTCTAATTAGCAGTCGGCTGATAAACTTTCCCCGAGTGCGATGCGATGCGTCTTTTTCTGCATGCATGTAATGATTCCCATGACACGATCGAGCACGAGCAGGAAGAGAGCTGGCCTAGCCTCCGAGATGCATGTGGCCGGCTTCGTGTTCTCGATCGCCGGACGGCCAGCCGGACGGACAGATCCATGGACCATGGTCCACACCACGCAGATATATATTGCACATGTGGGTAATTCAGCCACTTGCTCGTGAACAGTGTATGCATTTGTGGTTTGCATCAAGTTCTGCAGTGTGGGCTTGCTGCAACTGCAAGCCGCTTGCATGCAGATTCATCACGCCCGGTATATGTGGTTTTCCAGATGATCGATCTCACCGGCCGAACGACGGACGCCGGCCGGGGTGGTTGCGGCAGGACCATATGCATGCATCGATCCCACGCCCGCCTGGCCAATAATCATGCCGCCGCCGCCGCCGCCGTGGGCCGCCTGACCGACGGATCAATGAATGTTGCCGCCGCAAATGCAAGGGATGGTGGTCGGATCGCATGGCGATGTAGCGTGCGTGATCGATCGCCAGCGAAGGCCTCGATGCAGGGCCGAAGGGGGACGACGACGAGCTAGGAGAGCGACCCATCATCTATAACCCATGTGTCCAGCTTCGATCGCTCTGCGAGATTGACGAAGGAGCGCTACTGCGCGCAGTCGCTCACTCGCTCGATCGGCACGCGTGCAATTAGTAGTTTTTTTAAAGGAAGGGACTGAGCGCCCCTCCCACACAGGTGTCCCTCGTTGGTCCTCCAAAATCCTGTATTTGCTTTATAGTGATAAAAAACGGTTCATAGTAGCAAAAAAATTATATGAATGGAGCAAAAACGATTCGCATCTAAATCCCGCAATTGCTTCTATAAAGTTGTAGCAAAAATCGGTTCGATGCAAAAAAGACTGCTCTGACATAAATCTCACCGAAGACCTCACCGGAGACATCGGAACAATTTTTTTTACTAATAAAGCATCCTAGCAAAAAAAAATCCAGCAAAGTGATTTTGCCGGAGACCTCACCGAAGACGTCGGAGCACAAATTTTGTACTAATATAGCATCGGAGCAAAATAAATCTGGTGAAGTTCTCTGACGACTGTTACGATGCAAATCCGCAGAGTAATTATAGCAAAAAAAAATCTAATGATGCAAAAACTGTCGGTGAAGTCCTCCCCTGCCAGCATCCCCTCCCTCTAGAAGCAACTCGCTCGCAGCACCATCGCCTCTCATGGCAGCACTGTCGCCCGTCGTAGCTGGAGAAAACACCCATGTGGCCGCTGAGAGCAAAGGTGGCCAAGGTTTGTAGCACCTCTGGTCTCTGCTCGCAGCAGTGCTTGCGGCCGCTGGAGGCAACACTGTCGTGGCGCCGGCAGCCGATTGGAGCAGCGCCGCGCTCGCTGGGAGCAGCTCCGACGGCTGATTGAAGCAGCGCCGCCGCGCGCTGGGAGCAGCGCCGACGGACAATGGGAGCAGCGCTGCAGACTGCTCCGACATGGATCTCCCGTCGTGATGTCCTCGAACAGCAGCTCCTCCCCTCGTCGGAGAGCCACCTCTCCCCCACCTCCACCGCCGTGAATCCCAAGAATCCCGCATCTAGCGGCTTCTCCACATGACCCTTGTGGCTCCGCGGCAGCTCAACGGCCGTCGGTCATCCGCCTGAGCGCTGCCTCCACTCGACCGTGGTATTCGGTATGAGGGCCGGTGGCAGGGCACGTCCCCCAGGAAGAAGCACGAGTGAGGAGCCGGTGAAGAAAGCAGGCAGGGCACAGGTTGGGGGTGGAGTAGAGGCGGCGTGCCAGTGAGGAAGTGGGCGACTCGCCGGAGAAACTAGTCGGAGGAGGAAGTGGTCGCGCGGGGAAGGACGAAGGGATAAGAGCATCTCTAGCAGTGCCCGTAAACAGGCCAAAACCGAAAAATAGCTGCTAATTTAAGATTTCGGTTCAAAAATTGGCGCCGATCAGTGACTGAAAATAGGCCAAACCGAAAATAAATTTTAGGGGCCGCGCGGAAAACCGATGCTCGCCCCGTACTAGTGGGGGTCGAAACGTGGAACCGAGCGCGAGCCCAAAGAAAGCGCGCGCTGGAGATTCAGCTCCTGCAACGCCGATCTACGCGAGTTCATCGTCTCCTGCAACGCCGACGCCAGATCTGAGCGAGATGAGCCTCAACTCGTCCCCGTCGGCCGCAGCCGCCGCCTCGCCGCTTCCCTCGCCTTCTCCCGTGGTAGCTCCCGTCCAACCACCGCCGACGGCCGCCGATGTCACAAAGAAGCGGAAGCGCGCAGGTATGCACCTGCTCCCGCCTTCTGCCACCGGACCTCTTTCGGCCGTCCCCGCCCCTCCACCGGCAGACCCGCCCCAAGATTCAGGCCGCGGGTCCTCGGGCCGCTGCGAAGAAGGCGAAGGCGAAGGCGGTGGTCCACCGCAGCGTCCGCCCGCCGCCGGAGACCTCCTCTCCGCCCGCCGCCGGAGACCCCGTCTCCGTTCCCCCCAACGTGCTCGACGAATTGACCCCAACATAAGTAAATTTGTGTTCCCAATTGCTTTAGTTCTTTTTTGCGGCGCAAAATATACATCACTAGTTCGTCGATTTGGTGCGTGCAGACCTGGGCACGGATCTTTCATGGATCTCCTGACCGAGGTCGACATCGCTGGTCCACCGCTCGCGCCGTTCGGCGGGCAGGAGGAGGTGGTGGATGGTGAAGGGGATGATGACGTCGAGGAGGTGGACGATGAAGGTACCGACGATGACGACGATGCGGTGGTCGAGATGGTTGACGGCAAGCCGAAGAAAAGGAGGTCCGTCAACTACACGGAGGTTGAAGATGCAACATTGTGCCATGCTTGGGCTTCCGTGGGGATGGATGCAGTGTCCGGTACCGATCAAACCGGCAAGCGGTACTGGCAACGCATTGAAGACAAATTCTGCAAACTGATGCCTCATGTTCATCAACCTGTCTATCGCACATACCGCTCCCTGCAAGGCCGGTGGGATGCGATCAAGCCGACGTGTAGCCGTTGGGCAGCGGCTATGGACCAAGTAACAAAAGATCCTCCTAGCGGCGCAACAATCGACCAATTTGTGAGTTCTCTTTGTGTGTGAACTTTTGGTTTGTGAAATAGAGTAGATTGTTTCATGTATGCTTTGTATTGTAGGACCGCCTTGCAGATTTCTTAGGTATCGAGACATGGCAGCCAGCAAGGGCAAAAGCTTCTTGTTCGAGCATTATTTTGATGTGCTCCAACACCTACCCAAGTGGCAGCTGAGGGATCAAGAGACGGCACCTAAGAAATCTGCTATGGTGATTATGGATGATAGTGAGGATGACAAGGAAGGAAGAAACGCCAACAAGCCCGAGGGCAGCAAGAAGGCAAAGGAGAGGATGAAGCTAGAAGGGGAGGCATCATTGTTGAGGGACAAATTTGATCAAATGATGAAGTCCAAGGAGGCAATAACGACGAAGACATTGGAGGCAAAGCTGCTCATCACCGAGAGAAATGCCACGGTCAAGCTTGCAAAGGTTGAGGCCGCCCGAGAAGAATCAAGGCTCAAGGCCGAGGCGGAGAGGGTGAGGCTAGAATTGAAGAAATCCAAGGCAATGAAGGCCCTTTTGGCCGAAGAGAAGGAGCTCATGATGATGTCCACGAAGGACATGAATGAGGTACAATATGAGTGGTGGAAGGAGGCCACGGCCGAGATCATGGATAGAAGGAGGCAAGCTCGTCAGGGGGCAAGTGGTGCTGCATCGGCTACCACTGCAGGTGCGGCCGATGATGGTGGTGCCGGCGGTGGTGCAGCGGCAAGCCATGGAGGTGGAGTCGATGATGTTGCCTCCGTTTGATTTGGGTGCCCAAGTGTGGTTTGATTCGAACTATGTTGAATTATGCTTTGAACTATGTTGAATTACGCATCGATTGTCTGCATACAAAATCTGTGATGAAATCTGTGAAATATGTGATGAAATCTGTGATAAACCCTAGGTATACGGGTTCGGGTTCGACCGGCGCAGAACAGAGCTCGTAAACCAAAACTGAGAAAGAGAATATTCTATTTCTCGGTTTTGATTTACGGACTCTGTTCTGCGCCGGCGTTTTCGTGGAGCAAAAAACCGAGTTCAGTGAACTGAACTCGCGTTTTTCAGTTCGCGTATTTTCAGTCACAGCTAGAGATGTTCTAAGAAACGAGTGGAGAAGGAGAATCGGGAGTGGGAACGAATTACAGCGGTGGACCCCACACCCCTTCACTGGGACGCGTGTCGAGCGTAGGAGGCGGAGGATGGAACGCCTGAGCATTTTCTTTTTTTAAATGCGTGCAATTAGTTCGTTGCTTAACCGCACGGGCATGTACCTCTGGTGGCCCGACGATCTGCAGCGTGTGCACTCAGAACGCTGGTTCTTCGCCGAAACCTCTAATGGGCCGGACGATGTGCCGCGGCCGTTTCCTAGTTGACGCTCGTTCGTAGAGTAGAGCCGACGCATGAAGCGTTCCCCTGGTGGCCCGGACCAAGTAGAGCTCCACGACCTTTTTCCGTTAATTCTTTGGACGAGGATACACGGTGCGCGGTTACAGGAAGTCTTACGCGGTGCCCCCCTGTCTGAAACTGAAACATTCCCGAAACAGAAAGTGGACAGAAGGGATGAAAGCGACAGGTAACCAAAAGTGGAATTGCGGTGGCAGGATCTATTTCGTGCTTCGTTTTCGGCGCGGAAGCGGGAGCTTTGCGCGGTAAAACGGCCAGCAATACATGCCAAGTCCAAAAAGGAGAGCCGACAACTTCTCTGCCTGGTGCGGGAATACAACCACAACTTACATGCCAGGTCAAAGAAGAATAGACGGCCTGTAACAAAAAGACTAACAAAGACAAAGGAAAATCCATTCATCGAAGGAGACCGAAATCTCCATCTGCTCCGCAAGAAAACCTGGTGAAAGATAAAGTAACTACCTAGCTCCTGAACATGCAGAACTGCATAAATAGTGCTTGTTCTATGAATCTGCCTAGATGACCTACTCCCAAAAAACTCAGTTTATATATGCATGTAAGATCCGGTCTCCTCATAAACAGTAAAGATTCATGGGTAGAAACCAAGAAACTACATCAAAGCAGTATAGTCCATATTTTTTTCTTCCAGAACCAAAAACATGGCAGACAGAACACTTAAAAAGTTACAACTAATGTGCATAATATTCTTATCTGCAGTAGGAACCATTGAAAACAATCATCTGGGTCTGGGAAGTTTTTTGGAGCCAAACTTTGTAGCACACCTCAGAATTGCATGAAAAAATCTGAATCGATGAACTGCATGTAGACAGAGATCATTCAGGATTGTGGTAAATTTGAATTGTAGTCGCCATCAGTTGTTCGTATGTTGAACTCTGTTTGCATCAACTGAAAAAGGAACAAAAATCAAGGGAATTTAGTAGCTTTAATGTGTTCAATGTATGCACTGAGGAAAAGAAGCATAATAGTAGTAATAATTACATTTTTATGAAACAAGTTTAGCATGGGAAAACTTCTAATGAACTGCAAATATGTGAATGTCATTTGTTTCTGCAACATTTTCCAGTGCACAAAATGTATTTATTTTCTATGAACAATCAATAAAAAACAACTCTAAATGGTTTTCAGGCACTGATATCAACACAAAATCATTAAAAAGTGTGACTCAGATCACATGTATGTAACTATTGATCCAAAACTACATCGGTTACTTGATAATGAACGTACTTTCTAATCCAGGCATACACCGCACCACCATGACCAGCTAGAGAAGCACTGTCGTTACTACTATATCAGCACCCCGCGACAACCTATACGAGCACCAAAGTTGCAATTAGACGAGCATCGCCGTTGATTGCTAGACTAATACAACTGTGATTGCTAGAGATGTACCACTAAAATAATAATACATCATATTTGTAGATAATTACTTGCCGTATTCATGATTTAATACTGTTGTTACATCCATGAGAAAATATCAAAAAACATTTATACAGAGCATAATATCTACCCTTGCTGTTCTGAACAAAACTAAAAATAATACATCTTATATGTAGATAATTACATGCCATATTCATGATTTTATATTGTTGTTACATCCAGGCTACACGCATCACCATGAACACCGCCGTAATACTGGACTAGCACAAGCATGACTAGCACAACCCTACTAGACGAACAGCACCATTCCTGCTGAAAATCAGCACCACATTAACCAAAGATTGGAAGTGAAATCAAGCATGTGTGGATCCAAACGCCAGCCCCCGAATCAATAACGACATAGAACAGAGCGAGATCGAAGAACTCACCAGCACCAGGCCGCTGATGCTGTGTCGCTGAGACCTCCAAATATGGCCACCCTGCCTTGTACGGGTTGATTCTTGAGGCCGCACTGCAGATTCACCTCCGCAAGCTCCTCTCACGACAGGCCACCCGCCTCAAAACCATCAATTCGCTAGTCGACTCCGCTGAACGAACCCTCTCACCACGGCAGCCCCCGCCTCCGACGCGTCCATCCGCAATCCCGCCTCAGACGAAGCTCCTCAGCCACTGCTCCCAACGACCAGGAAACCCCCGGGGCTTCCCGCCGGACCACTCGCCGCGGGGGAGTTGATTGAGAGGTGGAAATCGATGCAAGCTCAAGATGTGTCGTCGTTTTGGACGTTAGCGCCGCTTCCTCCAGGCTGCTAGATCAGGACCTGATGCGCGAGAGGCGTGAGCACCGCCTAACACACAAGGGTGCCCAGTTCAAGAAACAGATTTTGGGTAAAATAAATACATATTTAGACAAATAAATGGGACAAATACATAGTACTGGTAATACTAGCAAAAATTGGTTCTCTAACAGGAAAAATAGTATAACTGTGTGGAGAAACTGTATAAAAATGTTCTTACTTTCCTAATATACACAAAAATATTTAAGAAGCTTGTTATGTGTTGTATTCTGGAAGATATGATGAAGCAAGACAAAGATGTATATACGGTAGAAATTTACAACTGGGAAGAACTTAATTGCATATGTTGGCGGTTTGATGCATGAACAGTCTATAAATCTCGTGAGAAACAAAATAAACTACAAATACATCCTGGCATACCAAAAACATCATACATTATGTAAGAAGTATTGTAATAATACATCCTGTTTATACACATGAAAAATTGGTCAAACCACGCAGCATAATTATGATCAAAACCTACAACTGCAGATAACCTACATCCTTTGAATAAAAAATTACATGTGATATACATGATCTCATGGATTTGTTACGTCCATCAAGTGCTTAGGAGAAAACACATAGTATGTAGCAGAAATGCTACATCCATATGAGAAAAGGATGTACTTATTATGCAATTACACCCTACAATATATTTATTAGATAACTTTTACATCCTCCACAAAATATACATTAAACCCCACTGCATATTTATAATGAAAAAATTACAAGTGTATAAGACATACATACAACATAAGAACACATAATATATTATGTAAAAATATACATGTCCTTATGTGCTAGTTACATCCATAATCATGGTTTCCACAACATAAAACTTCAGCGGTTTGGACAAAACAAAATCGAATAACAGTGTTGAGGAATTTCACACAATGAATTACATCAAGCATAGTCTGGCTGGTAAAACATGTATGTAACTATTGCCCCAAATCTACGTGCGGCAGATTAAGCTGGACTAATGGATCGTAAAATGAACCCTAAAAGAACCACCATAGCTAGTACCATATTTTACTACTGTACCAGCGCCACCATGCCTACTAGACCAATACCACCATCCCTACTAGATCAGCACCACCGTGCAGAGTAGACCAACACCGCCGGGCATGCTAGTCCTACACCGCCGTGCATACTACTCCATCACCACCGTGAACAAGAATTGGAGGTGAAATCCAACGCGCATCGAGCAAAAAAGCCAGCGCGAAGCAACAACGGAGGAAAAACGAGCTAGATCGAAGCACTTACCAGAACCACGCCGCCAAATCTCTGTCACCGTCACCTCCCAGCATGTCCACCAGCCTCGTCCGCGTCAATTCGCGAGGCCGCGCCGCCGATTCTCCTTCAACGACTCCTGCCACCCCCGCTGCCGCCTCCGACGCATCGAATTGCGGAGGCGCGGCGGCAAAGGACCCCTCTCACCCAGTTCGCCGTCCGCCTCGGTAGCGACGATCCGTTCGTCCTCGCGGTCGACGGTCCTATCCCACTACCGCAACAGACCAGAAGACCTCTGCCGGCGTTTCCCAACGGACAACTCATCGCCGACGAGACGGATTCGCCCGTGGAGATCGAGCGGGGGGCGTTCATGCGGGCGAGAGAGGGGAGGGGAATGGGGACGAGCTCGAGTAGAACAGTCGAGGAGGAAAGATAGCGTTCGTTTTTTGGACGGATGCGCCGCTGAGTTTAGGGCGTTCGATCTTGATCCGACGCGCGAGAAGAGTGAGCACCGCGTAAGACAAGAATGAGCTCACGCAAGAATTAGATTTCGCGTAATTCTTTTCATCTTTCCTTCTCTATTTTTCTCTTTTCCGTTCTCTTTTTTTCTGCAGCAAAAAGGACCTGGCGCGGTGCAACTAAAAAGCAACGGGATAAAAGGCATGCATTTGGTATATCTGAAAACCGAGAGTAATAACTCACAGGTGGTTTGCAAATGGCTAAGCAATGCAGTGGCTAACATCTTGGATCAACACGTTTATCTTTCCGATTGTCCTAGTCTACAGCAGTCAGCAGATGCATCTCTAGCACGTCATCAATTTTGATCTCAAAGTAATCTGCTAACATATCCCACGGTGTATGCTTTTCTAAGGAAGTTAGTTTTTCATATGCAACCATCTTATCACCAGTCATCGATCCCATAAAGTTAATATGGTCTTAATGTACATTCATGTAAGCAAACCTACATACGCTGCAATGCAGATAAACAAGAGGTCATGTGCACCGAGGTTGTTGATGTTGTTTGCTTGTTTTCTTCCTTTTTCCTTTTGATTTTTTGGCCTGGTTTTCCTCATAAACCAAGGCATCCTCTGTATTTTTTTTCATTTTTTATCTTAATGAAATGAGCACATCACCTGCCTTCTACATACAAACTTGAAGCAACATTGCATCAGTTTTACATCGGATTGGTGGGATGCTTGGTGGGCAGCAAGTTGATGGGATGCTTGGTGGGCTGCAGATTGAGGAGATGCTTAGTGGGCAACGGATTAGGGAATACAACAAACCTAAAGAGAACTTGAATAATAGCCAAACACACATCGGGGAAAGCAATGAATGAGGTATTATCTTTGAGCTTTGATTCATTAACTACCATGGCACATCAGCTTGTCAGAGAAGTGGCAAGGACGTGATAGAAGCAATGACCAGGGTCCAGTCTTTTGGAATTTGTGTGGCTCACTCTTCTAGTCAGGATCATCGATGGGCTATGGGTGTGTGGGCCAGTAATTCAGATCCTGGCCTAGATCTAAAGACTGTATGTATTCGGGTAAGGAAATTCTCGCATACTATGGGCATGTGCCCTAGTTTCCCGGGCAACAAAATTCACACTAGCACTTCTTGCAATTTCACAAAAAATGCAATCTTCTTGATTTGGACTAGTTGAATGTCCGTGCGTTGCTACGGGTATCAAAAATTATAGTAAATCACTATGATCTCTTCATATTTCATATGTTTGTGTTGGTTCAGAGCACCAATGACACTCTAATGTAGTATTTCAATTTATATCGTGTTTCTCCTAGGAAAATGTCGGATAGTTTTTGTAGGAAAGATGGCAATTGCCTAATCTATCCTCCGACTCTTTGAGTACACGCCATGTTTGCATGTGATGGTACATTAAGATGATAGAAAAACGCAAATGAGATGTAGAAACAGCTGTATATATCGTTGTTCCTGCTTTTTGTGTCTCTTCGAGTGTATCATGAAGCCCCAGTTCCATCTCAATGTCATCGTATATATAGTACTTGGAACAAGTAAAGAATTAATAAGGACACATGATGAATCATTGACTTTTTTTGAAGATACATGGGATTGCATGATCTTTCCTGGTGTATGGTGAGTTGGTAAATGCGGATTTCATGGCCAACGTTAGGAGCAAACGTGCAACAACAACTAATGCTGTATTTTTACAACGTTGTCGGTACAACGGGAAAGAGAGGCAGTTTGCTAAAATTAAATTCAAAGGGGGAAAACAGAGTTACAGATTTTTTTTAGTAACTCTGCAGTCAATTAGCCCCAAATAATTCTAAAGCTTTCTTACTCCCTTCTTTTTAATTTACAAGGCATGCACATGGTTTAAGATAAACTGTGATCATCAATTTTCTAAGAAAATAAGATATACATGAACAAATTATATCATAAAAATTTGATACATATTCAAAAGAAGTTTTGAATGATATAAATTTTATGGCGCATAATTCATAATTTGTTGATAAAAATTGATGGTCAAAGTTTATCTTAAACTACGTGTGTGTGTGTCATGTAAACTAAACCGGAGGGAGTACCTTGTACGAATTAACTGCATATATGAAGGACTATCGTGGTTGGAATCATCTCTGGCGGGACATGTGTGCATGAGGATTATTGTGGGACTGCATGAATCTTAGAGATGGCTGAGAGCCCACGATAGCATTGACTGCCCTGCCACTGGCTTGGTCGGTGCCGCGGTGAACACATCCTACTCTGAGGCCACCTAGTACGCATTGTTGAGGTGTGGGCCTACTTGCTAGCTCCTCCTCGCCATCGCGCAGGTGTAGGGGACACTGCGGTCATCACCATTGTCTACCTAAACTTAGATATAGCCTCCTGATGCGGCACGGTGTTGATGTAATTTCACCGTTCAGTTGGGAACCCCAAGAGGAAGGTATGATGAGCACAGCAGGAAGTTTTCCCTCAGTAAGAAACCAAGGTTTGTCGTATCCAGGAAAAAGCCAAACTCCAGAAGGTGATGCTTGCTAGCTTCGCGACAGCTCCGCACAATTTATAAGGCGCCTCGTCCAGTGCTTTCACTAGTGGAAAACAGGGCATCAGTCCCGGTTCGTATGGGCCTTCAGTCCCGGTTGCGCAACCGGGACTAACCAACCGGGACTGATGCCCTATCTTTAGTCCCGGTTGCTATACGAACCGGGACTAAAGAGTGACCACGTGGCAGGGGCCGGGCGGTCGTGGGCGTAGGTCTTTAGTCCCGGTTCGTGTTAAGAACCGGGACTAAAGAGTCCACACGTGGCAGCCTCTCTGCTTCTTTATTTTTCTGGATTTCAATTGTTATTTAGGGGTCTAGGGTTTAGGGTATATTTGTATTTTGCTCCATTCAATTGTTTGATTCATTTCAAACAAGTTTTCTTATATACTTATTCATACAGCATTACAACATAATATATAAAACAATACATATATATAATATATTTGGTTCACCGAGCATATACATGCATACAAGTATATATACAACTTGTTCACACACATAAGATCACGACTTGTGTTTAATTATAAACATTGTCTAATCGAAACCGGCATGAAATTCACCCTTTGGGTTAATGACATGTTCAAGCAGAAATCCGGCTAATTCCTCTTGAATTCCTACTACGCGTTCAGTCGGTGAGAGCAGTTTCCGCTTTGCTTCGAACTACGAAGAAGAAGAACAATATGAATATGAATCATCATAACAAAATTGATGCCAATAAAATGAATTTGTCAGTATATTATTTACTTACTGTTTGAAAATCAATTCCTTCAGTGACCTGTGCACGAAGGTTCTCGCAAGTATAGTATGCACATAGATTAGTTCCCGAAGGCTGCCTCGCACACTTTACGAGAATAGATTTTAGTCAGTGACATATCAAGATTGATATACTTAATGGTATTTGAAACTAGAATTAAAGGGATGTGTGGACCTAGCTCGTACGACTTACCTCGATCTGACGGTAAATTAGCTCAGTTTTCCATTCACCTTTAACTATGCGTATAAACCGTTTCCAAACATTGCCGAGCAAAGAAAATAAATAGATGAGTTATAGATGAACGAAAGAGACCGATATAATGCCATAATGATTAAAATTACCTATCCATCACATCAAGGATGCTTTGGTATTCATTAAGTGGTTTATCCATCGAGTCAAAGATTTGAACCCTTCCATAGTCAGGTTCAATCTTTAGCAAAATCCAATGGTAACTGCGTGCAAGTTTAATTATGTAAGTTAATAAACTCATCAATTACACTTATAACATCGAGTAAGGAAAAGTAACTGTGTATAAGATAGTAACACTCACCTGATGTTGTACGGAAAGAGTATTCTAGCTCGGTATTCCTGCGTAAGTAGGAACTCTAGCAAGTTATCCTCCGTCTCCTTGCGATTCCTTTGTATCATCGCTCCGTTAACTCGGTTTGGATCAATGAATCCAAGTTGGAGGTCATTCCTTTTCTTAGATTCCATACTCTTCATTCTGCATAATAAACAGCGTAGTGAGGAAAATTACATGCAAAGAACGAGTTGAGCTAGAGACTTATAGAAATAATGAATCACTTACAGAACATAGGCACTGACGAGAGATTTGTCGAGCGCGTCTTGATTGAATAGCTGAAAGAATTCATCAAACTCAATATGCACCAAGTCTTGACCTAAGAAATGGTCCTTTGTGATTTGCATAAGGAGAAAATCTTGCGTGCCCTTTGCGGCTTGCAGGTACCACTTATGCAATTATCGCATTTGCGTTGGTAGATTCATTTCAATCTCAGGTGGGACCAGACTCTTCCCCTTTTCATATTGCCGTGCTATAGGCGCCTTTGGGGTGATACCTTCATCTAGCAATTGAGAAAGAGTCAAACCAGCTTCTTTAGCAAAGTCGGCGGGATTGGGTTGAGCAACACTCCCACCAGCATCACTAGCAAAGACCTTTAGCGGGGAGATTGATTTTTTGGTCTGTGCTCCAAGCTGGGCAACGTCTCTTTTCCCTCTTGCAGTTACGCTTGTCTTATTAACTTCTTTTTTGCATCTACCTGCTTATCCAAACAACGCTTGTAGTCATCTGGCTTACGCAATTCATATTGCGAAGGTTGGGTAAGCATATCAAAGGCCCACTCCTTCTGTTCCAGAGTATATACCTGCTTCGGTGTAGGGGTCGGGCGTAGGGCTGCGAGCTTCCTTTTCACTTTGGCTCTGTCCTCCGCCTCAATTTCTTCAGCAGTCTTCTCGATAGGAGGAGGCGGCACCGCCTTAGCTATCTTGGCCCGTTTCTTCGGAGAGACATTGCTAGTGGACATAGCAGCGGACTTGCCACAACTCTGGGACTTACGAGTGGGCTGAGGCGGCGGAGGTGGCGGAGGCGGCTGACATTGAGGTGGAGATCGATGTGGACTCGGGGTATGGTGGTAGTCGTCCCTGTCGTCGTCGGGAGGTGGTGAATTGCGAGGACTAGGAGGAGAGGGTGGCCGCCTTGGCGCCGAGCCTGGAAACACGATGTGTTTCTTATCCCAAAGAATTATACCACCCAATACTTCTCCCAGTTTTTCCTCCTCTTCAGGTCCAGCGACGTCAAGAAGGAGGGACTCATCTGCATTATATAAGTACATATCAAACGCAAATCAAATATACAATTTCTATTTCTATCTCTAATTTTAGTTTGATAAGTAAGAATAAGTTAACAAAACTTTAGTCCCGGCTGGTGGGTACTTCTATCGGTATTTCTATCTCTATTTCTATCGGTATTTCTATTGTTCTATCTCTATCTCTATTTCTATTTCTATGTTAGCTATGTCTACTTCTATTTTTATTTTTAATTCTAACATTTCTATTTCTAATAGCATTTCTATTTCTAATAAAATCTAACATAAATAAAACCTATATAGCATTTCTATTTTTACCTCTATCGGTATTTCTATCTCTATTTCTATCTCTATTTCTATCGGTATTTCTATTTTTCTATCTCTATCTCTATTTCTATTTTATTTATGTCTACTTCTATTTTTATTTTTAATTCTAACATTTCTATTTGTAATAGCATTTCTATTTCTAATAAAATCTAACATAAATAAAATCTATATAGCATTTCTATTTTTACCTCTATCGGTATTTCTATCGGTATTTCTATTTTTCTATCTCTATCTCTATTTCTATTTCTATGTTAGCTATGTCTACTTCTATTTTTATTTTTAATTCTAACATTTCTATTTCTAATAGCATTTCTATTTCTAATAAAATCTAACATAAATAAAATCAAATAAACATCTAATAAAATCTAACATAAATAAAATCTAATAGCTATGTCTATCTATATAGCATTTCTATTTTTACCTCTATCTATAAAATCTAATAAAATCTAACATAAATAAAATCAAATAAACATCTAATAATTGCTCCCATAAAAAAATCACAAATCTCTCT
Organism: Dactylis glomerata; assembly: GCA_007115705.1. Classification (NCBI taxonomy): domain Eukaryota; kingdom Viridiplantae; phylum Streptophyta; class Magnoliopsida; order Poales; family Poaceae; genus Dactylis; species Dactylis glomerata. The sequence goes on along the minus strand of QXEO01000542.1, from coordinate 2,803,410 downwards.
ACTTCTAGAGCAATAAATGAGCTAAATTACCAATGAAAGACAAAAGCACAAAATTCCTCACCTTTTAGTCCACTTAGATTGAAGTGGGGACATCAATTTGTGACAAAAAATGGTGATCAAAGAGGATGAACTCGAGTTGCATGAAGAACACTGAGAGTGGAGAGTGGGAGTGCCTGGCTCGGGGAGGAAGAAGGAGCTGCTTTTATACAGGGAAGTCATTAGTCCCGGTTTGTAATACCAACCGGGACTAAAGGCTCACTCTTTAGTCCCGGTTGGTGTTACCATCCGGGACTAATGAGTCTGACAACGGTCGGATTCGACCCCAGAGTCATTAGTCCCGGTTCATATTACGAACCGGGACTATAGGTTTAAAACGAACCGGGACTAATGAGGTCTGCGGTCTGGCGGCCGAAAAAGCGGTGGGGCCCTGGGCATCAGTCCCGGTTCAGACAGCAACCGGGACTAATGCCCAGGAATATTAGGCCGGTTTTCTACTAGTGTTTGCTTTGTCAGCTGCAACGCAGAACCTGCACACAACATAACCAAATACTTTGCTCCCAACTTGCGATGAGGTTGTCAATCTCACCGATTTGCTGTAAACAAAGGTATGAGCGTATCGAGTGGAAAGCAATAGTAGTATGCGAGAAAGTAAACAGTGCGAGTAAAGTAAACAGGTGATAGCAATATAAAGGAAATTGGACCGGGGTCCATAGTTCACTAGTGGTGTCTCTCCATAAGATAAATAGCACATGCTGGGTAAACAAATTACAGTTGGGCAATTGATAGAATAAAGATAACGTGCATATGTCACGAGGATCACTATGAGATTTACTCTGGGCATTACAATAAGATACATAGACCGCCATGCAACTGCATCTATAACTAATAATCCACTCACGGGGATATCGTCCGAACACCACATGAGTATTAAGTTGCGAACAATAGATAACTGCATTAAGCAAAGTGTGTAATGTAAACAAAGCATATGCCCTTGGACATAAGAATGTTGTTTTCTCCCTAGTGGCAACAGCACATCTACAACCTTAGAGGTTTCTGTCACCCCCCCCCCAGATTAAATAGAGGCATGAACCCAACTATCGAGCATAAATACCCCCTCTTGGAGTCACTAGTATCTACTTGGCCAAGATAGCTACTAACAACGGAGAGCATGCAAGATCATAAACAACATAGATATAACATAAGATATATGATTCAGCACATCAACTCAACATAACACCAATATTCATCGGATCCCAACAAACACAACATGTAGAATTACATAATGGTGATCTCGATCATGTAAGGCAGCTCACGAGATCTAAACATGAAGCACATGGTGGAGAAGACAACCATCTAGCTACTGCTATGGACCCATAGTCCAAGGTAGACTACTCACTCATCGCGCCGAAGGCAAGCATGGCGATGAAGAAGACCTCCGGTGGCGATTCCCCTCTCCGATAGGGTGCCGGGAAGAGCTTCTGGACCCTCCCGATCTCGGGTCGACTACGGTGGTGGATCGCGATATGTTTCTGGAAAATTGATCGGGTATTTTAGGTTTTTCCCGTTGGGGGGTCTTTATAGGCGAAGGGGCGGCGTCAGAAGTGGACCAGGCTGGTCACACACATAGGGGGCGCGGCCAGGGCCTGGGCCACGCCGCCCTATTGTGTGGCCGGCTCGTGGCCCCTCTCCGTCTCCCCTTCAGTTCTCTAGAAGCTTTGGTAAATTTCTGGATGTTTGACTTTTGTTTCGTCCAATTCCGAGAATATTTCTTGTGTAACTTTTCTGAAACACAAAAACAGCAGAAAACAGGGAACTGGCACTATGGCATCTTGTTAATAGGTTAGTTCCGGAAAATGCATAAAAATGCCACGAAGTGTAACGAAACACTAAGTAAATGGTGTAAAAACAAGCATGGAGCATCAAAAATTATAGATACGTTTGAGACGTATCAGCATCCCCAAGCTTAACTCCTGCTCGTCCTCGAGTAGGTAAGTGACAACAAAGAAATAATTTTTGAGGTGACATGCACCTACATAATCTTGATCATCTATGTAAAGCATTGAGTGCTGGGATCAAAAGAACTTAAAACATGGGCATGAAAGATATAATCTTGATAGAAGAAACTTAGCAACCATGTTATAACATAAAAAAGAACACAACCGAAAGATCATGAGAATGAAACAATGAAAGTCAAACGTGTGTTCAAATCATATGGAAAAATATACAAATGGTTTTCAGCTTGTCCTTCATGAGAGAGCAAAACATAAATGCATAGGACACCTTCAAGTTTAAGAGGGCAACTAGATACAAATAATTTAAGAACAAGTGAAACCAACATCATGAATCAATCAATGAAAACTTTGGGACAATGCACATTATACTCAGAATGACAACTATGCTCTCTTAGATGGTGCATAAAGATAGAAGGTGGTGACTCAACATAAAAGTAAAAGAAAGGCCCTTCGCAGAGGGAAGCAGTGATTAAACATGTGCTAGAGCTTTTCATTTGTAAAACAGAGATAAAAATTTATTTTGAGAGGTGGTTGTTTCATATCAACGACTGGCAATGGGGACTTGATATCTTCCATAATAAACAATTGAGAGCGGTTCCGAGTTCTTTGAAAATTTGGCACATTGGTGCTCTTTTATAAAGCTTTGGCACTCCTCCCCACCTTTTTTCCTTTCTCAAACCACGGCTAACCAATTCCATCAGGTGCCCACCAACTTTCACTTACCATGGAGGAGTGCTCTTTTTTTTAGAATTAGATTACAATGGTTTGACCAGCTCCCTTGCAAAATTAATGACGAGTAGATGAAGCTGCCTAGTCGAGGGGTACTTAATTTAATATGGAAGATAGCAATTCCGACCACTACGTCCCCATGAGCTAAAAATAGTGGCACAAAATGAGAAGTAGTTGAAAGTTTTGAAAGGTAGCACATGAAAATTTACTTGGAATGGCTTGCAAATACCATGCATAGGAATTTATAGTGGACTCTTTGGTAGACTTGGTTTTTAGGAGTTGGATGCACGTGTAGAGCTCATACTCAATACAAAACGATGGCTAGCAAAAGACTGGGAGCGACCAACTAAGAGAGCAATAACGGCGATAATCATGCATAGCGACAAAGCAACATTAACAGAAGCATAAGATGGCATCAAAAGTCAAAAACTAAATGATCATAGAGGCTTATGGCGACTTTGTATGAGTCTAACATGTGTGAGCATGCGCCAAGTCAACCCAAATAAAGCATCAAAGGAGAAAACCAAATTAATGCTTCCAAATAATAAAAACAATGCATGATTTTTTTCAAATGCTCATTAAGCAATCTCAGTCATTTGAGACAAGTCATGCTACAGCAAAACCACTAAGCATACTATCAAAAAGACATCAAGCACGACATGCAAAAGCCTAGGCCGCAGTCTAAACAAGCTCCTTTTTGTACCACTTTTTTACATAAATTTTTTTCTCTTTTCCAACACCATTCGAACCTTTTTTGAAACAACTCTTTTGATGAAAACCAACATGGACCAGAGGTCAAAATACACCTTGATGCAAAGATATAAGAAGATCTAAACAAAAATCAAGGCGAAAAATGAAAGCTAAATGCAGTAGCAGAAAAAGAGAACACTCGTTGAACGATAAGCGTGAAAAATGGAGTGTTCTTGGCAAATGAAAAGCAAGGCAATGTCGTGGTTTCGTCAACAGATCTACCATAGGGGTAGGTGTATGGCGGTTTGTGGAAGGGGGTGAACACGGCGGAGCGATCCGGGACGGTGGCAGCACGAGTTTACCCAGCTTCAGATCCCGCAACGGTGGCGAGACCCTACGTGCTACTATAATTCACTATATGGCAACAAGTGCTCGGTTACAATGATGAGGTTTGGTTGTTCCGCTATGCGATTGGCCGTATGACTAAGTTGTGCCTCAAGGGCTTCTCCACGCCGGCTTATAAAGGCGCCTGGCGTGGGCTACACGATGGTACCGGAGCGGATACAACTTGGAGTCCTAGACTAAGTCCTATGCGTGTACTACAAGGTAACCCGCCATGGGCCTGTCTGGGGATCCGCCATGAGCTCCTACATCCAATACCGCCATGGTCTTTCCAGCAACTGGGCCGCCCGGTAGGCAATCCGCCATACCACCCTGATGGGCCACCCTGGCTTGCTGGTTTAGGACTACGTCACTGGTATACCTATTTGGTATATCCCCAACAGTAGCCCCCAGGGAACTTCAAGATCGCCATTGTAATATCCCAGCATTTAGGACAAAATGAAGGGTAGATTTAGGACTATTGTGCATTCATGCATCCTAAAACCTGAGTAAATTTTTCGCAAAAGAAAAGAAAACCTGGGAGAGTGAACTTCTTTCAAAGCATCTTTAGAATTAGAGGTGTTTTGATTGTTAAGAGTTTGCTATGATCTCTTGGTGATATTGTTAAGTGAGTTTAGAAATTAAAATGATTGTTGAATTATCTCAAATTTGAATATTCAATAATTAATAAAGAAATAATTTAATTATACATTAAATGCATAATAGAAATGGAAATAGAATATAAAACAAGTAGAAATAGTACTTTATTGATATTATACATCAATACAATGTCTTTACATATTTATTACATAAAAAGAAGATTACATCAAAAATAAACAAAAATAAACCTAAAACTAAACTATATCTAATAATCTTCATGGAGATTATCTTCTAGATCTTCATAAGATGTAACCTGCAAAAAACAAAGCACTAAGAAGTAAAGCAAAAGATTAGGAGTTAGAGATTTTACTCTCAGACAAGGTGGCATGGCAGGGCAGTGCCTGCGCGGCCAGCCAGAGGCTACCTGGGGAGGTCTTCACCAAGACGCACCGGCGAGCTCACACCAAGCACAAGCACCGGAGTTAGCTCAGCAAGCTCCAGCTCGGTGAAGCACAGCAGCAGGGGTGCTCAAAGGCGACAGATTCCGAGGGGAGAGATCACCCCGATCTCCTCGGGGAGGAAGCAGTCGGCCAATCCACTCGGAGGAGCTGGTAGGGGACGCGGAGGTGAGCGTTTCGCCCAAGGTGGCGACGGCGGAGGTCGTCGGAGTCGGCTGGAATGGCCAGGCGACGGCGGCGGCGATCCAGATCGCCAGCGAGCTCGAGAGGGTGAGGGCAGAGCGAGTGAGGGCTGGGCTGGGTCGGTTGACCGACCCAGACCCGAGCTGGTTGGCTTAGCCAAGCCGAGTGGGCCGGATGGGCCAGCAGGCCGGTTGGGCCAGCAGGCCAGTTGGGCCAAACAGGCCTTAGCAAATTGTTTTAAATCAAAATTTCCAATTTAAATTCAAATGCTATTCCTTTTTGAATTCAAACCAAAAATTTAAAAAATTCAAATAACATTAATAAAACACTCTCTTATTCTTTATTGAAATAAACATTAAAATAAATTCAAATCTCTGAATTATTCTTTTAAAAATATTTTAAAGCTTTTAAATTCTATTTTCAAAAACCTTAATTATTACCTATATTATCAAAATTAAATTTCTTCGTTAAAATTTAAACCTTTTCCTTTTCAAATAACTCAACCAAAGTTTTATAACTTAAACTTTACTTTCAAACCTTTACTTAATTGTCTCAACACTTCAATAGGGTAAAACACACAAATACAATTTGTGTTTCTAGAAACTCTTTAAACCCTAGAAAGTCTTGGGTAAAACACACAAATAAAACCTATGTTTTTAGAAAATCTTTAAACCTAGAAAGTGGGTAAAACACACAAATAAGAAAACCAAGTTCATAACTCACCATGCATAGCATATCATTGTGCATAGCATCCAATTGTTTCTTGAAACATTGTCCTTACCGGACAATGCTTGGTTTTCTGTAGAACAAGGAGATCAGGAGCATTGCCAAGTATCCGACTCCATTACCTTTCAGTCACAAGGCAAGTTTATCTTGCTCATATCTCTTGAATGCACTGGTTTTGAAACTTCTTTCAATGTGTTGACTTCAAACTCTAACATTTCAAAAGGGATGGAAAACCTATTTTCATAAGTAATATGACTAGTGGTTATCGACCAGTGGTGATAACCTTGGAAGGCTGGCAGGTGGAACCACGGTAAGATTGTGGTGGTGGAGGTTCCACTTGCACAGGAAAGTAAACCTAGGGTTAACTACCAATGCCAAAGTTATTCTAGCGCCGTAAAAACCGTGTCATCCAGGAGACTTGGAAGGGGACGGGAAAGTCAGCTGTATCTTCTCTCGTTCGCATGTCAACGGGCAGCCAGTTGCCAGTCGCAGTAGATCTTGCGAGACTACTTGCATATGGGTGGGACACCTCAGTTCTCACGGCACTGGTGTCTATGATGGTCCGCAAGGGACGCCTAGGTACTTCATCGTTGGGGGTGAATATCAGGGGCACAACCTGCTTGCGTGAATTGGGTGGGCATGCGTTGTGCAGAGAAGGCAGTGATTGGCTTGGATCAATGACTGGGCCCCACACCATGGAAGTGTGGACGGGAATGTACGCCCGGTTGTGCAGCAAGGCTTTGATCTCTTTTGGAAGGACACACCTCTGCAGAGTGTAAAAGGATGTCACATGTTACCCCTTGTTCCGGGAAGGAGCTGCGAACGCCGCAGGAAAGGTGCTCTCAAGGCACTACTACCTGTGTTGGCTGTTGGGCATAGTTTTCTAAAGTAAAAGCAACCTTTCAAGAAAACATTATTAAAACTTGCATAGGCCTATGACTCTTTTGGGTCTGTGGCTGTAAATAGTGCATATCACACACCTTCTTTCTAAAGAAACTTGCTGGGTAACGCTCGTTACTCACCCCAATCTCTTAAACCCTTGCTAGACTATGAAGAGCTCGACGAAGCCACTCTGAACGAAATCGAAGGCCAGCAGGACATCTTCTACGAGGAGCCAGATCTCTCTTGCGGCATCGAAGACATGGATTACTTCATTCGCTATGGAGCATCCTCCGGCGAGGAGTCAGAGTGAAGTAATACTAACTAATAGGATAGTACTGTTGCCGAGGAACCGAGCAACTGTAGATTTTAAATAAGTTGTTGAGTTCTTCTCCTGTTTAATTATTTGAAGCTTTTCAGTTGTTGTAAACACTAAGCACTTGAAGTGTTCTTTTATGAGGAGCATTTCGTTATCATCACGCTTTGGTCTGTAATAATATGTGAATCAGTTTGTATTTGGGCCCGCAATGTTTCTGTTGTACCATTCTGAGGGATGTAATATTTGTGGAGGCTTGTTCCGCAAGTGTTATATCAACGACTTGCATACTACAACATGCAGTGGTATGTTGGGTCACCGCAGCTGGTATCAGAGCAATTGCTTTGACCTTAGGTTGGAAACCTAGTAAAGGGATAGAACCTGTAGGAGTCTAGTAGCAACGGTAAAGAGTTCTCTAAATCTATGATGGTTATTCACTTGGGAATAACTTAGTCATACTTTTAGTGTTACAATTCTTTATTATGATGCATCATACTAATTCACTATCTTATTCTTGTAACAGCTACTATGGCATCGAGAATTCCAGCGCGTACCGTTTGGTCACAGAGAAAGACTCTGGAAGACTATGAGGGAACCTTGACTGAGCAGTTAGGGTCATTACTACGGGCTTTTGGACTCAGCACCGACATCCCTGTTAAGACCTATACTTACAAGGATGACAGGACTATGGTTAAGTACCGTGTCATGATCATGCTACCGGATGGACTAGCACCTAGTACAGTTCAGCCTTCCGGAGAGGGAAGAGGTGAGACTGCAGCTTATCACGAGGCAGTCGTGAGAGCTATTGCGACTATCAGGGAGTATAGAGCGGTGGAGTTAGCAGGTACCACTTTTACCGCTATTCCTCATGACTCACTGATGGATGAGCCGGGAATGGATCACGATGTTCTGGTGAAGAAGAAGCCAAAGTTAGCAGCCAGACTTCTTGATAGGTATAGGAAGATGGTAGGATCACTGTATAACACTCACCAGGTCATTGTGGAGGATAAGGCGGAGATGCTTGATGACCTCACAGACACTACTAGGAGGCAGGAGCGAGCACAGTTGACTAGGCAGGAGTCGGAGGGATCTCATTTCTCACCGGTTGTGGGAAAGCACAGTTACCCGACACAGCCTGGGCCTTCCAGGTACTCACTCACTCCCGAGCCTATACATTACCCAGTTATCACTTCTAGTATGGAGGCACAGCAGGGTCTCAAGGGGGTCTCGGAGTCCGAGCTTCCTATTGAGAACTCTGATGGTTGGAGGTTTGACTGGCTGGGAGACGGCCAGCAGTATACCAGCTCATATGGAGGGACAGCTCACGCAGCAGGAGGTGGCGATGCTGTAGTCACTCCTGTTGTATCTGTTGAGGAGGAGGATCCGATGGAGGTTCAGTTTGAGAGCCAGGAGCCAGTTGAGACACCTATGGAGCAGGAAGCACCGTTTGATCACACCTACTGCACGGAGAGTGTGTGTTATGGAGAGGCGGAGCCTTTTCCTACTATGTCCGCTCACGAGACCAGGGTGTACTTTGAGAGCTACCTCGGACTGAATGGACTAGTGTTGAGTGATACCTCTACGATGGACACATCTGACTCGGACTATGTTCCGGGTGGTAGACCGTTTGTTCCCGAGACAGTGCGCCGGACTACACGCCAGCACGGGTGGACTCCGGGTATGTACTATGAGCCGTGAAACCGGGACGGGATGTCAAGACCAAGACAGAAGCTTAGTTGTATCTGTGAATGCAGCTAGTGCTAGTAGTATGTTGATGTAATAAGAGAGACGGTAGAACTATCCAGTCTCGATCTATGAGTGTACTCTACGTGTGAGAGTATGTGTTGTAATAAAGACCTTGTATCAGTTTGTATGAGATGTATAATATGTACTTATATTTGGTTTTCTTGCGATCTTCCATTTGGATTTGGATTTCTGTTTTCCATTGTGTGACTAGTTCTGAGCATGAAGTGAAGCTCAGAAAACATGGGCATGGTGTAATTATGAGATCTTCGCTTTATGTTACAGGACTAGAGGGGATATGGATACGGGTTTAGCTGCCGATGCTGAGGAACAACGCTTGGCACAAGAAGCTCAAACTAAAGCAATGAATGACCAGCAGGCAGAAATGGAAGCCAAAGCAAAGGCAGATTAAGAAAATCAAGCTCATTTACCACCACCACCGTTCAGGCCTTTGGCGGAGCAAAGCTTCATGCAGTATATGCAGTTCATGCAAGAGACACAGAACAAATTTATGCAAGAGCTCATGGGTCATGTTGGGGCCGGAAGGGTTCCAGAGGCAAGGGGGGTAAGTCTTTCTGACTTCCTCAATGCAAAACCACTTCCCTTTGCTTCCGTAGTTGAACCAATGGATGCGGAAGATTGGCTTATGGATACCGAGAGAAAACTTAAGGCGGTGGGAGCCAATGACGAGGAGAAGGTTCGTTATGCTGTACACCTTCTATCTGGACCAGCCGCAGCATGGTGGGACAACGAAGTGACACTCCAACTTCCGGAGAAGGTATTCTCTTGGGAAGAGTTCAAAGAAAAATTCCGTACCTTCCATGTACCAGAAAGTGTGGTTGAGCTCAAGAGAAGGGAGTTTGAAGATCTAACACAGGGGAGTGCAACAATGATGGCATACATCAAGGAGTTCACTAGACTATCTCGTTACGCAAGTGACGAGGTGAGTACGGATAGCAAGAGGGTGAAAAGATTTCTCAGGGGACTGGATCCATACGCGGCAATGCAGATGAAGTTGACAAAGCCACGTAATTTCCAAGAATTGATGGATACAGCTATCACCTGGGAGAATGATTATAAGTTGGTCCAGATGAGCCGACTTAAGAGGGCCAAGACAGAGGCCAAGAGGGTGCAACCAACCCGTAGTACTCCAAACCTGAGTTTCAAACCCAGGGTTAGAACAGGAGGAGCTCCACCCAATCAAAAGGTATTCACACCAAAAGAGCAGATCATCTATCACAAGTGTGGACTTCTAGGTCATATGAAGAATGAATGCAGAAAGCCGAGAATTATCTGTTTTGCTTGCGGGAAGGAAGGGCATATCCGTCCAGATTGTCCAAATAAACCTGCTGGTGGATGGCCGGATAACCGTGGAGGCAAGACAGGAGGAGGTGGCCGACCTACATCTGGAGGTGGCAGTAGCAGCAAGAATGGGAATGGAAAAAGAGGCCGGAATTTTGGGAGATTGAATTGCACATCCCTGGAGGAAGCTAACAATTCAGAAACGGCGGTCATAGGTACGCTCAGCATCCTTACTCATCCCGGCAAAGTTCTTTTCGATACCGGTGCCACTACATCATTCATTTCCAAAGATTTTGTCGAAAAATATGGGTTAAGGTGTCAGGTGATAGCTCATCCTATGACTGTTGTGACGGCCGGGGGTAAACTTTTAGTATCCCAATTCAAACCAGACCAGGTCATTACGATCTGCGACTGTCCTTACTTTGCCGATCTCTATGTTCTTCCACTAAAAAGAATTGAAGTTGTTCTGGGTATGGATTGGATGTCCGATCACGGAGCACATATTGATTGTGAAGAGAAGACTGTGTCAATCTGAAAGCCTGGAGGTGGAAGAATTACTTATCAAGCAGATAAGAATACCCATGTGGAGATTGGAATTCAACTCAATTCTCTGAAAGAGACCAAGTTAGAAGATATTCCAGTGGTTAATGAGTTCATGGATGTATTTCCCCAAGAATTACCAGGAATGCCACCGGATCGGGAAATTGAATTCACTATTGACCTGAAGCCAGGTACATCACCAATTTCTCAAGCACCCTATAAAATGGGTCCTAAAGAGTTGAAAGAGCTGAAAGAGCAACTAGATGAGTTGGAAAGTAAAGGATTCATCCAGGAAAGTATATCACCTTGGGGTTCGCCAGTCATATTTGTTGATAAAAGAGATGGAGGCAGAAGAATGTGTGGAGATTTCAGGAATTTGAACAATGTCACTATCAAGAACAAGTACCCTTTGCCAAGAATTCAAGATCTGTTTGATCAAGTTCATGGAGCTGGGGTTTTCTCAAAAATTGATCTGAGATCTGGTTATCATCAAATAAAGATCAAGCCAGAAGATGTACCAAAGACTGCATTTGTCTCAAGGTATGGTCATCATGAATACTTAGTTGTTCCTTTTGGTTTGACCAATGCTCCGGCAATTTTCATGAACTTGATGAACAAGATTTTCATGCCATATCTGGACAAGTTTGTGATAGTATTCATCGATGATATATTGATTTACTCCAAGAATAAAGAGGATCATGCTAAACATCTCAGAATAGCACTGCAAGTGTTAAGGGATCATCAGCTGTATGCTAAATTCAGCAAGTGTGAATTTTGGCTGGATCAAGTAGAATTCCTCGGTCATGTCATTAGCAAGGAAGGGATTGTCGTAAATCCAAGCAAAGTTCAGTCAGTTTTGGATTGGCAAGCACCAACCAATGTGAAGGAGATAAGAGGTTTTCTAGGAATGGCCGGTTACTATCGAAGATTCATTGAAGGATTCTCGAGGATAGCAGGACCGTTGACCAAATTGTTAAGGAAAAACACTCCATTTGAATGGTCTGAAAAGTGTGAAGAGAGTTTTCAAGAGTTGAAAAGGAGACTCACATCAGCACCTATCTTAGCAGTACCAGAATCTGGAAAAGATTATACAGTTTACTGCGATGCATCCAAGAATGGATTGGGCTGTGTTCTGATGCAAGACCGAAAGGTAATTGCTTATGGTTCAAGACAACTCAAGCCACATGAAGTCAACTACCCAACACATGACCTTGAATTAGCAGCAGTGGTTTTTGCACTCAAGCAATGGAGGCAGTTTCTCTATGGAGCCAAATGTGAGCTTTACACCGATCACAAGAGTCTTAAATACTTCTTTACTCAGAAGGAGTTGAACATGAGGCAGAAAAGATGGCTAGAGTTGATCAAGGATTATGATCTTACTATTAACTATACTCCTGGAAAGGCTAATGTGGTAGCCGATGCATTAAGCCGGAAGAGCACAGAAACACAGTTGATGGACAGAGAACTTCCGGAGGAATTGCTTAAGGACCTAGAAAGACTTGAAATTCAATGTCTAAAGGTCAAATCTTTGGGAAGTATTCACACTATTAGAGTGATGGAGGAAAGACAAAGTGATTTGAAATACACTATAATCAGAAGACAAGGTGAAGATCCTTTCATCACTGAAGAAATCCGCAGGATTGAAGAGGGGAGACCATCTGAATTCCGTTTGGGTGATTTTGATTCACTATGGTTCCAGAATAGAATCTGTGTGCCAGATATACCAGAGATCAAGGGACTGATTCTCAAGGAGGCCCATGAGACACCATACTCCATCCATCCGGGAAGTACAAAGATGTACATGGATCTCAAGGAGTTGTTCTGGTGGAATAACATGAAGCGGGACATAGCCAAGTACGTAGCAGAGTGCCACACCTGTCAAAGAGTCAAGGCAGAGCATCAAAGTCCAGCAGGGTTACTTCAACCTTTGGACATCCCGGAATGGATATGGGAGGAAATCGGAATGGACTTTATTACCGGGTTACCTTTAACCAAGAGGCACAAGGATATGATCTGGGTAATAGTGGATCGACTCACCAAAAGTGCACATTTCTTGCCTGTGAACCAAAAAGATAGTGCAGAAAAGCTGGTGGAGATCTATGTAAAAGAGATAGTCAGCAAGCATGGAGTACCCAAAAAGATCGTCTCTGATAGAGGGTCTATTTTTACATCCACATTCTGGAGAGATCTTCATACAGCACTGGGATCACAGTTGGATTTCAGCACTGCTTATCATCCTCAAACTGGAGGGCAAACTGAAAGAACAATTCAAATCTTGGAGGATATGCTATGGGCATGTGCTCTAGATTTTGGAGGTTCGTGGGATGAGCACTTGCCATTAGCAGAGTTCTCTTACAACAACAGCTACCAAAGCAGTTTGAAAGCAGCACCATTTGAAGTACTATATGGACGTAAGTGTAGATCTCCAATATGTTGGTTTGAACCTGGAAGCAACCGTGAATTCGAAACAGATTTCATCCAGGAGAAGCAAGGCATCATTGATACCATCCGAGATCGTTTGAAGATAGCTCAAAGCCGACAAAAGAGTTATGCGGATCAAAAGAGGCGGACATGGGAACCCAAAGTGGGGGATTTGGTCTATCTGAAGGTTAGTCCCATGAAAGGAGTCAAGAGATTCGGTATTAAGGGGATGTTAAGCCCAAGATACATTGGACCATTCAAGATTCTGAGTCAAAATCGAAGTGTTGCTTTTGAATTGGAGCTTCCAACGAAATTGAAGCAAGTTCACAATGTTTTCCATGTTTCCCAACTTCGGAAATGTCTGAAAGCACCTGAAGACTCTGTTACACATGATGACCTAGATCTTCAAGCGGACTTGACTTATGAGGAGAAGCCAATAAAGATCTTAGAAGAGAACTGGAAGAGGCTTCGAAACCGTGCAATCAAATTTTGTAAAGTACAATGGAATCATCACTCCGAAAGGGAAGCAACTTGGGAGAAAGAAGAGGATTTGAGACAAGCATATCCAGAACTATTCAGGTACACAAAGTCTTAACTTCGGGACGAAGTTCTGATAAGGGGAGAAGACTGTAATATCCCAGTATTTAGGACAAAACGAAGGGTAGATTTAGGACTATTGTGCATTCATGCATCCTAAAACCTGAGTAAATTTTTTGCAAAAGAAAAGAAAACCTGGGAGAGTGAACTTCTTTCAAAGCATCTTTAGAATTAGAGGTGTTTTGATTGCTAAGAGTTTGCTATAATCTCTTGATGATATTGTTAAGTGAGTTTAGAAATTAAAATGATTGTTGAATTATCTCAAATTTGAATATTCAATAATTAATAAAGAAATAATTCAATTATACATTAAATGAATAATAGAAATGGAAATAGAATATAAAACAAGTAGAAATAGTACTTTATTGATATTATACATTAATACAATGTCTTTACATATTTATTACATAAAAAAGAAGATTACATCAAAAATAAACAAAAATAAACCTAAAACTAAACTATATCTAATAATCTTCATGGAAATTATCTTCTGGATCTTCATAAGATGTAACCTGCAAAAAACAAAGCACTAAGAAGTAAAGCAAAAGATTAGGAGTTAGAGATTTTACTCTCAGACTAGGGCAAACAATTTTGCCATTGCATCATCGAGTGTATTTAATCAAGTGAGCATCTGTTCTTTTACCAATCACTGGGGGTACAAAGTATATGGGTGCATAGCAAATGCACAGCACGGCCAGGGAAAGGATTAGATCAAGCCTGTAGAGCAAGCAGAGTAGCTACTTACAAGCAGCATAGTCACCATGGCTGGGCTGTGGTGTTGTCACCACCACAGCAACCCAGTGAGCTGCGGGTCGACTAGATGAGCATCACCAGGTGAAGCAGCTCACATTCGAAACCAACAGGGAAACCACACAAAGAACATCACTGTTCTTCCACAGCACCATCAATACATCAGAAAACAAACAGCAAACACCATGGAGACCAACTGAAGCTCAAGATCAAGCTCAGGTGGAGAAGAACCAGCAGCCCATCTCAGGAGGAGAAGGACAAGTAGCAGCCAGGAGCAAGTCTAGGAGGTGAAGGACAAGCTAGCAGTCGAGCCAGGAGGAGTAAGCAAGCCAGAAGCAAGCTACCACCAACAGTAAGCAACAGAAGCTATACACAACACCATTACTGCACCACTCCAGGAAACATGTAGATGCTTGCACATCATATCACTGCTTGAGCTTGTGTCAGTCATGTGTTGATTCTAGGAAAAGCCCTCAGTTATGCAAAGATATGCTTTGCATAACTCATCATTGGGTTCACAAAAATATTCAGTAAATCAGAAACAAAACCAACACCTAAGCCTCAGCTTGTGCTTCATTGGCATTCATTGTGAAGTAACAGATGAACCTACACAGGGCAGGCTTGAGCTGGGCACATGTCCTGTAGGACATGCACCTCAACCACACAAGCACTGCCAGCATAAGCTCTAAATCACAAGCAGTAGGCACATATGCAAGCATAGTACCTCACAGTTGTGC
Organism: Dactylis glomerata; assembly: GCA_007115705.1. Taxonomy (NCBI): domain Eukaryota; kingdom Viridiplantae; phylum Streptophyta; class Magnoliopsida; order Poales; family Poaceae; genus Dactylis; species Dactylis glomerata. The sequence goes on along the minus strand of QXEO01000542.1, from coordinate 2,788,346 downwards.
TTTGGGCCTCAGACCAGCATCACTGGCCAGGTAATAGGGGCAAGTTTCACCATAAGTTAGCCTTTACAAATTAGTTGCTGGCCATATTACCAAACTGGTCATACACCTCAAACACAACACAATTATTAAAATTTGAGAGCCACTGGAGAGGAACTCAGTTGTATCATCTTCCAAAGTTGCTACTAGGAATCAACAAGCATGGGTAGCAGCAGTAGGTGAAGGAATTCAGTTAACATAACTGAATCTCTGCTAACAGAGCATCACAACATCCCATTTAGAATTAGGGAAACAAAGTTCAAATCATTTTCCTATGCAATTTAGCTAGGAATCATCAACATATCTATCCACAGATAATGGAATCTTTGCAAACATTGCAAGATTCACATCAGCATTCTTGTCATTGCCAAAACTCTGACAGAGGAGCTAACAGCACAACATCAACACCACCTGACCAAGTATAGAACTTAACTGAATTTAGAAATTCAGAGATTTACACAAACAACTCTAGAAGCATGGCATCATATGAATCAGGGAGTGACTTAGCAAGCTACAGGTGTTAACTGAATCTTGCAACAGGGCAAGATTCAGCATAACTCTTCTGTCAAAGAATTCTCTGACAGAGCATAGGACACAGCAGACCATCACCAATCAAGCATAACATCACTGAATCGAAACCACAAGATAATCTAGATTCAGCTAACAGCATCACAAGGCAAGGTCTGTGAGTTTAGCTCACTGATCTTGACCAGATGGTCAGAGACCGTGGCCAGAGAAGAATGAGAAGAATAGAGAAGAGGAGAAAACACACACACCAATCGCCCAGGTGCTCGTCTATGTGGCATGGCAGGGCAGTGCCTGCGCGGCCAGCCAGAGGCTACCTGGGGAGGTCTTCACCAAGACGCACCGGCGAGCTCACACCAAGCACAAGCACCGGAGTTAGCTCAGCAAGCTCCAGCTCGGTGAAGCACATCAGCAGGGGTGCTCAAAGGCGACAGATTCCGAGGGAAGAGATCACCCCGATCTCCTCGGGGAGGAAGCAGTTGGCCAATCCACTCGGAGGAGCTGGTAGGGGACGCGGAGGTGAGCGTTTCGCCCAAGGTGGCAACGGCGGAGGTCGCCGGAGTCGGCCGGAATGGCCAGGTGACGGCGGCGGCGATCCAGATCGCCAGCAAGCTCGAGAGGGAGAGGGGAGAGCGAGTGAGGGCTGGGCTAGGTCGGTTGACCGACCCAGACCCGTGCCGGTTGGCTTAGCCAAGCCGAGTGGGCCGGATGGGCCAGTAGGCCGGTTGGGCCAGCAGGCCAGTTGGGCCAAACAGGCCTTAGCAAATTGTTTTAAATCAAAATTTCCAATTTAAATTCAAATGCTATTCCTTTTTGAATTCAAACCAAAAATTAAAAAAAATCAAATAACATTAATAAAACACTCTCTTATTCTTTAATGAAATAAACATTAAAATAAATTCAAATCTCTGAATTATTCTTTTAAAAATATTTTAAAGCTTTTAAATTCTATTTTCAAAAACCTTAATTATTACCTATATTATCAAAATTGAATTTCTTCGTTAAAATTTAAACCTTTTCCTTTTCAAATAACTCAACCAAAGTTTTATAACTTAAACTTTACTTTCAAACCTTTACTTAATTGTCTCAACACTTCAATAGGGTAAAACACACAAATACAATTTGTGTTTCTAGAAACTCTTTAAACCCTAGAAAGTCTTGGGTAAAACACACAAATAAAACCTGTGTTTTTAGAAAATCTTTAAACCTAGAAAGTGGGTAAAACACACAAATAAGAAAACCAAGTTCATAACTCACCATGCATAGCATATCATTGTGCATAGCATCCAATTGTTTCTTGAAACATTGTCCTTACCGGACAATGCTTGGTTTTCTGTAGAACAAGGAGATCAGGAGCATCGCCAAGTATCCGACTCCATTACCTTTCAGTCACAAGGCAAGTTTATCTTGCTCATATCTCTTGAATGCACTGGTTTTGAAACTTCTTTCAATGTGTTAACTTCAAACTCTAACATTTCAAAAGGGATGGAAAACCTATTTTCATAAGTAATATGACTAGTGGTTATCGACCAGTGGTGCTAACCTAGGAAGGCTGGCAGGTGGAACCACGGTAAGATTGTGGTGGTGGAGGTTCCACTTGCATGGGAAAGTAAACCTAGGGTTAACTACCAATGCCACCGTTATTCTAGCGCCGTAAAAACCGTGTCATCCAGGAGACTTGGAATGGGACGGGAAAGTCAGCTGTATCTTCTCTCATTCGCATGTCAACGGGCAGCCAGTTGCCGGTCGCAGTAGATCTTGCGAGACTACTTGCATATGGGTGGGACACCTCAGTTCTCACGGCACTGGTGTCTATGATGGTCCGCAAGGGACGCCTAGGTACTTCATCGTTGGGGGTGAATATCAGGGGCACAACCTGCTTGCGTGAATTGGGTGGGCATGCGTTGTGCGGAGAAGGGAGTGATTGGCTTGGATCAATGACTGGGCCCCACACCATGGAAGTGTGGACGGGAATGTACGCCCGGTTGTGCAGCAAGGCTTTGATCTCTTTTGGAAGGACACACCTCTGCAGAGTGTAAAAGGATGTGACATGTTACCCCTTGTTCCGGGAAGGAGCTGCGAACGCCGCATGAAAGGTGCTCTCAAGGCACTACTACCTGTGTTGGCTGTTGGGCATAGTTTTCTAAAGTAAAAGCAACCTTTCAAGAAAACATTATTAAAACTTGCATAGGCCTATGACTCTTTTGGGTCTGTGGCTGTAAATAGTGCATATCACACACCTTCTTTCTAAAGAAACTTGCTGGGTAACGCTCGTTACTCACCCCAATCTCTTAAACCCTTGCTAGACTGTGAAGAGCTCGACGAAGCCACTCTGAATGAAATCGAAGGCCAGCAGGACATCTTCTACGAGGAGCCAGATCTCTCTCGCGGCATCGAAGGCGTGGATTACTTCATTCGCTATGGAGCATCCTCCGGCGAGGAGTCAGAGTGAAGTAATACTAACTAATAGGATAGTATTGTAGCCGAGGAACCGAGCAACTGTAGATTTTAAATAAGTTGTTGAGTTCTTCTCCTGTTTAATTATTTGAAGCTTTTCAGTTGTTGTAAACACTAAGCACTTGAAGTGTTCTTTTATGAGGAGCATTTCGTTATCATCACGCTTTGGTCTGTAATAATATGTGAATCAGTTTGTATTTGGGCCCGCAATGTTTCTGTTGTACCATTCTGAGGGATGTAATATTTGTGGAGGCTTGTTCCGCAAGTGTTATATCAACGACTTGCATACTACAACATGCAGTGGTATGTTGGGTCACCGCAGCCATCTCCGTCCGCCATGCCTTGTTTTTGGTGAAGTCCATCCGTCATAGCTCGTTTTCTTTTTTGCGTCTGGATAGCGGTTCTTGATGTTCCTTTTTTCTCCATCTCTCAATCCGCCGTAGATACCGGATTATGCGACGTAGTTTCAATTCAGCGAGATTTCTGGGATCCGTTGGATCGTACCATAAAAATCCGCCGTAACTTTCAGCACGTAGTTCCTTCTAGGGCAAGATTCACAGCACACGTACTGTTTAACAATAGTTACTGTTTTACCCTTGGACACGTGTGGCCGATCTAGGGTTTTCACGATCAGGATGAACGGTGCTGATGGCGGGAATGAATCTCGAGGCCCGGGGCCTATATATACCTCGGCAGCTCACCCCCAGCTAGTTCACACTTCGTTCACCCTCGCACACTCTCTCTCCTCAGTGCCACCACGAGATCTCCGTGATCTCCGACGAGCCACCGCCCAGAGTTCTTCGCCGCCGGTCGTTTTTCCGCCGGAGCAGCTCACCCAGGCGCAAAGCTCATTTCGTAGCGGGAATCGTTCTTTATCCGCCACCACCATGAACCCTGGATCTCCTTCCCGCCATCCTTCCGATGCTGAGGAGGAAGATTCTCCTTTGCAACAATCTGCCCACCCTTCACATCCTTTAATGGCGTATTCTTATCCGGATGACATCATGTCCGAAGCAGAGGAAGAAACAGCAGGACAGACCACAGAAGAAACCGCAGAAGAAGAAATCGATGGCGGAGCCGAGGGAGAAGAGCAGGACGACAAAGTCCAAGCAGAAGAGGAGCAGATCCCCAGGAACCTTCATGGGTACTGGGTAAAATGCCATGTCAAGGACGCGCACATCCAAGCTCTGGAAAACGAGGGTACCGTGGCCCCTCAAGCAGAGTCCCACTGGCGGACTGACTTCAAAGCCTTGGTGCCGGCCCCAAACTCCACCGAGATTGTGATGCTCAAATCTCACGTGAAGAGGGGTCTCAGCATGCCGCCATCTTCTTTCTTCACGAATCTCCTGAAGTTTTATGGGCTGCAGCTCCACCACATAGCTCCCAACAGCTTGGTGTCTATGGCGGGTTACGCGGCCTTGTGTGAAGGATTCCTCGGAATTCATCCCAGGGTAGACCTCTTCTAGCTTTACTTCTCTGTGCGGGCCAACTACGAGGATGACGGGTTTCTCTGGACCTATGGAACAATATGCTTTCTTCCACGAAGGTCTAAAGAATATCCCTTTATCACCCCTCTGGATTTCGCCATAGGGTGGAGAGGATCCTGGTTCTACATGGTGGATAAGCCGGCGCCATCTCAAGTCCGCGGCCTTCTTCCTTTTGAGAACATAGCAGCTCAGCCCCTTGACTCCTGGAAGCCCGTCAATGACGAAACCGCCACCCCCTACGTCAAGCTCCTGGCACGGCGGATTGCCAAGTTATCCAAGGATGGTCTCAAAGGAATTGATACCATCAACTGTTGGATATCTCGGTGGATCCAGCCGCTACAACACCGCAATAGCCTGATGCACGAGTATACTGGTGCAAAGGATGGCATGCGATATTCAGAGAAAGAGCTAGACCCTAAGGTGGTCGAGAAGCACATCCGCTCACTTATGAAATCTCCCAGGAAGAAGCCTTTGAAATTTAGCATGGCGATGTTTGAGAATGGCAGCTGCCCTCTAGTTCATTGCTTTTCTGCCATAGTACTCATGACAGCTTTGAATTTTTTAAGAGAGCTGACGTCTTTAATTCTACACTTTTCAGCTCAAATCACTTGGCCCTACGGACTTCGCTCATCCCCTTCGCCGCTCCAACTCAAAGCCTACCGCTGAGGAGGAAGAGGTCCATTCTAGCGGAAACAAAGAGGAGACGGTGGGGGATGTAGACGACACAGCCCGCACAGTCAAGACAAAGGTGATTACCAAGAAGCGGGGTAGTAGTGCAAAATCTCGTGGTGGTAGCGGGAAATCTACTGATTCCCGCTGTTTCGAAGCTCAACGCAGGGCGGAGCTAGAAACACCATCCGAGAATACCGCTACTATCAACCTGCCAAAGTCAAGGTAACCCTGTACTATCTCTTTTCCTCATTGTTGTTTATTTCATTGCTAATCTCCTTTTGCTTAGAAGGAAGAAACCTGCCGTCAAAGAGCCGCCATCCAAACATGCCAAGTCCTCTCCTGCCGCCATTCCGCAGACCCCTGATGCACCAATTCCCTCCCCTGCTCGTAATGACATTGATATGGAGGATGCTGGTGGTCAGTTTGGCTCGATGCGAGAAGCCAACCCAACGACTGAAGCTACGGCTAATGATGTCGTTCAAAGTGAAAAAGCCTCTGGCTCATTCCAAGGTCACATGGCAGATGCTTCTGCGGGGGGCAGCTTGTTTTGGAGGCAGAAGCAACTTGAGATCGTTGACCTTATCACCAGCCAAGAAGATGCCAGCAATCAGCTATCCAGCGGTATTTCTGCTTTTGTCGAAAAGACAGCAACAATGAAGAAGGTATGTACTCCCAGTAGCCCCCGAGCAACATGGCGGATTTTCGAAGATGATCCGTTATGGTGCTCTAAGAGAAACTACTTTAAATTTTGCATAGTATAGCCCCCGAGTGCCATCATATTTTGCGGTGCTCTTAGAGAACTTAAATTTTGCACTGAGTAGCCCCCGAGCGTTATGGCGGATAACTGTCCAGCATAAAGCTCTAAGAAGACTAAAAAATCATCATGAGTAGCCCCCGAGCGTTATGGCAGATTACCATCTGGCATAAAGCTCTAAGAGTGACTAAGTTAAAAAATCATCATGGGTAGCCCCCGAGCGTTATGGCGGATTATGTCTGGCATAAAGCTCTAAGAGTGACTAACACATAATATCGTTTTATCAGAATTACAAGAAAGTTGTGGAGGACCTGGTCCAAGTCGTCAGCTCGCAGGAGAAGGAGCTGGCAGAAAAGAGCACACTCGTGGCGGACTTGCAGAAGCAGCTCGAGAATAGCGGTAATTTTCTTTTGCCGTTGACAAGTTTAAGTACCTTTACACTAGCTGATCAATACTCTGCTATTATTTCCGCCATGCAGATGCTGCCAAGCTGAAGTCCACTGATGACCCACAAGTATAGGGGATCGCAACAGTCTTCGAGGGAAGTATTACCCAAATTTATTGATTCGACACAAGGGGAGCCAAAGAATATATGTAAGCCTTAACAGATGAGTTGTCAATTCAGCTGCACCTGGAAACAGTCTTACTCGCTGCGGTTTATCAGTAGCAACAGTTTTATAGCAGTGACAGCAGGGAAACAGTAACAGCAGTAGTAAAATAGCAGCGGTAATAGTAACAGTTGTAAACAGTAGGAACAAGTACTGTAGGCATAGGGATGGATAACGGGCGTTGCATGGATAAGATAATTCATGAAATCAATGAGATACGGGCATTGCAGATAAATAATGATAAAGCATCCTAGTACAAACAATCATAGGCATGTGTTCCGTATATAGTCGTACGTGCTCACAAGGAGAAACTTGCACGACATCTTTTGTCCTACCAGCCTGTTGCAGCAGGGCCTCAAGGGAAACTACTGGTAATTAAGGTACTCCTTTTAATAAAGTACCGGAGCAAAGCATTAGCACTCGGTGAACACATGTGATCCTCACATCATAGCCATCCCCTCCGGTTATCCCAATTTCTGTCACTTTGGGGCCTCGGGTTCTGGACAACAATATGTGTATGCAACTTGTAGGTAAGACCATAAACAACAAGTATCATCATAGAAATAATAACATGTTCAGATCTGAAATCATGGCACTCGGGCCCAAAGTGACAAGCATTAAGCACAACAAGTTGCAACAATGTCATAGGCACTAAATAAAGATACTAGGCACTATGCCCTATCAAACTCATATCAAATTACATGAACAATCTCATCCAATCCCTACCATCCCCTCACCTACAACGGGGGAATTACTCACACATGGATGGGGGAGTCATGGATGGTCGATGGAGGAGCGTCGGTGGTGATGGTGATGAAGATCTCCCCCGAATCCCCGTCCCGGCAGGGTGCCAGAACGGAGTTTCTGGTTCCGAATCGCGGTTTTTGATGGCGGCGGCGTAGCGGAAGTCTATCTGGGAAAAACGCCGTCCTCCCGATATGAAGTCGTCAGGGGGTATATGTACGCGAGACGGGAGGTCGAGAGGGGGCCTGGGGCCTCCTCACATAGGGGTGGCGCGGCCAGGGCTGGGCCGCGCCACCACCGTGTGACGGTCCCTCGAGCCACTTCTCCCTCCGGTCTTCTGGCTCCGTGGGTCTTCTGGTGAAATAGGATTTTTCATGATTTTTCCCGAATTTTTACTGGAAGTTGAATTTCTGCACAAAAACGAGACACCAGAGTAATTCTGCTGAAAACAGCGTCAGTCCGTGTTAGTTGTATTCAAAACACATAAATTAGAGGAGAAACAATAGCAAAAGTGTTCGGGAAAGTAGATACGTTTTGGACGTATCAACTCCCCCCCAAGCTTAGCTATTTGCTTGTCCTCAAGCAATTCAGTTAACAACTGAGAGCGATAAAAGAAACTTTCACGAACACATTTGCCCATATGATGTATATATACTAACTATGTGGTCAAATAGTCAGGCAATTCATAATAAGAAATATGCAACTAATGTCACCTCATAGTCAAGCAGGCTATGAAAGAGTGCCAATGCACTAATAACAAGTAACATGTGCATGAGAAGCTACAAGATTGTAATATGCATAAATGATATGAGAGAATGGTATCCCACTTGCCTTTATTTGTAGAGCAAAACATAAATGCTGAGGCACCTCTGAAGTCCAAGGGAAGACTAGAAGTAGAAATATCAAAGATACAAGCATCAAAGTTATACTGCAATTAACCGTGTTCTGGGACAAGCACATTACACTAAGAATAACAGCTATGCTCTCAAGAAGTGCTTAAAGTTAGAAGATGGTGACTCAAAATAAAAGTAAACGAATGGCCCTTCGCAGAGGGAAGCAGGGATTTAATCATGTGCTAGAGCTTTTCATTTGTAAAACAGAGATAAAAGTTTCTTTTGAGAGGTGGTTGTTCTATGTCAACGACTAGCAATGGGGACTTACTATCTTCCATAATAAACAAGTGAGAGCGGTTCCGAGTTCTTTGAAATTTGGCACATTGGTGCTCTTTTATAAGGCTTTGGCACTCCTCCCCACCTTTTCCTTTCTCAAACCATGGCTAACCGATTCCATCGGGTGCCCACCAACTTTCACATTCCTTTGGAGGAGTGCCTTTTTTCTTTCTTTTAGATTTAAGATTATAATGGTCTGACCAGCTCCCTTGCAAAATTAATGACGAGCAGATGAAGCTGCCTAGTCGAGGGGTACTTAATTTAATATGGAAGATAGCAATTCCGACCACTACGTCCCCATGAGCTAAAAACAATGGCACAAAATGAGAAGTAGTTGAAAGTTTTGAAAGGTAGCACATGAAAATTTACTTGGAATGGCTTACAAGTACCATGCATAGGAATTTATAGTGGACTCTTTGGAAGACTTGGTTTTTGGTAATTGGATGCACGAGTAGAGCTCATACTCAGTACAAGTGAAGGCTAGCAAAAGACTGGGAAGCGACAATCGAGAGAGCAATAACTATCATAATCATGCTTGCGACAAAACAAAATTAAAATAGGCATAAAAATGATACAAGAACTCTGAGGCAATTTAGATCATTGAGGCTTAATTGACTTTTTGTTCAGTCATATGCATGCTTGAGCATGTGCCAAGTCGATTCAAATGAAGTTTTCAGAGGTGGATACCACAATATCATACCATACTATGAATAAAACAATGCATGCAAGCATCTACATGACATGCTACAGGCTAATAGTAGATTGAAACTAATCATATGAGAGCAGGAACTACAAAGCATCCATTAGATGACGTATACATTACATGAACTGACTAAGCATGTCCACATAGATGAGTATATGTACAAAAATGAAAACAAATAGAGTTCATACCAGCCTCTTACCACCTCTCGGATTGTCATATGTCGTCATTATTGCTCTTCACTTGTGTGGCTTAAATAATATAAAGTGAATACCAAGCTCCAATGGAGTAACGGGAGACTGAACTCTGCAACAAACTTTACAAAACCGAAGAAGAACAACAAATATTTTTGTGTTTTCGATTTTCGAAGCAAAAGCGGAAGGAAATAGCAAACAAAGCAAAATATTTTTGGGTTTTTCAAGTAGCAAACCGAAAATAGCAACTAAAGCAAACCAAAGGTAGAAAACTAAAGAACCAAATAGAGAGAAACAACGGAAATATTTTTGGTCTTTTTGTGTTTTGGAAAGCAGAAGTAAGAACTAGAACAATAGAGAAAGCGAAACATGGATATACAAAGGTCCGACCGAATATGATATGTAGATGAGTGAATTGTCGGCGTACCTCCCCCCAAGCTTAGGCTTTTGGCCTAAGTGGAGATCAATCCCAACTCGGCCAACTCGGCCATGAGGTGGCGCCTCCGTAGTGCGACGAAGAAGCACCATCGTCCTGATATGAGTTCGAGGATTCCCCGGAGTGGTACGTGGTGAAGTGATAGGGCGGCTCCTCCTCTTCCTCCTGGACCACCACGCCGTGTTGGATATTGAAACCAAGCAGCCTAAGCTGATCGTCCAACTCCACCTTCGTGCGTGACCATGGCTTCACGTGAATGCTGAACAAGTTAGGCTGAGGCAAGGGAATTTCCCTTTCCTCTCCATCAGTGAATAACATTCTGTAAACTAATTTCCCTGCACAAGAGTTAGCAGTAACAAAATGATGGAGTTTCATAGCAGCAAGATCAAGCCTCTGTGGAGCCAACAATACATCATTAGGAGCAATAGAAAGTCCTAGTTCAGCAACAATGCGCGCGGCAATAATACCTCCATAAATAGGTCCCCTAGCGGCTAGGCGACGAGCAATAACAGCACCAAGGTTATACTTCCTACCAACATCAAGAGCGGTAACTAGAAAAGCTAAATGATAGTTGGAGATATTGCTAGTGTTTTCTCTGCCAAGTACACTAGTTGCAAGATAGTAAGTAAAATATCTAATAGCTGGGAGCTGAATATTTCTTATCTTGCCACGCTGCGCGTTGCGGTCGTCATCATTGGTCACCCCTCGGTAAAGCTCCAATAAATCAGCGGGGTGATTTTGTATCTTCTGGGCCGTTCCAAACATGGGAATACCTAAAATAGAACAAAACCTCCCCAAAGACATGGTGATAGACTTATCATAAATCTTAAATGCAACAGAAGGGTTGTAATGAGAGTTAATAAATTTAAAACTTTCAACGAAAGTCTTTGTAAGCAAAGCATATTGGTCTCTTTCATCTGCCACATAATCTGTCAACCCAACCCTGTTAATAAGGAGCAAGAAATCATCAAGAATCCCTGCATCACTCAAGAAGTTAAAACAAGGGAAGGCGGATGGATGTGCATCTCCATCATCCCCTTCTGGGTTCGGTGACATGAGATCCTCATTATAGGATATCCTATATTGAGCAGTGGATCTTGAGGGCCTTGATGACCTTGGTGCATCACTTTCAAACACTTCTCCATATGTGAAGTTGGCCATCTCCTTCTCTGAAATTTTTCAACAAACTCATAAAAAGTGATTTAAAGACAAGCAATTGTAGGAAACTACTATAGAGGGTCACTAGAGAGCTATCATGCATCAAAATAATCTTTCTAAACAATAGAATAAGCATGCATACTCATTTATACTGTCACCTACAATGCTAAAATACTCAAGAAATACTTTACCAAAAGAAAATCTACTTGGACAAGTGGAGGAGTCACATACCGGAGAACAAATGATCCAAGTTTCAGCAAAAATGTTGGGCTGAACAAGGAGATCGAGAAATCCAGGTGAAGAACAGCAAGAACTCGAGCTTGAGCAAATGGGGCGGTGTTTTTCCGGAGAGAGAAAGAGCAGGGAAAGAAGAGATGAGTGAGTGGCTTGGTGGGGACCCCTCACACATGGGTGGCGCGGCCAGGGCTGGGCCGCGCCACCTGTGTGTTAGGTGGCGTGGCTGCCCCACCCAGTGCCTCCCAGGTGTCTCTCTGCCCCATTTTTGACATAAAAATTTATAAAGAATTTTCTGGAATTTTTCGAGAAACTTTATTTTCGAGGATTTTTCAGAAATTGGCATATCGATAAAACTCAGGAAAAACGAGGATGAAAAGATTTCAAGCAAATCAAAACTAAGCATGCAGCAGCTTTTAGATACTCTTAATCATGCAACTAAACTGAAGGAATAAAATTTGATGAAAGTAAATAAAAGCGAGATGGGGTGGATGCGGTGAAAATGAAGTTTCGTTCATATAAATTCACTTTGCTAACAAGGTTGATCAAGTCTTGTTACCAAACTAACTTTATATGAGGCAAAACTTTGCACTTTACTTAATGCTTATGTTACCTCAACTTTGATAGGTATAGCCCCAACCATAAAAATTTGATATTCTTCCTTGGGCTTTTGCTCTGAACAAATAATTTGACCAACTTTGATGGTCTCAACATGCTTGATTGAATTTAGAGCATTCCTCCTATCAATCTTCTTGGGAAAATAAACTGTATATTCTTTGTCATTAACATTAAAAGTGACTTTTCCTTGATTGCAATTAATAACAGCACCTGCAGTGTTTAGAAAAGGTCTCCCAAGAATAATAGACATATTGTCATCTTCAGGCATTTCCAACACCACAAAATCGGTTAATATTAAACAGCTGTTAGCAACTTGAACAGGAACATTCTCACATATACCAATAGGAATAGTAGTAGACTTATCGGCCATCTGCAAAGATATATCAGTTGATACCAATTTTTCTAGATCAAGTCTCTTATAAAGAGAAAAAGGCATTACACTAACTCCAGCTCCCAAATCACATAAAGCAGTTCTAACATAGTTATTTTTAATGGAGCAAGGAATGGTAGGTATACCTGGATCTCCAAGCTTCTCTGGAACTTTACCATCAAAAGAATAGTTAGCAACTAGAGTGGAAATTTCCTCACTAGGAATTTTCCTTTTGTTAGTGACAATATCTTTCATATATTTTGCATAAGGAGGCATTCTAATAGCATCAGTCAAAGGAATTTGCAAAAATAAAGGTCTCATCCATTCACAAAACCTCTTGTAGTGTTCTTCTTCCTTGGACTTGTGTTTCTTACTAGGAAAAGGCATTGGCTTCTGTACCCAAGGTTCCCTCTCCTTACCATGCTTGTTGGCAATGAAGTCTTCTTTGGTGTACTTTGCATTTTTATCACTCTTTTCCGGTTCTTCTTCAACTTCTTCTTTATCTTCTTCTTTATCGGAAGCATTTCCTGGTTCAGTTTCAGCATCAGAAATAGAAACACTGTTAGGATCTTTACCTGCATCAGAGGATTCTGCAGTTGTTTTATGCTTCTTCTTCTTCTTGGGAGGAATATCATCACTTGAAGTGCGTTGAGAATCTTGCTCAACCCTCTTAGGATGTCCTTCAGGATATAATGGGTCTTGAGTAGCAGCACCACTTCTTGTGCGTATTTCACATGCTTGCTTCTCTCTTGCAGCATTAACTAGCAGGTCTTGCTGTACTTTGGTAAGCTGATCAATTTGTGTTTGAACCATTTGAAAATGTTTAGCAAGTATCTTCACATCATTGGCGGTTCTCTCCACAATATCCTGCATCTTGTTAATAACTCTAGAATTCTCCAACAGATGATTATGCACCATTCTATTAAAATTTTCTTGCTTAACAATAAAATTATCAAATTCATCTAAGCATTGATCAGGAGGTTTAGTATAAGGAATATCTCTTTCATCAAAGCTTTGGAGAGAGTGTACCTCAATAGTAGATGAGCGAGGAATTGGCTTACATAATTCTTCAATAGGAGGTAAATTCTTCACATCTTCGGCCTTAATACCTTTCTCCTTAAGAGATTTCTTAGCCTCCTTCATAGTTTCATCATTTAATTCAATCATCCCTCTCTTCTTCGGTGTAGGCTCTGTAGATGGCGCAGGGGTTGGTGCTGGTGTTGGCTCAACTAAAGTCCAATCATCATGATTCCGGCTTATTTTAGCCATTAATTCTTCAGCTTCAGCCGGAGTTCTTTCCCTGAAAACACAACCAGCACAACTATCCAAATATGACTTAGATTCATCCGTTAGTCCATTATAAAATATATCAAGGAGTTCATTTTTAGGCAATGGTTCTTTAGGCAAAGCTCTAATTAAAGAACAAAACCTTGTCCAAGATTCAGGCAATTTCTCTCCTTTTCCCTGTTCAAAATCAAAGATTTTCTGCACAGCAGCATGTTGAGCACTAGCGGGAAAATATTTCTGAAAGAAAGCATTAACCAAAGCAATAGGACTAGTAAGAGATCCAGGAGACAAGCTATTAAACCAAATTTTAGCAGCATCTTTCAGCGAGAAAGGAAAAATCTTAGCAACAAAATAAGTGCGGAGCTTAATATCATCAGAAAACAAATTACTCAAAGTAGAAAGCTCATTCATGTGCTCCATAGCACTCTCATCTTTAGTACCACAAAAAGGAGTTTTCTCAACAATAGATATGTAAGATAAATCCAAAGAGAAATCATAATCCTTGTCTCTAATATTGATAGGAGAAGCAGCAAACTTAGGATCAGGAGACAAATTATATCTAACAGAACGTCTAGCAAGAAGCTCTTTAACATTACCTGCATCACGAGCAGCATGTGCTTCCGCAATAAAATCATCATTAAGCTCAATATAAGCATCATCATCATAATCATCACTAGAACATTCCCTAGACTCAGGTGAACTAACAGGTGTAACAGTGGTGTTTCCCAACTTAGCTCTAGCAATAGTAGCCTCTAAAAAGGAACCTAGTGAACCTCTCTCATCAAGCACAGCAGAAGCATCATCTAAATTATCAGTGGCACTTTCAATCTCAGCAGAAGTAGTAGCAGTAGCGTGTGGGTGTGGTGGTGTAAGCAACTTACTCATAACAGATGGCGAATCAAGAGCAACAGAGGTGTTGAGAGTCGTACCTCTTCTTGTAGTGGATGGCAATATAGGAACTTTTCCATCACGAGGTTTACCCATGATGAAAGGATTGCAGCGAACAATATGAATACCAAGTGAACTTACAGATAAAGCTATGCTCCCCGGCAACGGCGCCAGAAAATAGTCTTGATGACCCACAAGTATAGGGGATCGCAACAGTCTTCGAGGGAAGTATTACCCAAATTTATTGATTCGACACAAGGGGAGCCAAAGAATATATGTAAGCCTTAACAGATGAGTTGTCAATTCAGCTGCACCTGGAAACAGTCTTACTCGCAACGGTTTATCAGTAGCAACAGTTTTATAGCAGTGACAGCAGGAAAACAGTAACAGCAGTAGTAAAATAGCAGCGGTAATAGTAACAGTTGTAAACAGTAGGAACAAGTACTGTAGGCATAGGGATGGATAACGGGCGTTGCATGGATAAGATAATTCATGAAATCAATGAGATACGGGCATTGCAGATAAATAATGATAAAGCATCCTAGTACAAACAATCATAGGCATGTGTTCCGTATATAGTCGTACGTGCTCACAAGGAGAAACTTGCACGACATCTTTTGTCCTACCAGCCTGTTGCAGCAGGGCCTCAAGGGAAACTACTGGTAATTAAGGTACTCCTTTTAATAAAGTACCGGAGCAAAGCATTAGCACTCGGTGAACACATGTGATCCTCACATCATAGCCATCCCCTCCGGTTATCCCAATTTCTGTCACTTTGGGGCCTCGGGTTCCGGACAACAATATGTGTATGCAACTTGTAGGTAAGACCATAAACAACAAGTATCATCATAGAAATAATAACATGTTCAGATCTGAAATCATGGCACTCGGGCCCAAAGTGACAAGCATTAAGAACAACAAGTTGCAACAATGTCATAGGCACTAAATAAAGATACTAGGCACTATGCCCTATCAAACTCATATCAAATTACATGAACAATCTCATCCAATCCCTACCATCCCCTCACCTACAACGGGGGAATTACTCACACATGGATGGGGGAGTCATGGATGGTCGATGGAGGAGCGTCGGTGGTGATGGTGATGAAGATCTCCCCCGAATCCCCGTCCCGGCAGGGTGCCAGAACGGAGTTTCTGGTTCCGAATCGCGGTTTTTGATGGCGGCGGCGTAGCGGAAGTCTATCTGGGAAAAACGCCGTCCTCCCGATATGAAGTCGTCAGGGGGTATATGTACGCGAGACGGGAGGTCGAGAGGGGGCCTGGGGCCTCCTCACATAGGGGTGGCGTGGCCAGGGCTGGGCCGCGCCACCACCGTGTGACGGTCCCTCGAGCCACTTCTCCCTCCGGTCTTCTGGCTCCGTGGGTCTTCTGGTGAAATAGGATTTTTCATGATTTTTCCCGAATTTTTACTGGAAGTTGAATTTCTGCACAAAAACGAGACACCAGAGTAATTCTGCTGAAAACAGCGTCAGTCCGTGTTAGTTGTATTCAAAACACACAAATTAGAGGAGAAACAATAGCAAAAGTGTTCGGGAAAGTAGATACGTTTTGGACGTATCATCCACACTCGAGGGGGTGGAAAAGGGCCATGCTATCGCGATGGAGGGGTTGCACCAGCAGCTCCAAAAATCTTTGGCCTCGAATACCCTGCTCGAAGAGAAGCTCAAGGACCAGGAACGCCAGAACCGCCAGAAGCAAAAGGAGATAGAGGATCTCTGTAAAGCCGCCGCTGAGTTTGAAAAGCGGCAGGATGGCTTCAATGAGGTCCTCGATCATTTCCAGAAGACTTTGCTAGGTAGCAATGGCTCTCCATATTGTGTAGTTTGTAATAATATGCTATGTAGAGTATGCCACCTTGTTTGTTTCCGCTATGCAGTGACCCTGGAGCAAGGAGAGGTGGATTTCGCCGCGGGCTTACGCATGGCCACCGATGCTGCAAAGAAGGAGCTGGATGGCCTTCTTAATGCTGGTCGTCAGACGTGCGGCAGCCTGCAGATAGTGGGTTTATCTGGCCTTTCCGCCATTGGGCTCACCAAGAAGCTGCTGCTCGTGCCTGGGCTGGTGGCGGACTGGAAGCAGTCTTCCGCTCGGGGTGGTGCCAGAACTGCTCTAACTTTGGCAAAGGCCCACTACCCGAGCTGGACCTAGACTTGATCACCTCCGGCATCCCAGAGAGCGGCGAGGACGGAGCGCCGGTGGATGAGGCCGCCATCCGGCAGAGCATGCTAGGATATGATCAGCTTTCTGCCCTGGGCACTCAGCTGAACGTATACTATGAAGCGTACGATCTGCCAGGGTCTCTAAGCCAAGCTTCGGCATCGGTCTCTGCAGCCACTGCTGGTGCTGATGGCGGTGATGATGTTTCCTCTGCTGTTCCGCCATCTTAAGTTATACCCTGCAATGTGGCAGGAAGAAACAATTGCATCAATTCGGCCCCTGAGTGGGTCTGTAAGTTAAACTTTAAACTGCGTGTATGCTTGTACTGTGCCTGATCTGCGTGTGGCGGATCAGAGAATGCTTTTGAACTTGTGGCACAGTTTTATCAAGTATTTTAAGTGGTTGATGTGCGAAAAAACTGCCAGGCCTATTTTTATGCAACTTGCAGCAGTTTGACATGCTAAAAAAACAACACTTTGAAAAAAAAATCATGCGTAGGATTATGCAATCCGCCATCTGACTCTTTGTGCTTGACTTTTTGTGAGATGGCGAAATCTTCGCATGAACAATCCACTAGGGCGACAATACTTAATAGCAACCGTCCAAAACCCTTAGCAGATAGCGGCTTAGATCATCAAAAAGTCACTACTCGGGAATCCACACAAAGATCATCAGATGGAGATTAAAACATAAAAATGCTACTGATGCGTGGTGAATGACCAGCCCGTTGGGAACCCCAAGAGGAAGGTGTGATGAGTATAGCAGCTAGTTTTCCCTCAGTTAAGAAACCAAGGTTTAATATCGTTCTTGAAGAAGAGGGACGGTGACGACTGAAGGTGATGCGGACTAGTTTGCGACAGCAGCGGACAATTTATATATGGCGCCTCGTCCAAGCTTTGCTTGCTAGCTGCAACGTGGAACCTGCACACACACAAACAAATACTTTGCTCCCAACTTGCGATGAGGTTGTCAATCTCACCGGTTTGCTTGAAACAAAGGTTATGAGTGTATCGAGTGGAAAACAGTAGTAATATGCGAGTAAAGTAAACAGTGCGGGAAAAGTAAACAGGTGATTGCAATATGATTAAAATAGGACCGGGGTCCACAGTTCACTAGTGGTGTCTCTCCATAGATAAATAACATGCTGGGTAAACAAATTACAGTTGGGCAATTGATAGAATAAAGATAACGTGATATGTCAAGAAGATCACTATGAGATTTACTCTGGGCATTACAACAAAATACATAGACCGCCATCCAACTGCATCTATGACTAATAATCCACCCTCGGGGATATCATCCGAACACCCCAAAAGTATTAAGTTGCGAACAACAGATAATTGCATTAAGCAAAGTGTGTAATGTAAACAAAGCATATGCCCTTGAGCATATGAATGTTGTTTTCTCCCTAGTAGCAACAGCACATCTACCACCTTAGAGGTTTCTGTCACTCCCCCAGGTGAAATAGAGGCATGAACCCACTATCGAGCATAAATACCCCCTCTTGGAGTCACTAGCAACTACTCGGCCAAGATAGCTACTAACAACGGAGAGCATGCAAGATCATAAACAACATAGAGATAACAAAAGATATAATTCAGTACAGCAACTTAATCATAAACACCAATATTCATCGGATCCCAACAAACCAACATCATAGTATTACATAACGGTGATCTCAATCATGTAGGGCAGCTCATGAGATCTAAACATGAAGCACATGGTGGAGAAGACAACCATCTAGCTACTGCTATGGACCCATAGTCCAAGGTAGACTACTCACTCATCGCTCCGGAGGCAAGCATGGCGATGAAGAAGACCTCCGGTGGCGATTCCCCTCTCCGGCAGGGTGCCGGGAAGAGCTTCTGGACCCTCCCGATCTTCGGGTCGACGGCGGCGGCGGATCGCGATGTATTCTGGAAAACTGATCGGGGGCTTAGGTTTTTCTCGTCAGGGGGTATATGTAGGCGAAGGGGGGCTGTCAGAGGTGGAGCCACGCAGCCTCACAAGGGGGTGGCGCGGCCAGGGGCCAGGCCGCGCCGCCCCTATGTGTGGGGGCCACGTGGCCCCCCTCCGTCAGGTCTTCGGATGTTTGGGAGCTCCCCGGTGAAATATGACTTCAGGAACTTGTTTCGTCCAATTCCGAGAATATTTCCTGTGTATCACTTCTGAAACACAAAAACAGCAGAAAAACAGGAAACTGGCACTGTGGCACTTCGTTAATAGGTTAGTCCCGGAAAGTGTATAAAAGTACCACTAAGTGTAACGAAACAATAGGCAAATGGTGTAAAAACAAGCATGGAGCATCAAAAATTATAGATACGTTTGAGACATATCAAGCATCCCCAAGCTTAACTCCTGCTCGTCCTCGAGTAGGTAAGTGATAACAAAGAATAATTTTTGAGGTGACATGCACCTACACAATCTTGATCATATATGTAAGCATTGATGAGCTGGGATCAATAGAACTTAAAACATGGGCATGAAAGATATAATCATGACAATAAGAACTTAGCAACCATGTTGTAAACATGTAAATGAACACAAACAAAAGATCATGATAATGAAACAATGAAAGTCAAACGTGTGTTCAAATCATAAGGAAAAACATACACTTGGTTTTCAGCTTGTCCTTCAAAGAGAGCAAAACATAAATGCATAGGACACCTCAAAGTTTAAGAGGGCGACTAGATACAAATAATTTAAGAACAAGTGAAACCAATCAATATGAGTCAATCAATGAACCTTGGGACAATGCATATCACACTAAGAATGACAACTATGCTCTCTTAATGGTGCATAAAGAAAGAAGGTGGTGACTCAACATAAAAGTAAAAGAAAGGCCCTTCGCAAAGGGAAGCAGTGATTGCAAGTTTTATAACCTTCAAAAATTATGGTACTTACCGGCTTTGAGCTCTCATTGCCCCCATCATAAGCATCTTGAATGGTTAAAGTTAATGCGAGAACAATTATGATGCATATGCTTGACAAATCATAAGTTGAAAACCTCGTGTCCCGTGAATACAAGTACCCAAACCATGCTAGTTTACTTAGAGTCCCAAGCAAGGCTCTTGTCATTGTAAGTATATGCATATCATTGAGAACCGCCAATGGGGTACCTCTGTGCCCGATGACATGGAACAAGCCCACACCAAAATGACAGGACAAGCAGACAATGAACACCTCGACATCTCTTTTATTTGCTATATTGTTTAGCTTTTTATTGTGAGATGCGTCGTCGAATGTTCACCATGGGTATGCTGCAAATTTCCACCATGAATTATGCATGGCTTAGATTGGCGGCCCGGCGTTTCCCTAACACATATAAAAACTCCATGATCCTCACAAGATTCCCAATTCATTTCACACAGCGGGCATCCATAAACAAAAGATCACGATATCAACTCAAAAAGAAGTGCAATGTTGAAAGCTTGCCCCATGACAGCATGGCTGGGCTAGAATCCAACTTACAACTTGCAAGCATAACAACTCAGCATAAAAGACCACAATGTCAAAATTTTAAGAACAGGAAAAAGTAAAGTGTGCCTTCCGGTTCGTGAGAGCTTTACTGACCGAATTTCACATAACACTGGTAAGAGTTTAATTTGAAGAGAATATAAAAGAAAGTCAAATTTACTTGGAATAGCAAATTGCTAGTAGGTATGTATGGTGGACACAATGGAAAACTTGGCTTTCGGAGTTGGATGCATGAGTAGAGCTCATACTCAGTACAAGGTGAGGGCTAACAAAAGACTGGGAGCGACCAACTAAGAGAGCAGTAATGGCCATAATCATGCAAAGCGACAAAGCGACATTAAAAGAAGCATATGATGGCATCAAAAGTCAAAAACTAAATGATCATGAAGGCTAATGGCGACTTTGGAAGAGTCTAACATGTGTGAGCATGCGCCAAGTCAACCCAAATAAAGCATCAAGGAGAAAACCAAAATAATGCTTCCATACAATAAAAACAACGCATGATTTTTTCAAAGGCTCATTAAGCAATCTCAGTTAATTGAGACAAGTCATGCTACAGCAAAACCACTAAGCATACTATCAAAAAGACATCAAGCATGACATGAAAAGGCCTAAGCCGCAGTCTACACAAGCTCCTTCTTGTACCACTATTTTGCACTAAGCTTTTTCTCTTTTCCAACACCATTTGAAATTTTTATAAACACCTCTTTTGATGAAAACCAATAAAGATCAGAGGCAAAAATACACCTTGATGAAAAGATATGACAAGATCTGAATGCATATCAAGGCGAAAACGAAAACCAAAAGCAGTAGCGGAAAAGTAGAATGCTCGATTTTGAATAAGAGTGAAAACTAGAGCATTCTTTGCAAATGAAAACGAGTACATCTCCTCCAAAGGAAATTTGTTGGGGTCCAACCATTTATTGCAGCAAACAAACAAACTAAACAAACTAAGAAAACTAAAACAACTGACGCTCCAAGAAAAACACATAGTGCATGAAGCAATAAAAATATAGTGTTTTGAAAGGTGACCTGATTTTTGCCGATGAAGAAGGGGTGCCTCGGGGGCATCCCCAAGCTTTGACGCTTGTACTTCTTGGATATTTCTTGGGGTGATGCATGGGCATCCCCAAGCTTGAGCTTTTGTCCATTCTTCAACTCATCTCATCATTCTCCAATCCCTACACTTGAAAACTTCCTTCATACAAAACTAAACACAATTCTATTAGCAACATTAGTGTAAGCATAAAATATATTCAACCTCTTTTAGCTTCAGGTTTCAACCCAAAACCACCACATATAAAGTATATACTACTGTAGCAACTTCCACAAGAGTTCCATGATAAAAAATAACTCAAAAGAAAGCGATAAAGTGGCAAAAACAAATATTGGAAGAAATCTGTCAAAACTGAACAGCTGATAATGGACGAATTTTTGAGGGATTTTCCGTTGCTCAAATCAAAAAGTGTTCAACTAAGAAAAGTTTGGATATAACCTGGGGCATATGCACAAGAAATCGCAGGTCCAAAAGATAAACAGAGAATTTTCACGAATTTTTACGGTGCAGCACCGAAAACAGTTTCAGGACAGCAATAACCCCAAATCTTTACCTCACTCAAATTAGAGGCTTCTCTTAGCACAAAAATGAAATAAACAAGATAAGGAGCGGTCATTACAGTATTAATGACTTCCAAGACTCAAATAAAAGAAAAAGTACTGAAAAGTAAACAATGGGTTATCTCCCAAGAGTGCTTTTCTTTAACGCCTTTGAGCTAGGCGCAGAAAATTGCGAATCAAGTATTTTCAGAAGAAGCATTAAGATCAACAGCAGAGGTCTTATCAATAAGACATTGTATTTCATACACATAAGTTTTAGAAGACTCTTTGTGATCATTCTTTGGCACACTATTCTCATCAAAAAGATTTTCAGGACAAATCCAGTCAAAATTATTTTCAAAAGCTTCACTCAATCCCAAAAGCTTGCAAGGAATAGGTATTTCGGGCTCTTTATCATCTGTACTAATAACATTTATAGGAGAACCGAGTTTATTAAAACGTTTAAGAACCTTCCTAGCTTCAACAACGACATCCTTAAATTCTAGGCGCAGAGTTTCCATGATAAAAGCTTTCTTTTCGGGATCCTCAATTTCATGAAGCTTGAGGAACATGTATTGCATATAGGGATTAAGACTAGCAAACCTAGTTTCCAACATATCAATTAAACAAACAGAAGCAACTTCAATACTAGGAGCAAGCTCAATCCAAGACTTTTCCTCAACTTCCTCATGCATACTAATGTGATTAAAGAACTCCTCAATGTTACTTTTGCCAATAATCGAACCACTCCCTACAGAGAGGTCCTCCAGAACGAACTTAGGAAACAACATGATAAACTAAAGTGAAGAAATAACAACTACCAAGGATTCTAATTTTTTTGGGTTTTTGATATAAAAAGCAATGCAGGTAAAATAAAATAAAGTAAAGCAAAACAAATAACAAAGTAAAGTATGTGTGTGCGAAGAACTCCCCTCGCAGAAGTCTTCTCTCTTCCCCGGCAACGGCGCCAGAAAATTAGCTTGATGCGTGGTGAATGACCAGCCCGTTGGGAACCCCAAGAGGAAGGTGTGATGAGTATAGCAGCTAGTTTTCCCTCAGTTAAGAAACCAAGGTTTAATATCGTTCTTGAAGAAGAGGGACGGTGACGACTGAAGGTGATGCGGACTAGTTTGCGACAGCAGCGGACAATTTATATATGGCGCCTCGTCCAAGCTTTGCTTGCTAGCTGCAACGTGGAACCTGCACACACACAAACAAATACTTTGCTCCCAACTTGCGATGAGGTTGTCAATCTCACCGGTTTGCTTAAACAAAGGTTATGAGTGTATCGAGTGGAAAACAGTAGTAATATGCGAGTAAAGTAAACAGTGCGGGAAAAGTAAGCAGGTGATTGCAATATGATTAAAATAGGACCGGGGTCCACAGTTCACTAGTGGTGTCTCTCCATAGATAAATAACATGCTGGGTAAACAAATTACAGTTGGGCAATTGATAGAATAAAGATAACGTGATATGTCAAGAAGATCACTATGAGATTTACTCTGGGCATTACAACAAAATACATAGACCACCATCCAACTGCATCTATGACTAATAATCCACCCTCGGGGATATCATCCGAACACCCCAAAAGTATTAAGTTGCGAACAACAGATAATTGCATTAAGCAAAGTGTGTAATGTAAACAAAGCATATGCCCTTGAGCATATGAATGTTGTTTTCTCCCTAGTAGCAACAACACATCTACCACCTTAGAGGTTTCTGTCACTCCCCCAGGTGAAATAGAGGCATGAACCCACTATCGAGCATAAATACCCCCTCTTGGAGTCACTAGCAACTACTCGGCCAAGATAGCTACTAACAACGGAGAGCATGCAAGATCATAAACAACATAGAGATAACAAAAGATATAATTCAGTACAGCAACTTAATCATAAACACCAATATTCATCGGATCCCAACAAACCAACATCATAGTATTACATAACGGTGATCTCAATCATGTAGGGCAGCTCATGAGATCTAAACATGAAGCACATGGTGGAGAAGACAACCATCTAGCTACTGCTATGGACCCATAGTCCAAGGTAGACTACTCACTCATCGCTCCGGAGGCAAGCACGGCGATGAAGAAGACCTCCGGTGGCGATTCCCCTCTCCGGCAGGGTGCCGGGAAGAGCTTCTGGACCCTCCCGATCTTCGGGTCGACGGCGGCGGCGGATCGCGATGTATTCTGGAAAACTGATCGGGGGCTTAGGTTTTTCTCGTCAGGGGGTATATGTAGGCGAAGGGGGGTTGTCAGAGGTGGAGCCACGCGGCCTCACAAGGGGGTGGCGCGGCCAGGGGCCAGGCCGCGCCGCCCCTGTGTGTGGGGGCCACGTGGCCCCCCTCCGTCAGGTCTTCGGATGTTTGGGAGCTCCCCGGTGAAATATGACTAAAGGAACTTGTTTCGTCCAATTCCGAGAATATTTCCTGTGTATCACTTCTGAAACACAAAAACAGCAGAAAACAGGAAACTGGCACTGTGGCACTTCGTTAATAGGTTAGTCCCGGAAAGTGTATAAAAGTACCACTAAGTGTAACGAAACAATAGGCAAATGGTGTAAAAACAAGCATGGAGCATCAAAAATTATAGATACGTTTGAGACGTATCAGCTACACGGACCGCTTATGGCGGATTTAAAAGACACAAGTGCAGAGCACAATTGCGCAAAGGTTCCATACGATCTAAATGAACAATAAAGGAGGTAAAAGACTCAGAAAAAATCAAGAGTGAACCAGATGCTTTATTTCATTGATCATATAGAGGTGCCTATTATATAGCCTAGATAAGTGCTAAGTGTAGAAAGGACGTAGCTGTGCGATGTTCCATGGACGATCTGTTTTGTCGTAGATATCGTCAGGGTCTCTTCGTTTGCGCTTCTTACTGGGTTGCTTATCTAGCTCGCGAACAACAACGAGGTAGTAGGAACCATTCAGTAGAGCTTTGCTGATGACGAAGGGTCCTTCCCAAGGCGGGGATAGCTTGTGTGACTTCTGCTGCTTGAGGCGTAGCACCAGGTCCCCCTCTTTGAACGAGCGTTTGCGAACTCGGCAGCTGTGATAGCGGCAGAGATTCTGCTGGTAGATGGCGGATCTCTGGGCTGCTAGGTCTCGTTCTTCTTCCAGCAGGTCCACGGATAGTTGTCTGGACGCTTCTGCATCTTCCTCCTCATAGGCCTCGATTCTTGGAGAATCGTACTGGACATCACTTGGCAGGATTGCCTCTGCTCCGTAGACTAAGAAGAAAGGGGTGAGGCCTGTTGATCTGTTTGGCGTGGTCCGTAGACTCCATAGCACAGATGGCAACTCTTCTGCCCAGGCTCCTGCTGCTCTATGTAGCGGTTCTTCTAGGCGTGGCTTGATCCCTGACATGATTAGTCTGTTGGTCCTCTCAACTTGGCCATTGGACTGTGGATGTGCCATAGATACAAGGTCAAGGCGGATTTCGTTGTGATTGCAGTATTCTTCAACTTCTCCCTGAGACAAGTTAGTGCCGTTGTCGGCGATGATGCTATGTGGGATGCCGAATCTAACCACAATGTCCTTGACAAATTTTAGGATGGTTTTGCCCTCAAGTTTCCTGATGGGCTTAGCTTCCACCCACTTCGTGAATTTGTCTACCGCTACCAAGAGGTGCGTAAATCTCGAAGGTGCTATTTTTAGCGGACCCACCATGTCCAGCCCCCAGACCGCGAAAGGGCAAGTTATAGGTATCGTGTGCAGTGCTGTGGCGGGCATGTGGGTTTGCTTGGAGTACATCTGGCAACCTTGGCAGAGCTTCACGATACGGTCTGTATCTGCCTTGGCTGTTGGCCAGTAGAACCCATGGCGGAATGCCTTGGCTACTAGGGATCTGGCGGTGGCGTGATGCCCACATTCGCCTTCGTGGATCTCCCTTAGTATTTCAATTCCGCCCACTTGGGATATGCACTTCATGAATACTCCCGAGGTGCTTCGCTTGTAGAGCTGGCCATCTATGATGGTGTACGCTTTTGCTCTACGCTCGATTTGTCTCTTTTGGACTTTGTCTTCGGGTAGTTTCTTGTTCGTCAGATACTCCAGGTAGGGCTCTGCCCATGGCGGGTTGCTTGGCAAAACCGCCATAATGGGGGAGCTCGCTAGTTTCGGATTTTCTGGATCCACCATCTTGACCGATGGTACATGCAGGTGCTCGAGGAATACGCCTGGCGGGACTGCCTTGCGGCTAGACCCTAGCTTGGACAGGGTGTCGGCTGCCATGTTATCCTCTCACCGTACGTGCTTTATGTCATAGCCGAGGAAACTTTTGGCCATCTCGTCCACTTCATCTCTATAGGCCGTCATGACTTCGTTCCGAGCCTTGTATGTGCCAGCCACCAGCTGAGCGACAAGGTCAGAGTCTCTGCAACACATTATGTGTTGTACGCCGATCTCCTTTGTGACGCGTAGCCCGTGCAGTAGCGCTTCATACTCTGCGATGTTGTTGGTGGTGGGGAAGTGGATCTGGAGAACATAGTTGAGCTCATCTCCCTTAGGGGATTTGAGTGTCACTCCAGCCCTCGAGCCGTGTAGCAACTTTGAACCATCAAAGTGCATCACCCAATGCTCCGGTTCTGGGATGGGCGTAGTCTCTTGTGCTTCCTTCCAATCCGCCATGAATTCCACCAAAGCCTGAGACTTGATGGCGGTGTGAGGCTTGTAGTCGATGTCGAAGGAGGCCAATTCAATGCCCCGCTTTGCAACTCATCCTGTTGCATCGCTGTTGTTGATGATGTCCTTCAGTGGAGCTTTGCTCACCACTGTGATCTTGTGGTCATAGAAGTAATGTCGTAACTTGCGGGAAGCTAGGAAAACTCCATATGCCAACTTCTGGTAGTGGGGGTAGCGCTGCTTGGATTCCGTCAGGACCTCGCTGACATAGTAGACTGGTCTCTGTACGCCATACTCCTGCGCTTCTTCCTTGCATTCTACCACGATGACGATGCTGACGACCCTGTTGGTTGCCGCCATGTATAGTAACATGGGCTCCTGGTCTTCGGGAGCTGCTAGGACTGGTGCAGTAGATAACACTCTCTTCAGATCCTTGAGTGCAGCGTCTGCCTTGTCGGTCCAGACGAATTCGTCTGATTTCTTCATCAGCTTGTAGAGTGGCAAAGCCTTCTCGCCAAGACAACTGATGAATCTGCTCACTGCTGCCACGCAACCTGTGAGTCACTGTACGTCCTTCAAGTCATTAGGCCGGGAGATTTCAAGGATGGCCTTGATTTTCTCCGGGTTGACTTCGATACCGTGGTGGGAGACGATGAATCCTAGGAGTTGTCCAGCTGGCACCCCGAAGACGCACTTCGTGGGGTTGAGCATCATGTTGTACTTCCTTAGATTATTGAAGGTCTCCTGCAAATCCGCTATAAGGTCGTCCTGCTTCTTGGACATGATGGCGATGTCGTCCACGTATGCGTGGATGTTTTGTCCGATTTGATCCGCCAAGCACTTTTGCATGGTGCGTTGGTATGTCGCTCCTGCATTCTTCAGACCGAATGGCATTGTCACATAGCAATATGTGCCATAAGGTGTTACAAACGAGGTAGCGAGCTGATCGGACTCCTTCATCTTGATCTGGTGGTAACCTGAGTAGGCATCTAAGAAACACAGCAGCTCCGATCCCGTCGTCGATTCAATGACTTGGTCAATGCGAGGCAAGGGAAAAGGGTCTTTGGGACATGCTTTGTTCAGGCCGGTGTAATCTACACACATGTGCAGAACCTTTGTGTTTTTCTTAGGAACTAACACGGGATTTGCCACCCACTTTGTATGGATCACTTCTTTGATGAAGCCTGCTTTCAATAGCTTGGATATTTCCTTTGCTATGGCGCGGCGCTTTTCATCTCCGAAGCGTCTCATTGCTTGTCTTACTAGCTTGGAGCCAGGAATTATTTGCAGGGCATGCTCGGCGAGTTCCCTGGGTACAGCTGTCATATCAGATGGCTGCCATGCGAAGATGTCCCGGTTCTCACGGAGGAAATCGATGAGCGCGCTTTCCTATTTGGGGGACAGGTTTGTCCCTATCGAGGTGGTCTTGGCGGCATCGCCAGCGACAAGTTCCACCTGCTTTGTATCAACTGTAGGCTTGAAGGTGGGCGGGGAGGCGGATACTTCCTGCTTGGATGCCGGCATCTCCGCGGGGTCCATGGTGGCGTGGATTTCCTTGAACTCCTCGCTGAAGAACACTGCTTCCGCGAAGGTGGCTTCTCTGTCCTCGCACTCCTTGGCCTTCCTGAAGCTGCCATAAACTGTGATGATGCCTTCAGGTCCTGGCATTTTCAGCTGGTTGTAGATGTAGCATGGCCTGGCGTGAAAGCTATGGAAGGCGGGGCGGCCGAAGATCACGTGGTATGTACTCTTCAAAGGGACCACCTCAAAAGTTATTGGCTCTTCGCGGTAGTTATTTTCATCGCTGAAGGCAACCTTGAGGGTGATGGACCCGAGGGACTTTGCTTGACGGCCAGGAACCACTCCATAGAAAGTGACAGCACTATGGCGGAGTTGGGTCTTGGTAAGGCTTAGCTTTGTCAGGGTTTCCACATACATGATGTTCAGGCTACTTCCGCCGTCCATCAGGCACTTGGAGAACTTGTAGCCTTGGATCAGGGGGTTAACCACCATGGCGTAGTATCTGTCAGGGATGTGCTCTGGGTGATCGTCGCGGCTCCATTGCACCGGCATCTCGGACCATCAGACGTACTGGCGGACCGTAGGTACGGTGGCATTTAGGGAACGCATGGCGGCTCGCTGTGCCTTAGCCGTGGGAGGTCCAAGGAAGGTGTGGAATGCTCCCTTCTTGGTGCTCTTGTATGGGTTGCCCATGCCAGTTCCACCCTCTGGCTTTTCGGCATGTTTTGGCGCAGGGTCTTCATCCATGTCACTGCTATCCTTGGACTCCTTTTCCTTATCCGCTTTTCCTTTGCCACGAGGCCGTTGTCGCCGGGTGCGTTTGTAGCCAGCTTCTTGGTCCGCCTTGATGTCATTGATGAACTTGCAGTTCCGGTTGGTGTGATTGCACTTTCCTGAAGCATCCCGATGGGCGAAGCATGGCATGTCGCGGTATTCGTCGTAGGACACAGGTGCAGCCAGCGCCGTAGCGGAAGCTGGGGAGCTTCGCGGCTGGCCACTGCTGGATGCTCATCCCCGACCGCGTTGGCTACTCTGTCCTTTGTCGGAGAAGGTTGTGGCCACCATATCCGGAATTTGCTGCTCTTCTGGCGGATTTTTTCCGTTTGTTGCTATTGTTCCGCTTTCCAGTATTCTGGATGGCAGAAGCCTTCAAAGATTCGCGGGCGTCATCATCAGCGGCCGTGTAGTTGCTTGCGATGGTGATCATGGAATTTAGGGTTAGTTTCCCTTCATTCCTTTCTCGTAATAGGCGATGGCGGAGTAGCTAGCCTCTTTCCAGACTATCGATGAATGCAAGGATGGCGGATTCGTCGGTAACCCCTTCATAGGAGTTCTTCATATCCAGCCAACATGCGAGGAAAGTTCGGGAGGTCTCATCATCTGCTCGACGACACTGTTGGAGGTCACCTATATTGTGAGGTCGCTTGTCGGTACCCTCGAAGTTTTCAGTGAACGCAGTCTGCATGTCAAACCAGGTTTGGATGGAATTTTCTGCCAAGTCGTTGATCCACTGCCGCGCTGTGCCAGACAGCATCAGGGGCAGATAGCGGACAACAACATTGGGTGATCCCCCCATGCAAACTGCACTGCGTTGAAGTAGTCTTGCAGCCAAGTTAAGGGCATGTCGACTCCGTTGTACTGGCGGATGTTTTTCTCGATCTTGAACCCATGTGGAATGGGCTCATCACGGATCCGCTGTCCAAAGCACTTCGGGCCGAAGAAGAAGGCTGTTTGAGACTTGGCAATCTCGTTTAGGTGGGTTCGCGCATCATATGGCTTCTTGTCCTGCGGATCTTTCTGGGAGGCGCGTGACCTGGCTGGGCCGCCACCGCCACCGCTGCCGCCATGGGGGCTGCTTGGTGGGGATGGTGAAGGATCACGCCTTTTGCTCTCGGTGTCCTGCGATGGATCTCTGCAACTACGACGGCTTCCCTCTGCTCTTTGTGGAGCTAGGTCATCGTCATGACGATGGGAGCCCTGCCCTTTGTCATCACGGTGGCGTGAAGAGCGATGCTTATCCTTGTCGCCATTGTGATGCGCGCTGTCGTCATGGCGAGATGGTTCCTTATGCCTGGACCCACCATCCCGACTGGTTTCACGTCGTGGTGGCTCCTCTCTCCGGCCAGCGTCACGACTCCTTCCTCGCTTGCCATCATTATCGCATATGACAATTCCTCCCTGTGGGATTTCGAACGTCTTGTACTTTGATGGCGGCATGTTGGACTTATGGCGAGGTTGGGCCTTGTCTTGGTGGTATCCATAAGCAGGGTAGTTCTTGTGGGGTGGCAACGGATTTCTTTGATGGCCCTTGCCATGTGGCTTATCATCGGAGGATATTGGGATGGCATCTGCCCTATTACGAGCTTCTCTTCTTTGGACTTCTGAGGATCCGGTGTGAGATTCGTTATCAGGGCGGGTACCATAGTTTCCATTACCCCGAGCTTTGGAGGCAGTACTGGACCTGCATAGCGCGGGATCAGATTCAAGCCGTCATGATGACGTAGCCTTTTCCTGTTGCACCAATGCTTTGGTCATCAGTTTTACCGCCGTCTCTAGGGCTGCTGGGCTTTTATTATGCTCCAATAGCTCCTTTGCAGCCACGATGTTCTCAACGGGCGTAGCCCTGACTTCATCGCGGTTCTTGTCCACATATGGCGGATTCTTGATGTACATCCTGGCCAGAGTTTCTGCGGTTGGCATGGTGAACTCAAGGTTCCGTGCCAGCTGCGGGTCGCCTCCCTTGTTCATTTGATTCTGGATGAGAGTAACGTACTTCTCCTCCATGTTCCTTGCGCGCTTAAGCGTGTCTTGAGCTTTAGCAATGTCGCCATCTAGCTTTTCACCCATCTTCTCGACTCGCTTTGCTTCTTTGAGGATTGCTCGCCTTTTCTTCTCGAGATTGTTCACGTCTCTGATATAGTCAGGGGTGATTGGATCTCCTAGAGTTCCATAGACGACCTTGTCTAGCGGGGTCGTGAAGTCTTCTGGGTGATGCACCACGGGGATGGCGGGTTGCAGAGGCCTGGGGCCGTCCTGGATCTCGGGAAGTTGTTCCGTGGCGGGATCGGCGGCTGGCGGCGGGTTACCCTGCTCTTTGCTGGCATCTCCATCATGGGCTGCCTGAGATGGCGGATCACCAGTTGTCTACCCAGCGTCATCTCCTTTGTTGGTCATGAACACCTGCTTGGCGGCTGCCTTCTGCTCTTCTAGTGCTTGCTGAGCTAACTCCGCCTCGATCTTTCTCATGGCGGCATCATAGTGATCAGGGTCATAGCCTTTGCTATCCCAGTCATCCGATTCACCACTTTCGTTAAGTGCCTCTAGGATGGATTCACCTGGGCTGTCATCTCCATTGGAGGCAGATCCCGAAGTGGTTCCTGCGAAAGCAACAAGGCAATACCGCGGTGCTTCTAACGCCAGATTGCTCATGACAGATTCACAGCGGTCCTCCACCACTTTCTCCACCTCTAGGGCGGGTTGGGTGGTATTGTTTTTTAGATACGATCTAGATAACTTGGAAAGTTCCAGATCAGATGATTTCTCCTCTGTATCCAGCTCGAAAGCGGTCCGTTTGGGGGTTTCAGCCATACCAATCTGCCGGAAATTGGTTTCCGTGGTGGGGGTAAGGTCCGTTTCTCCGATGAAGATGTGGATGTTTCCGATCGGAACGACGGTAAATCGGGTAGGGTCTTCTCTAGCCGGCACCCAAAGGTTATCCGCTGGGACGATGGGGAAGCCGGAATCATAGAGGACACGCCCGATGGCGACGGTGTCACCGATGCCCGCGAAGGCGGATCCCTCCTGGATCCGCGCTCCTGACGCGTTATGCCCCACAGTGGGCGCCAACTGTCGTGGTTTCGTTAACAGATCTGCCATAGGGGTAGGTGTATGGCGGTTTGTGGAAGGGAGTGAACACGGCGGAGCGATCCGGGACGGTGGTAGCACGAGTTTACCCAGCTTCAGATCCCGCAATGGTGGCGAGACCCTACGTGCTGCTATAATTCACTATATGGCAACAAGTGCTCGGTTACAATGATGAGGTTTGGCTGTTTCGCTATACGATTGGCCGTATGACTAAGTTGTGCCTCAAAGGCTTCTCCACGCCGGCTTATAAAGGCGCCTGGCGTGGGCTACACGATGGTACCAGAGCGGATACAACTTGGAGTCCTAGACTAAGTCCTATGCGTGTACTACAAGGTAACCCGCCATGGGCCTGTCTGCGGATCCGCCATGAGCTCCTGCGTCCAATACCACCATGGTCTTTCCAGCAACTGGGCCGCCCGGTAGGCAATCCGCCATACCACCCTGATGGGCCACCCTGGCTTGCTGGTTTAGGACTATGTCGCTGGTATACCTATTTGGTATATCTCCAATAGGCAACTTCTCCAAAAGGAATTTGTTGGGGTCCAACCATTTATTGCAGCAAACAAAACTAAAAACTAAAGCAACTGACGCTCCAAGAAAAAACGCATAGTGCATAAAGCAATAAAAAAATAGTGTGTTGAAAGGTGACCTGATTTTTGCCGATGAAGAAGGGGTGCCTCGGGGGCATCCCCAAGCTTTGACGCTTGTACCTCTTGGATATTTCTTGGGGTGACATGGGCATCCCCAAGCTTGAGCTTTTGTCCATTCTTCAACTCATCTCATCATTCTCCAATCCCTACACTTGAAAACTTCCTTCATACAAAATTAAACACAATTCTATTAGCAACATTAGTGTAAGCATAGCAATGAATCAACCCTTTTTTGCTTCAGATTTCCACTCAAAACCACCACATATAAAGCATATACTACTGTAGCAACTTCCCCAAAAGTTCCGTGATCAAAAGAACTAAAAAAGAAAGCGATCAAGTGGTAAACACAAATAATGGCAGAAATCTGTCAAAACAGAACAGCTGACAAAGGTCGAATTTTTAGAGGGTTTTTTGTTGCTCAAATCAAAAAGTGTATAACTAATGAAAGTTTGGATATAACCTGGGGCATATGCACAAGAAATCACAGGTCAAAAAGATGTCCTGGGAATTTTTACGAATTTTTACGGTGCAGAACCGAAATCTGTTTCAGGACAGCAACATCCCCAAATCTTACCTCACTCAAATTAGAGGCTTCTCTTGGCACAAAAACAAAATAAAAATGATAAGGAGAGGTTATTACAGTAGTAATAACTTCCAAGACTCAAATAAAAGAAAAAGAACTGAAAGTAAAACAATGGGTTATCTCCCAAGAGTGCTTTTCTTTAACGCCTTTGAGCTAGGCTCAGTAATTTGAGAAGATTCTCACATAAGAAATATGAATTGAAGCAAAAGAGAGTATCAAGGAGCAAATATAAAACACCTTTAAGTCTAACCCACTTCCTATGCATAGGAATCTTGTAAGAAAATAAATCAAAGAAGCACATAGTAACAAGTATGGGTAGATAAAACAAGAGCAACTTCGGAACTTTCAATATAAAGAGAGGTGTTTTATTAACATGAGAATTCCAACAACCATATTTTCCTCTCTCATAATAATTTTTAGTAGCATCATGGACAAACTCAACAATATAAATATCACACTCATCCTCCTTTGTTAAGCATTGAGGACTATCAAATAAGGTATTAGTTAAAGAGTTACTCTTATTGGGAGGTAGACATAGGTAGCTCCATTCTTCCTCCTCTTGATCATCACTCTCCTCCTCTTTTTCATCCAATGAGCTTCCAGTTTCAGCAATTTCTTCTTTCATAGGCTCCTTCAAGGCATTAGTCTCTTCCGTTGGAGAGCATCTATTAAGATATTTAAGAATATAGCCATTTTATTCCTTGTAATTACCAAAGCAAAATATAAGTATATCATAAACCTCATATTTATAAGGTGTATCATCAGTATTTTCAAGCAAACAAGCAAGTTCGAATGCACCCTTCGAAGCAATAAATTCTTCAATTTGTTCCACATCATAAAAGTCATAATTTCCATTAATATAAGAAGATGTGGTAACATCATCATTATACTCACATTGAAAAGGGAGGTGTTTATACCTCCTACAGCAACAAGATCTATCAAAGCAATAAGTAACATTATAAGTAGAGCACACATTTCTAGCAATGATATACAATCTATTGATTTGTTCCCATAAGTGTTTCCCTTTTTATGACAAGCGGTGTACCTCATAATAATTTTGCTGCTCTTCCGTGAACCCACCTTGCCAAAAAGATTTAGTTTCAAAGAAACTAACCATTGATAGAGAGCATGATAAAGCAAGACAATAACAGACCTACAAAAATAACAACTATAGTAGGAACTATTTTTTTGTATTTTTTATAAAATGATGCAAGTAAAAATAAAGTAAAGCAAAACTTAAAACAAAGTAAAGGATGTGCGTGCAAAACTCCCCTTGCAGAAGTCTTCTTTTTCCCCGGCAACGGCGCCAGAAAAAGTCCTTGATGCAGCACGGTGTTGATGTAATTTCACCGTCCAGTTGGGAACCCCAAGAGGAAGGTATGATGAGCATAGCAGGAAGTTTTCCCTCAGTAAGAAACCAAGGTTTATCGTATCCAGGAAAAAGCCAAACTCCAGAAGGTGATGCTTGCTAGCTTCGCGATAGCTCCGGACAACTTATAAGACGCCTCGTCCAGTGCTTTGCTTTGCCAGCTGCAACGCGGAACCTGCACACAACACAACCAAATACTTTGCTCCCAACTTACGATGAGGTTGTCAATCTCACCGGTTTGCTGTAAACAAAGGTATGAGCGTATCGAGTGAAAAGCAATAGTAGTATGCGAAAAAGTAAACAGTGCGAGTAAAGTAAACAGGTGATAGCAATATAAAGAAAATTGAACCGGGGTCCACAGTTCACTAGTGGTATTTCTCCATAAGATAAATAGCACATGCTGGGTAAACAAATTACAGTTGGGCAATTGATAGAATAAAGATAACGTGCATATGTCGCGAGGATCACTATGAGATTTACTCTGGGCATTACAATAAGATACATAGACCGCCATCCAACTGCATCTATGACTAATAATCCACTCACGGGAATATCGTCCGAACACCCCATGGGTATTAAGTTGCGAACAACAGATAACTGCATTAAGCAAAGTGTGTAATGTAAACAAAGCATATGCCCTTGGACATAAGAATGTTGTTTTCTCCCTAGTGGCAACAGCACATCTACAACTTTAGAGGTTTCTGTCACTCCCCCAGATTAAATAGAGGCATGAACCCAACTATCAAGCATAAATACCCCCTCTTGGAGTCACTAGTATCTACTTGGCCAAGATAGCTACTAACAACGGAGAGCATGCAAGATCATAAACAACATAGAGATAACATAAGATATATGATTCAGCACATCAACTCAACATAACACCAATATTCATCGGATCCCAACAAACACAACATGTAGAATTACATAACGGTGATCTCGATCATGTAAGGCAGCTCACGAGATCTAAATATGAAGCACATGGTGGAGAAGACGACCATCTAGCTATTGCTATGGACCCATAGTCCAAGGTAGACTACTCACTCATCGCGCCGGAGGCTAGCATGGCGATGAAGAAGACCTCCGGTGGCGATTCCCCTCTCCGGCAGGGTGCCGGGAAGAGCTTCTGGACCCTCCCGATCTCGGGTCGACGACGGAGGCGGATCGCGATATGTTTCTAAAAAATTGATCGGGTATTTTAGGTTTTTCCCGTCAGGGGGTCTTTATAGGCGAAGGGGCGGCGTCAGAAAAGGACCAGGCTGGTCACACACATAGGGGGCACGGCTAGGGCCTGGGCCGCGCCGCCCTATTGTGTGGCCGGCTCGTGGCCTCTCTTCGTCTCCTCTTCGGTTCTCTGAAAGCTTCGGTAAATTTCTGGATGTTCGGATTTTGTTTCGTCCAATTCCGAGAATATTTCCTGTGTAACTTTTCTGAAACACAAAAACAGCAGAAAACAGGGAACTGGCATTGTGGCATCTTGTTAATAGGTTAGTTCCGGAAAATGCATAAAAATGCCACGAAGTGTAACGTAACACTAAGCAAATGGTGTAAAAACAAGCATGAAACATCAAAAATTATAGATACGTTTGAGACGTATCACCTCCATCATACCATGTGGAGCGAAAGGACGTCGGGAAAATAATTCGGTAACTATGGGTGTTTGTGACTTGTGCGTAAGGCGATGTTAAGCCTATGGGCCTGGTGATTAATTCATATTATAATGGGATAATAAGGCAATAAATTACTCCCTCCATCAATGGTGTGCATGGCTCAGTTCAAAAATATGCATGTTCTGATGCCTCCGTTCACAATTACCTCGTGTTATAGGTTTAATCAAAGTCAAAATGTCTAAAGTTTTATAGAATATTTGGTAAAAATATCAAAATCAATTTTATTAGATTTTGGTTTTATGATTATTCATACATTGATTGATGTCTGGATGTACATGTAAAAAATATCAAAACCAGTTTGTTGCACCCGATTTTCAGTAGTAGTACTTAAAAAATAATTTTGTTGTGCTCCAAACATCAAAGATGTTTACTTTAAAAAGTGATATTTGTAATGATATTTCTATGGGCTTGATTAGGGCGATTTAATTAATGCAATGTTAATTAGCGTCATTGATGGGCGTATTTTTGGGGACTTTGATTGGTCACTTGCCATGCATCTGCCATATCCAAGCAAACTGTTTGCACAGATTAACTTCACCGTGGTTGGTGATTGGAGGTCAAAAATCAGAGGAGGAAATCACTCTTAGCCCATGCATGCACCTAATCACCAATAGAAGGACGAAATCGCTTGATTTATCGTGCCCGACATCGAACTGGATGTACTAATTTGATTGCAAGCCAGTGAATAGGAAAGGAAAAAATTGATCTGGGGCTAATCACTGAATTCCTGATTTGATTGTGTCCAAATGGATAGTAGGAAAGTAAAGAAAAATATTTGATTCGATATGGGGTCAAGCAATGTTTTTTTAGTTTGATTCGATATAGAATTTTACAGGATACCGTCTACCGTCCTATACTCATATCTGCCATCGAAGCTAGCTACAGAGCATCAAGCAACGGGGGTTCATCGCTGATCTGGAACAGGTAAAGAGCAAAACAGTGTAGGTCCCCAACAGCAAAGCATCGAGCTTTGTGGGAAAATAGGTGCCTCGATCCGTGCAAGAATCCCCTAACCATGGCATGAAAATCACCCATTGACGGCTCCTAGCCTCGTACCCAGCTCGGGAGCAGAGAAGCACTAAGGGTGTGTTTGGTAGCTTGTATCACCTCAGATTTGCTATCCCACTTGAGATATCTCATCTCATACAAGCTGACTTCAGATTTTGTGGTGTGTTTGGTAGCCTGTATGTGCTGAGCCAAGCTCTGTTTTGTGGTGTGTTTGGTAGCCTGTATGAGTTGAGACTGGCCCAGAATTTAGAAATAACAGAGAGGTCCAAACATTTTGCAGAAAGGTCCTTGAACACCTTAAGGAAAAGCAATCGGGTCCTTCATGGTCACAGCCACCGCACCTTGAATCCATGGCGGCTCGAGAAGCATTTATGGATGGCGGGGGTCGCGGTGCTGGGCGGCGGCGGTGCTTGGCTGCCGTGGCGGAGCTTGTTGTCGGCCATGGCGACGCGATATGGTGGCTTCAGGAGTCGGCACACTTTTCAGCCATGGCGGCGCGAGATGGCGGCCCGAGGGCGCGGCGCGAGGTCGCAGCCGCCGGAGCTCTTCTGTGGCGTCGCTGGGGTCCTGAAGAAGTCCTCCTGCGCTGGTGGCCGGCCAGGGGGCGGCGGGGCGGGCTGAACCAGGAGCGGCGCGCGGCTGAAGAAGGGGAGAGAGACGAGCGAGATACGAGCGAGGGGGGAGAATGGCATGCCGAAACGGTTCGGGCCCGTGACCCCTAACGCGCTTGGGCCCAGTGCGGGAGTTTCTTCGGGGCGAGTCCGGCCAGGCTGACTTGCGAAGCTCGATTTGAGCTTCGCAACTGGGCATGGCTGAGGGGCTTTATTTGTATGAGGTGGGCAGTGCTCAACTCACCCAAGCCAACCTAACAAACAACAAAAGGTTGTATGAGGTGGGAATCTCTGGGTTCACGCGACCTACCAAACACACCCTAAGAAACCAAAGGCAACGAGGAGAGGGGTCGACCGGTACAGTCTTGGACATCCTCATCTGCTCTGCGCTCGCCGAAGACCTGAGAGAGCATCCACTCGAGCAGCGGCTGGGCCGTCAGGGCCGAGGCCTCCGTGGGTTTGGCCAGTGCTTCCCCGTTCACCATGCTAAGTAGGGTCGAGGAACCATCACGGGCGGCGAATCAGCGGCGAGGCGTTCCGACGGAGACGAGCTTCTCTCAATTAGATGCCCCTGGCTCGATTTGTATGGCAAGGAGGAGGCAACCGGGGTCAAGGCGCAACTCTATGCAGTCAAATAACTTGGCGGTGGTAACACTGTAATATACCTGATTTTGTAGGGGTAAAATCGGAAATCAAATAATGTATTTGCAAAGTGCCTTCATTAACTCTAAACCAATAGTATAGATAGTATAGATAAAAGAACTTCTTTCAATAAAAACATACCTTTTTTCAAGAAAAAAAATCAACATGCACAATGAAACCAATCAAGCTAAGGCATGCATGGTGCTTTGAAATCACGTAGGTGGTACAATTTTTTTATGTTTTTCGTCTTGAACCCTCTCAAGGAGGTGGTGTGTGCATGTTAGAGCATCTCCAACAGTCGCTGTATATTTTGACACTGTAAAAGTGGTATGCAGCGCGCTGTAACCGGTTACAGCGTGCGGTGCCGTCGCGACCTCCACTGGAGGCTTTATTTTGCAGCGCGAGCTAAGCAGCGAAAAAAGGCCCCCCACCAAATGCTGTAAAATAGAGCTCCACATACTTGTCTCTTTAAAATATGATAACAATCAGGTCCTCAAATTTTATAAAAAGGACCTTAGATTTGTTTTCAGAAAATCAATTGAGTCCTCAAGCCAGGTAGGGGCGACGGGCAGCCAGGTAGGGGCACCGGGCAGCCAGGTAGGGGCGACGGGCGACGGCGGGCGGCCAGGCAAGGGTGGCGGGGACGGCGGGCGGGGGAAGGGGCGGCCAGGCAGGAGCCAGCGGCGGTGAGCGGGCGGCCAGGCATGGTAGGAGCCGCCGGCGGCGGGCGGGCGACCAAGCATGGGCGGCAGACGGCCAGGCAAGGGCGAGGCCCAGGCGCGGACGGAGGAGCGGGCGGCGGCCAGCGTCGCCATAGAAAGTGGTTGGGGGTGGCGCGGTCGCCGAAGAGAAGGGAGCGGGGCAGTTCCAGGGTGAAGTTTCACGAGCAGTTAGTCTCGCGCGAGTTGTCCAAACTTTGCAGCGTGCGGTAGCCGGTGCACCAAATTTGCCGCTTAGGATACATCTTTTGGACAAGCGCTGGATAATTTTTTGGGCGCGGGCTAATTTGGAGCCTCTGCTGAAGCACCGGTTGTCGCCTCTTGCGCGCTATATTGGCGATTTTTTTTAGCGCGAAGCCAATATACAACAACTGTTGGAGATGCTCTTAGGAGGGGACGCGTCAACCTTCGAGTGTTGCGAGCCTCCTAGTCATCATGGAGACGCACACTTCCGTCCACCCAACGGACCATGGTAGATGAAACAAAACATTCGGAGCAACTTAGATAGGATCTGTGAGACTGCTTAAAAAGACAAAATATGCTAAAAAAATCTCAGAATGTTGGTGTTATGTACACAACCCAAAAAAATCCCCTCAAAATCAACATATATGCTTCGATCTATGCTTAGTGGACAAGTTGTAGAATTGTGATTCTGAATCCAATAATCAAAAGCCTTTCATAGATCGCAAATCGTACGATCATAATGGCTACAATCATAAAATCGTTGATTCTTCAAAACAAAATCGTCTTAATGGACATAATAAAGCCATGCAATCGCATGATATAATCATGATTTTGACAACCTTGTTAGACCTGAATATGGATAAATTTGGTTACAAATAATGCAAATTACTATTCACCCAAGGTGATAGTATTTCATAAATCAAACTTATATATTTTTCTTTCTAACCTTAGATCAAATTCCGTTCAACTTTTTCCAGAGTTATCGATATTGTGCCTAGGTATGTTATACAATAATTCCAGCTTCAACACAAAAAGCTTTTTTAAGATTATTTTTCGTTATGATTTCCAACGTTGATCTATATGTCATCAAGGAGGAGGATCCCATACAAATGAAATATCTCCCCCATCAGAAACAAACATGGAAACATTTTTTTTACGCATTGGTAGTGCTTGGATCTTTAAGGCCCAGTTCTTCTATGAGCTTAAAATATAAGATGCCCCCTTCCTAGCTTCTCATATAAATCGTTAAACTTTTATCATGAAGCTCCTATATTAGTCATAGCATAACTTGTTTGGAAGATCCAATAATTAAGCCAGGCGGCTTATGAGAGAAAGTGGGGGACAACTTATTTTTAAGCCACTAGGCCTAAGGGTTCGTTTGGATTCTCTCCAGCTCCCCAACACCGCTCCAGAAGCGGAAGGATTTATTAGAGCGGCCCTAACCCAGCTTTGAGAGTTGAGCGAAGGCGAGAGATTCCGAACACGTCTTAAATAAGGTTAATGACAGTATTACCTCACAACTCCGCCCGGGACCTAACGAGTCTTTAGACTCACAAAAAAAAATCGCATACAAACATCTTGAATAAAATTACTTCCTAAAATCTACCAAAATTTGTGCTAAATATAACGCCCTAAAATCCGTATCATCATCTGCCGTGCAATGCGAGGATCCAAAATGGAAAATACTTTGCATCAGGCGACCGATTAGCGGGAGCGATCGGTCCCTCCAACACGGAAGCTGTCCGCTGATCGGTCCCTCCAACACGGAAGCTGTTTCCGCTATTTTGTGGCCCACAACTTGCACCATGTCCAGCGGCGCGCTGCATTACTCGTTCTTTTGGTCCACCCTACGCAGGTCTAAGTCAGCTGCCCTACGCTCCTGACACTTCAAAATAAAAGAAAACTGCCCTAAGCCTCTACGCATCTAGTACTTGCATGCATGTCTTTTTTGGCCGCTTGTGCTAGTACCAACTATTTTTGCACCGAACTGTTGGGATGCAGTGTGCTGCGGTGGTGCTCTGCATGCAAACATGTGGGCGTAGTGTAGTTCCAACCAGACTAACAAATGACATAATAATCATTTAATTACAGATCTTATATCACTTAATTACATGGGTGTTCCAACCAGACTAACAAATGACATAATAATCATTTTTCCATAAATTTCTGATTGCCAAAGACGTTATAGATCTTATATCACTAACGTGACATATTTGTTTACCAAAACAGCAGTGTAGTTGTAGAACATTTTGACTTTTGTCCACATGATAAGAAGTAATGTGACATCATTGAAATCATTGGTTTATTTTCTTGAACACATTCAATGCACTATAGATGATGCCCTCGCATTTGAGAGGGCCAGCATGCTAGTTTGTTGTAAAGCTAGAAACAGCCGACAGGTTAGCTAATCTAGTTTCTGCTAGTTTTTGTTCTGGCTTTCTTATGTAATTTTATATACAATTTTTTGTTAACATATAGTATAAATTATGCTTCAAAAATACAAACGATGAAAGCAAGCATTGTCGGGAAATAGTTTTCCCGCCATGACTAGCGGGAACAGGCCGTGGCTGAGCGGCTAAACCAGATGTCTGCTGCTGCTGGAGGTACATACTATACTCTCTTTTATTTTGACGGCTTCCTTGCTCTCTTACTTTTGCTGATATATTCATTTTCTACTGTTTTGCTGTTTCTTTGGTTTGGCAGAATATAGTGAAGTGTCTGCGTCGACTTTGCAGCTTGACGAGGATCCTCTCTTGGCCGCGGTCGGCCTACTTGAGGCGAACTGGATTTCTGTCCAGGAAACCTTCGAGTTGGTTAGCCGCGTGCTTACGCGGATTTTTGTCGGGTTATGGCCCAAGAAAAAGGCCAATGTACCAGACTTGAAGGATCTTGCTAAAGCCTTCGGCACCGAGGAAGACCCCATACTTACTATGAAGGGTCACTCGCTGAAGCGAGGTGCCGAGGGGGCCATTGCCTTTGCCTATTCACATGGTGAGGAGGTGAACTGGGAGAAGGTTAGTTCTTCCCCCGGCCGTCCTCGTTCGGAACTGAAACCTTTTTTCAAGAAGGCGAAAAGATATGAACCGGGCATTGTGTCGATGATTTTCCCTTCGGCGGCTTTCGCGACTGGTGCGGTGCCGATTTCGACTCCGGCCACAAGTGGTTCTGTTCCTCCTCCTGATGCTGGTGCTGCTTCTGCTACGCCTTCTTCCGCTACGAATCGTGAGGCCGAGGTGGCGTAGACTTGGCCTCCCTTGTAATTTAGTTTTATCTTGATATGGCAAACTTTCTAGTCGCATGTAACCCAAGAACCTTTAGTCAGAGGGCTTGTGCTTTTGTAAATATATCCTCTTTTGTGAAATATCGTGTTTGGTTTAGCTTCTGAGTTGTTTCTTTCTTCTTCTTTGTTTTTCTTTTGCCTTCCAGCCTGTGCGTGCTGGTAAATTATCTGGTCGCAGTCGAGCTCCATCTTCTGCCGATGCTCTCGACTCTAGAGTTTCGTCGCCTCCTCGAGCTGTTTGTCGATGCGATGAGTACTCCTCAAGGATTGCAGATCTTGAAAGTCGTTTGACGTTGTCTAAACGCCAAGCGCAAATGGCTATCGATAAAGCCAGCAAATCTTGCGGCTTTATGAAGCAGATATCCATACTCGAGGATAAGGTGTCGAGTCTGACCGCAGAAATTGTACATTTGGAGGAGTGCGACTCCTTTCTAGTTGGTATTGTCGAGTCTGCTTGCGAGTTGCTGCGATGTAAGTTTTCCTGCAATTTTCCCTTTTTTTTCCTTTTCTGCTGCGACGCTGTTGGCCCATGACTTTTGCTATTGTAGGTACTTGCCTGGACTTCGCCAATGAAGCTCGCCGTGTTTCTGAACGTGTTGCGGCTCTCGAGAGTTCGTCCGGTGGAGTCTAAACTTTTTGGTCCGAGCCCCGGCGTCGCAATGCTATTGTGCTTCTCCAAGATCGCGCTCAACATATCGGAGAAGCGGTTGATGGTTGTCGAAAAGCTTTGACTACTATGCATTCTGTGATGCTTCCTCGCAATCCTCTTCCTGGCACTTTTCCACAGCTGTTTGCTGTTTTTAGGTCTACTCAGCGTATTCATCGTCTGATAGAGCTTAACTTAGTGGCTGGTGCCAATTTCGCACTTGGTTGGACACGTAAGTGGCACCCGAGGCTCAATTTTATTTCCATGTCACTAAGCTTGCCTGCGGGAGGAGCTCAGCTACGAGTTCATATGGATGCTACCCTTCAACCAGCTAGGAGGCTTATAGCTAGGTTGCTTCGAGAGGATGCCACGTTTTTTTGCGAGCATCACTATCTAGATCCTTTGGGCGTAGATGATTCTGATCAGCCATTGATGTAATATTTATGTGTGCATAATGCGAGAGTTTGTTGTTTTCCAACTTTTGGTGCCAGAATTTTTTATCCTCAGAGCATTGCACTTTTGTGTTTTGTGTTAGTGCGCTTGCTGCGACTTTTGAAGACTCGTAAACTCAAATAAGAGGAACTTTTGTCTTTTATTTTGCATATAATGTAAGATACATGGGATGACCCAAGAGATCCGGCCAATGACCTGTGTTCTGGATCTAGAGGGCATTGCCCTGGAATAACTCGTGGCTTTTACAGCCTTATTTTCCTATTCTATTTATTCGCCTATGTCGCTTGCGTCTTCTCCTCTTTTCTTGTAGACTTCTCTTGCTCTGGTGGCTGTACTCGAGGTTTCTTTACTTCTGGTTCCTTGGGGTTTCCTTCGAGTTGCTGCGTGACTCCTGTAGTCGTGTTTTTTGCTTTGCAGTCGGGTTCTCCATACCTTGCCATCATGCCGAAGTTTTGGGCCATCTTATGGAACTCTTTGTCACATAAATCTGATAACTCAAAGCTTTCCTTTACTGTGATAATTCCCCTGGGTCCTGGCATTTTCAGTACCAGGTAAGTATAGTGAGGTACTACCATGAATCGCGAAAACGTGGGTCTCCCGAGGATCGCGTGGTATTGTGATGGCCAGTCCATGACTTCGAAGTTGAGTTTCTCCCTTCTGTAGTTTTGTTGATTCCCGAAGCAAACGTTTAGTGCTATTTGACCAAGTGGATAGTTGGCACTTCCTGGGACTATTCCGTGAAAAGAGCAGTCAGTTGGCTTTAGGAACTCCAATGAAATGTGCATTGCCCGTAGGGTTTTTGCGTAAATCTGGTTTATTCTACTTCCTGCGTCCATGAAAATTCTGTCGACGTCGTATGTTCCTATTTGAGCTTTGAGTACCAGGGGCGCGTTTCCTGGCCGAGGTACTGTTATCGGGTGATCATCTCTGCTGAATTCTATGGGTTGCTCTGACCAATGTAGGTATTCTGTTATTGCTGGAGGTGAAGTTATTGCGAGGTTGACTTATCGAGTTATGCTTTTCTCCTCTTTGTTCGACTTGGGCACTGGTTGTATCATTGCTGTGATGTGCCCTTTAGATGGAACATATCCTTCCTCGTCGTCGCGTCCCTGGTTTGACTGATCTTGACCCTTGGGAGCTCCATTATTTCCTTGTTAGGTTATCGGCGTGTTGCTTGTGTTTCCCTCGTATCCCTGGCGCTTTGTCTCGGCTTGCTTGTTGAGTGCTGCTTCTTGTAGTTTCAAAAATGGTGTACAATCTTTCATTGCGTGTCTGGATACTCGTTTCC
Source organism: Dactylis glomerata (assembly GCA_007115705.1). NCBI lineage: Eukaryota > Viridiplantae > Streptophyta > Magnoliopsida > Poales > Poaceae > Dactylis > Dactylis glomerata. The sequence goes on along the minus strand of QXEO01000542.1, from coordinate 2,743,861 downwards.
CATTGACGAACGCAGAGTGAATATGACATGGCCCGTTGAGCATGTCTTCTGGTGATGGGTTGTACTCTCTGGGTTCCTTTGGCGGAAATTTTCTGTACTCTTCTCTCCCATAGTTGCGGTACCCCGAACTTTTCCGATCGTTGTTTTGGTAGCTGTTATTTTTATACCCTGCGGCTACTTGGCTGTGGGAGCCATAATTGTCGTAATTACGGGACCTTCTTCTTTGACCTCCGTATCTGGTTCCTCTATCATCTTCTGGTGATCGCGTGCGTTTATTGTTGCACGCATCTTCTCCATCTGCGAATCTATTTGCTATATCCATTAGATCTGATACTGTTTTCGGCTTTATCCTGCCCATCTCTTCGACTAGGTCTCCCCGTCGTAGCCCGATTATGAATGCATCTATTGCTCTTTTGTCCGAAACTTTGACTGCTGAATTTTTTATAAGACTCTACCTTTGGATATATGTCCTTAATGTCTCCCCGCGTTGCTGTATGCAGGTTTTGACTTCTTCTATGGATGCTGGCCGCTTGTATGTCGACTTGAAGTTGCTTGTAAATTGCTTTGTTAGCTCTTCCCAGCTTCTAATTGTTTCTTTTCCTAACTTGCTTAGCCATGACCTTGCTGCTCCGGTGAGGTGCAGTTGCAAACTTTGCATTGCTGTTTCCTTGGTTCCTCCTAGTAATTTTACTGCTTGCAGATAATCTGAAAGCCACGATTGTGGCTCCTGGGATCCATCGTACTTTTGCTGATCATGGGGTAGTTTGAAGCCTTTGGGTACTGGCGTGATGCGAACCCTATGGGTAAAGCATGGCGCTCCCATCTCCTTTTCATCGTCTTCGTAGTCATATGTTCTGTTGGGAGTTCTGGATCGTCGGGTTCCTTTGTTCTTTGGACTATTGTATCGCCCAGGTGATGGCGTTCTAGATCGGCGACTCCCACTTCTGTGCCGAGGACTGCTGTGACGGCGTGGTGATCTAGGTTTGTGGGCTCCTTTGTTGCGATATGCCTCCTCCTCTTTTGCTGATAATTTGTTGCCTACCATCTTCAGTCCATTTAGCGTTGCTCGGTGCATATGCTCCCTCGGGTCTCCTGGATTTGGTCGTGTCGTATGCAGATACGCTTGAGCTGCCACTAATGCTGCTTCCGGAGTTTTTGCGATATTATTTCCTTGTTCGTCGACCGATAGGAAAGACGAATCGAGGTTTTTTGAGATGCTTTGCCTTTCTGAATACTCCAGATTCTCATACCTTGATCCATGCCGACGATGCCTTCTGTTTGTATATGATGCATCGCTACGTGCTCTGCGAGCAGCGTTGCTTGCTGCAATGGTTGAGTCCTTCCTTTTCTGTATTTCAATCCTCTCTTTTGTTAATTGCTTCGCATGTTGCCTTAGGGCGTAATGGTACCCCAAGAGCATGTTTTGGCTAGAGTTTGTTGGTATTGACGTGCCGTGCTCCACGGCTGTATTGATTGTTCTCCACTCTTCTTCTGATAGTCAAACTTTTACCCTCGTTGTGAGGGAGTCAGCGGTTTCTCCTTCTGCTAAATGATTCGCTCCTCTGTTTATATTTGCTGGATTAAGTACTGGGTTGTTGTTGTCATCGAGTTCTTCTGAATTATCTTCTGCGATGGCGAGTATCTGATATCGATTGTCAAGCTTGCTGTTGTGACTTGAGAAGATCGAATTACCGTCTTCAGAAAGTTCTAGTCCCGTTTTCTAGGAGTCTATTGATTGATCTGAGTTGTCATCGTGGTAGATTGTGAGATCTTTGAGTTGTACTTCTAAGTCAAAATTCTCCATTGTTTCGTCGCCTCCTGCGATTTTTCCTTCTTTTGCTTCTACTAAGCTGACCGGCGAGTTTACCTCGCTAGAGGAGCCTTCTGATGATTCCGACATTGCTACTGTCTCGGGTTCACTTGCCGACAGATCCGTTTTCATCGGATCTGAAAGGCGAATCGAACCTAATGATCCAACGCGAAAGTTTAGACTTCCGAACGTCAAATCCATATCTTGATCCATACTCTCGAATACTTGCGTGAAACTTGACTGGTGAGGTTGAAAATCGATGGTTCCGAATGGTATCTGAATTTCGTTGACTTGCGAGCTGTTGCTGGCTGAAAGCGAAAAAACCGTCGAGTTCATGATGCCAACGCCCAGGGTCCCCACGGTCGGCGCCAATTGACGAGGGTTAACTCGGTAAATGTCCTAGATGAAGGACTTAGGATCGGGGAGATATGGCATCGGATGAACTCGAAGGTAAAATTGGTCAAACAAGGTGGCTATGAAAGTAAACGTGGGTGTAAAACCTGGCTTGCTTTCAATCTGGCCTACACCGTCCCCTCCTGGCCCCTATATATAGGTGGCCAGGTCTCAAGGATCGGGTAGGGTCCGATACAGATTACAATATCGACATACGGTAAGAACTCGTATTTTGACTAGTATTACAATTGGGCCTAGCTTAATGGGCATCAGGGGTACTTAACTAACGGGCTCTATTATCTATACCCTTGTCACCCATGACCATGCATTTGATGGTCCGCACCCCTCCCTACTGAACGGATCGTATGGGCACCTAGAGGGGGGGGGGAATAGGTGCTACTCAAAGTTTAATTCTTTTTCAATTTAGGCTTGACACAAAAGGTAAATTCTCTAGATATGCAACTAAGGTGAATTTACCTATATGTCAACGAGCAAGCTAAGCAAGATACAAGTAGTAAAGGCAATAAAGGATAGAGGTAACCGAGAGTGGAGCACACGGAGACACGGATGTAATTCCCGTAGTTCCTTCCTTTTTAGGGGAAGTACGTCTACGTTGGAGGGGTGTGGTTGCCACAAAGGCCTAACCAACGCCACAAAGGCTCACCCTATTCTCCGGTGCAAGCTTCCGCCACAAAGGCCTAGCTCACTTTCCACTAAGGGATTCCTCAAGGCGGAACCAGCCTTTACAAAACTTGGGGCACCACTCCACAACTGAATTGGAGGCTCCCAAGCACCACAAAGATCTCAATCAACAAGTATCAAGATTTCAATCACACAAACAAGGTCAAGGGACACAAGGGAACCCAAGACCAAAGGGCCCTCTAGCAAATGAGAGGGGAAATCAAATCGCTTCGGTGAGGATGTAGATCAAGGCCTTCTCCTTCGATTCTCCAAAGATCAACGACTTTGGTGGGTTGAGGGAGGAGATCTTGCTAATTTGGTGGCTCCAAAATGGGGTCTTTTCTTCACAGCTCGAGCAGCTTGAGGTAGAAGAAGGGGAGGGGTATTTATAGCCCCTCCCAAAATGTAGCCGTTGCTGAGTTGGAGGGGCGGATTATCCGGCCAAAGTTGGGCCGGATTATCCGGCTGGCCGGATTATCCGGCCCCTGGCCAGATTATCCGCCCCCCTATCTGGGTGACGCCGCGCCAGGTCCTTAGCAGAATTTCAGCCACTCCCGGGGGAGGGCGGAATATCCGGCCAAAGCTGGGGCGGATTATCCGGCTGGCCGGATTATCCGGCCCCTGGCCGGAATATCCGGCCCCCCTATCTGGGTGACGCCGCGATAAGTCCTTAGCCGTTTTTCGGCCACCCCAGAGGGGGCGGATTATCCGGCCACCCCTGGCCGGATAATCCGGCCTGGCAAATCTTCAAACGAAAATCCTGCAAATCTTAGCACACAATTAGTATCACTAATGTTGTTATCTAACACACAAAATCTGAGGGAAACAAAGTTTGCACTTTCAATCTCCCCCTTTTTGGTGTTAGATGACAACACTAGGATTTGCAAGAAAGGTCGAATAATTCAAACAACGAATAATTGATCAAAATACACAGCTCCCCCTAGATGTGTGCAACTTCACCAATGAGTTTAGAAGAGACATACCATTGCATAGATAACTCAAATAATATGGATTATGGAATCCCGAATATGATAATATGATATGCCGGGCAATAATTCCATAGCCATTTCACCAATAACCATGAGCTGATAAAAATAAGTGAACAACACATAATGATCCACATAGCATATTAAGAACATATGACATAGTCTCATACACCACATGGTAGCATATAAACGACACGAAGTTCAACCACACACAAAGTTCGACTTAAGACAAACGAAATAAGAAGAAACACAAGCGCCAAAGAATGATAAGCGCGCAAGCTTGTGTTTCCACCCATGCAAATCCCGACACATTCCTAATAGAACTACTTCTCCCCCTTTGGCATCAAGACACCAAAAAGGGAGAAGAGCGATGCTACACGTCCCGAGAAATCACTCGTCCACGTCATCGAAGTCCTCATCATCATAATCTCCGCCATCACCCTCGTCATCTCCAGCATCTTCATCCTCATCAACAAAGTCCTCCTCAGCCTCAAAGTCCTCCTCAGCCTCTGCACGAGCACCTCCTGCGGGAGCATCTGGAGCATCAAAGAGATGCTTCTGCATATCCACCCAGTTGTAGCGATCGGTGTTCCAAGCATTATAGGCCACAGGAGCAGTAGGAGTGGGATCGGCGGTCTGAGCACCACTGAGACGGTGAAGGATAAGCTGCTGAGTGTCCTGGATGCTCTTCCTCTCGACATAGGCCTGGTAGTTCTCACGGTGGATCTCAACCTTCATGCACAGAACATTCCGCTCAAACCAACTGAGCTTCCTCACCTCCCTAGACACAACAGATGCAGCAGCCCTCTGTTCGCGAGCAGTAGCACTAGTCCTCGCATCAGCCATGAAAGTGTCAGGATAAGCAGCTGAAGGAGTAGATTTCGCCTTTCTCTTGATATACATCTTCTTGACCTTGTGCTCCACATAGTCATCATGAATATCATAGTCTCCAAGGACATGCTTAATGAGAAGCATGATGAAAGGAGCATATGGCACAGTGTTCCTCTGAATAATAGCATCCTTGATCTCATAGAAGATGAAATCCATCACATCAAGGGTAAAGTCCTCAGCAGGGTCAGACGACGTGGCACACTCATGAGCAAAAGCAAGGAGATCAACCAGAGAGGTGCGAATGGCATCATTGTTGCCACCACTAGGAGCAATGTTCTCCCTAAAAATGCGGACCAGCTGATCATAAAGCGGATGTAGGCCATTGATGAAGCCCACAACACCTGTGGAGTCATAGAGGTCATGGAGCTTGTCCTTGTCAGGCTTGTTCCCTGGGTTGTGGATACGCCGACCCACTGGAGTCTCTCCATTGTACGCATACCCCAAGAGAGAGGCAAACGTAGGAAAGTCTGATGTGCACTCATGTTCGCCGGTCATCCACTTCATAGATTTCTGAGCATTGGGCAAAATCACCAGAGTAGCATAGAACTGCTTGATAAGACCGGGATTGTAGTCGCACTGAATGTTGGCCAATCCCATCAAACCCAACTTCTCAATCACAGAGAGTGCTTCATCAAAGTAAGACTTGCTGCGGAGGTGATCAAAGTCAATCGGATGCATTGGACGGCAAGGATTCTTGAAAGGCTCATAAATATCACGAAAAATCCCCCACTGCTCCTCATTCCAGAAACCCCTATCTTCAATGTCTTCATCTCTTGCAGTAGCATACCAATTGTTCCTCCGCACAAGAATGTACTCGGCCTCTGGCATCTTCTTGTAGTCAGGACGGGGCTCTTTGCCTTTGCGACGACGGGCACGAGCTTTGGCAACCTTGGCAGCTTTCTCCTGCTCAGCCTCCCTAGCAGCATGCCTCTGTGCCCTCCGGATAGCAATCTCATCCAGAAGAACTCCTTCCTCATTCCGAACAAGCCGACGCTTGCGCTTCGGGATACTCGGACCACCTGTGAAAGAGAGATGCACGGAGAGCATGGGGATAAGCGTATGCACACGAGTATCGGAAAGGATCAACGAATCATGAAAGATGAACAAGCAAATTCCACTAAACGAACCAAATTGACAGCAGCAAATATAAAAAGATGTTGCAGTAAAATCCCAGGCCGGATTATCCGGCCAGGGGTGGCCGGATAATCCGGCCCCCCGAAAGTTTCTTCTACAACTTGCTGCAGATATCAATTTGATAGATCGGGGAAAGTGTTCATACAACATGATTCATAAACAAGATAAACAACACCTATAGGGCAAAAACACCAAGACCAAGAAGGGGTAAAGACACATCCAATGAGAAGAGCAATACCCGCATCCATTGCGAAATCCGCTTGGTGAAAGCCTTCCAGAGGAGAAGGAGAGCAGCCTCCGAAGAAATCAGGCCAAAAGGTTGGCCGGAGCTCCGGCGGCGGCGATGGGAAGGAGGCGGCGGCGGCAGGGATCACCTGGAAGGGGTGGGGAGGGAACTGCCCTAGGGCAGCCCGACCCCCCCCCCTTAAATACCCAGGGTCACTACGGCCGGATTATCCGGCCAGGAAGGGGCGGATAATCCGGCCCCCCGGATATTCCGGCCCAGAGAGGGCGGATATTCCGGCCTGGAGCCAGCAAACTGGCCAACTCGAAATTTTCAAAAACAGATGTTGTTTTGATGAAAAATTTGAACTCGTGTGCATAGATAGATGTCTTGAGAGAGGATGGCTTAGGTGAGAGAGCAAACACGGAGTGGTTCTCGGCACTTAACATTGCAAGAACAAATCGACTAAAAAACCAACGCAAGTGCCTTCCCATATCAAAAAAGGAATAACATCGGGAGAGAACACCAAAACCTCAAATAAGATATGCAATGAATCAACTCTTCGAAAAGAAGAGGTCGGTGGCCGAAGCCACCATGTTTGAGTGTTATGGCATTGGACCGCGAAGATGTATCTTGAGTCCATAACCACTACTCGTCATTGAAGCTCAAAAATCATAAAATGATATTAAGAGAACGATATGATTACTATCGGCATTATGGGGGGAGGGATAGCCCAATTAATTAGGACCGCACTCCCCCTATCTCCATGCCCACACCTAGACCAAACATGCATTGAAATATAGGTGTATTTGCAAGATGTTCAAGCCACACTCCTTGAATCGATGATATTTAGCTCATTCCTCAAATATCCAAATCTTGCTTCATCAAGAGGCTTCGTGAATATATCGGCAAGTTGATCCTTGGTGCTCACATAAGCAAGCTCAATATCCCCGCGGGCAACATGATCCCTAATGAAATGATTCCGGATCTCAATATGCTTGGTTCTTGAATGTTGCACCGGATTATAGGCGATCTTGATAGCACTTTCATTGTCACATAAAAGAGGCACTTTGTCACAATTGACACCGTATTCCTTCAAAGTTTGCCTCATCCATAACAATTGAGTGCATCCACTTGCGGCGGCAATGTATTCGGCTTCGGCGGTGGAGAGAGATATACAATTTTGCTTCTTAGAAGACCAACACACCAAAGACCTACCAAGAAATTGGCAAGCTCCGGAGGTTGATTTCCTATCATCCTTGTCACCGGCCCAATCCGAATCCGTGAAGCCACAAAGAGAGAAATCCGAGCCTTTGGGATACCAAAGACCATAAGTTGGGGTATGAACCAAATATCGAAAGATTCTCTTAACCGCCATAAGGTGGCTTTCTTTAGGAGCGGCTTGATACCTTGCACACACGCCTACACTCAACACAATATCGGGTCTAGATGCGCAAAGGTAAAGCAAAGAACCGATCATAGAACGGTATACCTTTTGATCCACATCTTTACCATTGGGATCAAGTTCAAGATGACATTTTGTGGCCATTGGTGTTGCGGCTCCATTAAGTTCCTTCATCTTGAACCTCTTGAGCATGTCTTGGACATATTTGGCTTGATAGATGAAAGTCCCTTCTTTCAATTGCTTGATTTCAAAACCAAGAAAGAACTTCATTTCGCCCATCATAGACATCTCGAACCTATCGGTCATAAGCTTTGAAAATTCATCATTAAAAGCTTTGTTAGTAGAGCCAAAGATAATATCATCAACATATAGTTGGCATATGAAAAGCTCCCCATTGACCCTCTTAGTAAAAAGAGTAGGATCGATTTGCCCAACTTCAAACCCACGGTCTACCAACAACTCCCTAAGGTGCTCATACCACGCACGTGGGGCTTGTTTAAGGCCATAGAGTGCCTTATGGAGTTTGTAGACATGGTTAGGGAAGTTGAGATCCTCAAACCCCGGGGGTTGCTTAACATACACTTCCTCTTTCAATGGACCATTAAGAAATGCACTCTTAACATCCATTTGTTGCAACTTAAAATTATGATGAGTGGCATAAGCAAGAAGGATACGGATGGACTCAAGACGAGCCACGGGAGCATAAGTTTCTCCAAAGTCAATGCCTTCAACTTGAGAGAAACCTTGAGCAACCAATCTTGCCTTGTTCCTCACAACAATTACATGCTCATCTTGCTTGTTCTTGAATATCCACTTTGTGCCAATCACATTGCGACACTCCTTTGGCTTCTCTACTAACACCCAAACATTATTGCGCTTGAAGTTGTTGAGTTCTTCATGCATAGCATCCAACCAATCCGGATCTTCAAGTGCTTCAAATACTTTCTTGGGTTCAACCATGGAGATATAAGCATGATGAGAGCTAAATTGTGCCAATTGACGCCGGGTTGACACTTTGCTTCTTAAATCTCCAATAACCCTCTCAAGGGTATGACCTTTAAGTTCCAAGTCTCTTTCAACTCTTTTCTTGCGACGGGCTTCGATCTCCTCATTAGACCTTGAAGGAGATACTTGATCATCTTGATCATTTTGGTCCCCGTCTTGACCATCAAATTGACCTTGATCATCATTATCTTCATGAGTAGGTTGATCTTGGTCATGTGAAGAATTGGGGGCGGTTGAGATAACCGGAGAGGATGGTGGTGCCCCTTCTTCTTCATGAAGGTCCTTGTCTTGTTCTTCGGTTGGTGCACTAGTTGCTTCCTTGGGAGAGGCTTGTTGAGCTTGTGAAGATGAAGGCTCCACTTGAGTAGAGCATAGTCCTTCCCGGTCGGCCACAAGGTGTCCCTCAATGGGGCGGAAAAATCTCACGCCCATTCTTCCTATGGCTTCTCGAGGTATTTCATCATCTACATCACAAGAAACAACATCTCGCCCCCCTTGGGAGCCGTCATTCTCTTCGAATACCACACTACAAGATTCTTCAACACGTCCGGTGGACTTGTTGAAGACTCTATAAGTGTGGGATTCGGCACCATAACCAACAAAAATACCTTCTATTGCTTTTGGATCAAATTTACCTAAACGAACTCCTTTTCTTTTAAAGAAACACTTACACCCGAAAACCCGGTAGTAGGAGATGTTGGGCTTGCTTCCGGTGAGTATTTCATATGGAGTCTTGTTTAGGCCTTTGCGGAGGAAGAGCCGGTTTGAAGAGTGACAAGCCGTAGAGATAGCTTCGGCCCAAAAGTTGTATGGAGACTTAAACTCCGCCAACATGGACCTAGCCATATCCATAAGAGTCCGGTTCTTCCTCTCGGCTACACCATTTTGTTGAGGGGTATATGCAGCGGAATATTGATGACGAATTCCCTCATCACTAAGAAATCCATTTAAGGTGTAGTTCTTGAACTCTGAGCCATTGTCACTTCTTATTGCCAAAATAGTTTGCCCATGTTGACGTTCAACTTCCTTGGCAAAGTCGATGACGGTTTGTTGAGTCTCACTCTTATGCTTGAAGAAGTAAACCCAAGTATATCTTGAATAGTCATCAACAATCACCAAACAATATTTCTTCCCACCAAGACTTGCATGAGAGGGAGGACCAAAAAGATCCACATGAAGGAGCTCCAAGATCCTCTTGGAAGAAATGATAGTCTTGCTTGGGTGGGGAGAATCATGCATTTTTCCTAGAACGCAAGCCCTGCAAACACGATCTTTGGCAAAAGAAACATTCTCTTTTAGTCCGAGTATGTGGCCACCCTTGTGAAGGCTTTGCAAAGTTCTCATATTGACATGGGATAAACGGCGATGCCAAAGCCAACCCACATCGGCCTTTCCAAATAAACACATTGCACTTGTAGTGGTTTTCCCCGAAAAGTCCACCACATACAAGTTATTTTCAATGTGTCCAACGAAAGCGACCTTTAGAGACTTGCTCCACAAGAGTACCACAATGTCATTATCAATGAAGACGGCAAAGCCCATCTTACCAAGTGCACGAACTGAAAGTAAATTATAACCAAGGGTCTCAACAAGCATGACGTCCACAAGGGAAATATCCGGTGCGACCACCACCTTGCCAAGACCCAATACCTCGGATTGTGACATGTCTCCATAAGTGACGGTTATATGATTGTCATTAGGCCTCAACTCCGTCAAAATCTTCTTGCTTCCGGTCATATGACTTGTGCATCCACTATCAAGCACCCATTTTGATCCACCGGAAGCATAGTCCTACAAGAGATCATTGCTTGGTTTTAGGTCCCCATTTTTCAATGGGTCCTCTTTTGTTAGCAACAAGGGTCTTTGGAACCCAAATAGACCAAGCAACATAACCATCATTTGGACCAACATATTTTGCATAAACATCACCATAATAATCACGAAATAACACATAGTGAGGGTTAGCAATTCCCGCATGATCATCATGAGTGGCTTTGCCACCCACAATAGGATCCTTCTTTGCTTGAGCGGGCTTGGCCTTCTTTTTCTTGTTGTTCTTCTTCTTCTTCTTTGAGACATAGCCAATCCCCGTTTTATCACCAAATGCCTTTTGCTTACTCAAAAGGTCATTCAAGTTTTTCTCACCTATGGGAATGGAGGACTTGGCAAGCTCATCTTTCAACCTAGCATTTTCTTCAATGACATTTGCATGATCACAAGTAGAAGTAGAAGAACTAGGCACATTATTCTTAGTCAATTGAATTTGAAGTTGTTCATGTGACTTGGTAAGAATAGAGTGTTCACTTTTCAAGGCCTTGTGAGCCTTGTCAAGATCTTCTAAATCCTTAACAAGTATATCATGACCAACACCAAATTCAACCTTTTCCTTTTTAAGCATTTTTACTTTAGCACGAGCATGATCTCGCTCTTTAATGAGTTTGGAAACAACTTCATTATTAGCTTCCTCAATGGAATCGAGCTTATCTTCAAGAGTTGCTCGTTCCTCTTGCTCTTCTTCAAGAGACTCGGTTAGTGAGGCAATATCTTGAGCATATTCTCTTTCAAGCCTCATTTGTTCATCTAGTTTTTCAAGAGTTTTACCATATTGGCTCAATAAACGTTCAAAGTGAATCTTATGAACGCCATCTACACTAGACACATAGTCATCAAAAGCAATAATTTCTTCCTTTACTCTAAGACTAGCAAGATCATTCAAGGAAGCATCATTTGTCTTAGAGGAAGAGAAAGATGTGGGTGATACCTCGGAAGACTTGGCCATAAGGCATTTGACGTTCTTGAGAAGAGAGTCCTCATTGGGGGATTCAAAGAGTGATGTGGAGGAAGTGGAGGTGGTTGCCATTGCGGCCATCTCACTAGTTGTGGTTTCTTCTTCATCACTCTCACTTGCGGAGTACTCTTCTTGAGTCAAGAACACAAACTTTGGTTGCTTCCTCTTTGGTCCACCCTTCTTCACAAAAGGCTTCTTGGATGGTGACTTGGTCTTGTTCTTGAGTATGAGCTTTCCACCATGGTCTTCTCTCTTCTCATAAGGGCACTCGGCAACGAAGTGAAATCTATCATTGCAATTGTAGCAAGTCCTCACCCTTTGACCATTGTTGTCATTCCTTTGATAGCCACTTGACTTGCTTCTTCTTTGATTGTCTTCTTTAGCCTTGTGTGGATCAACCCAAAAGGTTTTTTCCGTAGAAGGCCATGTGCTCATTGTACTCATGCCTTATGTCCTCGGGACACATCTCTAGCCTTGCTTCAATACATGCTTGAAGAGGAACCTCTTTCTCAACCACACTTGCTTTCAATGCAAGATTGGAGCTTCTTTGCATCCCTATGGCACGGGCACGAGCATCTTCCGCATTTTGTGCGGAAACCTTGTAGGCTTGAATTTCTTGCATCACTTGATTGGAGGTCATCTCATTGAAGTTGTGCTTTCCTTGAACACTCTTTATATCCGCGGGCTCATATGGAGTGAGAGCAAGAATGTACTTCATATTGATCCACTCATCATCAATATGGTGAGCACCGAGGTTTTTGAAGGTGGTAGCAATGGTCTTGAGTCTTCTATACATTTCTTGATGATCCTCACCATCCATCATGAAGAAACCCTCCGCTTGATTTGAGAAGGCAATATATCTTGTTTTCTTCATGCTCTCATTGCCAACAAAGACGTCGGAGAGAGCTTGCCAAGCTTCTTTGGCGGTGAAGAAGTGTTGGATGTGAGGCAAGTCCTTGGACCCCACGGCGACTTGAATCATGTGAAGAGCGGTAGCATTGAGTTGGCTATCAACCGTCTCTCTTCTTGTCATGTTGTGGGGATCCACGGCCTTGAATCCTTCCTCAACGATCCTCCAAAGCTCGATGCAAGAACTGCGCATATGAGAGATCATTTGATATTGCCATTGACCAAAGTTTAATGCATCAAGCTTAGGTGGATCTCCTCTATTGTTAATATGAGGATGAGGAACCGGCGGGTCGGGTGAATACCAAGGAGGGAATTCACCTTTCCCGTCGCCCTTGGTGGAAGAGTTAGCATCGCCATTTTTATCGGTGCCCTCCACATCAATTACCACATTCTCCACTTGTGGAGTAGCGGGTTTTTCCGGAGGTGGAGGAGCATTAGAAGTTTTAGCTTGCAAGAGTTGCGCTATCATTTCACGCAACTCATTTACTTGAGTTGTCATGGAAGCCATGGATGATTCCAAAGATTTGAACTCACCCATGGAAACTTGACCCGAGCCCTCACTCGGAGAGGTGTCCATACTCTTAGGCGGTTAAGCCCGAATAAAGAGCCGAGGCTCTGATACCAATTGAACGGATCGTATGGGCACCTAGAGGGGGGGGGAGGGAATAGGTGCTACTCAAAGTTTAATTCTTTTTCAATTTAGGCTTGACACAAAAGGTAAATTCTCTAGATATGCAACTAAGGTGAATTTACCTATATGTCAACGAGCAAGCTAAGCAAGATACAAGTAGTAAAGGCAATAAAGGATAGAGGTAACCGAGAGTGGAGCACACGGAGACACGGATGTAATTCCCGTAGTTCCTTCCTTTTTAGGGGAAGTACGTCTACGTTGGAGGGGTGTGGTTGCCACAAAGGCCTAACCAACGCCACAAAGGCTCACCCTATTCTCCGGTGCAAGCTTCCGCCACAAAGGCCTAGCTCACTTTCCACTAAGGGATTCCTCAAGGCGGAACCGGCCTTTACAAAACTTGGGGCACCACTCCACAACTGAATTGGAGGCTCCCAAGCACCACAAAGATCTCAATCAACAAGTATCAAGATTTCAATCACACAAACAAGGTCAAGGGACACAAGGGAACCCAAGACCAAAGGGCCCTCTAGCAAATGAGAGGGGAAATCAAATCGCTTCGGTGAGGATGTAGATCAAGGCCTTCTCCTTCGATTCTCCAAAGATCAACGACTTTGGTGGGTTGAGGGAGGAGATCTTGCTAATTTGGTGGCTCCAAAATGGGGTCTTTTCTTCACAGCTCGAGCAGCTTGAGGTAGAAGAAGGGGAGGGGTATTTATAGCCCCTCCCAAAATGTAGCCGTTGCTGAGTTGGAGGGGCGGATTATCCGGCCAAAGTTGGGCCGGATTATCCGGCTGGCCGGATTATCCGGCCCCTGGCCAGATTATCCGCCCCCCTATCTGGGTGACGCCGCGCCAGGTCCTTAGCAGAATTTCAGCCACTCCCGGGGGAGGGCGGAATATCCGGCCAAAGCTGGGGCGGATTATCCGGCTGCCCTGGCCGGAATATCCGGCCCCCCTATCTGGGTGACGCCGCGATAAGTCCTTAGCCGTTTTTCGGCCACCCCAGAGGGGGCGGATTATCCGGCCACCCCTGGCCGGATAATCCGGCCTGGCAAATCTTCAAACGAAAATCCTGCAAATCTTAGCACACAATTAGTATCACTAATGTTGTTATCTAACACACAAAATCTGAGGGAAACAAAGTTTGCACTTTCACCTACCAATTGAGTCGCGGTGTTGCTGCCATCAAGTTTGTTGGTATTTTTTTTGATGTTGTGTACGCTCAATTTTTTTGTAACCAACATGTAAGTTTTGTAGCGAAAGCACACGTAACATGTTGCAATGTTATACCTAAAATTATTGGTGTGGCAAAACCTATTTTATAATGTAATAAACTCATATGATTTTTATTGAGAAAGCAGGCAACATATGTTATAAGGTGTGTTACAAATTGTGTGGTTCCTTTTCAATGATGATTACATTTTTTAAATGCTGAAAAACATAATTTCTATTGTTGTAATTATTAGTTTTTTTGTTAAAATAGTTAGTTTTCTATTGCAAATAAACCTGCAACATTGTTGTTTAACCACTTTTTTTTGCGTGAATACACGTTTTTGTTGTAATTGTTAACTTTTTTCGTTAACTTTTGATGATGATTTTTGTCGCAAATCAATCTGCAGTAAAAAAATTTATAACCAATATTTTGTAACATTACTGTTTTGTATTTTCTGCCACAAATTTATTGTACGTAATAGATTTGTAGGCATGCGGTGAGAGTTTTTGTTACAATACTTGGTATGCCTCAGATTACCTAGACTGGTATTTTTTGCTTTATTTTTACAGAACTCAATTGTAAGTGGGCGATGTATACCAACAAAAACTTTTTCTGTATGCACCCCTGGCTAGTGGCTAGCACGTATGCATGGGCCATACCTGCGAACCCATGCACAGCAGCAGCGCTGCAGCTCGCCAGCGTACGCAGTAGGGAAAAGGCAGAGAGAAAGGAGAGCCGTGCACCGTCTATGCATAGAAGTCAGACCGGTAGACTAAACGAGGTGAGATAGCGACAACTACGTCCGCATGGGAATGCTACTTTTCTGCGAGCTGAAAGCGACATCTACTGCCAGCTATTCTTCCGCGGAGATCCAACCGATAATTTACATCCAATGGTCCGTGTAGGACTGATTTTTCTCTTAGAATCAGGCGACCGACGCCTAACGTGGGCCATCCAAAATTGGACTGGAGTAGCTGGAAGCGGCCCGCCAACTCCAGCGGCCCCACCAAACAGCGAGCAAGCGACGACTGACGGTCTCCACTTCTTCTTCCTCCTCTGGTCACCACGAATTAAACAACGACACACGAGGAAAAGGGAAAGAACAAAACAAAATCTGGCTAGGGCGATTCGGCTCCGGCGCGAGATTCTTTGCTTCGCTTCTTGCCCTTGATCCGCCTCCTCGCCGTCCGTCGGCCGCCTGCGCCGTCATCCATCCAACCCTGCCGCTGCTCAGGCACCCCAGGGTTTGCTGCTCTCATGTCCGAGTCGGCCTAGGTAAGGTAAAGATCCATCTTTCCTCTCTTCCTTACTTCTCCTGCTGCCGTATGGCTATCTCATCGGATTTCTCTTCTCCTCCTCTCTCCCGTGCTGCAGGTGTCATTCTTGTGAGCCTTCGCTGAGCGGTTTCCTCACCCAGGACAGGCCAGGTACCACCTCCCCTCCCCTCCACGGCTCCACCAGATTTATCCGTCTACAGTCTTTCTGTCTTCACCTCTAGTGTAGTATTCATCCCCTTCTTGCTTACCAACGGCGGATCCCGTCATTCCACTACACTTCATTTCGCGACATCTGTCCAAGTTTGCTGATTGCGTTATTATTGACCGAACTGACCGAGGGTGCTCTTCTAGTTGCAATACACGCCGATGAGGTGGGTGTAGTGGGCTGCACCCCTTCATTACTACTCCGCTTGATGTATTAGTTACGTGCTTTCATCTTACCGAACTGATTATTAGTCACGTGGTGTATTAGTCAGTTTTTTAGGCATCGGATTAGTTAGTTATTCGTGACAAAGTCCTCTAATTGCATCTTTGTTAAGTGAGAAGATTGAAATGCGCACCGGTGAGGTGAGATCACTAGGCTGATCATTCATCATTTGGGTGGGCTTAGATAGTGAGTCCTTGTGATGAGTTCTGCATCTTGTCGTGCACCCTGTATCTGCAAAGATCTTTGTCTAGTATAGGTATTTGTACTTCTCCTGCAAGCTAGCATACTGAAATTTTGACCATGCGACTCTCACTCCATCTCTTTGTGTCTTCAAACTTGAACTATCACCTTTTGTTAGTACTAGCACAGTTACTTAGTTACTGAACTCAAAATTTCCGTTTGCTTTTTTATAGGTGCAGAGGGCATACCTTAAGCTTTGAAGATCACTAGGTCATCAAATGACTCAAATGGGCCTCGAGGAGGAAGACGTGCAATTAGAGAGCGGAGGAAAGCCTAATGCGATCAAGCCACCCAATCTCGACAACGATCAGAAATCGAGCACCGCTCGTGTATCAACCTGCAGCACAGATAAAGACTATGGCCTCCCTCTTTGCCGGGTGTGCCATTGTGTGGAGCCCGATGTAAGAGGCGAGTCCGCTTTGGGTTTCCTAGGCATCGTGCCGCCTTCTCCAGACCCCTCGTGTGCCGCAGGGACAGACGACAAGGACGCAAGCAATGATGCCGCCAAGACCTCCACCAGCAAGGATTCTCCCGCGTTCCTCGAGTTCATAAGCCCCGAGGGGGAGATATTTGTGTGTGCCACCGACGTGGAGTCAGGCCCGTTGCGTCGGCAGGACGACGTCGTGACTTTAGGATGCTCTTGCAAGAATGAGCTCGCTCTTGCGCATTACGCGTGTGCTCTCAAGTGGTTCGTCAGCCATGGATCCACTGTGTGCGAGATATGCGGGAACGTTGCTGCGAATGTGAGGCCTGAGGATTTCAACAGGGTCCTCGCGTCCTTGAAGGATTATGAAGCTCTGAAGGAGAGGACGTCGACAGGGGAGCTGTCTTACTTGCGCTATAGTGCGGATGCAGTTGTTGACCCAGTCGCCCTTGCGGCGATACGGAGGCAGAGGCTTTGTGAGATAACGTTGTGGTTCAATCCTCACAGTGCACATGTGGTGTTTTCTCAGAGTCACAACGAAGAGCCGCCGGTTAGCCCGAGTAATAATTCTGTGGACCATAGTGTCGTGGCCGCAAGGGCAGCATACGCGAGGCGGAGTTTGGGCGGTACTGGAGCTTTTGTTGCTGTTGCCCTTGGTTTTGTTGTTCTTGCATGGTTTGTTGCTCCACATGTTGGCAAGGTATCTATCCCTCAAAATCTTCATTATTGTTTCTGTTTGTGTTGTGGCATTCGAAAGCTAAAGCTTGAGGCCCTCTTTGGGACAGGATCATTCAAATTTGTTCTAATTTTATTTCACAGGTACCTATAGACAACCTTATATTTTTGTTCAGCAAAATTACACACAATAATCTGGGATGAACATTTAGCTGCACATCCATTTTAAGATGAACTTATGATATTTTTAGAGGCATATAGCAGCCGTCTTAAGCTCGTGCTTTCCATCAATTTTATCCTCTGAATGTGGTGAGCATCTTAAATTATCAGTGCCCATCGCTGTAATTCCTCGAAACAGGCTTTCCCATTGCTGTAATTCAACATATACTTAATTATAGGAATTTACGCTGGGCTGCACCCTATTTCGAAAAAAATAGGAAATTGCTCTCTCTCTCTCTCTCAAGATAGGGGCAGTGCAGTAATGGCTAGTGATATGCTAGAAGTTAATGTATATTGTCTTTATTGGAAAGTTGTGCGAGCAGGGCACTTATCTGTTTGTAGATATAACCTATGGTAGTCTGAAGCAGAAAACTTAGATGCAGCTGTGACTATATTCTTGGTTGTAATCTCATCATGTTTGTGAACTGTAATTTCATTTTTTTTCATTTCTCTATATGTGTGTACTGTTATCTGCATGTATAACTGTCAAACAATATTCTTGTGGACCAACTATTGTTCAGAAGTGTGACTCTTTTCCTCTCTTTTTGAATCTTTTCTGTCCAGAAAGCTGCTGCAATTTGTCTTCATATGCTTCTCGGAGGTCTATGTTCGTTGACTATAATAATCTCGCTGAGATTTGTAAGTAAACCATAATTCCCAATATATATGGCATTTTCCTGGCATGTTCTGAGCTTCTACTGAGAGCACTTACTCAGACACCACACATCCTGCCACTGGCACTGTTTCTGTGAACGCCAATGGTGTAATTTCCATCATCCTGTATATCTGCAGGTATTCCCACGGATCCAGTTTGGATCAATGCGATGTTGGGCAATCCTGTTTGTGTCCTGGTTCCTCGTCTTTGGAGTTTGGGCTTCACGGACACGCAAAGTACGCTCTAGTTGACCATGGACCGTATCCTCGGCCATTGTGAGGAATCAGAATTACGTTGCGAGATCAGTATCCACGGCAGTGTTAGGTATTGCATCCTTGTGTATATACACCGCTATATAATGTTTGTATATTTTTGTTTACTTAAATATTTCAGATGCATCTGTTTTACCTAGAATCCAAGGAAGATTATGTTAGGGTGTTATTGGTTAATTGCCACTCATTGGTATTACAACACTACTTATCTTTAGAATAAAAATGGGAAAGAAATAGTCTATGTTTCCACTGATACTCCCATCATAGTCTTTGATCTTCTTTCGCAGAAGAACTGAACTTGGGCTTCTGACTTTAAGTTCTGAGATTACCCACTCCTATGCATGGTCTGCTATCCTACCACCACTTCCCTTGTGCACAAACAGTGAGGTGCGAGTGACCTTTATGCTACAATGCTGAATCGCTCTCTCATGGCCGTGGTTCACCCTCAGCTTTTCCCTGCCCATGATGTCGCACCGCCAACTGATGCGGAACGTAAAACGATGATTCCTCGGTCCCAGAGACCTCTCCAGATAAACCCCCCTCGTACTCCTATCTCCTTTCCTCGGCAATGATCTTCCATACTCAACACACCATTCGGGCAGATTTGTGTCTTCGCCTAGTGGCATCCTCTGTTGATTCACTACCGCTTGAAATTGAGTAGAAGCTCTCTTCAATGTCGTTCTGCAAGCGCACACAAGGTAGAATAACACAGATTACTGGCCAGAGATAACCTAAGCCAGGTGATGCAGATATGACCTGTGTTTCTTGTGCTGAATTGGAAACTTCGCGGGGCAATCTCTGATGTTGTGGGAATCGGTAATAGACTTTTGATTGCTCCCCAAAACAAATGGTCATAACAACATGATTTCATTGGCTCCCTTATGGTGTATTTGGACTTTACAGAAATGAGATGTGTTTGCAGGGCCGTCTCTGGAGAAATTTGCTTGATATGTCATGTGTAATGTAGGCTGTAGAAGCGAGTCGCTAGAGCAGGTCATGTGTAGAAATGTGTGTATGCCTTACCTAGGTAGAGGTGGGAGTGCGTGGCGCCGTGGTGGCCATCTTCCCGAGGCTCCCACGTTGAGCCGCAAGCTGAGCTACGAGCCAGCAAAAAAAACTGAATGCCGGAGGCTGTGATATAGATATGGATGGAGAATTTTAGATGTGGCTGGTACCTGAAGATCTTGCCGGAGAGGAAGTCGACTAGTCGAGTGGCTTGGCGAGGATGGCTCCGGTGAAGGATGATGCAAGAGAATCGATGATGTTACCCACGTATCAGTTCCGCCCTGGTCC
The DNA here is from genome assembly GCA_007115705.1 of Dactylis glomerata. NCBI lineage: Eukaryota > Viridiplantae > Streptophyta > Magnoliopsida > Poales > Poaceae > Dactylis > Dactylis glomerata. Next base: position 2,724,311 of record QXEO01000542.1, on the reverse strand, counting down.
CTGTTACGTCACACTGGCGCGTACGAAGAACACTGCCATGAGAAATTGTTGCACTGTTGTAAATCTGTCTTAAGTAATCTGATGTAATTGCCATCTAGTGTCTCGAAATTTCTGAAGCAACTTCAGAGAGGATAAGACCAAGTAACAAAAATGATTTGTTATGAATGTTTTGCCTGGATCAGATTCGTCAGAGACCAATCTTTGCGGTGCAACTGCAAGTTGAAATAGAAGTACAAAAGGATTCTTCCTCTTCTTCCTTCGCCATTCCTAATCGGTCCTAGAGAAGTGCTGCCGCTACTCTGCAAATCCTAATCACACCTCTCTTCTTTCCATCGTAGTTATTTCAATGGGACGATCCCCAGGAACGAGCTGAGCACCAGACTCCAGTATCTTTAGATAACCTCCTTGCTGCTCGGAACTACGGGAAGATAAACCAAGCAATTTGAGCTGCTGAAGCATTCCATAACAGGATCAGGAAGATCGAATCAGAGTTCAGATTTCAGATTGACAAGAACAAGTAGATTACCTACTCTTCAGATGCCCCCTCGCATGGGGACTGAGATCCAGTGACTGCACTTTACCCTCCTCACTGCTGTCAGATTAAGATCCAACGCATACGATTAATTTAAAACTTGAACTCAAATTTTAAACTCTTCAGAAAAAATTGAAAAATTTACAGTAAATCATATATGTTTTCTTGAGTATTCTGGGAAAGTTTCATTTTATTTGAACTATAGGTTTATGATTTACTTGATTTTTAGTGCAAAATGTAAAAAGGCTATTTAATCGTAATATACTTATCTAAATAAATCGTAACTTTCCAAGAATACTAAATAGAATGTATGTGATTTACTGTAATTTTTTCAATTTTTTCTAAAGAGTTTTAAATTTGAGAATAGATTTTAGATCAACCAGGTGCGTTGGATCTTGATCGGATGACACTAAGATAGGTAAAGTGCAATGGTGACTTCATGTAGTAAAGTCACTGGATCTCCGTCCCTCGCATGGGCGCATGGCCTGACCATGTCGCAGCCGTCTTGCTCCGCCGCGCTTGATCAGCTGGGCCGCATCTAGTGGCGAAGGATAAAAAAATTGAGATGGGACGAACTCTAAAGTAATGAAATAGTTTGTGCAAAAATCAATATTGTCTAAACACATGTATACTTTATATGATCTTAATCACAATGCTTAATACAATGATAATGGAAGCATATTTAAATTGAAGTAGTAGAACCGACAAACCTATCGATAACGAAGCTTTGAAGTTGGCTAAAACTCTAGGCAGTGACAAAACTCTACCTTATTTTTTAAATATGTCTTAGTTTTTACCAAGATCAAGATGTATGAATATCCCTAGCTTGATGTAACACACCATTAAATTACTAAGCCAACCATCAAATATCTTGTAGTGCAACTCGGCCTTGACGATCTTTATAACCGAGAAGGCATTTTCAATCGTTGTCTTCGCCATGGGTAAAAGCATTGCCAACTCAATGAGGAACATGATGTGCCTTTCAAGTTCAACAATCTTTTTAGCTAGGCTTGCAATATCAGGACAAACTCTGAAATCTTAAGTTCTCTTCACATGAATAATTAATAGCTCAAGAATATCTTGTAGATGTTCACACTTATAATTAGAGAAATCCTTATGATAAATATTGTTAGCTAGACAAAATTATTCACATTGAACCTAGCAAATGAGCAAAAAATAGCAAACATTGAATATACATATAAGAAAAGGCCTACATGCATGTATATTATTTTTTTGCCAAAAAAATCAAGGTAGGGTGGCCGTGCTACCTTTTTCCCTAAGGCCTTGTTCGGTTCTCAGGGAAGTAACTCCTCCAGGGAACGAACCCCCCGAGTTTTTGGGTGATCCCCGATCCATCACCCTAACCCCTTCCACCTCTCAAATCCCCCCCCCCCACCATATCTGTAGGCCTTGTTCGGTTAGCCTTCACCGGCTTCATGGCAAAACTGCCCGCTGCAGGAGGAGCAAGATCTGCAAAATCTCAAGAAATCTAGGAGGCCAGGACAGAATTTCTTAATGCATCGAATGAAACGAGATCTCAGGCCCCAGATCTCGGCCCGAGATGCAGATCGGGACAGATGGTCGCGCCGCCGCCGCTGTTACTTCTGAGTGGCGAGGGAGCGCTGCCGGAGCTGCGGAGGCGCCATCAACGCCGCCACCAAGTTCGCCCCAGGTCGCGTCGCCGCCCAGCCCAGTTCGCCCGTACGTGGTGTGACGGCTTGCTCGGGATTTCTTCCACGGGTCGATAGACGAGTTTTCATTCCCCCTTGGAATCGACCAGATTGGCGGGTATTGGGCCGGGGTGAGCTCCACGTCGGGTTTAACCGAACACCTTTTTTGGGTGGGCCGGGATCAAACCCCGGCAGGGCTGACACAGGGGGATTGGGCCGCGATCCCAACGGGGATGGGGCTAACCGAACAAGGCCTAAGGGGGAGTTCAGCCCCTGGCCGCACCGCTACCGCCGAATGTTGCCCGTCAAACCCAACCATTTTTCGCCGGGCTCCCATGCAGTTCGTATCTCTCATCATGCATTGTGTGTTTGTGTCGATAGCATCTCCTTGAGCTAGGCGAGGAACACTAAAGATTACCTAATCTCCACTGGCATCTGACCATATCGGGGCCCTCGCATGGCATGGTTGCATTCCCACTGTCTTGCGCCACCTTGCTTGGATGGAGTAGTTAGCATAAAACCACGATACTAAAGGCTAAAATTTGGAAAACCACGACTTTACGTTTAAATCGTAAAAAACCACGAGTATTCAGCAAATTGCTAGCAATGTGCAATGATCGTGAATTGACACCGAATCTGACGGGTGGGACCCACCTGTAAGTGTTGAGCTGACAAAAGAAAATTATATATGTGCTGACATAGACAGTTGCCCACTTGTCAGCCCATAAAAATAAAAAATCATATTAGAAAAAGTCAACATCATCCCTAACCTCCACCCTGTCCATGGACAACACCGTCGGCCACTAGCGCTAGTCGTGACCTCGCTGTCGGGGCAGGTTGAGTCGGGCGCGGGGCGGGCTCCGGCTAGGCGGGCGAGCTTGGGGAGGGGCGGGTCTGGCGAGCTCGTGGCTGTGCGGGGAAAGGGCAGGCGAGCCCGGGTGCGGTGCCGGCGAGCTCGGGCGGCGCGGGGGCGGGGTGGGCGAGCTCGGGGCTTGGAGCGGTCCGGCGGGGTGGGCAAGCTCGAGGCGGGGCGAGCTCCAGTGGCGGCCGGCAGGGATGGCCAGAGGGGAGGCACGGTGGCGCTGCTCTAGGAAGGAGACGCTCCCTTTTTATTTTTCATTTTTTCATTTTTCAAATTTTTTAGTTGACTTGTCAGTGGATCCCAGTCCACCTCAGCAAACTATGCCACATCAGCGCTGAGAGGTGGGTCCCACATGTCAGTTTTTGTGTTAATTCAGCGTCACTCCGAAATCAGCGCACATTGCTAGCAATTTGCCAAAAACTCGTGGTTTTTTGCGATTCGAACGTGAAGTCGTGGTTTTTCAAAATTTAGCTTTCAATGTCGCGGTTTGATGCTAACTACTCTGCTTGGATGGTTGGGACGCATCACTTGTTGCTGCCTAGCGTTGCCCATGCGGTGTCTATCCAACCCATCCACTCCTCCCATAGTACCTATGCACGTCAGATCTCTCCATCTCATCGATTCGTCCCGATTGCACCTTGAGCTTGGATGAGGAAGATGGTGGGATAATCCTCGATGCGCCGCCACTACCCAAGCTCTAGGGCCATACCACCCACTTTCGTGTGGCAGCCATCGATTGCACCTCTGCATGTATGAAGCTTTCGCTCGTGGATGGATGGTGGGCCACACCTTGAGTGGTTGAGCCTGCGACGACAACCCCTCTAGCCCCACCGTTGTTCCGCTTATAGAGCCGCCATTATAGGTGCTTCCAAGCCAGAAGTGTGCTGCTACAAATCGTTGTTGTCGGAGCTACAAACTGTGACGCGTTGTGTTGCCAATCCTGAAGACGGTGCTACAAGCCTTCGACACTGGAGCTGCAAATGGTGACACACGATGCTGGAAGTGCAAACGGCGATATTGCAAGGCAGGGTCATCGCCTCCCACCGAAGCAGGTGCTGCAAAAGGTGACGCCAGGTGTTTTTCAAATTCTCCAAAACTCGATGCTATAGTCTTGGCGAATTTGTTTGATGCTACATGTGTGCTTTTTTTAATGCTACAAACTTGTACGTGTTTTGTGTCGAACACGTGATCTAGGTGCTACAATGATTCTTGTTGTCTTATGTGAATCCTTGCTCAATGCAAAACCTCCAAATGGAGCACGGGCACCAGGCTGTTCTTTTTTCTTCTTTGAAATTTACAAAATTTGAACACAAACATTTCAAAAAAAAATTGAAACAAATAATATGATGTAGGCAATGTTGCATTCTATTATTCTGTAAATTTTCAAAACGAAATACATTGTATTTTGGTCTCTGTACAAATAACAAAATCAAGTTTTCTATACATTATTCATCACTGTTCACCAAGGACAAAATCTCAATTTGTCTTTTTTGCTGAGCCCAAAATACACCATAGTTCGTGCTGAAAAATTACACTATGATAGATTACAATATTGCCTACATTAGGATATTTTTTCAATATTTTTTGAAAGATTCAAATTTAAATTTTGGACCTTCAAATTTCAAGCTCCATAGAGCTCGAGCTCCAAACATCCACTCTATGTTCAACGTCACAACAATGCTAGAATACCACGTTTTTTTGTTAGGAGGTCTCTCTAGCGATGCCTCTGTAGACTTTTTTGTCCAACGATTTCATTTTCTGTGGTCGAACCGCTTTTTGCTTCAATGAAAATGCGTGTTTTTCTTTGCTTTGATGAAGCATTTGCAAAATTGGAAGGGAAACTGACATGCTATAATTGCTCAATTTTTTCCTCTAAATAATGGTTTTCTTGAGCAATTGCGGGATTGAGCTAGATTAACACGCTTTACGCTCGAGGTATGCGCAGTCTCACAAACAGGCGCTAGGAGCGCCAAATAGGAGAACCTATTTTGACTTAAGCCTTTAGGATTCATAGTTGAAAATGGCTTTTAGGCTGCTCCGCGATGAATCCTATTTGTTGTCTGTGGGCGCGCTTGAATACGTCCCGCCGTGTGTGTGGCAACTTGATCCGCGACCCGTTTAGCGCGAGTGTAGTTGGTTTTTTTCTGTTTTTTGTTTTGGTTTATTTGGGTCGGGTGGTTTTTGTTTTTCATTGATTTTTTTCTTCGCCGGTTCTTGTATCTGTTGGTTCCCTTTGGCATTTTTTATTCTGAATATTTATTAAATTTAATATTTAAAATTAGAATAATTTTTAAGTTGAAGAATTTTCAAATCTGAACATTTTTGCATTTCAATTTTTTCTAGATTGAACATTTTTTGCATTGGAGCATTTTTAAAATTTGAATATTTTTACGTTTAAACCTTTTCAAATTTGAACATTTTTTATATTTAATCATTTTTCAAATTTAAACATTTATGTACAAATATTTTTAAAATCTGAACATATTTTATCTTAACAAATCCTAAAATTTTCAAATCTTATTTTTAGCCAAATCTATTTTTTTAGGAAATTATAAAACCTGGCCGGCCCAACAAGACGCGCACGCGGGCTTGACAGGCAGACGAACCCTAGACAGGAGGAAGTTGCGAGGGGTGGCGGCTACGAGAGTAGGCGACGACCAGCGTTGGGACGGAGGAGGCGGACTCGAGAGGAGGTCCAGCGGCGGGTTCCGACGAGTTCGGAGGAGCGGCCAACGGCGTCCCGGCACTGCCAACCGCCGCCTCCTCCGGCGGCTTCAAGCCAGTGAGTGCCCACACGTCTTCTTATATTTGTTAGTCTATTCTTCCTCTGTTCCTACAATATAGTACTCTCTCCGATCAGAATTAACTGTCAGGAACTTAGTATAAACTTTATACTAAGTTAGTATAAAATTGCCGACACTTATTTCCGATTAGAGGGAGTACTATATTATGGTTTATGGAACAAGAGTGTGTTTTGGCAAGCTAATATAGTTTGTGAATTGGTTTATCCTACTCTTGTCCAGTGAGCGGGGGAGATAAGACGACCGGGCCGGTGGCTCGGATCACCAGTTTGGGATCTGCTGCCCTCCACTTCAGAATAGACTACGAGCAAGCCAAGCACCTTCCCATCGGCAAATACGCACAATCTGACGTCGTCATGGCCGGGGGACACCCCTGGAGGATTGAGTGCTTCCCGCGTGGCGTATTGAAATTCGAGTCGGGCGAGTATCTTGCTATCTACCTCAGGCACATGGGCAAAATCAGAAGCGTACGGGCAGCCTTCGAGGCCTTCTTGCTGGACAGGGATGGTCAACCATGTAGCAAGGCAAATGAAAGGACAAGCTTTCATGAATTCCCAATCAACGAAGATAGCGATGATGATGCTGGAGACCTAGGATGGTGTCAGTTCATTAAGAGAACTACCTTGGAGAAAGATTGTGTATTTGATGGACACATCGCATTTGCATGCGCCATCTTGGTCATACATGACAACCCAGACCATAAAAAAATTACCTAACAGCCCTATTCGGCTGCCGCCTTCAGATATTGGGTCTGATCTTGGTCGCCTGTTAGATCAAGGGGATGGGACGGATGTATCATTCATCATCGACGGAGAGATATTCCGCGTGCACCGAGCAGTGCTCGCTGCCCGCTCACCAGTCTTCAGAGCGGAACTCTTTGGTTCCATGGCTGAGGCTACAATGCCATCCATTACGCTGCACGACATCGCACCTGCAACATTCAAAGTAATGCTCAGATTCATATACACAGATGAATTTCCCGGAGAAGATGAGCTTGTGGACCCTTCTGTTGAGATGTTTCAGGATCTACTTGCTGCAGCCGACCGGTATGCACTAGACCGGTTGAAGCTTATGTGTGCCCAAAAGCTGTGGGATAATGTGACAGTAGATACGGTTGCAAATATTTTAGCTTGTGCCGAGACTTACAACTGTCCAAATTTGAAGAATGAGTGCTTCAACTTCTTTGCGTTGGAGAGCAATTTTAAGAAGGCTGTGTTCACTGATGGCTTTGCAATGTTGGTTCAGAAATTCCCATCGATAACTGGTGAGCTGAGAAAGCGGGTTGTCACATAATATAGTGAGGTACAACTGTATGTGCAGTTTACTTGTTCGAGCATGGCTAGAACATGGTGTTTAAATCATTTGCTGAGTGCTATCTGATATCTTTCCAAGGATATTTGGGCATGTACTACTTTTATTTGATGAACTTGGGGTATGATATTTGCTGGCGATATTATAAGCAAGGAGATGTGGATTTCAGACAGCACAGATGCAAAGCAGAGGAGGGTATGCCAAATTATGCCACATTTTTTCTCTGTTCTTTTTCTTGTAAGTTGGTCTTTGCTATGCTGATCTGATGTATAGCCACTAAGATATTAAGTATCTATCTATGTAATCTTTGTGCCCATGTGTAAGCATGCCGTAACTGATTTGGCATACCAATATTTGGGGTATATACCGTTTGCATACTTCACTACGTACCAACTTAGCTTTTGGAGATTTGAGTATATGATGTACAGGTGAACATCAAATTTCTTATTTGTAATTTGTTTTAAAACGGTGTTATTCGTGATATTAGTTGTAAATTGTATTTCTGACATGAATAGGATTTTGAAGTGGCTGAGCTCCTTTGTTGCCAGGTGCAAGATTAATAGGGGATTTAGTCCATGCAAAACGAACAAGGCTTAAGTGGGCTTTGTAGTTGCTCAAAATGAAAATTTTAACTGTGCTTTGTTCACATACAAAACCAGGTACCAGTACTTGTTGACACCACGGCACCAGGCCAACTACTTAGCTATTTTGTTCAAATTCACTGACCCCGAAGAAGCAAAAAACGTTTGCACTCGCCAGAATCTCAGGCCCGATAGCTATCGTGCACTGCAACTGTAAGCACAACTGATATGAGGTCAGGACTTTGTATGGTTATTTCAGTACATACAAGGTGGTGGCAACAATATGGCAGAAAGAGAACACTGCATTCGGCATTACAATCTCAAGCTACGATTGATGGTGCTAAAGAGCCTTCGGTGTCATACTTTCTGCCATGTCTTGGTATACATATAGTGGTAACCCTACAGCGCCGCTTGGACCAGCTCATACAGAGCCCACAGCGCGGCCCCTATCACCGTATCCCTGACAAGACCCTTGACAATGGAGCTAGCCCAGGTCTCCGACGGTTCCCTGCCGACGAGGTCACGAAACCTCAGCTCGCCCTGGTCCGACATCAGCGCATACACCACGCCGTTCATGTGCCCCTTCCCAATGACCCCTACCACGGTCTTGCTCTTGTTCACGGCCTTGCTCCTCTTCAGTGACCACGCGAGGTACTGAGAAGCAAGCGACAACAGCTTCAGCAACAAAAATATATGTAGTTTGCAGCAGCAGTCACCAGTGGAGTGGTTAGTGCAGCGGGGATAGTTTGCACTGTGCATCATTGATTAAGTTTGACGAATTTTCAGACCAAGACTTGAAGAATCGATCGTACCATGTCGCGCTCATGTATGAGGGGCTGCAACAGTGAAGGATACGAGCTGCTCAGCTTCTCGTACAATTCATACGGGCTAACCGCAGCTTTCTCATCCTGCTGGATAATCAGCAGTCAAACGTGCGTGTTAAGAAATGTGAAAGCTGGTTTCTTGGCAATTGATTTTGAGGTACTTCAATACGCGCAAAATATAGAAGGTTGAAAACAGGAGAGCACTTACCGGCGTGTCTGTTGTAGAAGTGATTCCACGGAATAGTGCCATTACGAGTTTAGATTTTTCATCCCAGCTCAGGGATTTAAGTGCTCGTTCAAGCTGCAATAACAATCTGGTACTATTAGTAACACAATAGGATTGGTTACATACATAGCTAGAATCCAGCATCAGTTTCAGTGCGGATTTTCACATACTGTTATTTCAATTGGGCGATCCCCAAGAACAAGTTGAGCACCAATATCTTCAGACACCCTCCTAGCTGCTCGGAACTACCGGAAGAAAAACAAAGCAATTTGATGAGAAAGACTGATACAGTATTGACATTTCAGACTGACATGTAAAGCAGATTACCTCTTCTCCAAATGGCCGGTTCGCACCAGAAGAAATCTTGGAGGAGAAAACGGCCAGGAGCAAACGCAGAGCAAGAGCACTCTGCCCACCTGCAACGTACGTCATAAAAATATGGCAATGAAATCGGCAGCTCTGCATTTGTTTGATGGACCGGCGAAACAATAAGAAAGAACATATCAAGAACATTTTGTGGATAGTGGGAGCTCAGATACCTACCCAGGTTGATGCTCCGGTTGACGGCTCCGAAGAACTTGGTGCCGCCGAGCGAGAACATGTTGGACTTCAGAAGCGGCTCGCCGGAGGCGTCGTCGGACGCGTACATGATCCCGGCTCTGCAGTGCGGGCTCTGCAAAGGCACCTCTTAGATTTCGAACAGAGAAACGGTTGCATGTGTTTGAATATGTGACCGATCGATCCATCGGTCGATCGGGCTATTGGAGGAGCTCGGCCATGCCTGCTCCGGCAGAGCTCGACGACGACGTTGTCCGGGCTGACGGCGCGGAGCACGCGCTCGACGTCCTCGGTGGACTCCGCGGAGAGGTGCGAGGTCCCGAGGATCCACACGTCCTCGGGCTCGGCGAAGTCCGGCGGCCGCCACGCGGGCACGGGCCCGAACCGCCGCCGCGGGACGCGCACCAGCGCGCCGGACTCGACCAGCGCGGACAGCGTGGGGTCTGCCGCGGCCGCAGCGGCGCGGGTATCGGCGAGCGACGCGGACCGGTAGTCGAAGCACGGCGGCGGCGGCGGCAGGGGCGGCCGGAAGGAGGCCGCGGTGGATGGCGTGGGACCCGCCGCCATTTTCTTCTGGTTGGTGGTGCCCGCGCGGACGCGCCGGAGGATATGGCGGCAAAGTTGGGCGGTCGTGACTCGTGGGGCGATGGGGCCTGAGGATGGATGGCGTAGCGTAGATGGGCTCCTTGCCACTCGCCAGTCGCCAGTAAACCCAGTCGCCTTGCGCTGGATTTTTTTTATTTGAAGCAAGCCTCTTCAATTAATTAAAAAGAAGAGAGTTATTTAATTAATTAACGAGGCTAAAATTGATATAAAAAGATTACCCGCAGATTAATCATAAAATATGCAGTCCTCTGACCGCACAGCCCACCCGACAAAACCTTGGATCCCACAACAACCACAAACCCCACACCTCAACAACGCAAACAACTACGGACACCACCAACTCCCCCTGTTGACAAGACTATGAGGACAACTCAAGAGACTTAGGGTCATCAAGCAGTCGTAAACGTCTTTCTCAAGGCACCACTCTTCTTGCACTTGCTCCTGATAGATTGCCCCTTCTTGGTTTTGCCTCTGATTGGCTTCCACATGAAGAGGCAAGCAATCTTCTTGCAAGATCCCGCCTCCAAGCTCACTAGCAAGTCGAAGAGCTCTTTTGCAAGGAGTGCCTCCTCATTATCCATAGACACCACCTGCCCAAAGGTAACAGGTGAGTGAATGGTATCAACCAAATCTCCACGGTCCACGGATGCGAGGGGCTGGCTAGGCTCGTGAGGTCGTGGTGAAGGTGTCGTATCCACCTCTACGGCCCCGAGTGTGCACATCTCTACCGAAAGCATCATCGATAAAGGTGGGGAGGGCACCCCACACAGCTCATGTATCTCAGGTAAAACCTCTTATCACAGGAGACATGACCTCAGAGATGACCTCACTCGCAGATGCAGTCGACACCAAAGGCAATGGCATTGGATAGGATCTAAAACATGGGGAGAAATGTCCATAGAGGTCTTCTTCCCCCACCAGAACCAACCTGGAGATCTAGAAGTGGGGACACAACCAGCCCAGACTGGAGATTGCCAAGAGTGGCCTAGGCTCTCGCCAAAACTCTCCTAACAAGCGCAAGGCCGTCGCGGAGCTCAGAGCGAAGCAGCTCTGCCTGCTCTACAATGATGGACTGCAGTGTCGGGGTTGTCGGGGTTTAGGGTTTAGGGGTGGGTAGAAAAAACAATGACCGAAAAGTGAATCTGAAAGATCGGAATTGGAATAAAAAAGTGAAATCAAAAAATCTGCCAAAAAATGGATAGCAAATTTGTTAGGTCGAATTTAGTTCGGTCAATTCGGTCCCTTGTTCACGATAACATAATGACTGAATTGGCCTAGTTTTATGTGAGAGCGGCCAAATTTTGGTTGACATAAATATTTCATATTTCCCTTTGTTAGATTGTGGCTGTGAGCTTGTGCCTTGGAGCGTGCAAGGCTGTTCTCTTTTGTTGTTGGCTGAAACTTGCAAATATGTGACCTATGAACCGTATGATGTGAATGCTGATCAAAGTGCTCTGTCCCTGAACGTTTATTTGTGCAAATTGATTTGAATATATGCACTAAAAAATGTTGAAATTACAACTGAAATGTTGCCATAACTTTTATCGGATACTCTCCAAATTTCGTGTTTACAACAGCTATCACATAGTTTGGTCATGACAGAAACCAAACCTAAATTATCAGGTACCCGAATTTGTCAGGTAGTAAACTGAGAAGTTAATTTCGGTCTTCATTTTTGGAAGATCGAATTTAGACCAAAATACAAAAACCAATTTTTTGGTCATGACCGAACGCCCACCCCTACACCGGATGTTGATGCTTTGGTACATAAGTGAATTTTGAAATTACTTGACTATCTAGGAAGTTGTATTTTTTTCTCCGATGGAGTCGCCGATGTTGTAGTTTCTGATGCGATCTTATATAGAAAAGGAACTTTGGAGCATGTCAAAATTAGAAGTTGGGAGGTGTGCCATCACAATGTTCTTCTATTGATGTTCTCTTTGTGATGTTGGCTTTGTACGATATCGCTCGGATGATTTTGCTATGGATTTTTTGGTATCGATGTTTGCACAATAGTCAATTCAAGTTGGTGATGTCCGTATCTCACAAAGTTTGACATTTTCTGTGAGTGTTACAGTCTGGCTGAGGTTGATATCGGAAATTCTGCAGTAGATCATGGTTGCTGAGATGTTGAAGAGGTTTTGTATGGCGTGTCGGTGTGGCATGTGGACGCTGAAACTGTCTTTCTATATATGCAGTATGTTGGTTCTTCCACAATGTATGCCGCGGCATGCCAAATGGCCTTGCATGATTTAATTGTGTATTGTATAATTTGTATCTGTTACCTAATTTCAGTAGTCAAGTTGCATCATGGTAAGACAATGATTCATGGAGTTGCTTCTCGGCTCTGATGTGAAGTCCTTACCTACAAGGCTACAAGTTGTAGCCTTTAATTTAACGAATTAAAGGAGGGCAACAGTTGGATTTGGATACAACAGGATGAAAAGGATGAAACGTCAATTGTAAGCCTACAACTTATGTTTCATGAGCGTGTGCTAGTTGGTGTTGGCCCATGCATAGAACTTTCAGTGGAAGAGTGTTTAACTTGGGAGAAAGCACCTTTCGCCGACACACTTTCTTTTGCTAGGATGCTTAACTTTGATGAACATCAAAGTTAAGCTACGTATCAATCCAACTCAAGCTCCGGGCGATACTATATCATCTACCATATGCTGGATTTAATCATCTATAGACACAAAAGAGAAAGCACAGAATCAAGACACATTCTGAGGTCTGACGAAGCGTAACAGCACGCTTCACCACAACAATCATCCAGAACCACGGCGACACTAGGTCTGACCCGGTACCAATTAGGTATCGCCATGACAGCACATGGCATCAGCCATCTACAGCCAGCCAAAGGGCAGCGAGAACAAAATACCAAAGTTTGCATCATCATTCAACATCCTAGCTCAAAAGACTCATTCAAACTCAGCCCCCAGTGACTATCATCTAGCAACCTGCTGGCTGCTACTCTTGGTTTTAGTCGCGCTTCCTGTCTCTGTCCCTTCTTCCACCAGGCGACCTCTAGCGGTCTTTCGACCCCCTGCTGGACCCCCTGCTGGACCGCTGAGGCGAATGTCGAGAACGCCCACCTGCATGTACAACTGCATTAGATATATCATCTTATAACTGATTGCTACGCATAACACCCAGCTCCGTCTCTGTATCCGATTCTTTGCCAGCTGACTAAATTTACAGTACAAAACACAGCCACAAATAAACCTGTTATGGTTGGAAAAAGATTCCGGAAAACAAGTGCGCTAAGCCTGTAAGTTAATCTAACATGACGCCCGCACAACATGTTGGCTGAAGCTAATTGTAGAATATAAATTACTCAAAATGCAAGGATTTTTTTTAACAAAATACTTAAAAAAACCTTTGCATTTCATTTGATTGAATAGGTAGAAGGTTCAGTTTTACAGTCCTCCTAAGAGGGTTTAGATACAACAAAGATAAGTACTACAACGAAAACATGCTACTCCTACATAAGATACACATCGGACAGCCTACATCAATAATATCAGCAACAGGGGCAAAGCATCTGCTCTAAATGCAAGTGCACAAAAAACATATCAGTGCGTGCATACCTCTTGGACCACAGTATTCTCCAGGAGTAGGTGTCCTCTCGCGGGTTCTCTTTGCCTGCAATTATAAAAACATCAGCACCAAATGGGAAATCAACCTCGTTATAGGTCACAGGTACTCCTTTGCATAAACAAATCGAGCCAAATAATGAGCACATCGCTTTGGTCCTAGCGGTAAGCCCACTGAAGCCCTCCAATACCAGCTACACGTACCACAGTAGCTCCAAGGATGTATACAAAGAGTACGGTACTTGTAGCATCACATCGACACAAGGCCTATGGTTGGTGACGTGTAGCGCTGCAGCACTCTCGGTTTTCTAACTCCAAGATCCGAAGAGGGCTTCAGGTCTAAGGTCGGTGCAGACAGTGTACCAGGCGATGTCGATGATGATTTAGTAAGGTCGGTGCAGACAGACAGTGTTGCAGGTGAGGTCGATGATGGTTCAGTACTTTTACAGACAGCCTAGTATCAATGTTGAGGCAGCCCAACGGTGTGGAACCGGGGAAGTCAGCAGGAGAAAAGCGAAGGAACACAAAGTTTCTCCATTTCCTGCATTGGACTCCAAGGTGTAAGAGAACAACTAAGACAATCCCTTCATACCGTATGCTACACCAGCACGCCACTGCAATGAGCCCAGCAGAATTCACATGGCCGCCCAAGTACAATTTTTTGCTTTGTAAATAAAAGAGTACCTACATTTTACTCGCCCTCTAGCAGATTTTCAAGGACAATTGAACAAGTTTATAACCAGATTGCTCAAGGTTATGATAAGTATAAAAAAAGATGCTGCAAAGTGAAAACCAAGATATTATTTGTTCATGACTAGATAGGCATAAGGTGCAATCTGTGATGATGTCTAGCTCATTTCCAGAAGAAGTTGACTCAAAACACAGGTGCAGGACAGCTAAAATTAAGTCAATACCATAATGAGAGTTATGAACCTGACAACTCAAGGGAAAAGGAAAGAATATTATGATTATGTAACAGGACTAGGCAGCATTAAGGTTGGAACACACAGAAAAGGCACGACACCTTTGCCACACTGATGAGGCGGCCTTCAAGCACACTACGATGCAGGTACTTGATGCAACGCCTCGCATCCTCGACGTTCTCCATCGTCACGAACGCAAAGCCACGCGATTCCTTCGAGCGAGGATCGATGACGATATGGCAGTCCTGAACCTGCAGTTTTGCAAGTGTAGAACGTCAGCTAGTGATATAATCACTTCATAAACACAAGCGGCCACATGTAAGGAGAGAGATCAGACATGAAGGAAGGATCAAAGTAGGATGGGAAGCATTCACCTTTCCCTCCTTGCTGAAGAACTTCTCCAGGTCCGAACTCGATGTGCGTGTGGACAGGCCCGTGACGTACAGGTTGTTCCCAGGATTCCTTTGTTCATCTCTACTCCTGCAACATGTTTGGAAAAGCTTAACCTTTTGCGATGCTGCACAGTAAACTTGGTGAACTGCTATTGTGCAATATGATATCACTTTCGCACTAACATGGACAGTGTGATTGAATAACAAACCTGGAGCGGCTCCTGTTCCTGGACCTGGACCTTGACCTGCCACGCCTCTTGGGGGAGGGGGACCTCGATCTGCCACGCTTCTTGGGGGAAGGAGACCTTGATCTTCCACGCTTCCTGGGGGAAGGAGACCTTGATCTGCCACGCCTTTTAGGCGGAGGAGACCTCGAGGTGCTGCGCCTTCTAGAAGGCGACCTCGAGGAGATGATGCGTACCGCCCCTTTGGGTGGGAACGGAGGAGGGGGAGGAAGCGGGGGCGACTTCGACAAGGCGGCGCGCCTCTTGGGAGGGGGCGACTCGCTGTCCCTGTCCGCCCCCGGCGGCGTGATGGAGCGGGCGGTGTACCTGAAAACAAACGAAGTTAAAGTTCACACTTTTCAGTACAATCACCGGAGAGCATAGTGTGGAAGAGGGTGAGGGGTGGAGATTGGTCGCGGTGGCGCGGTAGAGGAGGGAGCTGAACTGACCTTACTTCATTGGCCAGCGACATCTACCCTATCTGCCTGCGGGAGCAAATCAAGAACAGTAAGCACAAGGCAAAACAGAACAGGCTTTGCACTGTTACATCAGCAAAGGAAACTCGCTGAAACAGCAGAATTGGTGAACAGAAAGCATGGATTTTCATTCCCACTAGTGAGCTCAAAGCAAGCGTGGTGGTGATTATTAACAGAGAAAAACGTTCCTTTTAAGTGTGTGTGGCAAGATCAGTTAGTTCTTGTGGCCAGGCGACATGAATCCAAATAAAATCTACCGAGTGATGCAACAGAGAAAGCAGCAAAAACCCCACTAGGGAGCGGGGACGAGCCTGTAGTGCAGAATTCGTGGAGAGGAGAAGAGAAGGAAACCGATCCATGGAGGGATTGGTCGGTTACCTGGGCAGGACGGCGGGGCTAGGGTTCCTTCGAGGTTGAAGACGACGGCGAATGAGATCCACGCCACGCCAGGCCACGCCAGCGGAGGAGGAAGAGGGGCGGACTCCGCTTTGACTCCCAAGAAAAGGGGAGCGAGGTCTCTTCCTTCACTTGTTGGGCTGGGCCCTGAAGCTGCAGCAATCAACACATCCCACCTCTGGCTCAACACTGCACAACAAAGCCCGTAAAAAACTTTTAGCAATCTTATACTCCCTCTGATCGAAAAAAGGTTGTCGGTGAGCTGGTATAACTTTGTGCTAAGTTAAACTAAATCATCCGACGCGGCGTTTTTAGTCCCAAGCTTAGATGAGCTCGTTTTGTAGGACATACACCTGTACAGGAGACTAGTGGAAGAGCAATTGTTTTAGTCGGCAGGCTCTGCTTCATACGGCGTATGGTACAGTGAACTACAGGGACCAGCTTATAACGGCCGTGCAAGGGCATCACGTTTCGCGGCGAGCCAGAGCAGCTGGGCTGGTAGTACAAAGGGAGTGAGGTTATGTGCCGGCGGCATAGAATCTTTGAAGAAACATCACGAATGTGGAGTACATAACATACTGATACGCTTAACTAGCTTCTACTCCATCCATGACTACTTCCTAGAAATAACTGTCATCAGGACTGCGTCCATGGCAAACACAGGGCCAAATTTTTAATAACAGAAACGAGGAGGCTAATGACGAGCAAGCTGAGTGCAGCATAGGGTGCTGAAAGTGGAAAAAACTTCGTGCACCAATTACGGCAACCTCCGGTGGCTTCTCCTATTTGGCTTGTGCGACGGGTGGGGCGGCCCTGGAGCAGCTGCTGACGGTCTTCCAGGAGCGACACACCTGCCAATAGAAGAACGGGCTGCCGCCGTCGTGTAATGTATGGACTGATGATTACAGATCTAAAAGACATGGAAAAATCAAGACACTGCATCTAGCAAGCGGTGCTGAAATAGATCTTACGCAGGAGTGGCAACACTTGTAGAATCGCACACGGGGGTGGCGTATCTGGGCGATGATCTCATCCTCGAACCATGGACACGGCACCAAAGGGAGCAGATCTAGTGCTTGAGGACAACGAGGACATGCTGGTGCGGCCAGTGGTGAGGACGATTCGTGGTGGCGGCGATGGATCGAAAAAGATGGAGGAGGCTTGTTGGAGAAGGGGGAGAAGGCTGCGAGGGCGATGGGGCCATTAAATGATCACGCCATGTGTTGTGCGGTGACCGTCTTCATTCGCTGGAACAACAACGTACACATACACAATAGTTGGAGATCACGGTCCGCCTCGTTAAAATTATCTGTACGGCTTCTCCATGCTGCAGAACATCCTTTAAAAAATGGGCATACGACACCGGATCTGATTCGATACCACCAATCTCCAATTCTCCATGCGGACGGATGGACCAGAAAAAGGGCTCATGTGTGCCTGGGTTCAGATGTGCATTTTCCTAAATCATCCTACAAACTTTTCCGAATATAAAGAGTATATGCAAATGGCTCAAAGACCCGCAACAAGTCAGTTCCAACTGGGCTGATAGAGCTTCTCATTTATAATGTCAACAGAGTGGGCCGGAGGGATGGAGAGCTCTCGCGACGCGCTAGAGCGAAGACCCGCATGGCCGGGATCTCCAATCTCATCACGTTGGACCGCTTCGTACTCGATCCCTGGATCGGATACTCGGCTCGTGGGAGGTTTGATTCTTCGTCATGAGGAGAGACGCTTGGTGTTGCTCGATCGTGATGGTATCGCGGTGGACGTTCGTCAGGCGGATCCGACGATTTCAATCGAGGCGGGAACTTCCATTGATTTCCCGTTCTACCACGCGGAGGTGGGTGGTATCTGGGCTTCGCCGATTGCTCCTTCTCGCCTGGGCCGGTCTCCTTTGAGACCGTGTAGGGAGTTGGGGCCTAGGGCGCTATTTCCAGTGGATTTGGTTTCGGCCCGTTCTGATTCCGGGCTGGATCAGGATGGATTGGATCGTCCTGCCGATCGGCCTCGCGACATCCTTCCTCCGATGGCGGACACGTGCGTGCCATTGACGTGTCCAGATAAGAGCTCGTGTGATGCCGACAACGCTAGGGTTATCTCCTTGCAATCTCAGTCTCGTCCTCAGATCTCTCGCTTCCAACACATCTGGGACCAAGGGCGAGCGGCTGGAGCTCCTAGGGTTGTCTTCGTTGACAGAGAGATCAGGCAGTCGATCCTTCGACCTACTAAGCCTTCCTCTTGGCGAGGGACGGTGTCCGGGGATCGCCGGAGTTTCGCATCAGTTGCTAGATCTGCTCCGATGTCTTCCTATGGATGTGGTGGGCGGGGGGGTCCTCGGTACCCTGCTCGTCCTAACTACGCTCCGAGAAGACCACCTGGTGGTTTTGCGGCGGGTGCGTTTGACGGTGGTGCGGCGAGATCGAATCAGCAGTACCAGCAAGGTGCGGGTCGAGATTTCCAGGAGGGAAATTGAGAGCGCGCTCAAGATCTGCAACAGCGTCGTGAGTCCTACGACCAGGAGGTTGATCCGAGGGATCAGCGGGGCCGAGATCTCGGGCGCCAAGCGAATCAGCGACGGGGGAACTACAATCCGCGCGGCAACAGATCTCGTAGCAGGGAGTCTAGAGAGGTACGTTTCAATCCCAATCGTTTAGGTGCCATTGCTCCTCAAGAGCGGCCGGTTGGTTTATCCCTTCGTGCTGAGCCAAACCCGAGCAATAGAGATCGATGGGCACATAGATCTGAGATGAGGGAGATCGACTCTGATAATTCTGCCAACAATTCGTATAGAGAGTTTGACCAGAGAGATGGTCCTGTGAACAATTCTGTTGCTGCTTCAAATCTCAGAAATGATGATGGGTATGCTGAGGCGAGCCAGCAAAATCAGAATCAAGCTGATCGTGGAGAGGCGGTGAATGCTGTCATTCCAGAGCGTAATGTCCAATTCAGAGAGAATAGGAATCAAGTGCTAGATGATGGTGATATTTGCAGAATCTGTGGTGATGTCCATTCTGACAAGTTTGTCTTCTTTGAACCTCAACCTTGGGAAGTTGCAGCCCCCTTTGTGGGCGCAGCTGTCCCAGGTAATGGTTTCTTTGTGATTCCTGATATAAGGAATGCTGCTCCTGCTAAGAAAATTTATCAGGGTGTGGTGGAAATACTTGAAGGAGATATCTCAGCAAATCAGCTGGAGAATGAATTCACCCAATGGGCTGGGGTCAGTTGCAATTGGAGGTGGTATGCAAAGCCTATGTCAGCCAATTTTTTTTTGATGCGGTTTCCTAGTGTCAGGGATATTGATGCCTGGGTGCACTTTGGAAGGACAAATCTCAGAACTGTGCAGAATGTGGTGGTCAAGGTTGTTCCCTGGTTTCCTGGTTGTGGTGCCACTGGTGATATGGACATTGCCTGGTTTCAGGTAAAAGGAATTCCCATTGATAACAGGAATTACCCAGTTGCTGTCTATGCTGGAAGCACTGTTGGTAGAACTCTGGCTGTTGACAGACACAACTTGAACAATGTTGAGTATGTGAGAATTCAAATTGGTAACATGAACGTGGCTCTTGTTCCACCAGTTGTTCCGAATGTGAATATTGGTGCTAGTTTCTATGATTTAGAATTCACCAGGGAAATTCCAAGAGGCAGACCTCAAGTTGAATCAATTCCAGTTCCCGTTGAACAAACTGACCAGAGTAGACCTGATGCTGCCAGACCTTCTGCTGCTGGGCATACTCCCAAGAGAACCAGGCTAGACTCTTCTGGAAATAATAGGAATGTGGGTCCTCAGTCTGCTCCTGGTGGTTTCATGCGAGATGCTAGGAATTCCTATCAGGCTCCTATAATTAACAGGCAAGTTCAAGTGGTGCAATCTGTTCAAGAGTCTGATGCAAGAGGGAAAAGGAAAGCTGCTGATATTGTCCCCTCTGTGGACAGTGATGATGATGAATCTTCAATGGGAGAGAAGGCTAGACTTTTGGGGTATGGAGCACCAAAGCAAGTTGCTGGTGACTCTAGTACTTCCAGAATTTCCCCAGCTATGGATCACTACCCTGCTTACTTGGAATATTTAGCAAGGCCGAGGATTACTGATGGTGTGGTGGAGAATGTTGGAGAACCTCTGCAGAATGAGCTCACTTATGAGGAATTCCTAAGGGATTTATTGAAATCAAGAAGTGATAAATGCTATATGTGGAGGGAACAGTTGCAGAGGATTCCAGGAGCTCAATTAGATCCTGTGGTCGAATCTCCTTTGGATCAATCTTTGGACTCTGACTTTCTTTCTTCACAGGAAGCCACCATTTCCTCTGAGAATGGTGAGACCAATATGCTCAGATCATCTAAGGTGCAGATTACTGAACTTCCTTCAAGTCCAGTTAATACTGCTACTGTCAGAATTAGGTCCTCTGTACCTGCTATCCCAACTCCAGAGCAACCTCTGCCTACTCGTGTGAGTTCCAGAATTCAAGCTGAAGGGAGAGCTCATGTCAACATCTTGGAGAAGGCTGTGCAGACTACCAAGGAGAAGAATCTGGAAGGTAATGATATAGTTAATGTTAATTCCTTTTCTGTTCTACAAGATGAGGTGATTTTAGATAAGGCTCTAGAAATTGGGATTGATGTTACCTCTATTCCTTTAACTACTATCCACCTACTCAAAGACTTGGAATCTGCTAGGGATAATCTGGCTAATAAGAAATTTGTTAAGAATGTTGTGTCTAATGTTGTAGAAATAGAAAATGAGAAATCTGGTGAGGATGATATTGGTTCGGATAGTATTGATGATAATTTGGATGAGTTTACTCCTGTAGTTTCTAGGAAAACTATGAAAAAATTGAAGAAGTTGTCTGGTGGTAAGAAGTCAAATCAAGGGGTACCCCTCTGTGGTACAAAATCCCTTCGAAAAGGCAGTAATAATCACCCTCTATGTGATATCATTACTGGACCTAGGCTGAGAAGCCATACAGCTAAAAAATCTAAATGATAGGTCTCATTATGAACTGTAGGGGTGTGGGGAAAAAAGGTTTTTCTTTTTGTCTTCGTGATCTCATTTATGAACACAAATTTGACTTTATTGGACTTCAAGAAACAATGAAGAGGAAAGTTGACAGCTCTGTTTGGAGAAAGTTTGATCAGGACAATTCATACAATTGGCTTTGGTCTCCCTCTGTGGGACGTTCTGGTGGAATCCTATGTGGTATTAAATCCTCTAGATTTAATATCATATCCTTCTCTGTGGGAAGATTTTTTGTTAAGGCTAGAGTTTGTGATCTAAAATTTCAGAAGGAGTACTGGTTAATAGTTGTGTATGGAGCAGCTCAGGATGAGGATAAAGATTTATTTCTTCAGTCTTTTTCTGATATTTGTGAGAACTTGGACATTCCATCATTAATTGGTGGAGATTTTAATATTTTGAGGTTTGCAGCTGAGAAAAATAAAGGTGGTGGGATAACTAGATTTTCTGATGAATTTAACTCAATTATCAGCAAGTTTGCTCTCAGAGAACTTCCTCTAAGTGGTGGCATGTTTACCTGGTCAAATAACCAAGAAAATCCTACTTTGGAGAAGTTGGATAGGATTTTGATAAATCATGATTGGGAGAACATTTTCCCCTTATCAAGTGCAAGGAAAATTCCTAGGGTAATGTCAGATCATAACCCCATTATTATGGACACTAAGGAAAGTGTGGAGGTCAGAAGCAGGGAATTCAGGTTTGAAAAATCTTGGTTACTATAGCCTGATTTCCAGCTGAGAATGGATAAAGCTTGGAAGATTCCTGTGAGAGGGAGTGATAGTATCAGTGTGGTCCAGGAGAAGTTGAGAAATGTGAAGAATAGTTTGAAAGGTTGGGGGGAAAATGTCAGAGGGGAATCTTTGAAAATCAAAAGAGACTTGCTGAGTGAGCTGGAGAATTTAGAAAACTTAGAAGAAGATAATGTCTTGCCTGACCCTCTGTTTGCCAGGAAAGGAGAAATTCAGTTTAAACTCATGAAAATCTATGAGGAAGAGGAATTATACCGGTTCAGTAGATCAAGTGAGAAATGGTTACTAGAAGGTGATAACAACACTGCCTATTTTCATCGTGTGGCTAATGGGAGGAGAAGGAAAAATACAATGTATTCCTTGAAAAAAGATGATATTCACATTCAGGGGACTGCTGACTTGTTAACTCATGCTACTGAGTATTATAAAATGCTGTTTGGACCTGGGGAAGGGAATTTGATGCAGCTGACTGACAGTGTTTGGTCTGTGCAGGAAAAGTTGTCTAATGAGGACAATATAAAATTAAATAAGCCTTTTTCTGAGGAGGAAATCCTGGCTGCTATTAACAGTATGGTGAAAAATAAAGCCCCAGGTCCTGATGGAATTCCTGTTGAGTTCTATCAGGCCTGTTGGCCTATTATCAAAAATGATATCATGACCATTTTCTATGACTGGAAGTTGGGAGTGTTAGACCTTTACAGGTTAAATTTTGGTATGATTATTTTGTTACAGAAAGCTCCTGATGCAGATGTGATTCAGAAATACAGGCCCATCTGCCTACTACAGGTACTGTATAAATGGTTAACTAAGGTTGCTACCCTCAGAGTAGAACCCTTCATGAATAAATTGATCTCTCCCTGTCAAACTGCCTTCATCAAAAGGAGGAACATAATGGATGGGGTGATGTCTTTGCATGAAATTCTGCATGAAGCTAAAAGGAAAAAACAACAGGGTGTGGTATTGAAATTGGATTTTGAAAAGGCCTATGATAAGGTTGACTGGAACTACCCGATGAAGTGTATTGCACAGAAAGGTTTCTGTGAAGAGTGGTGTACAAGGATAAATGGTATAATCAGGGATGGTACCCTATGTGTGAAGATAAATAACACAAGGGGGAAGGATTTTGACAGCCACAGAGGGGTGAGACAGGGTGATCCTTTCTCTCCTTTCCTTTTTAATATTGCTGCTGAGGGTTTGGCTAAAATGATTGCTCAGGCTCAAGAAGCCAAGTTGGTGACTGGGTTGGTTTCCCACTTAATTGAAAATGGGGTGGTGATTCTTCAATATGCGGATGATACAATTTTACTGATTCAAGATAACATGGAGCAGATTATACACATGAAGTTAATCCTTTACATGTTTGAAGCTATGTCAGGATTGAAAATCAATTTTCTCAAAAGTGAAATCATGATGGTTTTGCATGATGATGAGAAGAAAATGATCTACTCTGACATCTTTGGTTGCCAACTAGGGGATTGGCCCATAAAGTACTTGGGGGTACCTGTGTGTGGGACTCGTCTCAGGGTGTCTGATGTGGACTGTCTTTCTGATAAACTGATGAAGAAGCTTGATGGTTGGGTGGGCCACTCCTCTTCGATTGGTGGGGGTTTTTCTCTCATCCAGTCCTCTTTGAGTAGCACACTTATCTATCATATGTCAATGTATTTGCTTCCACTTACCAATCTGGAGAAATTGACCAAAATAATAAGGAAGTTCTTCTGGGGGGGGGGGAATAGTGAAAAGAGAAAATATCACTTAGTTAAGTGGGATCTTGTTTGTAAGCCCAGACAAAAGGGTGGTTTGGGAATCAAGAATCTGCAGCTGTTTAATCAGTGCTTGCTTTGTAAATGGTGGTGGAAGTTGGAGACAGAAGAAGGTCTTTGGCAGAGCCTGGTGAAAGCCAAGTATGACATAAATAAAAGTTTGCATCATATAAAATTAGGAAATGATGACTCTCCCGTTTGGAAGGATCTGTGGAAAGTGAAGCACTTGTACCTTAATCAGAGGATGATGGTGGTGGGTGATGGCAAATCTACTGACTTCTGGAATGATGCATGGTGTGGATCATCTCCATTTTGTGAAAAATTTCCTGAGTTGTTTGCGATCTGTCTGGACCAACAGTTGACTGTAGCTGAGGCTGCAGTCCTAGGCTGGCAGTCCAGATATAGGCGCTGGATGAATCCTGAGATTCAGTCCCAGTGGCGCTGTATGAGAGATAAACTGGCTATGATTGCCCTCAATCGTGAACAGGACAAACCTAGATGGAAACTTACTAAATCTGGGATCTTCTCTGTTAAATCTTTATATAACAAACTCTCGGCAGTTGGAGTTGACAGAAGTTTTAAACAACTTTGGAAAGCGAAAATTCCTCTTAAAATCAAAATTTGGCTCTGGTTAATCTGGCACAATGCAATAGCTACAAAAGACAACATGAAAAAGAGAAAATGGATTGGTAGTTTTACTTGTCAGTTTTGTCCTGCTGATGAAACCATCACTCATTTATTTTTTACCTGTCCCATGGCTGCCTACATGTGGAGTACTATTAGCACGGTTCTAGGTGTTTTTACTAGACCCTCTTGCTTTACTCAGTACTTTTGGTGGATTGCCAAAGCTTTTCCTGTTGGTCCCAATTTTCACATTGTGGGGATTGCAGCTTTGTGCTGGGCTATTTGGAAGACTAGAAATAATGCTTGTTTTGAGGGCAAGCTTATTTCCTCTCCTGTGGGTTTGATTTGGTATATGTGTGCTTTTCTTCGATATTGGGCAGGTCTCCAGGGTGAAAATGATAGGGAGATGTTGCTGGAAGGAGCTTCACGCCTTCAGAGAGGAGCGACGGCGGCGCATGAGATGGCCAGACAGGTTGGGGCATCTAGGGCAAGAATCCAGGAGGAAGTTGACGAAGATGAAGAAGTTTCCGTCTGAGAACCTCAAGTTTCAAGATCTGTTGTTGATCTGGGTTGTTTACTTTTGATACTGGTGTTGTAAATATTCCAGTGAAACCTTGCCGTGTTAAAATACTCTGTTTTAGGTTGCCTTAGGTAGCAGACTTTGCTGCTGCTTGCGACCTAGGTTTAGCCCCATCGTACTTTTCCTTTATTTGCTGTTGTGTTTGTAAAAGACCTTTGTTCTGTTATCCTTGTGATAGTGGAACCCGGCTCCATACGTGGGGGCGTATGGAAAAAATATGCAAATGGCTCACTGTTGGGGTATATACTTTTTTAGTTTAAAATGATCTAATTTATCAATGCCATCATTATTTTGGAAAATTTAGTTTTCTTAATTAAAGAGGGTAGAGGGTACACTAATAGTGTCCCAATTGCATCTGCAATCTATAAGATGAACGACATTGTTCATTTCATACGGAACTCTGGTGTGCTTGATTCTTGTCGGAAAATGGCGATACTGATAGCATCATCACCTCTCCTTTGGCATCCCCTTATTTCTTAGCCTCGCCTTAAGCACAAGATAAAGCCTTAGGCCCCACTTGGATGTATGTTTTTTACTCCACACCAATGAATATTCGGGTGGGATTTTTTATTTTCAATATGAATCCAAAACTATGCTTTGTTTGGCGTATTCCTTCTCATCGGTTTCAAGACATTTACCACCGGAAAATTACACAAACCTCGAATGACCCGGGTTGTTTCAGACGGTTTTATCAAGGTATGATACCTCCTGGATGGATTTTAGATGCATGAAAAATCCACAAGGTTTCCAAGCGGGGCCTTCAACATACTAATTAATAATTCGTGCACTATGCAGACTTGAATCCAGACGTGCTTGCCTCAACCATGGAAATAAACTTGTTCATCATTGTTACTAAATTAAGAAAGATGAATATGTGGTTTCCATCAGCTTGGTTTTATGAAGAGTACCATTTAAGGATCGAGATGGATAACCTAGAGAAGATGAATAAGTTTCTATCTCTATGAATAGAATTCTTTTTGTGAGTTGTAGTCTTGTCTTCGGGTATAAGTAAGATTATAAGATTAGCCTCATGCAGCTATGTGAAATAGCCTATACGATGAATATAACAAGTACTTCAAGGGTCAATGCTATAAAAAAGATAAACATGAGAGTGAGAGAGGTTGGATAAGAATAATCAAGGCTTGTGAAGACGAAGATGTATTTCAATATTCACTTTTTTAAGTGAAAACTAATCATAGCTTAAGAGGTGTGAGTTACCTTGAAAGATCTCCAACCGCCATTATAGGCTCACTTTATTCTGCTTGCCTACTCTTTGAGCTCTCAAAATTTGTTTCGGAAATATTTTAAATGTAGTGGTGTTCAAATCTGTTTGCCCTTTTTGAAGCTCGTGTGTACATCACTACGTGGAGTATGTAGCATCTCACTACGGAGTATACGCGCTCTCCTTCGGTTTTCGTGTTAAGGAATCTCATTGCCCAGGTCAAACAGATCGACTATCTAACTTAAGCTAGAGGAGAAAGAAGACTCTCTCTGTGACTGCTCCGTGACAGCATGCATCCGTAGGGCGGCCAGCCGGGGCAAAGCGATCACCTCCTACGTCATTCCTACACAAGTGTTCATCATCCGGATCACGGAACGGCCGCAAACTCGGCAACCTATATATACGCTCTCGCTCCATGCTCCAGACGAGAACCATAGCTAGCAGCGAGCCACACAAAAACGATCGGAGCCGCGCCGCTAGGCAGCAAGCGACGGCGGCGCCGTCCATGCAGAGGAGCACCACCGAGCGACCGAGCAGCAGCGCCAGCTCCTCTTCGACGTCCTGGGGCGGGAGCACGGCAGCCGACAGGCCGTCCACGCCGAAGCGCCCAGCGGGGCGCACCAAGTTCCAGGAGACGCGCCACCCGGTGTACCGCGGGGTGCGCCGCCGCGGCAGCGGGGGGAGGTGGGTGTGCGAGGTGCGCGTGCCGGGGAGCCGCGGGGAGCGCCTCTGGGTCGGCACCTTCGACACCGCCGAGGCGGCCGCGCGCGCGCACGACGCCGCCATGCTCGCGCTGCGCGGGCCCTCCTCGAGCGCCAGCCTCAACTTCGCCGACTCGGCGTGGCTGCTCAGCGTCCCGCCGTGGCCGGGCGCGCCGTCCGCTTCCGGCCTTACCGACGTCCAGCGCGCGGCCAACGAGGCCGTGGCGGACTTCCAGCGCCGGGTAGCCGCGAGGCGCGATGCGGCCGCCTACGGAGGCGCTTCGGCGGCGCTTGCTTCGACGGACAATGTCATGGCGTCTTCTTCGGGATCGGCTCCTCCTCCAATGCTGCCGACAGGGGCGTCCTTGGAGGGTGATGTGTTCTGCGGTATGGACGCATATTCGTACTACGCGAGCTTGGCTGAGGGCTTGCTGTTGGAACCGCCGCCGGCCGCCGTGGACTGCTCGGAGGACGACGAATGCAGCGGCGCCGAAATGGACCTGTGGAGCTAGTAGCTACTGTACGCGCTGTACAAAAGAAAACAATGTGAACTTACTTTTAACGGCTTCTCTTTTAGTTTTAGTTTAAACCGGTAGTTAGAAGTTATAATGGAACAGATCTACAGATTACCCCAAATCAGAAGTTGAACAAATGTACGTTTGCTGAACCTGCCAACAGTGGCTGGAGTATCTGATATTTGCTCCTCAAATGCGTAACTGAATCTCTGTGTTTTTCCCTGAATTTATGTGTATGTCGACTCTGTATGCTCAAACCTCGAGGTGCAAACTAAATCACACCTTTTGGGCTGGTTCTGTTGCAATCCGCCACTACACTTACACAGGGACAGGGTAGCATAGGGATCAATATGCTGCACTGTTGTCATCTTCTCCTTGTGATGTAAATGTATATGCAATTCAATAAGAGCAAGGACAATACTCCCTCCGTCCCGGTGTATTGGTCTTACGCGTATCCCTAGGTCGTCATTTTGACAAATATAATAGAAATTTCACAACACAAAAATTATACCATTAGAAAGTATATAATCTGAAGTTTCTAGTGATATATATTTTGTAGCATATATCTTATATTAAGTTGCTCAAAATGAGGATCTAGGAATACGCGCAGGACCTATACACCGGGACGGAGGGAGTAGTAGAGTCAGTTGTTGACTATAAGGCTTTGCCATGTTATTTATAGCTAGCTTATAGCCAACATGTACAATAGTTAGTTATAGAAAAGTACTACTTTTTGAATATATGGCCCACTTGACACACTTACAAAGTGCCTAGGAGCACGTGCTGCAGCTGGCTCTTATCCTACAGTCAGCACTTCTTCTCTCTCCTCTTCTCTCTCATCCAACTCAGCACAAATATAATATTTAAATC
The DNA here is from genome assembly GCA_007115705.1 of Dactylis glomerata. NCBI lineage: Eukaryota > Viridiplantae > Streptophyta > Magnoliopsida > Poales > Poaceae > Dactylis > Dactylis glomerata. The sequence goes on along the minus strand of QXEO01000542.1, from coordinate 2,696,298 downwards.
CTTATAGCCAGCTGACTGTACCTTATTGTACTTGCTCTAAAAGCACTATGCTGTACAAAATCAATTTTCGTCTCTTCTCCAACATCGTATCCATCCACTAGAAGTAGTTAAGGCTCGCCACCAGTTCAAGAAGTCAAAACACTTGTGTATCTGTGGTTACCTGCAAGGAAGAAGAAGGAACTAAACAGCGACTCCTGTACCAACATCAGACATCGCGGTCAGATCAGTTATATTCATTAGTAACGCTGGAGAATTAACGAGACACACTGCTCTCCATCAGTCCGAGATTGCTATTGCTGCGTTGCCCTGGGAGGCAGGAAGTCGGCAATGCAACGGCGACCGGCCGGCGAAAGCCGGCCGCGGGCGCGCTCGAACAGCCGCACGCACCGAGCGCAACTTGGCAACGCGCGGCGGCACGGCAGCGACACCTCGCCGTGCTGTTTGAAGCCGTTGCGGATCTTAAGGAGTAGTCTAGAAAGTCAAGAGCCCGAGCCGCCAAGGTAGCAAGAGGTTCGATCAGTTGACCAAATTAATTGGCCCCGTCGCCGCCGGAAAGGCAATGGTTGTCGTATCCCACGCGCCGCCCGGGCACGCGCTACCTCGAAACTCGTCGATCTGACGCCCGCCGGCCGGAACAACAAGGCGGTGAAACATGATCGTCTTCGTCACACACCCTGACACGCATTACGGCTCACTTGGATTTGAATGGTGGAACGGATAGCAAGCGTGTCGCCTGAATCCTCGCGTGGAGGCAATGGACGGAAACGAACTGCGAGGGTGAACCCGTGCGTGTTTGAGTTTTTCTTGAAGAGTAAATATAGCGTATAAGATCATTAACCTTAGCTGGTAATTTTTTCTTCTTCCATGTACTCCTTCGATCTCAAAATTCTTGTCGTGGTTTTAGTTTAAATTATAACTAAAACTATGACAAGAATTTATGGAACGGAGGGAGCAGATATTTCACTAGTAGAAAACCGGCATAATATCCGGAATCATTAGTCCCGGTTGCCTTATGAATCGAGACTGATGCCTCGAGCCCACGTCTTTTTTCAGCCGCAGGACCCTAGACCCTTTAGTTCCGGTTCGTTTGCAACCTTTAGTCCCGGTTCGTATCACCAACCGGGACTAAAGGGTCTGGGGTTGAATTCGGTCGTTGCCAAACTCACTAGTCCTGGTTGGTATTATCAACCGGGACCAGGGGCGAAGCTAGGAAAATGGGTCGCCGGTGTCAAAACAAACAAGGGCTCAATCCGATTCATATTGGTTGTCGCTGATATAGTATAATAGGGAGGAGTAGTAATACATGCCCTAAAAAACATCACTAACGTATATATCAGACAACTCAAATGTGCAACTCGTATTAGCTAACACCCTTATAATATATTTCTAGCAATCTCACATAAGGAATCTGACTTGCCAATGTATCATAATAAAATAATTCTGATTACAAATTAATTACCTCTATTTGTGTTGGCCTCTACGGTCTTGCATCTTCAGAAAGTAGTCTATCACATTCTCTACGTGGACTAGCTGAATGCCCGTGCGTTGCCACGGTCTCTCTTTGTTTCCTTACATTACATGTTAACATATTTACATGTGTGAATTAACATGTATAAAATAATATTCACATTGCATTTATTCTGAAAAACATTATGATTTCACTTCAACTGAAGTGTATTTCGATACAAAGTATTATAGTTTCTGTCGATGAATTTAATGTAAGAGCCTGACTAATTATATTTTATTAACTAATAACTAATCCCCACGCCTCTGCTACTTTTCCCTTTTGATCTATCACCAAACTCACCTTACTCACCCTCATCTATTTGATGCAGTTTAATTGCTCTAATCGGGTCACAGCTATTTTCTGGTCTACTGATGCTTGTACATGAAAATGATAATACGTTTATGTTTAACATCTGCTTTCCATATCAAATGTTCTAACATCGACCTTACAATGGTTTTACGTAAACACTAAGTCTTAAGCTCAACAAGGGCAGCAACGAAGGGCTTACAAGATGTGGTGGACATGGCTGATCAACCAATTGTTCAGTATTAACCTTTTCTTCATGCTACTGCTCGTGCTGCTGTGTTTGGGTTCGTTGTCATTGTAGACGAGATCGTTCCACGCCGGGTTACGGGGAAGGTATGTGAACTGCAGTTCAGGAAACACACGTCAGGGTCACACGATTGCAGCCTGTTTAAGATCATGTTTTGAGACTGAGCTGAAGAACAATTAGCTACTTTATCAATTGTAGATATTCTTAAACAAGATTCATGTAGACATAGCCAGGCAAAGCTACAGCTATGGCCCAGACAAAAAATGATGCAATCCCTGAAAAGGATAAATTTTCTAAATCTTGAATCGTGAGTACAGTTATCAACCAGGAATTCCATTTTCGTTACTGCTACTGAAAAATCGATCAGTATTCCATTTTCATTTTGTATGGCAGATCTTTCAGCAGCGCTGCCTAATTGCTCAAAAAACTCACTGAGCAAGAACTGATTTGACCTCGGAGAGGAGAGTCATAATAGGAGTCTCAGGTGAGGAAAGGGGAGAGGAGGTCACCGAGATGTAGGAGCAGGTGGGGATGACGAGCATGCCGTGGCTCCGCGCGTGGGCGAAGGCGGCGGCGCAGAGCCGCGCGGCAAGGCCCAGCCCGTGCTTGCTCCCCGGCACGTACGTGACCATGTCCATCGCCGCCGGGGACGAGCCGCCGCGGCCGAAGGAGGTGCGCGACTGGTCGACGAGGCGAACTGGAGGAAGGCCTCGCCGTCGGGCGTCTCAAACTTCCGCTTGAACTAAGATTTTGTAATGGCTGAAAAAAGAGAAATTACCGGTGGTTGACCACCAGCTCAATTAGAGCAATTAGTCGGCATCAAATAGAGCAATTAGTCGGCATCAAATAGAGCAATTAATCGGCATCAAATAGAGCAATTAGCGCACGGGTTGTTGGACGTACTACCATTACAACTTTATTTTGACCTTGTAAAACATTTTTTTTTTACAAAACTACAATCATGTAATCATCACACAGACATACTTCATAGCCAGCGATATCTTTCATCATGGCGCTAGCGTATCTTACCAATTTAACTCCTTACATTTTACAACGGGTCCTTCAATTTGATCTTGTCTAACCAAAATAGATAGTAAGAAAAAAATCAGTTTACTGAAATGGCAGAATTGCTAAGAACATGCACTGAATTTCAAAGAAAAAACATCATCCCTAAGAGCATCTCCAACAGGCGCTGTATAAGTTGGACGCGCACAAAAAACTGCCAATATAGCGCGCGGAGTGACTAAAAACGCGCTCCAGCAGGCGCTGCAAAATAGCGCGCGCGGTAAAAAAAATTCGGCGCGCGGCATCCTGCGCTATCCCGTGCGCTAATTCTACCGCTTTCGCTACCGCGCGCTGGAAACGAAACGGCCGCGCGCGAAGCTCCAACCGCCTCGCTGAACCTTCCCGCGCGCGATTCCTCCTCCCGCGCTGTGCCGCCGCCGGCGATGGAAGCGCGCAACTCCACCCCTCCCACTCCTCCCTACACCTGCGCGCCCGCCGCCGCCGCGATGCGGCCACCTCTTCCTCCAAATCCCGCCGCCGCCGCCGGAAACCCTAGCGGGAGGCTCGCGCGTGGGCTGTTCGTCGCACCCCGGGCAAACGCCGCGCCCGCGCTGAAGCCGAAGAAGGCCATCGCCAAGCGCCCAACATCTGCCACCGCCGCCGCGCCAAAGAAGACAAAGGGTGGCGCCGCCACGGCCAAGAAGGCGAAGGCCGCCGCCGCCCAAGTCGCGCCGCAATCGCTGCACACCGCGGCGGCCGCGGAGTTCCACTTCCAGCCCGAAGCGTCGCCTCCGCCTTAACCAAACCAACCGGCATCGCCGTCGACGAACTTCGCGCCGGAGGTGTTCGAGGAAATGACTACAAGGTAAAAAATTGCAACTTTGTGTCAAATTTGAGAGGAACATGATCTAGAAGTTAGTGTTTGATGTGTGCTCGCTTTGCTTGTAGTGTTGACGATGATACATTCATGTCCATTATGAATGTTGGTTCCAACTATGCGCCACATGCATCCCAAGAGGAGGATTTTGATGTGGATGAGGAAGGAGAAGGTTTGATTGAGCCACCAAGGGGGAGATCATCCAAGTACACCCCGGCGGAAGACATTTTGCTTTGCAAGACATGGTGCAATGTGAGCATGGATGCCACCATTGGCACCGGGTGGATTCATGGCTACTATGATGAACATGGGTGGCTTGGGAGATGTCTACGGAGATGCAACGGTCAATGCAACTCATGTGCATACCACCGTTCAAGTTCCAAACGATGAAGCCAAAGATGGAGATGATGAGGAGGAAGAAGAAGAGGAAGGTGAGAATGATGGTGATGATGAGGCGAAGGATGGATCAAACATTGATGTTTGATGTGTTTGTAGTGCGACCGATGGGTCATCTTTTGTGTAGGGAATGATGAACTTGTTTGTATTGCGCAAGCTTTTGATGAACTTGTTGAATTTCATATGCGAATCATCTATATGTAGTGTGTCTGTGATCATCTTGTCAAATTTGGGCTACATGGCGCCTGGCGCGCGCTGCAAATTTAGAGCGCCTGTGAAACCTGTTTTCTGCCCCCGCGCGCTAAAACCAATTTTTACAGCGCCTGAGATTGGCCAACAGCGAGCGCGCACGCTAAACGAGTTTTATAGCGCCGAAAACGATTTCTCGCGTGCCAAATTATACAGCGCCTGTTGGAGATGCTCTAACAGCATTGCTAGGAACATGTACTCAAAAGAACAGACGCCACACCTACTTGTAGCAGCCAGACCAGTTGCCGTCGACTAAATTAAGTACTCCCATTCTACACATGGAAGCTAAATCGTGGGACATGGATGGCATGATGTTGTGTTACCTGCAACTTCTTCGTGGTGGAGAGGTCGTCGTTCAACTGGAGGTCGCACAACCATCGCAGCCCCAAGGACGTCCGCCGCTTTCCCCACTTTCGCACCAGCAGAATGGATTGAAGCTACCAACACATCCGTCACTCATTGACGGTGCTGGAAATCAAGACTGCCAGGGTACCCCTCCATCGGAGAAAGCAAGAGTCTTCGCAAAATCGGCACGATCTAGAGGTTGAAGACAGATCCGGCTCAAAGTTGATTTGGACCGCAAAGTTGATGCTTCGATCCGGTATCCTTCGTAACTCTAGCGGGAGAACATAAGGTGTCGCCGGCTCGGATTTCGTCGAGGCATGGAGTTCATCGACGCAGGCAGCCGCGCAGCTGCGTGCAGGTCGGGGGAAAAACTTTCGAGGAATCTGCGCCGAGGGAAGGGGAAGGTGGTCGCTGAAGTTCAGGGCGAGGGTGCTCGGGTTGGGAACGGAATCCGCCGCCTTCGCAGGCCAGGGATGGAGGCTACCGGGAACGACGAGGGACGCGCTGTGATTGTATCCTATGATTGCGCCAGCGCCATGATTATATCCTCCGATTGTGCCGGCTCGGTGTATGCAGTAAGGGGTATTTTTATCGCTTACATGATGTACGTCGAGTGGGTGGCTTCACCACCAACTCGAAACCAATAGTAAAGATTTGAATTTGGTAACCTCGAGAAGCAAATTATGCAGCGATTAATGAACGAATGCAATTCCACATCACTCTCTTCAGAAAGTACCAAGGAACACCTCTCACCAATAGAGGAGAAATTATAGGACAAAGTCTCGCTTGCTTACCTGAAATTGTGATGCGTGATTTCAGTCCTAATCTTGACTGCCCAATCCACATGAGCACCCACACCTTCAGGCAGATAAAAATTCAACACATCTAACTAACCTTTTTTTTATAAACACAGCATTTTATTGATCACAACACATCAGTACAGAGAGTTTTCCGAATAACATCCGGAGCAGAGTTCGAAATGAAACCTAGACTAGACAAATTACAAGTTCTAGCCATAATGTGTGCTGCCTCATTCGAAGAACGAGAGACATGCCGAAAGCTAGCTGAAGATAAACCAGCCGCTGAACACTTGATATCCAACACCACAGAGCCAACCTGAGAACGGTCCTGGCCCGTAGAATTAATCCTCTGAATCGGAGATAGACAGTCCAAAGCAAAGATCACCCTATCTATGCCCTGTTCGTGGGCGATCGACACAGCTCTGCGAAGAGCCATAGCCTCAGCCAGCTCTGGAGTAGCGTAGCCTAGCAAACGTTTGCTTGCTGCCAAGAGGCATTTCCCATTGTGGTCTCGGAAAACTGCACCCATGGCCATGCTTTTCTGCTCAGCGAACAACGCTGCATCCACGTTCACCAGCACCACCCCGGGTGGCGGCGGAGACCATTTCTGAGGTTTCTTGGACTCACGCCTCGTACTCGGGTTGGACTTGTAACAGTGCTGTACAATCATATCAATATATGCAGTAATCTTCATGCTAATCTTCTTCGGATGGGGTTCCACTAGATTATTTCTCGCATCGTTCCTCGCTTCCCAAATGTGCCAACACCCAACCGCAAGAGTAGTCGCCTCCAGATTCGTCGCTCCAGACAAGAAATCAAAGAGCCAGAGCTTTGGCGACACTACATCATGACGAGAGAGATGGAGACTAACCGTCTCCTTCACCAAGCGCCAGACTTCATATGCAAACGAGCACTGGAGGTGATCATGTGCCACATCCTCGTCCCTTCCACAGAAAACACACGCGTCATTAGCCGGGACTTGGCGGCGATGAAGTTGCACCCCGGAGGGAAGAAAATCATGCGCCAACCTCCACAAATGGATCTTCATTTTCCCCGGTGCATTTATCTTCCAGATCAACTGCCAGTACTTCTCATTGCTGCTCGTAGAGGACGAAGAGCCCCTTCCTCGCTTACTTTGAGCAACAAAAAATTTATCCACCCTGGCCATATTATAAGCAGATCGACAGAGTAAATCCCATCTTTGGTATGTGGCCAGCGAACAAAATCCTCACCTCCGTGCCTGCTAATTGGCACCTGCAAGATTAAGTCAGCCATTTCTTTATCAAAAAAAGCACTAACGGTCTCCTGAACCCAAGAACCGTCCTCCTCATCAATCAAGCAGTGCACCGTAGCAGTACTCGGAATACTCTTGAGGGGTTTAAGCATATATGGCGGCTGTTCTGGTATCCAGTGGTCCGACAAAATTTTAACAGATTTTCCGTCGCCAATTACCCATTGCACTCCTTGCAGAAGCAACTCTCGACCAAAGAGAATACTCCTCCAAGGATAAGACGCCGATCTTGGTTTTGGGGCATTCCATAAATCAGTATACGGGAAATACCTCCCCTTCAAAACCCTCGCACATAAAGATGTAGGATAAGTAAGCAACCTCCACCCTTGGCGGCCAAGCATCGCCTGATTGAAGAGAACCAGATCACGAAAGCCCATGCCACCTAGGCTCTTAGGAGTAGATAACCAATCCCAAGATCTCCAGTGTAGTTTCCTTTTACCATCTTCCACTCCCCACCACTGATTCGCAATAGAAGTTCTCATTTTGTCGCAGTTGGAGACTGGTATTTGGAAACAACTCATCACAAAGGTGGGAATAGCTTGAATCACTGACTTCAGAAAAGTTTCTTTGCCAGCCCTAGACATTGGCCTATCCGTCACACCATTGATTCTTTTCCATATCATATCATAGAGAAAGTTGAAGGTAGCCTTGGGAGACCGCCCAACCGAGGTAGGCATACCCAGATAAAAATCATTCAGTGACGAGGGATAAACTCGACAAATGTCCTAGATGAAGGACTTAGGATCGAGGAGACAGGGCGTCGGATGAACTCGAAGGTAAACTCAGTCAAACAAGGTGGCTATGAAAGTAAACGTGGGTGTAGAACCTGGCTTGCTTTCAATCTGTCCCACACCGTCCCCTCCTGGCCACTTTATATAGGTGGCCAGGTCTCAAGGATCGGGTGGGTTCCGATACAGATTACAATATCGACATACGATATGAACTCGTATTTCGACTAGTATTACAATTGGGCCTAGTCTAACGGGCCTCAGGGGTACTCAACTGATGGGCTCTATTATCTATACCCTTGTCAGTAGCCCCCGAGATTCTACCAGAATTGCAGATTCAGGTTGAATCTCAGATCTTCAATTCTTTGACTTGATCAATACTTCACTTCTTCAAATCTTGAAATCTTCGACTTAGTCTTTCGACTTATCTTTTTCCATACTATCTCGCAAGGGGTTTTGATGAACAAGCCTGACAACTCTGACGGATCAAGAGGTCAGTTAACTGCCGGAACAGACACTTGCCACCTACTTCAAATTCAATCCCCTTGGACTTGAATTCGGGAAACCGGTCAAACTCATTCTTTTGCCGCATTTAGGACTTACAAAGAATGAGTCCCAGTGGTTCTCAGGGTACCCAGTGCGTCCACCAGGATTTTTCTTCGCGTCGTAGACACAGATACATACCAGCAGAGCGCATCCATGTGCGTATACCAGGCCACACAGGACGGATCCTGGGGTCTTACCTTCGTGATATATTTCAGTCACGACATTCGAGTTTTGTCGCGATGACGTAACCCGAGAATCATATGTCGCAGCCTTCTTTGACTGTTCCAACATACAAAATATTTGGGTTTATTCAACCTTAATCGATAAAAATCTTCCTCCCGATGGTAGTAATGATGCTTCCAGAATCTTCTTCGCCTTCACTGTTCATTATAAAACATCGTCGGGTGCGCGCCCAGCGCTCTCGATGGAAGTAGCCCCCGAGACTATAGTCGAAAAAATCTTTTTTCGAGTATAGTCTCAAAGACAATGTGCCTTCTTTTATGTTGTGAGATCATAATGTGACTCAATAATATCATCGGGTGCGCGCCCAGCGCTCCCGATGGTAGTAGCCCCCGAGGCTATAGCCGAATATTTTTGGGTATAGACTCAAAGAATGATTCCTCTTTTACCAGGCTCAATTTTTCGTCGGCTTCCTTGATCTTCCTTTATTCAAGTTCGCCAACTTGAACCATCTTTAGAATATTCATCTTACTAGCATCCACTACTATCATAGTCTTCAGTTCTTGTTACCCGTACATTTCTGACGTCATTAATCTGTTTGTAATTATCTCTAGATTTTGACCGTTACCCATGGGCAGCGTGGTAATTTCACAATTCCTCTGCCCGTTAGTGGGCTACCGTTTCCGCTCCTTGCGCCACGTATCAGCCCACGTTCCGTTACCTGGAAGCTATATAAGGGGGGAGTGGGGAAATTTACTGTTTACCAGTTCATTGCTTCCGCCGCCGCCACCATTGTTGCAATCTCTGCGCTCCTTTGATCTCCTGCTTAGCCCCCGTGCGCAGATCGTAGATGCATGTGAAGCATCAGGCGCAGAAGCACAAGATGACCAAGGGGATGAATGTCGTGACGAGCTGGGTGCCTTCTGTCTTTACGCAGAAGGAGCTGGACAAGGCCCGAGCGGATGGCCTCGTCTCCGACGATGACCAGGTTATCTTCCCAAGCACTGAACGGATCCCCATGCCCAGAGATGGTTTTCGGGTGATGCTCTTCGCCTTTCTCCTGCGCGGACTTTCCCTTCCTGCCCACGAATTCCTTCATGGGCTTCTTTTTGTTTATGGTGTGCAGCTTCATCAGCTCACACCAAACTCACTCCTACACATTGCTTGTTTCATAACTCTTTGCGAGTCATTTCTGGGGATTGATCCCCACTTTCTTCTTTGGAGAGCCCTCTTTCGGCTCCGCCCCAGTGTCGCATTGTCCAAGAAACCTGAACTGGGTGGAGCTTGTATCTCTGTTCATTCTGAATCGCAATATTTGGAATTTTCAATGGCTGCCTCGGTACAAGGTTGGAGGACCAGGTGGTTTTACATCAAGGACCGAAAGAGTTTCCCCTTCGACAAGTACGGCCTTGCTCCATTTGATGCCTCCTAAGAATTGAAAAAATTGGCCTCGTGGGATTCGCCTCCCACGGAAGCTGAGATGGAGGAGATCAAGCCACTCCTGGCCCGCATCCAGGAGCTGAAAAGTGGTAGAGGAGGTGCGCTTTCGGGTACACAACTCATGGCGTTTTTCCTGCAACATCGGGTTCAACCCCTGCAGCATCGTCTCTCCAAGTTGTGGACTTTTTCCGGCTTGGGTGATCCTTCTCGAGTATCTGAAAATCTTATGGAGAAGAAGGATCTCGACAGGCATGTGAGGGCTCTTACTACTCTCACCAAGGATCATGAAGTTGCAGACTTAGCCGTGAGCCACTTCGACTCCGAGCACCCCTTGCCTGCGGTAATTCTTGCTGTCTTTGCTTGCTTTGTCTTTCTCTTATTATTGTTCGCCTTGTAACTTTCGGGTTGTTTTTCTTTTCAGGATCATCGACTTATTGTTTCTCGCCCTCCTCTCCCAGAGGGAGGGGCCATTCCACATGTTCCTATTTCTGCGGCTTCCGAAGCCCCCGAGACTGAGGATAGCCAAGATGGAGACGAAGGCGAAGATTCACTGGAAAGGACCAGTTCAACGACTTCACCTCCTCCTGCGCTTTCTGAAGACCTTGTCGTGGACAAGAAGAGGAAACATGTCGAAGAATTTGCTTCTTCTAGTGCCTCTGCCCCTAAGACTATGGCCGGGGAATCCTTCGAGCCAGAGGACGGCGGGGAACTCTTCGACTTCATGGACTCGTGAGTGTTCATCTATTTGTTTTCATATATTTAGATTCTTATTGTCGACCTTGATAGACGACTTTGTCTTGTTCTCCCTTTCTCAGTGACGAGGAGAACCCGAAGAGATTTGCTGCTGCTGCCCCTGTCACTGATACTCTTGTCATCAATGAGCCACCACCACAGGAGGTTGATCCAGCAGCGAAACCTCAGAAAGCTTCGAAGAAGGCTACCAAGAAGGTAGTCACTGTTTGCAGTTCTCGGCGCTTGAAGAAAGCGTCCGACACCGGTGCTACCCTTGAGGCCCATCAGTCCACAAGCTCCTCCGACGACGTGCGTAAACATACTGTTATATTTACTTCAACTTTTGCGTGTTGATACTCACGTCCTATTTTCTGGACAGAACCTGATGAAGAGATTTGTCGACTTGGGCAATGAATGCGTCGAGTACCTGAAAGTTGCTAAGGCCTCTGAAGGTAAATCTTGTTTTCAATACTTTGCTTGTCTTTGCTTCTTTGCTTGACTTTTTCTTTCCTTTTTGTTTAACTCAGGTGCGCTAAAGGCAGCCAATGCTCGTGTTTCGTCGCTGGAAGCTGAACTCGAAGCTTCTAGGACAGCTTTTGATGCCGCCACTGCTGCCAAGGTCAATGCCGAGAAGTCTGCTAAGTCAGCATTGCCTAAGGCGAAGAAAGCAGAAAAGGACCTGGCTACTGCTAAGAAGGAGCACCTCCAGCGGGAACAGGCCGTGGCTGAACGGCTAAACCAGATGTCTGCTACTGCTGGAGGTACTATAACTTTCTTTCATTTTGTCGGTTTTCTTTCTCTCTTATGCTTGGTCATGTATTCTTTTTCTGATGTTTGCTGTTTCCTTGGTTTTGCATAATATAGCGAAGTATCTGCGTCGACTTTGCAGCCAGACGAAGATCCTCTTTTGGCCGCAGTCAGCTTGCTGGAAGCGAACTGGATATCTGTCCGGGAAATCTTTGAGTTGGTGAACCGCGTACTTATGCGGATTTTTGTCGGGTTGTGGCCCAAGAAAAAGGCCAATGTACCAGACTTGAAGAATCTTGCCAAAGCCTTCGACACCGATGATGACCCCATACTTACTATGAAGGGTCTCTCCTTGAAGCGAGGTGCCGAGGGGGCCATTGCATTTGCATATGCGCATGGTGAGGAGGTTAACTGGGAGAAGGTGAGCTCTTCCCCCGGCCGTCCTCATTTGGAACTGAAGGCCTTCTTCAAGAAGGCGAAAAAGTATGCACCAGGCATCATTTCGATGATTTCCCCTTCGGCGGCTTCCGCGACTGGTACGGCGCCAATTTCTTCGACTCTGGCGACAAGTGGGTCTGTGCCTCCTCCTGACGCTGGTGCTGCTTCTGCTACGCCTACTTCTGCTGCGGATCGTGAGGCCGAGGTGGCGTAGACTTGGCCTCCCTTGTAATTTTTTAGTTTTATTCTGATGTAGCAAACTCTTTAGTCGCATGTAGCCCGAGAACTTTAGTCAGAGGGCTTATGCTTTTGTAAATATATTGTCTTTTGCGAAATGTCGTGTTTGATTTAGCTTCTGAGATGCTCCTCTCTTCTTTTTCTTTTGCCTTCCAGCCTATGCGTGCTGGTGAATTATCTGGTCGCGGTCAAGCTCCATCTTCTGCCGATGCTTTTGACTCCGAGGCTTCTTCGCCTCCTCGTCCTTCTTGCCGATGTACTGAGTATTCCTCAAGGATTGTAGATCTTGAGAGCCGTTTGACTTTGTCGAAACGCCAAGCCCAGATGGCTATGGATAAAGCTAGCAAATCTTGCGGTTTTATGAAGTAGATATCCATACTCGAGGATAAGGTGTCGAGTCTGACAGCTAAAATTGTACATTTGGAGGAGTGCGACTCCTTTCTCGTTGGTATTATCGAGTCTGCTTGTGAGTTGCTGCGATGTAAGTTTCCCTGCCATTTTCCTCTTTTGCTTTTCTGCTGCAATGCTGCTAGCCCATGATTTTTATTACTGTAGGTACTTGCTTGGACTTCGTCAGTGAAGCTCGCCGTGTTTCTGAATGGATCACGGATCTTGAGAGATCATCAGGTGGAGTCGAAACTTTTTGGTCTGATCCCCGGCGCTGTAGTGCCATTGTGCTCCTCCAAGATCGTGCTCAACACATTGGAGAAGCGGTTGATGGTTGTCGAAAAGCTCTGACTACCATGCATTCCATGATGCTTCCTCGTAATCCTCTTCCTGGAACTTTTCCTCAGCTGCTTGCTGTTTTTAGGTCTACTCAGCGCATTCATCGCCTGATAGAACTTAACTTAGTGGCTGGTGCCAATTTTGCACTTGGTTGGACGCGCAAGTGGCACCCGATGCTCAATTTTATTTCCATGTCACTAAGCTTGCCTTCGGGGGGAGCTCAACTACGAGTTCATATGGATGCTACCCTCCAACCAGCTAGGAGGCTTATAGCTAGGTTGCTTCGGGAGGATGCCGCATTTTTCCGCAAGCATCATTATTTAGATCCTTTGGGTGTAGACAATTCTGATGAGCCATTGATGTAATATTTGTGTGCGTATAATACGAGAGTTTGCTGCTTTCTAACTTTTTGTGTCAGAATTTTTTATCCTCAGAGCATTGCACTTTGTGTGTATATTGGTGCGCTTACCGCAACTTTTGAAGACACGTAAACTCAAATAAGAGGAACTTTTGTCTTTTATTTATGCGTATAATGTAAGATACATGGGATGACCCAAGAGATCCGGCCAATGACCTGTGTTTTGGATCTAGAGGGCATTGCCCTGGAATAACTCATGGCTTTTATAGCCTTATTTTCCTACTCTATTTATTCGCCTATGTCGCTTGAGTCTTCTCTTCTTCTCCTGTAGACTTCTCTTGCTCTGGTGGCTGTACCCGAGGTTTCTTTACTTCTGGTTCCTTGGGGTTTCCTTCGAGTTGCTGCGTAACTCCTGTAGTCGTGCTTTTTGTTTTGTAGTTAGGTTCCCCGTAGCTTGCCATCATGCCGAAGTTTTGTGCCATCTTGTGAAATTCCTTGTCGCATAGGTCTGATAACTCGAAGCTTCCTTTGACTGTAATAATTCCTTTGGGTCCTGGTATTTTTAGTACCAGGTAAGTGTAGTGAGGCACTGCCATGAATCGCGAAAACGCGGGTCGCCCGAGGATCGCATGATATTGTGACGGCCAGTCCATGACTTCGAAGTCGAGTTTCTCCCTTCTATAATTTTGCCGATTTCCGAAGCAAACGTTGAGTGCTATTCGACCAAGTGGATAGTTAGCACTCCCTGGGACTATTCCGTGAAAGGAGCAGTCAGTTGGCTTCAGGAACTCTAATGAAATGTGCATTGCCCGTAGGGTTTTTGTGTAGATTAAGCTTATTCAACTTCCTGCGTCCATGAATATTCAGTTGATATCGTACGTCCCTATTTGGGCTTTGAGTACCAAGGGCGCATTTCCTGGCCGAGGTACTGTTATTGGGTGATCGTCTCTGCTGAATTCTATGGGTTGCTCTGACCAATGCAGATATTTCGTTGTTGCTGGAGGTGAAGTTATTGTGAGGTTAACCTGTCGAGTTATGCTTTTCTCTTCTTTGTTTGACTTGGGCACTGGTTGTATCATTGCTGTGATGTGCCCTTTAGATGGAACATATCCTTCATCGTCGTCGCGTCCCTGGTTTGATTGATCTTGACCCTTGGGAGCTCCACTGTTTCCTTGTTGGGTTGCAGGCGTGTTGCTTGTGTTTCCCTCGTATCCCTGGCGTTTTGCCTCGGCTTGCTTGTTAAGTGCTGCTTCTTGTAGTTTCAAGAACGTAGTGCAATCTTTCATTGCATGTCTGGATACTCGTTTCCCATCGACGAACGCAGAGTGGATATGACACGGTCCGTTGAGCATATCTTCTGGTGATGGGTTGTACTCTCTGGATTCCCTTGGCGGAAACTTTTTGTACTCTTCTCTGCCATAGTTACGGTATCCCGAACTTTTGCGATCGTTGCCTTGGTAGCTGTTATCTTTATATCCTGCGGCTACTTGGCTGTGGGAGCCGTAATTGTCGTAATTGCGGGACCTTCTCCTTTGACCTCCATATCTGTTTCCTCTATCATCTTCTGGCGATTGCGTGCGTTTATTGTTGCACGCATCTTCTCCTTCTGCGATTTTTTTTGCCACATCCATTAGATCTGATAATGTTTTTGGCTTGATTCTGCCCATCTCTTCGACTAGGTCTCCTCGTCGTAACCCGATTATGAATGCATCTATTGCTCTTTCATCCGAGACTTCGACTGCCGAATTTTTGATTATGCTCCACCTTTGGATATATGTTCTTAATGTCTCCCCATGTTGCTGTACACAAGCTTTGACTTCTTCTATGGATGCTAGCCGCTTGTATGTCGACTTGAAGTTACTTGTAAATTGTTTTGTGAGCTCCTCCCAGCTTCCAATTGTTTCCTTTTCTAATTTGCTTAGCCATGACCTTGCTGCACCGGTGAGGTGTAATTGCAAACTTTGCATTGCTGTTTCCTTGGTTCCTCCTAATAGTTTTACTGCTTGTAGATAATCTGAAAGCCATGACTGTGGTTCCTGAGATCCGTCGTACTTTTGTTGATCATGGGGTAGTTTGAAACCTTTGGGTACTGGCGTGATGCGAACCCTACGGGTAAAGCATGGCGCCCCATCTCCTTTTCATTGTCTTCGTAATCATATGTTCTGTTGGGAGTTCTGGATCGTCGGGTTCCTTTGTTCTTTGGACTATTGTATCGTCCAGGTGATGGCGTCCTAGATCGGCAACTTCCACTTCTGTGCCGAGGACTATTATGACGGCGTGGTGATCTTGGTATATGGGTTCCTTTGTTGCGATATGCCTCCTCCTCTTTTGCTGATAATTTGTTGCCTACCATCTTCAATCCATTTAGCGCTGCTCGGTGCATATGTTCCCTCGGGTCTCCTGGATTTGGTCGTGTTGTATGCAGGTATGCTTGAGCTGCCACCAATGCTGCTTCTGGAGTTTTTGGGATAATATTTCCTTGCTCGTCGACCGATAGGAAGGACGAGTCGAGGTTTTTTGAGATACTTTGCCTTTCTGAGTACTCTAGATTCTCATACCTCGATCCATGTCAATGACGCCTTTTGTTTGTGTACGATGCATCACTACGTGCTCTGCGAGCAGCGTCGCTTACTGTAATGGCTGAGTCCTTCCTTTTCTGTATTTCAATCCTCTCTTTTGCTAATTGCTTCGCCTGTAATGGTATCCCAAAAGCATGTTTTGGCTAGAATTTGTTGGTATTGGCGTGCCGTGCTCCACGGCTGTATTGATTGTTCTCCACTCATCTTCTGATAGTTGAACTTTTACCCTTGTTGCGAGGGAGTCAGCGGTTTCTCCTTCTGCTAAGTGATTTGCCCCTCTGTTTATATTTGCTGGATTAAGCACTAGGTTGTTGTTGTCGTCGAGTTCTTCTGAGTTATCTCCTGTGATGGCGAGTATCTGATGCCGATTGTCGAGCTTGCTGTTGTGACTTGAGAAGATCGAATTGTCATCTTCAGAAAGCTCTAGTCCCGTTTTCCAGGTGTCTGTTGATTGATCTGAGGTGTCATCGTGGTAGATTGTGAGATCTTTGAGTTGCACTTCTAAGTCAAAATTCTCCATGGTTTCGTCGCCTCCTGCGATTTTTCCTTCTTTTGCTTCTGCTAAGCTGACCGGCGAGTTTACCTCGCTGGAAGAGCCTTCTGATGATTCTAACATTGCTACTGTCTCGGGTTCACTTGCCGATGGACCCGTTTTCATCGGATCTGAAAGGCGAATCAAACCTAGTGATCCGACGCGAAAGTTTAGACTTCCGATCGTCAAATCCATATCTTGATCCATACTCTCGAATACTTGCGTGAAGCTTGACTGATGAGGTTGAAAATCGACGGTTCCGAAGGGTATCTGAATTTCGTCGACTTGCGAGTTGTTGTTGGTTAAAAGCGAAAAAGCCGTCGAGTTCATGATGCCAATGCCCGGAGTCCCCACGGTCGGCGCCAATTGACGAGGGTTAAACTTGACAAATGTCCTAGATGAAGGACTTAGGATCAGGGAGACAGGGCATCGGATGAACTCGAAGGTAAACTCAGTCAAACAAGGTGGCTATGAAAGTAAACGTAGAACCTGGCTTGCTTTCAATCTGTCCCACACCATCCCCTCCTGGCCCCTTTATATAGGTGGCCAGGTCTCAAGGATCGGGTGGGTTCCGATACAGATTACAATATCGACATACGATATGAACTCGTATTTCGACTAGTATTACAATTGGGCCTAGTCTAACGGGCCTCAGGGGTACTCAACTGACGGGATCTATTATCTATACCCTTGTCATTCAGTATCTCACTTTGTACTCCCAATGACTCCTTCACTCTATTCTTGATCGCTTCATCACAATGGTTACCGAAGAAGACTGAGGATTTGTCCAAATTGATCTTTTGTCCAGAACCCTCGCAATATGTCTTCAACGTATTCTCCAGGGACTCCACACTCCTATTATCACTCCGTGCAAAGAAAATGTTGTCATCTGCAAACAGTAAATGTGAGATAGGGGGGCCGAGTCTACCATTTTTGATACCATAGAGCTCACCACGGTCCTCCTTTTTCTGCAGTAAACATGACAACCCTTCAGTGCACAAGAGAAACAAATAGGGGCTGATAGGATCCCCGTGACGAATACCTCTGGATGGAATCACCGGCTCGGTTAGTTCACCATTTACATGAACAACATATCTAACATATGTTACACATCTCATCACCGACTGAATCCAGGAAGAGGCAAAACCTAGCTTACACAGACACCCATGCAAATAGTCCCACTCTACTCTATCATAATCCTTCATCATATCAATCTTGAGAGCAAAGAAAGGTCTCTTGCTGTACTGGTGTCTAATGGTATGCAGACACTCAAAGGCAATTAGAGCATTGTCAGTAATAAACCTACCAGGCACGAAGGCACTCTATTGTTCAGAAATAATGGCTGGCAGTATCACTTTCAATCTATTCGCCAAAACCTTGGAGGCGATCTTATAGATCACATTGCAAAGTATAATCGGGCGGAAATTCTTCAACTCTTTAGGCTTTGCAACCTTTGGGCTGAGAACAATGACCGAGTCACAGAAACCCTCCGGCACCTCTCCTCCCAAAATAAATG
Source organism: Dactylis glomerata (assembly GCA_007115705.1). Lineage (NCBI taxonomy): Eukaryota > Viridiplantae > Streptophyta > Magnoliopsida > Poales > Poaceae > Dactylis > Dactylis glomerata. The sequence goes on along the minus strand of QXEO01000542.1, from coordinate 2,678,516 downwards.
ACCTGACCGCATTGCATATCTCCTCCTTGAAGAATTCCCAATGAGTCTAATAAAATAACGCCAGAAAACCATCAGGTCCAGGCGCCTTTGTGGGACCCATCTGGAAAAGGGCTGCCCCAATTTCCTCATCAGTATACGGCTTGCACAACTCCACATTCATATCAGCTGTCACTTTTGATGGAATTGCATCAAGGACTGCATCAACAGAAGCACACGTTTCAGACGAAAAAAGGTCTTCATAGTGAAAGAGCATGTGCCCTCATGTGTGGTTTTGGTAATTAATGACAATCCCTATGGACTAATGTTTGCATTGAGTTATATTTGTAGGACTTGTCCATAGACAACGCTTGATCCATATGTTGGGTTCAAGGTTGTATGAAGTTGAATATAAAGAATATTATGTGATGATCAAGGTGTTATTCAAGGAGTGTTCCGAAGATTGGTCATAAAGGAGTTGAGCCTATATAGAGTGTGTCTTGAGGAATAAGATGGAGTGAGCTCTCATGTGCATTCTCAAGACATCATCAATGTTGATCAAGTCAAAGCGCAAGTTCAAGATAGGCTTCCAGAAGATATCGTTTGCTTGAAGCTCGGTGTCCATTTGGTGGTAATGGACATGTGAAGATATTTCTCTAGTGTCTCTCCCATAGTGATGTATGGGGGAGCAATCCGCAAGACTTCACCGAGCAAGCGCAATCAAGAAAGGTAGTCCAACTTGAGACGATCAAGATCGTCACCATCTAGCTCAAGTGGAATGCACAAGGCAAAGGTATGTTCTTGATAGGGTTTCTTTCTTACCGGTCTCATAGTGTGGGAGACCGGGTTTAGGATCGATAGACGTACTATCAAGAGGGGCTCTCGAGTGAGTAACTTATTCGTATCATTCGGAGAGAGCTCAAACCTTTGCATACTTGGCATTATCTTTCTTGGTTCTTATTTGGATTTTATCCATGTGAGATTCTAGAGCTTGTGGTTATTTCCATGGCAAGCTCCAGCTCATCAAAAACGGATTTCGTATGGATCTCTTATTGCGTTTTTGGTGTTTGGAGAATTTACCGGTTCCTCATATAGAGATGCTTATTACCTCTAAATTCATAGTAAATTCTCCCTTGCTGGTTCTTATTATTTCCTTGTTGTTAGCTTTCCAACAAAATTGGTTTCATCTCATTCGGAGTTTCCTTGCAAAAGTTATTTGGTTTTTGGGCTGTCCTTTTCGGCCCCTGGTCCGGCCAGGCCGGGCTCCAGGCCGGACCTTCCAGCGGCGGACCGGACCGTTCCGGTGGTCCAGCCAAACTGGTGTTCTGGCTGCTTTTTCGGCCTAGTGCCGGATCCGCCCGGCGGGCCGCCAGACATCCGGTGAAGCGTCCGGTCCCGCCGGACTTTCCGCCGGACCGTCCGGCCCAGAGGCCGGCGCCGCCGGACTTACGGTCGAACTGGCCGGTGGGCTGCTTCCAACGGCCATATTTTTCCCCACCTATAAATACCCTTCTTCCTCCTTGAACCAACCACGTTTTTGGGCTTCTCTCTCCTCCATTGTTGACCTTCAAAGCTTGCCCTCCCTCCTCCATTCCCTCCACGTTTCTTGCATCTTTTTAAGGAAAAGAGAGAGGAGATCTAGATCTACTTTTCCACCAATCACTTTCTCCTCTAAGTAAGGGGAACCTATTGGATCTAGATCTTAGAGTTCTTTGTGGATTTCCTCCTTGTTCTTCCTCTCATATCCCTCCATAGCATTTGTTGCTTTGGTAGGATTTAGGAGAGAAGGATTTGAGCACTTCGTGTGTTCTTGCCATTGCATTTGGTGCATCGGTTTGAGTTCTCCTCGGATATTCGGTGGTGAAAGCAAGAAGCTTTTTCCTCTTGGGTTCTTGGAACCCTAGACGGCTTAGTGGATTTCTTGGGGACCTCCAATTAAGTTGTGGAGATCTTCCCAAGCTTTGTGGTGCCTCCGTGGCGATTATTGGGAGCCTCCAATTGAGTTGTGGAGTGTGCCCCAATCTCAGTGGCTTTGTGGATTTGGGAGCCTCCAATTAAGTTGTGGAGTAGCCCCAAGCTTTGTGCGGGTTCGGTGACCGCCCTCAAGGGTCCCATAGTGGATCGGGTCTTCCATCTTGGTGGGAGGGCTCGAGGAGATTACGGTGAGCCTCCGTGGCGTTTGGGGAGCCTTGTGCCTCCACACCGCTCTAACGGAGATTAGCACCTGCAAGGGTGTGAACTTCGGGATACATCGTTGTCTCCGCGTGCCTCGGTTATTTCTATACCCGAGCTCCTTTACTTATGCAATTTACTTTGTGATAGCCTTCGTGCTTGAAGTTATATATATCTTGCTATCACATAATTGCTTATCTTGTTTAGCATAAGTTGTTGGTGCACATAGGTGAACCTAGTTTATTTAGGTTTTGTATGCTTGGCAAATTAAACGTTAGTTTTATTCCGCATTTGTCAAGCCGCTCGTAAAAGTTTTAAATCGCCTATTCACCCCCCCTCTAGGCGACATTCGTGTCCTTTCACATAGAAACTTTGAACCATACCTTTAATCTCATTTTGTGCTTCACACTTGGACCCATCCGCATGCCGGAGAGAATCAATTCTGTTTGTTTTCCTCCTTGCCGTGGCCCTAGCATGAAAAAAGGAGGTGTTCCGATCACCCTCGCGCAACCACTCCACACGAGATCACTGCCGAGCCATAATCTCTTCTCTTCCAAACATTTTGCACAGCTCATTTTCAACCTCCTTCTCCCTTATCACACTTTCTTCAGTTAGCGGGCACTCACGAATATCCCGAAGTTTGCCCTCCAGCTGCCGAATCTTCTTTCGAACCGACCAAAAGGTGGCTCGATTCCAGTCCTTGAGGGACGTAGCTACATGACCCAGCTTGGCCGACGTTGACTGTGTCGGGGGGATAACCCCCGGTAGGGTCTAGAGACTAGAAAGACGCAAAGTCTATGGTTGACTTATGCCGGGTTATCAAGAAAGGGCCTGGCCGGAATATAAGAGCATCGGCCAGGCCGGCATATGTGTGTATCCCGGCTAATACTTGGATATGCCGGTATAGCCGGAATACTGGTATATGTGTGCCGGCATATACTTAGATATGCCGGCCTAACCATTTGGTGTGTTGTGCAGGAGCAGGGGAGGCCGGATTACCCGACCCTCGTAGGTCGTTGGTCCGGCATATATGTCCTGGGTATGGCCAACGGTCATATCCGGGATACTTAAGTCAACCAAGGTGTCATATCCCTACAATCAAGGAAGAAAACATCCAAGCATGGTAGCAGAGTAAGATGGCAGGGTGCACAGTGGAGGTTACCTACCCTCACTGTGCACAAGTACGAGCTCACCGCACAGAGGTAAGGCCACAGTTCAAGAGGTACAAGGTACAGGGATATGGCGTCCCATCGAGAGCAATCAGGGGCAAAGTCAAGGGTCTCTGCCATCGTCACCAGCTCCTGTTTGGAGTGTAGCCCGTGTCTTGTGGTCTTGTATGACCGTTGTAACCCTGGCCACCACTATATAAGGTGGCATAGGGAGCCCTGGTAAAGGGTTGGTCACTCTGTGTTCCTACACTTAGCAGTTCATCTTCCTTCTCTAGTAGAGAGCTTGGAAGCACCATTGTTGTGTACTACATCAACCCAAATATACAACCAGTAGAGCAGGAGTAGGGGTGTTATCTCCTTACGAGAGCCCCGAACCTGGGTAGATCAGTGTCTCTTTCTGTCGTGCTTTTTAGCTCGTTCCCCTCTCCCGAATCCACCAGCATCTAGTTCGGCCCCCATTTAAGCCATCCTATGGCATATGTTGTTTCACCACGACGACATTTGGCGCCCACCGTGGGGCAGATCGATATGCTAGGCGGAGTGTTCATTCGGACGGGGTCTGTGATAGCAGCTTCGGGAGTGCGCGTGGTCTCTGGCCTCGTCCAGAGGCTAGGCTCGCTCAGTTTCGTCAGTGACAACGCCGGTTGTCTCGGTGGCCGGCCGTTCCCCAGGGATGGCCGGATTATGTCTTTCGGTTCCCACGAGGTGTACGTGGGGACTGAGAGAATTTGCAGGAAGGAGGTGCTGGTGGCGTCGGATCCTCCGTCACATCGGCTGGCTCACGCTGGGCGTAGCGCTCGCTCAGTAGAGCCGGCTGAGGTGATGATGGCCGGCACATCCGTGCCGCCGGCGGAAGATGCCGGCAAAGCAGCAGCGGCCGGAGCTTCTCCTCCGGAGCCGCCGAAGGTCAAGAGGTCGGCGCGTCCTCCGTTGGAGCGTGCGGAGAACCTGGCCAGCACTTCCGGTGTGCCGGCTAGGGGCGAGGTTCTTCTTCCCATCATCGACCGGCTTCTCGAGCCGGTGCGATCCGGCGTTGATCCGGAGCAAACAAGGGAGGTCCTGGAGGGATCTCGTCAGGCCCTCGTCGATGAGGCCCTGGCCATGAATCAGGAGCGCGAACGGTTTAACCGGCAACTCCGTGAGTATGAGGCAGCCCATGGTTTTACTCCTGTAGTAATCCGGCCTAGCCGGATAGAAGAGGTTAGAACTAGAGGCAGAAATCTTAATGCTGAGATAGGAAAAGATGCTAGAGATAAGAGTCATACCGCAACTAGTACTGTGCCTAAGGTAGTCTATAGTTCGCCAGTAAAGAACCTTAGAGCGGCGGCCGAGGTAGCTAAGGATTTATCTTGTTTATCCGGCGAAGCACTGCGTGAGCAGCAAGCCCGGCTTAACCAACTTTTGTCTGAAGCTACAAAGCAGCAGGAGGCCTTTAAGAAGGCAAACCCGGGTGCCGGGGCGTCTCAGTACATTGTGTCGGCGGGAGGTGCCGGCGCGAGGTCGAGGGGCCAAGCCTCGTCCCCGCATCCCAGCGCCCGGCGTGTCGGAAGTGTGACCTCTAGCCGCCGGGACAAGCAGATCCAGGTCTACGATCCGGTTGTCGCCGGAAAGCAGGCGATGGTGCAGAAGAATGTCGGCCAAACTGACAAGTATGTCGGCAGCAAGAAGCCCGGCCAGAGTGTGCCGGCCGGGCATCAAGCAGGCGCGGCCGGTGGTGGCCGGAGTAACAGTGCAGCCCGGTGTCTGCAGCAGGGCGCCGGAGGTGCAGCGCAGCAGCAGGGTGCAGGCCATCCGGGACATCGAGAGGATGACGGCAATTCCGCCCTTGCCAGGGCGGGATATCAGCAGCAGTACCAGCAAGGCCGGCATAGTGAGCAGCATCAGCCGGAGCAGCAGCAGCAGATGATCGCAGGCCCAATAGCATCCCGGCTTGGACCTCGGTCCTTGGCAGCCAATGATGCACGTTTCAAGCTGGACAAGATCCACCAATGAGAGTTGGTGGAGAGGCAGGGAGCTCCGGGCCCTATGTGTTTCGGACCCCGGATTATGGGGGAGCCGGTGCCTTACTTCTTCCAGCTCGCACGTGGCGCGAGGACATATAATGGCAGTACGAAGCCGGAAGATTGGTTGGAGGATTACTCCACAGCGGTGAACATCGCCGGAGGAAACCTCAGATGGGCGGTACGATATGTGCCGCAGATGTTGGAAGGTCCAGCCAGGATATGGCTGAATAATTTGCCGGCCGGGAGTATCAACGGCTGGATTGATTTCGAAGAGCAGTTTGTGTCGAACTTTACCAGTACATACAAGAGGCCCAACCGTCCGCAGCAGCTGGCTAACTGCCGGCAAGGAGTGAATGAGACTGACCGTGACTATCTGACCAGGTGGTGCACGTTGCGCAATTCCTGCGAAGGAATCAATGAGCAACAGGCCATCATGTGGTTCGCTCATGGGTGCCGGCATGGCACCATGCTGTGGCAAAAGCTTCAGAGGCAAATGCCGGCCACGCTGGCCGAAACAATCAAGATCGCTGATAGTTATGCTCTGGGAGATCCCATGCAGCCCAGTCTCGATTCACAAGGACAGGGGCAAACCCAGGGGAACACCAGCAATGCCGGGAGATCAGGGCAATATTATCGCACTGATAACCGGAACAAGAGAAGAGATGAAAGGCCGGATCACCGGTATGGGGCAGCACAAGTTGCAGCTGTGGAGGAAGAGCAAGGGGGCGCCGGCAGTAGCCAGCGTCCGAGATATGAGGACTATCAGCAGCCTCAGCAGCAGCCGCAGCAGCAAGCACAGCCGTTCCAGAAGAAGAATGTCTGGACCAACAAGAATGCCGGCGGAAGTGCCGGCCAGAAGAAGCAATATCCAAAGTATACAGTAGGTTTGGCCATGGACAAACCTTGTGTGTTTCACACATTCCAGCCGGGTAAGCCGGCAAACCATTTGACAAGGAACTGTTCGTGGCTGGACGACATATTAGCAGGTCGTGCAGGTCCCTGGGGACCGGCTAGACCCTCTGTCCCGGCAGCTCCATCGCCATTGACAGGTGCCAATACGATTGCAGTCCCACCTAGGCCGGTTAATCCCGGGAATCAGAGCAACGCCGGAAATGCCGGCGTAAATCAAGTTGACCAGAGCTATAATCCGGAATATAACGCCGGAGGCCCAGGAGCGGGCCGGAATGAGTACAAGGAGTATGATCAGAGCTATATGGTCTTTGAGACCGAGAGAACAGACAAGCAGAGCTTGTACCGGCGGTGTCTGGAGGTGAATGCCGTTATGTCGGCTGTGCCAAAGCTGATGAACTGGTCTGACCAGGCTGTTGGTTGGGACAGGGCAGATCATCCCCGGATCATGCCAAATCCCGGCGGATATGCTCTGGTGATGGATCCGACATTCGTAGGGCTGGCTAATAACGTAAGATTCAGCAAGGTCCTCATTGATAATGGAAGCAGCATCAACATCATGTATCGGGATACGATGGAGAAGCTGGGAATCAAGGAAAATATGCTGGAACCGAGCAAGACCACGTTCCACGGCATTGTGCCGGGACTTTCGTGTGCGCCGATGGGCAAGATCCGGATGGATGTCATGTTTGGCAGCCGGGATAACTGCAGGGTGGAAAACCTCATGTTCGAGGTGGTTGATCTGGAGAGCCCCTACCATGCTTTGCTGGGTAGGCCGGCACTGGCAAAATTCATGGCCTCTACGCATGTGGCGTATCTGAAGATGAAGATGCCGGGACCCAAAGGAGTGATCACCATCATTGGTGATTACAAGCGTTCGATGGCTTGTGCCACCGCCGGATCTAATCTGGCCGAGACTCTGATCATTGCAGAGGAGAGGAAGAGGCTCAAGCGAGCAGTGGAGATTGCTGAGACGGTCATGGCCGGCAAATCTATGCCGGGCATGACAAATCCCGGTGGCAGCGTTTCTTTTCAAGTGAGTAAGGAAGTCAAAAAGGTGCCTCTGGATGAAGCTTTCCCGGAGCGCCATGCCCTCGTAGGGGCAAGTTTGGATCCCAAATAGGAAAGCGAGCTCATCAGCTTCCTCCGTGAGAATCGGGATATCTTTGCATGGTCTACTTCGGACTTGCAAGGTGTGCCGAGGGAGCTGGCTGAGCACGCATTGCATGTGAGACCGGATGCTAAGCCGGTAAAGCAGCCGCTCCGGCGGAATGCCGGCGATAGAAGGAAAGCCATATGGGAGGAAGTGGCCAGGCTCTTAGCCTCTGGCTTTATCAAGGAAGTACTTCATCCGGATTGGGTGTCTAATCCGGTTTTGGTGGAAAAGAAGAAAGATAAGCCTGCCATAGTGAAAGTATGGCGGATGTGTGTTGATTACACCAACTTGAACAAGGCATGTCCTAAAGATCCATTCCCGCTGCCTCGGATCGATCAAGTGATTGATTCCACAGCCGGATGTGAACTGTTATCTTTCGTAGATGCTTATTCTGGTTTCCACCAGATCCCTTTGTATGAGCCAGATCAAATAAAGACATCCTTTATTACCCCGTACGGGGCTTATTGCTATCTCACTATGCCGTTCGGTTTAAGAAATGCCGGCGCAACTTACCAAAGGTGTATGCAAAAGTGTTTGCACGATCAGATAGATAGAAATGTGCAGGTATATGTCGATGATATCGTCATAAAAACCAAGGAGAGCAAGACTCTCATAGATAATCTCCGGGAAACCTTTGGGAACCTGAGGAGATTCCGGATGAAGTTGAATCCGGCTAAGTGCACCTTTGGTGTGCCGGCGGGCAAGTTGCTCGGTTTCCTTGTTTCCAGCCGGGGTATTGAGGTGAATCCTGGCAAGATTCGTGCCATAGAAAGGATGAAGCCGCCGACAGATTTGAGGGAAGTACAGAAGTTCACTGGGTGCCTCGCATCCCTGAGCCGCTTCATAAGCCGGCTGGGAGAGAAAGCTCTGCCGTTATATCAGTTGATGAAAAAGTCCGACACATTTGTCTGGACAACGCAAGCAGATGCAGCTTTCAAGGAATTGAAATAGTTGTTGTCAACAGCGCCGGTATTAGCGTCTCCGATGCCCCGGGAGCCAATGTTGCTCTATATAGCGGCAACCAACCGAGTTGTCAGTGCTGTGGTGGTAGTAGAGCGAGAGGAAGGAGGCAAAACCGTGCAGCGGCCGGTATATTATCTGAGTGAAGTCCTCTCCACCTCAAAGCAAAACTACCCCCACTATCAGAAGATGACCTATGGTGTCTATATGGCGGCCAAGAAGCTCAAGCATTACTTCCAAGAGCATCCAATCCGGGTAGTGGCCGAGGCCCCTATCTCAGAAATTATAAGCAACAAAGATGCCAGCGGCCGGATAGCAAAGTGGGCAATAGAGCTTTCACCATATACACCGCAGTACGATAAGAGGGATACAATCAAGTCCCAGGTCTTGGCTGATTTCTTTATTGACTGGGCCGAGATACAGTATGAGCCGCCATTGCCAGATGCAAATTATTGGAGGATGCATTTCGATGGGTCCAAGACAATCCATGGCTTGGGTGCCGGCATAGTTCTCAGTTCACCAAAGAATGACCAGCTGAGATACGTCCTGCAGATTCACTTTGCAGCATCAAATAATGTGGCGGAATATGAGGCACTTGTGCATGGCCTGAAGGTGTCTAAGGACATAGGAATTCGCCGGATTATGTGCTTCGGTGATTCTGACTTAGTGATTCAGCAGTGTTCCGGCATATGGGACGCGCATGATGCTAACATGGCATCATACCGTTTCCTGGTGCAGCAGTTAAGTGGTTACTTTGAAGGTTGTGAGTTCCGGCACGTTCTCCGGGCTCAGAACGATGCAGCCGATGCATTGTCCAAGCTAGGGTCTTCCCGAGATTCAATCCCGCCCGGCATTTCGCTGGAGCATCTGAGGAAGCCATCGATCAAACCCTCGCCGGAGTCATCCTCCATTTATGTCCCGCCAGGTCCAGACGAAGCAGTTCCAATGGAGATAGATGCCGGAGCCAGGACGGATAACCCGGGGACTGTTTCCTCAGTCCCGGGGACTGGGCCGGCATATGCTGTTAGTACAGTATTCCGGAGCAAAACTAAAGGCAAGGGTAAAATGTGCCAAGAGGTTGTGCCGGTATACCCGGGGACTGCTCCGGCATACCCGGGGACTGATTCTTCAGTCCCGGGGACTTCGCAGCCCATGGAGATCGATTATGTGTCGGTCGAAATGATGGAAATAGATCAGGCAGTGTTCACTGTCAGGGAAGTGCCCTCATGGGCACGTCCTATCATGAACTTCATGGTGGATGGTCAAGTGCCGGCGGATGAAACCAAGGCCCGCCGGGTTATAAGGAGATCCAAAGCGTATACCATCATCAACAAAGAAATATACAAGAGAAGTACCACCGGAGTATTGCAGAGATGTGTCGAATCTGCGGAGGGTCTGGAGATGCTTCGGGAAATTCACCAGGGGGAGTGTGGTCACCATGCTTCGTCCAGGGCATTGGTGGCAAAGGTATTCCGGCATGGCTTCTATTGGCCAACGGCACTGCAAGAGGCAGAAAACTTGGTCCGGAAATGTAATGAGTGTCAAAGATATGCCCACCAGATTCATCAGCCGGCATCTGCCCTGAAAACTATCCCAATAACCTGGCCCTTCGCTGTTTGGGGCCTGGATATGGTCGGGGCTTTTAAGCCGGCCAGAGGGAAGATGACCCATATCCTGGTCATGGTGGACAAGTTCACCAAGTGGATTGAAGTGAAGCCCATAAGCAAGTGTGATGGTCACACAGCAGTGAAATTCTTAAAGGATATAATCTTGAGATATGGTGTTCCTCATAGCATCATCACTGACAATGGGTCAAACTTTGCCCAAGGGCCATTTGCCAGATTTTGTGAGGAGGTAGGAATCCGGCTGGACGTTGCGTCGGTTGCCCACCCTTGTGCCAATGGCCAAGTAGAGAGATCGAATGGGCTAGTATTATCCGGCATAAAACCCCGGCTGATAGAGCCCCTGGAGAAAACTCCGGGATGTTGGCTAGATGAGCTGCCAGCAGTGCTGTGGAGTTTAAGAACAACTCTGAATAGATCAACATGCTACACACCATTTTTCCTGGTGTATGGAGCAGAAGCTGTGCTTCCAACAGATGTAATACATGATGCACCAAGAATAGTGCTATATACTGAGGAAGAGGCTAAAGAAGCCAGAGAAAATGATGTTGATCTGCTAGAGGAAGCAAGGGAAATAACTCTGTCAAGAACAGCAGTGTATCAGCAGAACCTCAGACGCTATCATGCGCAGAAGGTAAATCCAAGGAGATTTCAAGAGGGAGATCTAGTACTCCGGCTAAAGCAAGGAACAGAAGGCCGGCATAAGTTAACTCCTCCATGGGAGGGGCCATTCATTGTGAGCAGAGCTCTGCACAATGATGCCTATTATCTTATAGATGCGCAGGACCCCAAGAAGAATAAGGCGGACAGGTCCGGAGAAGAAACCAAGAGGCCATGGAACATAGCTCTACTGCGCCCCTTTTACTCCTGAGCAGCACAATGTATGTATTTCCATATCTTCCTTTGTATGCCGGCGTGTTGTGCCGGCACAAGACTAATGAATGAAATGCCGGCATCCCGAAGAAGCCGGGTAACTAGCTCCGAGGTATATTTGTTGTTTATTTACAGTTCTTTATTATATGCCGGCTGGCTTTATTTGAATGTTTCCTATGTCGGCCTAGTAATGTGTCGGCACCAAAGGCCACTCTTCGACTCAGCTGCTGTCCGAAACCCGGCTTCATGGCTAGCAAGAGTAGATGCCGGAGATTGTCTACACATGGAAAACGGCTAAGGAAATACAAAGCAAGCGAACCGACATTTTCGTTAAAGCTAAAGTTAAAATTTAAAGTGTCGGATGATTTGAAGTCTAAGTCTCAAAGTTAAAGTACTGTATGTTCGAGGAAGCAACCTTGAGACTCATACGTCGAAAGCCAATTGAGGTAGACAAGTAGCCAAGGTTGTGAAATTGAGGAAACAGGAAAACAACTCGGTGACTTAGCCAAAAGATGATCTGGCATTAGTAACAAGCAAACCGAAATAAAACTTGTTCAGGTAGCAAACCAAAGGAAATTAAACGTGTATATTACAACTGCACCCGGCATTCCGGGGATCTGATAAAACTTAAAGTTTTTATGCTGCAAAGTCAAGGAGCAGGGGCAGAAGCAGAGGCGCCGGCTGGTGGAGCAGTGGCGGTGGAGATGTCAGCTTCAGGAGTGCCGGACCCAGCAGATGGAATGGAGCCATCACCTCCGCCTGGGGCAGATGCCTGTTCCGGAGCATCAATGTCGGCCTCTTCAGCTTCCTCTTCATCCTGGCTGGAGTCGGAGCCCTCAGCAGCGGCGGATGTCCCGGCATCGTCCTTCTTCTCCGGCTCGCGGATGTCCCGGACGAAGGCGTCGGTGTCGGCATAGTCCACATAGCTGTGGGCCAACTCTCGCCGGCGCCGGATATGTTCCGGATCCGTGGTCCAGATGGATCCTTCGCGCACAGTGCGCAAAGTCTCCAAGTCAGCCTTTTCATACCAGGACAAGAAGTAGCTCAGAGCTTCGTCAGCTCCAACCCTCGCGCCGGAATCTCGCCACTCCCGGAGGCGAACCTTGGCCAGCTGCAGATCGTTGCCGAGGTCGACGGGATCAGTGGGAGTCCTTTGTCCCGGCCAGAGGGCAGAGAAGGCCTCCTGGGCGCCATAGAAGAGTTCTTCAGTGTAGAGCGTCATGGCGTTCTTCCGGGACTGCAGAGCCAACAGCTGCTCCGACATGTCCCAGTTGGGCGAGTCAACCGGAACACCCCGGTTTTCTCGATCCAACTGCAAAGCCCTCTCAACGTCTTCGACGAAAGCGGGAAACATGTCTGAGGAATAGAAACAATGTTAGCAAAAGGAGAATATGTCGGCATAGATGCTATGCCGGAGAGAATTACACTATGTCGGGAAGGATAAAGGGAAAGGATTTGAAGCTTACTGGCAAGGTCGGCATTCAGCTGTGCAACTGTAACCTCCCATTTGGTGGCCTGCTCCTTCAGGCTATCCAGTTCAGCGTGGGCGTTGGAGGCATCAGTCTCGGAGGTGACAAGCAGGGACTGGGTTTTCTTCAGTAGGCCCTCCCTCTGTTCCTTTTCGTCCAGAAGCTCGGTGATCCGGCCCTTCAGCTGCTCAACCTCGGCCTTGTGACCGGCATCCCGGTCGTCCAGTTGCTTGGCTACATCCACTGAGGACACACAGTCCTGGTGGCGTGCCTCAAGTGTAGCTTTCTCGTCTGAAAAGATTTGAAGTCAAAACAAGGATTTGAAGAAAGAAAACAGTGAAAAGATTAAAGGATTTGAAGTACAGAAGGATTAGTTCAAGGTTAAGAGGATCTGGCATACCAGTAAGCTCCTTCACTCTCTTGGCAAGCTCGGTGACTTGGGCTTCGGCACCAGCTGCCAAATGTCAGACAAAGATTAGGTGTCGGCATATTAAGATGTGCCGGCCAGAGGACTATTGAGAAGGGCAAGGTATGTCGGCTGAAATTACCTTTCTTGGACAGCTCCAGCTGAAGCTTGCTATGCTCGTCGGATAACTTCCGATGCTCGCATACCAAGTCATGAAACAGGTCGGCCCGGGTGTTGTTCATGCGCTGGAAAAGTGCCCGGATTTAAAATGTCAGCAGAGAAATTTGGCATGATAATTAAGTTGAAGATTCAATCAAGTGATCATTCTACTGAAGACCCGGCACAGGTGCTGCGCACCTATCCCAGCCCTCAGTGACTAGGATTTGAAGCTCGAAACGAGCTTGTATCTCGGTCTAGAGGATTTGAAAGATAGTTGAGATGTGAAATTGTTAAAGACCCGGCACAGGTGCTGCGCACCTATCCCAGCCCTCGGTGACTAGGATTTGAAGCTCGAAACGAGCTTGTATCTCGGTCTAGAGGATTTGAAAGATAGTTGAGATGTGAAATTGTTAAAGACCCGGCACAGGTGCTGCGCACCTATCCCGGCCCTCGGTGACTAGGATTTGAAGCTCGAAACGAGCTTGAATCTCGGTCTAGAGGATTTGAAAGATAGTTGAGATGTGAAATTGTTAAAGACCCGGCACAGGTGCTGCGCACCTATCCCGGCCCTCGGTGACTAGGATTTGAAGCTCGAAACGAGCTTGAATCTCGGTCTAGAGGATTTGAAAGATAGTTGAGATGTGAAATTGTTAAAGACCCGGCACAGGTGCTGCGCACCTATCCCGGCCCTCGGTGACTAGGATTTGAAGCTCGAAACGAGCTTGAATCTCGGTCTAGAGGATTTGAAAGATAGTTGAGATGTGAAATTGTTAAAGACCCGGCACAGGTGCTGCGCACCTATCCCGGCTCTCGGTGACTAGGATTTGAAGCTCGGATCGAGCTCATATGTCGGCAGTTAATTCAAAAGAAGCTAGCTAAAAGACTATGAGAAAATCCCGGATGTCCGTATCCCGGACAGCCGACATTTTCGGGGACTGGGGATATGTGTATAGGTAGAAAGGACTTACGTTGGTGGCATCGGCCAATCGGTGAAGTCTCTGCTGGAGGCTGAGGAGCTCGCAGGCGATCGGTAGGGGCTTCGCGGCCAGGATATCTGCTGGGCTGCCAGTAGCCGCGGCTTCGGCCTTCTTCTTGCTGCTGGAGTCCGCGGTGTCCATGCTGCCGGCGTCGTTCCACTTGGTGCAATGCTCCGTGAGAGACCCGAGGCTTTGGTCACTCTTTGTCACCAGGGGGATGATGCCCTCAAGTTCTGGCGTGTCGAAGAAGTTGCGCCGGTAGCCAGGCCGGGCTGCTGCCCTGCCAAGATGCAGGGCCAGAGCAGAGCTGGTCTGAGGCGCTGCCTTAGGAGGAGCAGTGTCGGCGGATGGAGTGCCAGACTTGGTCGGCTGGATCTTCAATGTGCCGGACTTGGCCGGGGCAGAGGTCTTGGCCGGCGCCGTGGTCTTGGCCGGTGCAGGAGTCGTTTCAGCAGAAGGAGTTTTGGGCACAGGCTGTTCCGGCGCGGCCGGTGCATCTTGGCCAGCAGAGGCAGGATCCGGAATAGTCCGGACTTCCGGCACTAAAGGGCCTTTACCCTTGATGTCTGCTCCGGCGTCTTCAGTTGTGCCGGCGTCGCTGGTGGGCGCGCCGGAGTCTGGTGCTTCTTGGTGGGCTCCTGTGTCCATGTGGACATCAGGAGCCGGAGGTTCCTGTTGAGCCCCCGAGTCAATGTGGACGTCGGGGGCAGAGGTGTCTTGTTCCGGCGGAGGAACGTCCTTCGCCGGGGAGGAGGTCTTGTCGGGCGCAGGCGAGGATGCCGGCGCCGGGGAGGTCGTGTGGCTGGCAGAGGGTATGTCGGAGGTAGCAGTGGCCGCGGGCTTGGTAACTTTCGGGTCGCCACTCGAGCCAGAAGCTTGTTCCGGCGCAAGAGGAGCTCTGAAAGAGAAAAAACGCCAAGTCAATAATGCAAGCAAGAGATATGTCGGAAATGAAACAAGCAGAAGGAACTTACCCCGCGGCGATAGGTCTCGGTTTCTTCAGTATGGGCACGCCGACCTTCTGCCTCTTCGACTTCTGAGGTGTGTCGGGCTGGGGCTTCACCCCTCGCTTTCGGCCGGCACGTCCGCCGGTGGAAGGAGGTCCCTGGTTCAGAGGGGCGGCGTCGATAACCATATCGTCCGGGATAGCTGAGGACGGCATTGGAAACTCGTAAGCAATAGGTGTTTCTGGAAAGGCATATGCAAGTGGCATCGGGTCATAGTACAGCAGGATCTCCTCGTCAGAATCAATCTCACTCCGGTCTTGAGTATAATGCCAGGATGAAGAGCCCTTACCCATGGCAGCTGCAGCACGGGTGCTCCTGGGAAGCTTATCCCAATGATCCGGATCTTCAACATCCACAACAGTGCGGTCCGCCGCGATCTTGATCCGGGAGTTCTCCATGGCTTGAAAGCTGAATTTCTGTATAAACAGCAAAGTCAAGTATTCAGACAAGGAAATATGCCGGTGGAAGAGGTATGTCGGATCAATATGATATGTGTCGGCAAACAGACATGTGTCGGCTTAAGTATCTATGTGCCGGACATGGACTTTATGTATCGGATAAGATGGTTTACCGTTGGGGCGGGCCTATCCCGGCTGTATGGTTCTAGCCCCCAGGCAAAAGTGGCCTGAGAGGACTTGCAGACATCCTTAATCCGGCGCAGAATGTCGGCCGGAGTCAGCTCGTGTGTGGAGTGCCGGGTGGGGTCCATTGGCCCGCTCATCTGGCAGATCTTGTGCGACCGGCGCTGCAGAGGGGAGACGCGCCGGCTTATATAGCAGGCCACCAGGTCCTGAGGAGTAAGACCGGCATCCCGGAGCTCGCCCCTAACCCGGTGAAGCGCATTCACCGGCATCACCGAGTTCTTCGGGTTGTAGGTCCAGTTCGTCATAGCCAAGGGTGGCTCGTCCACAAATGGCG
This sequence comes from Dactylis glomerata, assembly GCA_007115705.1. Classification (NCBI taxonomy): domain Eukaryota; kingdom Viridiplantae; phylum Streptophyta; class Magnoliopsida; order Poales; family Poaceae; genus Dactylis; species Dactylis glomerata. The sequence continues at coordinate 2,662,740 of QXEO01000542.1, read as the reverse complement.
GCAGGTTGAGCAGATCCTCGTCGGTGGTGTTCTTGACGTAGAAGAAGCTTTTCTGCCACTTCTTGCAAGATTCCAGGAGCTCCACCTTGGGGAAGTCCGAGCCCTTTCGGGACATGATGGTGGCCGCGCCGCAGAGGGTCATGGGGCGGTCCTTCTTTTCCTGGGCCGTCTCCGGTGGGTCGTCCTTGCTCCGGGGCGGCTCTTGGACGACTTGCTTCCGCAGTTGGAAGTACTTCGCCCAGCCTTGAGTAAGGGGCTCTATGCCGGCATAGCCCTCGCAAAAAGCAGCGAAGGCGGAGAGGCTCATCACGGCATTGGCCGGGATATGATGAGGTTGTAGGTCGTAGGTGTTGAGGAAGTCCTGGAAGAAGTCCGATGCCGGCAGGCCGAAGCCACGCTCGAAGTGGGCGATGAAGACGACGCGTTCGCCAGGTTCAGGTGCCGGCACAGTTTCTCCTGCTGGTAGCCGGCATGCTACGCCCTCCGGGACTCTCCTGGTGGAGGTGACCCAGGATATGTCGGCCGGAGTAACCTTGGGCTCGGGCCGAGGTATCTTCCTCAGAGGCTGAGGTGCCCGTCATGCTTGAAGATGCCATCTTAGTGGCCGGGACAAGGCGTGAGAGCCGGAGTCCCGTGATGTTATTCCTATCAAGGCCGGAGAAAAGAGGGAGGTTAGTCTCTCCGGCATACCACTCTCCCCAAGGTTAGCAGAAATCAAAGATCTACCGAGCCAGTTAAAACAGGAAACAAATAAGGGTAAAAATTCTAAGGAAGAACACCTGTGAGCGCTGTTAGCAATGCTAGTCGAATCCAGAGAGGAACTGCACTAGATCTATGCGGATATGGCTACCAATGCGAAGCTATGAAGAAGCATCAAAGAGGAAGAACAGAGGGAGAGAGGAACTCACCGGAGTTTGGCCGACGGCGAAAGAACGACGACGGCGAGCGTACAGAAGAAGATCCAATCTCCCTGCAATGCTGCAGAGAGAAGAGGCGGCGGCGGCGGCGTCGTCAATGGTGATGCCGTGCGTCGTCGGGCGTCGGCGCCGGAGTAGAGCGGGTCGTCGGCGGCGCTCCTTCTCTGTCCCTCGGTCCGGCGGCGAAGCGCAAGGGGCAGGAGAGCAGAAGAGGAAGAAGGCACTGTGGCGGGGGTAAAAAGAGCAAGTTTACCCCCACCCCATATTTATACCGAAGAGGCAGGGTCGTGGGGATCGTGGGTAGTGCTCCACTCCCCCGACCGTTCCTGCAGAGAGTCGCCACGTGGCGGCACAGAGTGGGGTGGCAGTTCCGGTAACCGTGCCATGACGCAATGATGGCGAGGAGTAACTGCACTGTGAACCGTCACATCGTGGGTGACCGTTCGAGGTGGCAGGACAGTTACAAGTTTCGATGCAAAGCTGTCAGGCATGGCTTCTCGAGGAAGACTCGTCTATATGTCGGATTAACTGCCCGATGTATATGTTCCGTCCGGAATACCCTCGGGACTGGCCGAAATAAGTTTTGGAACAGGAACAGAGGCCGGGATATAATCTGATCACCGGGACATAATGAAGAAAGGTATGTTGAACCTGTCGAGGCTCCACAGCTATGACTGGGGAACCTCGGCAGCTTCGGGGACTAGTGTCGGGGGGATAACCCCCGGTAGGGTCTAGAGACTAGAAAGACGCAAAGTCTATGGTTGACTTATGCCGGGTTATCAAGAAAGGGCCTGGCCGGAATATAAGAGCATCGGCCAGGCCGGCATATGTGTGTATCCCAGCTAATACTTGGATATGCCGGTATAGCCGGAATACTGGTATATGTGTGCCGGCATATACTTAGATATGCCGGCCTAACCATTTGGTGTGTTGTGCAGGAGCAGGGGAGGCCGGATTACCCGACCCTCGTAGGTCGTTGGTCCGGCATATATGTCCTGGGTATGGCCAACGGTCATATCCGGGATACTTAAGTCAACCAAGGTGTCATATCCCTACAATCAAGGAAGAAAACATCCAAGCATGGTAGCAGAGTAAGATGGCAGGGTGCACAGTGGAGGTTACCTACCCTCACTGTGCACAAGTACGAGCTCACCGCACAGAGGTAAGGCCACAGTTCAAGAGGTACAAGGTACAGGGATATGGCGTCCCATCGAGAGCAATCAGGGGCAAAGTCAAGGGTCTCTGCCATCGTCACCAGCTCCTGTTTGGAGTGTAGCCCGTGTCTTGTGGTCTTGTATGACCGTTGTAACCCTGGCCACCACTATATAAGGTGGAATAGGGAGCCCTGGTAAAGGGTTGGTCACTCTGTGTTCCTACACTTAGCAGTTCATCTTCCTTCTCTAGCAGAGAGCTTGGAAGCACCATTGTTGTGTACTACATAATCCCAAATATACAACCAGTAGAGCAGGAGTAGGGGTGTTATCTCCTTACGAGAGCCCCGAACCTGGGTAGATCAGTGTCTCTTTCTGTCGTGCTTTTTAGCTCGTTCCCCTCTCCCGAATCCACCAGCATCTAGTTCGGCCCCCATTTAAGCCATCCTATGGCATATGTTGTTTCACCACGACGACAGACTGTAAAGACCCTGAACCATCACTTCCATCTGCCCACGCCTTCTCCATGACATCATGGTAGTCGGGTGCCCGAAGCCACATCGCTTCAAAGCGAAAGCCCTGCTGAACCAAATGTTGCATGGTGACCCTTGAGCTTCCCTTCAACGAAACAAGGATGGCATAGTGGTCCGATGAAGTAGTTATAAGATTTTCCACTGAACAATTCTGAAAGACCTGTGAAAAATGACCATTTGACACAGCCCGATCAAGCCGCACCTTAATGTTTCTATCGCAGTCTTGTCGGTTGTTCCAAGTAAACTTCGGACCTTCAAAGCCTAGGTCCATACGTTCACAGTCTTGCAAGCAATCTCGGAAGGCACTTATCTGAGCTTCGGTTCTATCCCGAGGACCAATATGTTCATTCTGGCTTAGTACCTCATTAAAATCCCCACAACAAATCCAGGGACCTGTCCATTGTGCTCGCATAAAACTGAGAAAATCCCAGAACTCAGGGCGACGTTCTCGGCGAGGTTCTCCATAGACAAAGGTTGCCCGCCACTTTATTCCATTCTCTGAAGTGATATGAGTATCAACACATCGTGCATTACTAGCCTGAACAGAGACAGAAACAGACGACAACCAGAACAGAGCTAAGCCACCACTTAACCCATCACTACTCACAGCATAACAGCCAGAAAAACCAAGAGACCACATAAAGTTGCGAACCCTTGAATCCCTCATCTTCGTTTCAGACAAAAAGAGGAGGGCGGGGCGATGAACTCTCACAAGATAGCGGAGCTCTCCAACTGTCGCATCCGACCCCAAGCCACAACAGTTCCAGCATAATATACTCATTGCATGCGGTGGGGCTGTTCAACAGCTCCCGCCTGATCCGCTGATCTGAGTTCCTCATTCCTTCTCTTCTTGTTTGAATCATTGCTCACATTGTCATCGGAATGTACGCCTCCGTCCCTTGAAGATGGACAATTTTGATGAACTACCATAGCCAATGGATTCACATCTTCAGTGAGCAGAAAAATCAGAGCCTTTGGACGGTACTGCTGATGACTCTTCCTTTTGTGACCCGAGGCCGTTTTCCCATCCTCAGCAACGCTTTTATCCTTTGCTTGGCCTTGGCTCGCATTGGATTGCTTAGCACGAGAGCGCGGCTTCTTGGACTTCGCTGGCGAGGAGACCTCAGCGTAGTCCTTAGATGGAGGTTTATCCGCAGCCCCACTCTTGCTATTCGACTGGCCAGTTCTTTCTTTAACTGGGGTTGAAGACCGGCCCTGTCCAGCCGACACAGACCCGCTGGAAGACTTAGCACTCTGGAAATTCTTCTTTTTGTCACTAGGAGCACACTGCCTATCCGCAGAATAGGGAAGTTTTCCCTCCTCATCCCTTTTCCCAGGGTTTTTGCACTCAACAGAGGAGTGCCCAAGAACACCGCAAGAGTGACAGTAATGTGGTAAATTCTCGTACTGGATATCAAACCAATCCATTGCATTGCGACGCTGAGAGAAGACTGCGACTCCCCGTCGAAGCGGTTTGCCCACATCTACCTCAATTTGGACACGCATATAGCTGCCCAGCACCTCCCGGTTGCATCACAGTCCACCTCCGGAACACATCTTGCCACACACAGGGGTTGAGCTATCATTTCTCCCCACTTCTTCTGCATGTAACCAAAGGGCAGATTGAAAATTCTGACCCAGACCTTCAACTTGTTGAAGATCATGTCCTGCGGTTTAGATCGACGTCAAAACCCTGCAGGAGAACACCATGCTTCCCTACCACCCATGGAGGGCCGTCGAGAACACGATCCATATCAGCCTTGGACTTGAACTCCGCCATGAACAGATTGACACCAGTCAGGTTCATGAGCAGACCACGAGGGTTACCCCATGCCGGCCTCAGCGCCGCCGCGATAGTGCTAATGTGTAGAGTAGAAGGAGAGAGAACCTTGCTGACGAGCATCCACGAAGAGTGAACAGAGATCTCCTCCACGCCATCGTCCAGCACCACCGCTGCAGCCTCAGCAGCAGTTAACCGTAGCTTGCCCATCATCTCCGAAACTTGCTCAGATCCGGCCGCCGCCGCCGTCATCGAGGGAGAAGGTGGGACATCACCCGATGGATCTCCAACCTCCACAAGAGATATCGGCCCTGTACCCTTGCCACTACCACTCGTCACCGAATTGTCCGTCATCGTCAGCCTCGCCAGATCCCACAGTGACCAAGGACGGGCGGCAATCACACGAGAACCCCTGGATCATCCCGAGTCACCGCGGATCACCTGCAAGGAATTCTAGGGCACAGACGGGAGAGGGAGAAGCAGAAGAGAGATCACGCCCACGAGCGCACCTCAGAAGGGTTCTCACATCCTAGATCTAGCTGATCGCCATTGGGATCGCTAGAGCCCTAGGAGAGAGAAAAACCAATGCCTCTAAGGGATTTGTACACGTATCTTTTGCAGGTTTAAGGATGCGCCTCTCATCTAACTAACTTAGGATAATAGGAGAACAAAGAGCTGACTGATTTTAGATCTCCACTAGATCAACTAGATATATAGGCCGCACTTACGGATCGGAACTACAAAAGAAATTTTCTAAGAAAATTGCAGTGGCGAGGTGTGGCAACGATGGACGGACGGGGGATTCCACAGAAACATATGCGCGTTCTGTTCAAGTGGGCAGGAGGACGACGAGCGAGTTCACAAAAGAAAAATAATACGATGCGGCGAGCGATCCTTCTATTCCAGAATTGAGCAATCTTTCCACTCGGGTATTCAGCGGAGTATTTTGGGCATGGTGGGCTTGCACAAGAATTGAGTCTGCTGGGCTGGGGTCAAAATCTATTTCTACTGGGATCATTTCGTTGTACTGGACAACATGTACATGCATTTGGAGCAAAGTCATCGGTGTCAACTGACACCGTTCAAACACTGTAGCTCCGTCCCTGACCGGGACTAAAGACCCACCCTTTTGTCTCGGTTGTTGATCAAAATTTGGTGTCCCCACTTCTATCCAAGTGTTCCAAAAGGTGAGCAACTTAGAGCTTTTATCTTTCATTGCTAATTTAGCTCATTTAATGCTCTAGAAGTAGGGGGATTTGTGGACTTATTTTGGGAGCAATTTTTAGGTGTTTATTTGGTTATGTGTAGAAGTAGATGGAGATAGAGATAGAGTTAGAGTTAGAGGTAGAGATAGAGATAGAGATAGAGATATAAATAGAAAATAAAAATAGAAATATGCCATTGTGGATTTATTTTGGGAGCAATTATTTGAGTGTTTATTTGATTATGTGTAAAAGTAGATGGAGATAAAGATAGGGACAGAGGTAGAGGTAGAGGTAGAGATAGAGATAGAGATAGAAATAGAAATAGAAATAAAAATATAAAATATAAATAGAAAATATAAATAGAAATAGAGATAGAGATAGAAATAGAAATAAAGATAGAAATAGAAATATAGATAGAGATAGAAATAGAAATATAAATAGAGACAGAAATGGAAATAGAATTAGAGATAGAAATATAAATCTTTACTATTAAATTGGAGTTTGTGATGGTACGTTGCCTCAAAAATATTTGACATCAAACATTGAAGTCATCTGGACCACACAATCGCTAGTAAAAATAAAATCCAAACCGTTCAATCAGAGAACAACGAAAGCAGAAATGGAAATACTTAATGAGTAATGGCACAGAATCCAGTTAAGGAAGTATATACATGGAAATTAAATTCACCTCGATCACGGAATTAAAATAAATTGAAAAGCAATCAGTCAGCACCAATCACCGTTATACATAGAAAGCAATCACCAAAAATTGTTGCTCCATGATTGCTTTCCTATAAACACGGCAGTTGATTGGGCAGAAGCGTGGATCCCTATAATCTTGCTCCAAAATTAATTCTCCCAATCGATCTCCCTATTAAATCAGCATTTTTTATGCAAATTTTAAATTAGCATTTGATTGATTGTGCGAGAAAACAAACTACCGGGTTAATTGAGCAGCCACAGTTCAATCGCGCACATCGCTTAAGTAACAAAAATTTCATTTTTTTTCAGAAATAACAAAACTAAAAACAATAAATAATATATAAGAAGGGAAGGGCTCATCCTAGAACGTTCGGCCTCTTATGAGGCCCTAATTAAACTTCTTAATCTAATCTTACCCTCAGTTTGAGATTAACAGCGACGACTGTTAATACAACAAGATTCTAATGTCAACGATCATGTTTTACTGCCTTGTTATGCCTGCTCTAATCTCCATGCACAAATTAAAGTCTACGAGTTGCAGTTTATACTACCTTTGGTGCCTCAGCTGCTCGTATAGCCATGGGCCTTGCTGGCCGTGCGTGAGGTGTCATCGACCCCAGCTAGGGTTTTCGTGGCGTGGGCATTGCGCAATAGAATTGCAGACATAAGAGGAGGACGACAATATGGAAGGAGCATCATGCACGAAGCAGACCATGCAGGAGCAAGAGGCCAACAACCTCGTCTCATCCTCGCAGGATACATGCGGCCACGACCGTGGCACCTCCTCTTTGCATGCTGGCGCTCGTGGAGGCCTTTGCACCATTGCATTCGATGGCAAGCTGGTGGCAACAACAACAATGGGGAAGTGGAACTGTGATCCCTTTGTGCCTGGGTCTCGTAGGACGCGCCCGAGGTTACTTCGACTTCTGCGGTAGGTGCAATATGTTCGGTAGAGCCTCTATCCATATAGGCCTATATGGTCACCACCGAGTTCCTAAGGGCATGTCGTATTTCCGATAGATTGTTGGTCATCAATGTCGGAGGAGGAGGGAGTGATGATAATCCCACTAGGGTGGTACAAAGAAAGAAGAAGGACATGGTGAGGAAGATGGTCATTGAAACGTATCTATTGGCGACATATGTACAAAATAATTATGTTCTTGCTCATGTATCTTTTCAGTTGATTTGTGCACATTCTTTTCATTCACATCTAATATACTCATGATAAAGATAATTAATTCTCATGTAGGATGATATACTTCTCAAGTACCAAGCAAATGAAGCAAAAAAAACACATCCATTACATTGTACAAGAATATCAAACGCGTATCGAGGTGTAGATATTAGTAATAAACATAATTAGTTAGGTCCATATTTTATTTATGATGTAAAATGATACTTACACTTTAAACAAAGTGGAACTTAATTTTCTGCATATACCATGTGCTATTTTTATTCATATGCGCTTTATACATTGCACCGTATTTTTTATAGGTAAAAAAACCGTAGCAATGCACGGGCATTCAACTAGTAGAAATATAAATGGAAATAGAATAGAGATAGAAATAAAAATTATGTATTTGATTTCTATTTTTTAGTTAGTACCGGAGACGAACTATCGTTGTGTGCATATAATTTTAGACCGGGACTAATTTTAGCATTGTGATTTGCGTTTGATATATACTTATATAATGCAGATGAGCCGGGCATGGATGTACGTTGATCGACGCTCTAGAGAGTTTATTAAAGGCGTGCATTCTTTTCTCAATGTGGCTGAGGCAAACAAGCATAATGGTTTTATATGTTATCCATGCGGTGTTTGTCGGAATGAGAAGGATTACCCTTCCTCAAAGACCCTTCACATCCACCTGTTCCGGTTCGGTTTCATGTCCGGCAATAATTGTTGGACCAAGCATGGAGAAAGAGGGGTTATGATAGAAGACAATAATGAAGAAGATAATGATGACAACTATCTTGTGTACCCTAAAACCACTGATACTGCACTGGAAGACAATGAATAAGAAGAAGGTGAAGAACGGGCATCAGATGTGCCCGTTGAAGATCTTGGTCAGGTCATTGCTGATGCACAGATGTACTGCGAAAGTGAAAAGGAGAGGGAGAAGTTGGAGCGCATGTTAGATGATCACAAAAAGAATTTGTATCCAAATTGCAAAGACGGCCAGAAAAAGCTGGGTACCACGCTGGAATTGCTGCAATGGAAGGCTGATGTCTACGCACTTCTATTCTTGTAGACACTTGTTGGGCCTCCAAGAGCAGAGGTTTGTAGAACAGCAGCAAGTTTCCCTTAAGTGGATCACCCAAGGTTTATCGAACTCAGGGAGGAAGAGGTCAAAGCAATCCCTCTCAAACAACCCTGCAATTACGATACAGAAAGTCTCTTGTGTCCCCAACACACCCAATACACTTGTCAAATGTATAGGTGCACTAGTTCGGCGAAGAGATAATGAAATACAAGTAGTAGTGATGATTATAAGTAGTAAATGCAATATGGAATAAAAATCGCTGCGAGCAAACATGTAACAAAACAGGAAGTAAACGGTGTGCAATGCTTGGAAACAAGGCCTAGGGATCATACTTTCACTAGTGGACACACTCCCAACAATATAACATGATTGAACAAATAAACAACTTCTCTCCACGATGGTACTCTGAATTACTCTCCTATTGAATAACACTAATCACTGTGTAGTGGCTACAGAAGCACCCCTTAAAGTTCATCAAGTACTTGACAAACACCACTCATAGAGACATCCAAATCAGATCACAATTCAAGATAGATATTATTGCAACTTATACCAAGTACTAACACGGTGCACACACTGTCAACATTACACCATGAAAGGAGGAATAGATCACTCAATACTATCATAGTAATAATTACTCTCATAATCCACAAGAGATCACGATCATAGCCTAAACCAAGTACCACCACGATGCACGCACTGTCACCGTTACACCATGGCAGGAGGAATAGATTACTTTAATAACATCACTAGAGTACACTATAATAATTAAGCATAGGAGTAGCATAATATCTGAATAATAACATCTACTTGTTCAACATGATACAAAGCTCACGATCACATAAAGATCACATCATGGGAGAGAGAGGTGAACCACATAGCTACCGGTAGAGCCCTCAGCCCCGGGGATGAACTACTCCCTCCTCATCATAGGAGACAGCAAGGTTGATGGAGATGGCGGTGAGGTCGATGGAGACGGCGGAGACGGCGATGGAGATCGATGGAGATGGCTCCGGGGGCACTTCCCCGTCCCGGCAGGGTGCCGGAACAGAGACTTCTGTCCCCCGAAATTCGTCGGTGGTGGCGGCGGAGCTGCGGAACTGCTTCTGGAAAATTGCCGACTCCCTTAGGGTTTTCCGCCCCGAGGCTTTATATAGGCGAAGGGGCGATGTCAGAGGGCTGCCAGGGCCTCCTCACACAGGGGCGGTGCGGCCAGGGCCTGGGCCGCGCCAGCCCTGTGTGAGGGAGGCCTGTGGCCCCTCTCCTTCCCCTCTTCGGATGTCTGGATGCTCCCGGGAAAAATAAGACTTCTGGCTTTTGTTTCATCCAATTCCGAGAATATTTCCTGTGTATCACTTCTGAAAGACAAAAACAGCAGAACACATGAAACTGGCACTGTGGCAACTCGTTAATAGGTTAGTTCCGGAAAATGCATAAAAGTGCCACTAAGTGTAACGAAACAATAGGCAAATGGTGTAAAAACAAGCATGGAGCATCAAAAATTATAGATACGTTGGAGACGTATCAGCATCCCCAAGCTTAACTCCTGCTCGTCCTCGAGTAGGTAAGTGATAACAAAAGAAATAATTTTTGAGGTGACATGCACCTACACAATCTTGATCATATATGTAAGCATTGTGAGCTAGGATCATAAGAACTTAAAACATGGGCATGAAAGATATAATCTTGACAATAAAGACTTAGCAACCATGTTATAACATGAAAAGAAACACAAACAAAAGATCATGAATAATGAAACAATGAAAGTCAAACGTGTGTTCAAATCATAAGGAAAAACATGCAAATGGTTTTCAGCTTGTCCTTCATGGAGAGCAAAACATAAATGCATAGGACACCTTCAAGTTTAAGAGGGCGACTAGATACAAATAATTTAAGAACAAGTGAAACCAACAATATGAGTCAATCAATGAAAACTTTGGGACAATGCACATTATACTCAGAATGACAACTATGCTCTCTTAGACGGTGCATAAAGATAGAAGGTGGAGACTCAACATAAAAGTAAAAGAAAGGCCCTTCGCAAAGGGAAGCAGTGATTAAACATGTGCTAGAGCTTTTCATTTGTAAAACAGAGAGATAAAAATTGGTTTTGAGAGGTGGTTGTCTTTGTCAACGACTGGCAATGGGGTTCTTACTATCTTCCATATAAAAATGAAGCAAGTTTTTGAGAGAGAGATTGGCACTTTTGTGCTCTTTTATAATGCTTGGCACTCCTCCCCACCTTTTTTCCTTTCACAAACCATGGCTAACCGATTCCATCGGGTGCCCACCAACATTCACATTCCATGGAGGAGTGCCTTTTTTCTTTCTTTTTTTTTCTTTTTGGAATAAGCAATATGGAAGATAGCAAATCCGACCACTACGTCCCCATGAGCTAAAAACAGTGGCACAAAACGAGAAGTAGTTGAAAGTTTTGAAAGGTAGCACATGAAAATTTACTTTGGAATGGCTTACAAATACCATGCATAGGAGTTTATAGTGGACACAATGGCAAACTTGGTTTTTAGGAGTTGGATGCACGAGTAGAGCTCATACTCAGTACAAAATGAGGGCTAGCAAAAGACTGGGAGCGACCAACTAAGAGAGCAATAATGGCCATAATCATGCAAAGCGACAAAGCAACATTAAAAGAAGCATAAGATGACATCAAAAGTCAAAAACTAAATGATCATAGAGGCTATAGGTGACTTATTTTGTAGTCAACATGGTGTAAGCATGTGCCAAGTCAACCCAAATAAAGCATCAAAGGAGAAAACCAAATAAATGCTTCCATATAATAAAAACAACGCATGATTTTTTCAAAGGATCATTAAGCAATCTCAGTTATTTGAGACAAGTCATGCTACAGCAAAACCACTAAGCATACTATCGAAAAGACATCAAGCATGACATGAAAAAGCCTAAGCCACACTCTACACAAGCTCCTTCTTGTACCACTATTTTGCACAAAGCTTTTTCTCTTTTCCAACTCCATTCAAACTTTTTTGAGGAAACTCTTTTGAGGAAAACCAATAAAGACCAGAAGCAAAAATACACCTTGATGAATAAATATAAGAAGATCTGAATGCTAATCAAGGCAAAAATGAAAACCAAAAGCAGTAGCAGAAAAAGAGAACACTCATTGAACGATAAGAGTGAAAACTAGAGTGTTCTTGGCAAACGAAAAGCGAGTTCATCTCCTCCAAAAGAAACATGATGTGATCTAACCATTTATTGCAGCAAACAAAGCAAAAGAAAACTAAAAACAAAAGCAACTGACGCTCCAAGAAAAACACATAGTGCATGAAGCAATAAAAATATAGTGTGTTGAAAGGTGACCTGATTTTTGCCGATGAAGAAGGGGTGCCTCGGGGGCATCTCCAAGCTTTGACGCTTGTACTTCTTGGATATTTCTTGGGGTGATGCATGGGCATCCCCAAGCTTGAGCTTTTGTCCATTCTTCAACTCATCTCATCATTCTCCAATCCCTACACTTGAAAACTTCCTTCATACAAAACTAAACACAATTCTATTAGCAACATTAGTTTAAGCATAACATATAATCAACCTCATTTGCTTCAGGTTTCAGCCGAAAACCACCACATATATAGCATACACTACTGTAGCAACTTCCCCAAATGTTCCGTGAGAAAAAGAACTCAAAAGAAAGCGATAAAGTGGCAAACACAAATATTGGCAGAAATCTGTCAAAACTGAACAGCTGAAAAAGGTCGAATTTTTGAGGGGTTTTCTGTTGCTCAAATCAAAAAGTGTTAAACTAACGAAAGTTTGGATATAACCTGGGTCATATGCACAAGAAATCGCAGGTCCAAAAGATATACATAGAATTTTCACGAATTTTTACGGTGCAGCACCGAAAACAGTTTCAGGACAGCAACATCCCCAAATCTTACCTCACTCAAATTAGAGGCTTCTCTTGGCACAAAAACGAAATAAAAAGGATAAGGAGCGGTCATTACAGTAGCAATAACTTCCAAGACTCAAATAAAAGAAAAAGTACTGAAAATAAAACATTGGGTTATCTCCCAAGAGTGCTTTTCTTTAACGCCTTTGAGCTAGGCGCAGTAATTTGCAAAGATGCTCATGTGAGCGCCATATAAGAGCTTGAGGCAAATGCGCCATATAGGAACTTAAAGCAATAGAGAGCATCAAAAAGCAAGTATGGAACACATTTAAATCTAAACCACTTCCTATGAAAAATAGTCTTGTAAAGAGACAAGTCATAAAAGCGCAAAGCAAAAAGCATAGGAAGGCAAAACAAGTACAACTTCAAGAATTGCAACATAAAGAGGGGAAACTCAATATTGTTGAGATCCATCAAACCATGTTTCCCTCTCTCATAGTAACTTTCAGTAGCATCATAAATAGAACTAACAATATAACTATCACATAAAGCATCCCTATCATGAGCCACATGCATAAAAGGATTAATACTCCCCACATGAACAATAGTAGTAGGAGCAGAATCAATAGAATAATTATTCTCATCACCATAATCATCAAAGACAGGAGGCATATTATAATCATAACTATTTTTCTCCTCAAAAGTATGTGAATTGAAAACATTATACTCATCATCATAAACTAGAGGCTTAGTATTATCACAAGATAGAGAACTACTATGTCGCAAAGCATATTCATCAAACATATCATCATAAGAAGGAACATGGATAGCACTAATGGTACAACAATTATTAACCTTAGAATTGGTACCAAAAAGATTTTCAATATCAAAAGTAGAGTGCTTTTCCCAATCATGATCACTAACATAAGTAATAGGCATAGGAACATCATCCCAATCAGAATTATCATAATCTATAGCAGGATCATAACGCTTAGGGAAAGATACTGTGTGCTCTCGCCTTTTACTCCTCCTCTTCTTCTTCTTCTTCTTCTTCTTCTTCTTCTTACTCTCTCCTTTAGGAGGGAGAGACTTGAAGGGCATCTTCTCCACATATTCTCTAGGAGGGAAACGCATCTTCTCCACATAATCTGGTTTGCTGACAGAAACAACAGAAGAAACTTTGGAGGATTCCTCCTCTCTATTAATAATATCGAAACATCTATTAGTCATGTCATAGCTTGGCAAAACATCATGTTTTATAAGATCTTGTAAGTAAGTATTTGCGAGGCAGTCTTTAGCACAATAGAGATGACAACCAAGAAGGGTGCTATTAATATCAACATCATTCATGTCTACCAAAGCAATCTTTCTAGATATCTCTTCACAATTCAAAAACAAAGTAAGCTCATCATACTGATTGAAAGTAATCTTATCATCACAATACAAATCTGCGGTACTCGTTCGATTAATTGGGCATTGAAAATTAAAGTGCCCCTTTTCACCGCAAAATTCACAAAGAAAAGGATAAAGCTCACAAACCCATTCACCAAGCACATCTAGATCCTTGAGCCACATACTGGTTTCTTCATTTGCGTGGGTGATGCAATAATCTTCCTTGTTGTAACTCTGTTCACAAGGTCTATGTACTCCACAAAAATTAACATGCTTATAAGAAATAGGACTTTTAGAAGTTTGAGCATGTTTATTGCAATCATCAATAACAATATCACTTTCTATGCAAGTGTCCTTAAAAGGTTCATGATACACGTCCCCATTTCCTTTAGGAACATTCATATGGGAAGCAAAGGCTTTAAAGCAATCAACCATAATTTGAGGATCAAGACCATATTTAGCACTAAGCTCTTGAAAATTAGCAGTTTCAGCGAAAGACTTAATACAATCAAACTCGTAATTCATACCTGATCCTTTACCTTTGTCGCTATCCCAACCTTCAATATTATTTTGAATTGTCTCAAGCAGCCCCCACTTGGTGTCGACATCCTTGCTTGTGAAAGACCCGTCAAAGCATGCATCTAGATAGTCCTTGTAATGTCCTGAAAGCCTTGCATAAAAATTATTAATAACAATATTACGGGGAAGATCATGAATAGGACATTTATGCATTAGTAACTTCAATCTTCTCCACGCTTGGGCAATGCTTTCTCCCTCATGAGGCCAAAAGTTATATATCCGATTACGATCTTTATGAATTTCACTTGGAGGATAAAACTTGGAATAAAAGAGAGACACAATTTCCTCCCATGCAATAGATGGACCATCTTCAAGCAGCCGATACCATTCCTCAGCTCTGCCTTTCAGTGACAAAGAGAATAGCTTCTTCTTAACTTGGTTCATTGAAATACCTGCACACTGGAACAACTCGCATAATTCATGTGTAAAAAGCAAATGATCACCAGGATGGACAGTTCCATCTCCTAAATAGCAGTTATTCTTAACATGATCAACAATTTTCATAGGTATTTTAAAAGGATGAGGAGCACAAGCATCATTAGAAACATCACATATGGGAGATAAAATATTATCAGAACAAACCTTCTCCACTAAAGCTGGGGGACTAAAAATATCATACTTAACAAAACCAGCTTCCCCAAGCTTAGACTTTTCTATAGCATTAGTAATAACAGTGTTCAAAGCATTCATACTAACAACATTATTAGCATGCAAATTAAGCTCCAAAGGTTTTTCAATTTTCTCTTCAAACACTTCATATCTAAACTCAGGAAAAAGACTACAGAACTCTTTGTTTTCCATTAAGCCTAACTAGTGAAAATAAAAACAAGAAACAAAAAGATGTAATTGCAGAATCTAAAGGAAATAACTCCGAGCACTCACACAGGAGGATGCGAGTACCTTTTACCTTACCTCCCCGGCAACGGCGCCAGAAAAGAGCTTGATGTCTACGCACTTCTATTCTTGTAGACACTTGTTGGGCCTCCAAGTGCAGAGGTTTGTAGAACAGTAGCAAGTTTCCCTTAAGTGGATCACCCAAGGTTTATCGAACTCAGGGAGGAAGAGGTCAAAGCTATCCCTCTCAAACAACCCTGCAATTACGATACAGAAAGTCTCTTGTGTCCCCTGAAAGATCATATCGAGCCCCATGTGTGGTTTTGGTAATTAATGACAATCCCTATGGACTAATGGTTGCATTGAGTTATATGTGTAGGACTTGTCCATAGACAATGCTTGAACCATTTGTTGGAGTCAAGGTTGTAAGGAGAAGATTATGTGTTGACCAAGGTGTTATTCAAGGAGTGATCCAAAGATTGGTCTTAAGGGAGTTGAGCTTATGTCAAGTGTGTCTTGAAGAATAAGATTGAGTGAGCTCTCTTGTGTATCCTCAAGACACCATCATTATGGAGAAAGAAGAATTGATTCGGGGATTGAGCAAGTCAAAGCGCAAGTTCAAGATGAGCAACTAGAAGAGAACATATGCTTGAAGCTTGCCATCTATATTGTGATCATGGATATGTGAATATATGCTTAAAGAGAGTCTCTTCCATAGTAGAGTATGGGGGAGCAATCCGCAAGACTTCACCAAGCAAGCTCAATCAAGAAAGGTGGTCCAACTTGAGAAGATCAAGATCGTCTTTATCCACCTCAAGTGGAATGCTCAAGGCAAAGGTATGATAGTGTTAGGGTTTCTTTCTTACCGGTCTCATGGTGTTATTTGTGAGACCGGGTTATAGGATCGGTAGCCGTACTATCAAGAGGGGCTCTCGAGTGAATAACTTAATTGTATCGTTCGGAGAGAGCTCAAACCTTTGCATACTTGGCATCATCTTTCTTGGTTCTTATTTGGGTTTTATCCATGTGAGGTTCTAGAGCTTGTGGTTGTTTCCATGACAAGCTCTAGCTCATCAAAAACGGAATCCGTATGGAACACTTCTTGCATGTTTGGTGTTTGGAGGTTTTACCGGTTTGTCTTCAAAGAGAGGTCAAACCTTTCATCATTTGGTTTTATCCTCCTTGGTTGGACTATGATGTTTCTCTGCATAAAGTTGTAGAGCTTGTTGTTGTGATTCCAACGAGCCCAAGATCATCGAAAACGGAGTCCAGATGCTCAAGTTATTGCCGTTTTCGTTTTGGTATTTCTGCTGTTTCAGGGGGGCGGAAATAGCCGGCCCAGGGCCGGAAATAGCCGGTCAGACCGGCTTTAGCCGGTCCGAGGGCCGGCTTTAGCCGGACTGCCCAGTTTCGGAAGGGGCAATGCGCCTCTGGTGTAACCCGGCTTTTTGTCCGGCTTATTCCGGCAGGGCCGGATTTTTTGGTCCGGCTAAAGCCGGTGTGGAGGCCGGCTTTAGCCGGTGTGACCGGCTTTAGCCGGACTTAACTCCGGCTTTAGCCGGACTTTCCTGGCTGGCAACGGTCAGATTTCGGAGGGGGGTATAAATACCCCTTCTTCCTCCTTGGAACATACACGAAATTGGCTTCTCTTTCCTCCATTGTTGACTTTGCAAGCTTGCTCTCCCTCCTCCATTCCTCCCATGATTCTTGCATATTTTTGAGGGAAAAGAGAGAGGAGATCTAGATCTATATTTCCACCAATCCATTTCTCCTCTAAGTGAGGGGAACATAGAGGATCTAGATCTTGAAGTTCTTTATGGATTTCCTTTGTTCTTCCTCTCATATCTCTCCATAGCATTAGTTGCTTTGGTGAGATTTGGGTGAGAAGGATTTGAGCACTTTGTGTGCTCTTGCCATTGCATAAGTTGCATCGGTTTGAGTTCTCCCCGGAGATTCGAGTAAGTGAAAGTTTGTGAGCTTATTACTCTTGGGTTCTTGGAACCCTAGACGGCTTTGTGGCTTTGTGGTGCCTTTGTGGCTATTCTTGGGAGCCTCCAATTAAGTTGTGGATGCGTGCCCCAAGCTTTGTCTAAAGGCCCGGTTCCGCCTTGAGGAACCCCTTAGTGGAAGAGTGAGCTAGGCCTTTGTGGCGCAAGCTCACACCGGAGAATAGGGTGAGGCCTTTGTGGCGTTGGTTAGGCCTTTGTGGCGATACCACACCCCTCCAACGAGACGTACTCCCTTTCAAGGGAGGAACTCGGGAATACATCATCGTCTCCGCGTGCCTCGGTTATTTCTATACCCGAGCTCTTTACTTATGCACTTTACATTGTGATAGCCTTCGTGCTTGAAGTCATATATCTTGCTATCACCTTGTTACTTGTATTGCTTAGCATAAGTTGTTGGTGCACATAGGTGAGCCTAGTTTATTTAGGTTTTATGTGCTTGACAAAATAAACGCTAGTTTAATTCCGCTTTTGTTCAAGCCATTCGTAAAATTTGATATCGCCTATTCACCCCCCCTCTAGGCGACATCTGTGTCCTTTCAATTGGTATCAGAGCCCGGTCTCTCATTTTAGGCTTCACCGCCTTGAGAGCAAAGATGTCGGCTAGGGGATTAGTGCACAATAACACTTCTATATTTGATGGCACAAATTATGATACTTGGAAAATTCACATGCTTAATTATTTTCGGGTCATGGACCCATCTATGGAGCGAATTGTAGATGCGGGTTTTTCTCCTCCAAAGGATACTCAAAATCTATCTTTAGAGGATGAGAAAAACTTGTATCTCAATGCTCAAGCTACTCATGTGATTGTTAATGCTTTGAGCAATGTAGTTACCTTCTCCATCATGCCTTTTCGGAGCTCTCATGAGATATGGACAAAGCTTCAAGAAAAATATGGTGTGTCCAAGATTATTGGGGATGATTGTATTCCTTCCACTTCCGGCCGCGATGAACTTTCATCCACTTCACCAAAGTGTGGCAAGACACAAGGTAATGATATGGTGAGTGGTGATGAAACTTGCAATGGTGATAGTATGCTTACTTTTGATGATCCTTCATCTCTATCTCATTGCAATGCTTCATCTTTGGACTTAAACACTTGTAGCCCCATAAATGTTTTAAATGCTTGTGTTGATAGTCCTTGCATATCATGTGTAAATTTCTTGAATAAATCTCATGATGATATGCTTGCTTTGTCTTGTTGCCATGATACAAATGCTTCTATTTCCTCTAGTATTTGCGATGCTAACCATATAGAGGAAACCGAAGAGTCTTTGGGCCAAGACAAGGTCTTGAATGGAGCTTCAAGTATTTCTTCATCTTCTTCTTCTCACGGTTCCAACATATGCCTTATGGCTAGGTCTTCAAATCATAATGATGTTGAGGACAATGGTGAGGATGAGGAAAATGAAGAAGACTATATTGAGTATTTAAACAAGAAGGGTAAGGTGGTCTTTGATGCTTTGCATAACAATAAAAATGTTTTGCCCAACTTCTTTGAAATCATGAGTTGTGCTATTGAGAGCACGAAACTCATTGAGATGAAGGAAGAACAAATTGATAATATGTTTTCTCTTGAACGTGAGTATGCCAATGATATCCATGATTTAAAATATGCTCTAGAGGAAGAGCAAGAGCTTCGGGTTTCTCTTGAGGAGAAGCTTGAATCCATTGAGGAGTCATGTAATGAAGTTATTTCTAAACTCACTAAAGAACGTGACCTCGCTCTTGCCAAGTTGTCTTCTCCTATTCATAATGATAATGATGCATGTGCTACTAACTCTACTTCTTGTGAAGCATCTATTTTGAAGGAGAATGTTGAGCTAAGGGCTCAACTTGAATTGCTAACTAGCAAGTATGGGAAATTGGAAGAAATTCATGAAAAGCTATCTAGCTCTAATGAGGATCTTCTAGTGTCCCATGCTCGCCTAAAGTTAGCTCATGAGGCTATATCTACAAAGGTAACATCTTGTGAGCCTCATGTGGGCACTAGCACTATTTCCCAAAATGCAATATTGCCATGTGCTAGTACTAGTAATTCATCCACTCATACTATTTCTACATCTAGTGATGAATTACCCTCCTTGCCTTGTTGCTCTAACAATGTAGCCTCTACTTCCTCTAGTACTTGTGTTGTCACTAACCATGTAGAGGAAATCAAAGAGCTCAAGGCCCAAGTTACTTCATTGAAGAAAGACTTGGAAAATTGTCATGAAGGGAAGTCCACACTCAATAAGATCTTGAGTGTGCAAAAATCCCCCAATGACAAGAGTGGACTTGGATTAAAATCCAATAACAAGAACAAGTCCAAGATAAACAAGAAGAAGAAGGGCCAAGAACAAGTTAAGAATTTGGCCAAGATTGTTTGCTTCAAGTGCAAAATTGAAGGGCACCATGTTAGATCTTGCCCTTTGAAGAAAAAGGCACTTAGTGAGAAGCAACAAGGGAAGCGGCCTCAAGTTCAAGCCCATGCTCAACCTCGAGTTGAAGAAAGGTCACTTCCCAAGAAAAATCAAGCTAATGCTCCCCTTGTGGAGAAATCAAGTGAGAAGAAGGTGAAGAAGAGAACTTGCTACATATGCCATGAGAAGGGTCACCTATCTTCTTCATGCACTAGTGGTAACTCATCCAACCCTATCATAATTGAGGATGTATATTCACTTTGCAAGGATAAGGTTGGTAATGTGTTTGCCAAATTTGTTGGTACTCAAAGTGGTGTCAAGAAAAGAACCATTTGGGTTGCCAAACCTATTGTTTCTAACTTCTTAGGACCCAACTTGGTTGGGGACCAACAAGCCATTACTTAAACAATAGGTGTTGGTGGAGGGCATTGGAGACTTGGCCATATCATGAAGAATTAAGGGATCTTCATCAATTATATTTTATCAAGTCAAGTCAATTGGATTATCTTGTGTCTATCATATATCCAATGTTCCTCCTTGCGGTAACATGTATTCAACTTATCTACATTGAAAGTTACTCGCCCCTTTACATGTGTTGGGTTTTGTATCTTGCATGTGTTTGTATATGTTGTGCTTTCTACTTGCTTCATTTTGAGTAATCAAGTATGTGCATGTTGGTTTGCACACCATGTACGGTTGTTCTTGTTGAGCCTTTTGCATCTCATTTTATCTTACTTGGCTCTTGTGAGAGATTATTGGACCATCCAATTTTGGGGGAGTGATATGCTTTGCACTTCACAATCCTAAAAATGTGTGTACATGAGTAACACCACTTAGTGTTGATATTTAAAGATTATCTAGTTTCTATGTGGTATGTCATTCTCATGAGAAATTCAAATTCTATAATGTCCATTAATCATCTTGTTGGATTTTATTTGCCTCTTGTGAAAATAAATGTTTTATCATATTATGGGGGAGTAATATGCTTTGTGCATACTACTAACCAATATAATGTGTATATTTGAGGTTGTGTCACATAGTGTTGATATTATAAATTATTTTGCGTCTATGTGGCATGTTTGCTCAAACAAGTTCTAATTTGCCAAATTGTTTTATTGCTCTTGTTTTGGATCTTGTTTGTGAGATACTTTCTTGGTAGGGTTGTCCTAAAATGTGGAATGCTACATCAAAGTTGGAAAACCATTTTCTTCAAGTTATCCTAATCATTGCTTTGCGTGATTATTTAACTATTTGAGTCTATCAAGAATATCTTTTTAGCATGGTGTTTAATTCTTATCTTTTCCATATGCTTCTTTGTTGTGAAGATGATCTTGGATTTATGTGTAAGCTACCATCGGGAAATAAATCTAAATACCTCTTGTTCTTGGACAATTGGTACTCTATCATGTGGCACATATATATTGATCATCTTTACATTGGCTATTGCTTTTAATTGCCTTATCTCTAGCCAAAAATGTATTTGTTTTAGCTCCCATTGTCTTCCATGACTTTTGTTATTCCATTTGATTTCGTTGAACTTGTTTTGTGTTATTTCTATGTAGGTAAATGTGATGATCCCACTTGTGTGCATTTTGTATTCAAATGCAAAATCATAAATGATGCACTAATCTTGGGGGAGCTCTCCTATATTTGTTATAACACACTCTTTGTGCTTATTTCATTTGGTATTGGTTTTTTTTGGAAGACACATCTTTTCTTTTTGGTACTTAGTGTGCCATCATAAAAAGTGTGGAGAGTTTGGTTTGTTTGTTTGAACCTTGCTCTCTTTGGGAGTTGGTGATCTCATTCCTTATTATTTATTTCTTACTCTTAAAATGAGATATGTCTTTGAGCATGTGTGTTTTAGTTATGCTTTATGCTCATTGGCTTTTGCTTGGTTCACTAATTGAACTTTGGAGTCAATCTTGTGTTGATTTGATTCATTGATATAATTTGGACAACCTTTTGTCGCTTCACAATTTTGTGTGCTCGCTTGTCCTTCTTGGTGTTTTGTCCAAATTGTATCTTCTTTGGCTCTAGAAAGTCTTGTGCATGCATATTTACTAAATGTATACTTTATGGCATGCTTTTCTTTCTTTGATAAAATATATAGGAGAAGCTCCATCAAATCCTAAATCGGCTAAGATGTGCATGAAATTCAATTTCATATATATATGCACATATTTATGTGGAGTTTGTTCTATATGTTGTAGTTTCTAACTACTTTGGACCCAATGAGTTTGGGGACCATCTTGTACTTGAACTTTGTTTTAGGTACATGGAGATATATTGGTGCTTGTCTCAATAATAAGGATGAAGTGGTGACTAAATGATAATTTGAGGCAAGCTAGGATTATTGAAGAACTCCTATCTACTACATCCTACCATTAATATCTCGGTAACAAGTATCATTTCATGCATACTTCTCTAGTATCCAACCTTGTGTAGGTTGTTTTATGGCATTGAAAATCTTTATTTGCAAATGTTGTGCTTCTTGCAAAGGTCTTAATGAAACCTCTTTATTGCAAATGTGAGTAAGTTGAGATGAGTGCATATTATCGGGAACATATAAAATTATGCTCATGATTCTCCTATCCCATATATGTCAATTTAGCAATTTTATTGCATATCAATTCCTCAAGTTTCTCACATGTGCAATATTGTTGAAAGTGTAAATTTAGTACTTTCTTTTGGTATCCCTCTTTGTGATACTTGTTGCTTTTCTCAAAGCATCCCAACTATCTTCTTTCCATTGTTGATATTTGTGATGTCTTTGACTTGTTTGTGGTTGAAATTCTTCAATATACAATAAGATAAATTGAGCCTTTGGCCATGCTTTAAAAGCAAAAATCTCATTGGTATATTGCATGACTTCATTTTGGATATCATGTTCTATTCTTAGTATCTATTTTGTGTGTACATGTTTCTTTGTGATAATTATCTTCGTGATGGTGTCTATTTAGAAACTTATACACATGAGAGATGATATCTCCTTATTTGATATCTTACTTGAACCTTATGTGTTGGGATGGAATGATAAGCAATATCATTCATTGAAGACTATGTGGATGCTCTATGCTCATCCTTGTATTAGTCTTATAATATGCTTTGTCATTTCTCTAACACATTCCTTTGGTTGAGCCTTTTAATATGTTGTCTCTTATTTGTAGCTCAACCATTTCTTTGATGCAAGTGTTAAGCTTAATTTCTTCTCTATGATCTCTTGCAAAAGGTTGCGTTTTAAATGTTATTGAGGGAGTGAGGATTCCATGTTGTGCAAATTGTATTCAAATACAAACATTCCAATTTTTGCACGTACCTTGGGGAGCTTCCTCATTTCATTTAAAGCACCATTTTGCGGTTAGCATAGTATTTAATTTCACTTGGTATCATTTTGTTTTGAATAATATTGAGGGAGTGATGATTCCATGTGTGTGCACCTTATACTTCAACTCAATAGAATATTTTGTGCACACACCTTGGGGAGCTTCCTCATATTATTTAGAGCACCTTTTCGATCTTATCATAATATATCTATTCAATTTGTTCTTTGGATTGTTTGATTGCTCTCTTCATTTGTTGAAGTTTATCCATCGTGTTATCTTATTTTTTTTTGTAATCTTTGATCCTCAATATAGTTTGGTTTCCTTCATATATTTGTCTTTGTATATGTGCATGTGTCTTCACTTATTTCTTTTGGATATGCACACCATTTTGGAGGAACCCACACTATATTGGCCTTCTAAATTTTTCGCCCATTTTGGCAATGGATGCCAATGGGGGAGAAGTTTCGAGGGTTTAAAGGGAATTGGCTTTTATGCTTTGGTTTGTTCTTAAGCATTTGCCTTGCATGCTTTGCATGGTTGAGTATATAGTGGAAACTCCACCAACAACCTTGGTTGGCAATATATGCAATGAAATCAAGATCATTCACACGTGCATAGATTGTGGGGGAGTTTGCTCTATATATGGTGGTTTTACTAACATCACATATTTTTGTAGTATTTGATGTTAGTACAACCATTTTGGTTCTTTGAATTCATTATATAAACCCTCTCAAAGAGATTGTCATCAATTACCAAAATGGGGGAGATTGAAAGATCATATCGAGCCCCATGTGTGGTTTTGGTAATTAATGACAATCCCTATGGACTAATGGTTGCATTGAGTTATATGTGTAGGACTTGTCCATAGACAATGCTTGAACCATTTGTTGGAGTCAAGGTTGTAAGGAGAAGATTATGTGTTGACCAAGGTGTTATTCAAGGAGTGATCCAAAGATTGGTCTTAAGGGAGTTGAGCTTATGTCAAGTGTGTCTTGAAGAATAAGATTGAGTGAGCTGTCTTGTGTATCCTCAAGACACCATCATTATGGAGAAAGAAGAATTGATTCGGGGATTGAGCAAGTCAAAGCGCAAGTTCAAGATGAGCAACTAGAAGAGAACATATGCTTGAAGCTTGCCATCTATATTGTGATCATGGATATGTGAATATATGCTTAAAGAGAGTCTCTTCCATAGTAGAGTATGGGGGAGCAATCCGCAAGACTTCACCAAGCAAGCTCAATCAAGAAAGGTGGTCCAACTTGAGAAGATCAAGATCGTCTTTATCCACCTCAAGTGGAATGCTCAAGGCAAAGGTATGATAGTGTTAGGGTTTCTTTCTTACCGGTCTCATGGTGTTATTTGTGAGACCGGGTTATATGATCGGTAGCCGTACTATCAAGAGGGGCTCTCGAGTGAGTAACTTAATTGTATCGTTCGGAGAGAGCTCAAACCTTTGCATACTTGGCATCATCTTTCTTGGTTCTTATTTGGGTTTTATCCATGTGAGGTTCTAGAGCTTGTGGTTGTTTCCATGACAAGCTCTAGCTCATCAAAAACGGAATCCGTATGGAACACTTCTTGCATGTTTGGTGTTTGGAGGTTTTACCGGTTTGTCTTCGAAGAGAGGTCAAACCTTTCATCATTTGGTTTTATCCTCCTTGGTTGGACTATGATGTTTCTCTGCATAAAGTTGTAGAGCTTGTTGTTGTGATTCCAACGAGCCCAAGATCATCGAAAACGGAGTCCGGATGCTCAAGTTATTGCCGTTTTCGTTTTGGTATTTCTGCTGTTTCAGGGGGGACGGAAATAGCCGGCCCGGGGCCGGAAATAGCCGGTCAGACCGGCTTTAGCCGGTCCGAGGGCCGGCTTTAGCCGGACTGCCCAGTTTCGGAAGGGGCAATGCGCCTCTGGTGTAACCCGGCTTTTTGTCCGGCTTATTCCGGCAGGGCCGGATTTTTTGGTCCGGCTAAAGCCGGTGTGGAGGCCGGCTTTAGCCGGTGTGACCGGCTTTAGCCGGACTTAACTCCGGCTTTTGCCGGACTTTCCTGGCTGGCAATGGTCAGATTTCGGAGGGGGGTATAAATACCCCTTCTTCCTCCTTGGAACATACACGAAATTGGCTTCTCTTTCCTCCATTGTTGACTTTGCAAGCTTGCTCTCCCTCCTCCATTCCTCCCATGATTCTTGCATATTTTTGAGGGAAAAGAGAGAGGAGATCTAGATCTATATTTCCACCAATCCATTTCTCCTCTAAGTGAGGGGAACATAGAGGATCTAGATCTTGAAGTTCTTTATGGATTTCCTTTGTTCTTCCTCTCATATCTCTCCATAGCATTAGTTGCTTTGGTGAGATTTGGGTGAGAAGGATTTGAGCACTTTGTGTGCTCTTGCCATTGCATAAGTTGCATCGGTTTGAGTTCTCCCCGGAGATTCGAGTAAGTGAAAGTTTGTGAGCTTATTACTCTTGGGTTCTTGGAACCCTAGACGGCTTTGTGGCTTTGTGGTGCCTTTGTGGCTATTCTTGGGAGCCTCCAATTAAGTTGTGGATGCGTGCCCCAAGCTTTGTGTAAAGGCCCGGTTCCGCCTTGAGGAACCCCTTAGTGGAAGAGTGAGCTAGGCCTTTGTGGCGCAAGCTCACACCGGAGAATAGGGTGAGGCCTTTGTGGCGTTGGTTAGGCCTTTGTGGCGATACCACACCCCTCCAACGAGACGTACTCCCTTTCAAGGGAGGAACTCGGGAATACATCATTGTCTCCGCGTGCCTCGGTTATTTCTATACCCGAGCTCTTTACTTATGCACTTTACATTGTGATAGCCTTCGTGCTTGAAGTCATATATCTTGCTATCACCTTGTTACTTGTATTGCTTAGCATAAGTTGTTGGTGCACATAGGTGAGCCTAGTTTATTTAGGTTTTATGTGCTTGACAAAATAAACGCTAGTTTAATTCCGCTTTTGTTCAAGCCATTCGTAAAATTTGATATCGCCTATTCACCCCCCCCTCTAGGCGACATCTGTGTCCTTTCATCCCCAACACACCCAATACACTTGTCAAATGTATAGGTGCACTAGTTCGGCGAAGAGATAATGAAATACAAGTAGTAGTGATGATTATAAGTAGTAAATGCAATATGGAATAAAAATCGCTGCGAGCAAACATGTAACAAAACAGGAAGTAAACGGTGTGCAATGCTTGGAAACAAGGCCTAGGGATCATACTTTCACTAGTGGACACACTCCCAACAATATAACATGATTGAACAAATAAACAACTTCTCTCCACGATGGTACTCTGAATTACTCTCCTATTGAATAACACTAATCACTGTGTAGTGGCTACAGAAGCACCCCTTAAAGTTCATCAAGTACTTGACAAACACCACTCATAGAGACATCCAAATCAGATCACAATTCAAGATAGATATTATTGCAACTTAGACCAAGTACTAACACGGTGCACACACTGTCAACATTACACCATGAAAGGAGGAATAGATCACTCAATACTATCATAGTAATAATTACTCTCATAATCCACAAGAGATCACGATCATAGCCTAAACCAAGTACCACCACGATGCACGCACTGTCACCGTTACACCATGGCAGGAGGAATAGATTACTTTAATAACATCACTAGAGTACACTATAATAATTAAGCATAGGAGTAGCATAATATCTGAATAATAACATCTACTTGTTCAACATGATACAAAGCTCACGATCACATAAAGATCACATCACGGGAGAGAGAGGTGAACCACATAGCTACCGGTAGAGCCCTCAGCCCTGGGGATGAACTACTCCCTCCTCATCATAGGAGACAGCAAGGTTGATGGAGATGGCGGTGAGGTCGATGGAGACGGCGGAGACGGCGATGGAGATCGATGGAGATGGCTCCGGGGGCACTTCCCCGTCCCGGCAGGGTGCCGGAACAGAGACTTCTGTCCCCCGAAATTCGTCGGTGGTGGCGGCGGAGCTGCGGAACTGCTTCTGGAAAATTGCCAACTCCCTTAGGGTTTTCTGTCCCGAGGCTTTATATAGGCGAAGGGGCGATGTCAGAGGGCTGCCAGGGCCTCCTCACACAGGGGCGGCGCGGCCAGGGCCTGGGCCGCGCCAGCCCTGTGTGAGGAAGGCCTGTGGCCCCTCTCCTTCCTCTCTTCGGATGTCTGGATGCTCCCGGGAAAAATAAGACTTCTGGCTTTTGTTTCGTCCAATTCTAAGAATATTTCCTGTGTATCACTTCTGAAACACAAAAACAGCAGAAAACAGGAAACTGGCGCTGTGGCAACTCGTTAATAGGTTAGTTCCGGAAAATGCATAAAAGTGCCACTAAGTGTAACGAAACAATAGGCAAATGGTGTAAAAACAAGCATGGAGCATCAAAAATTATAGATACGTTGGAGACGTATCAAAGGCAGAGACTGGTTTATCTAACAAGGGATTTGAAAAGTTGCTGAAAATTATGAAGAAGATGCTTCCAAAGGCTAACAAATTGCCCGCCAGTATGTATGAAGCAAAAAAGATTGTTTGCCCTCTAGGATTGGAGGTTGATACATCTCAAACGTATCTATAATTTTTGATGCTCCATGCTTGTTTATGCACCATTTGCTTTGTGTTTTGTTACACTTCGTGGCATTTTTATGCGTTTTCCGGAACTAACCTATTGACGAGATGCCACAGTGCCAGTTCCCTGTTTTCTGCTGTTTTTGTGTTTCAGAAAAGTTACACATGAAATATTCTTAGAATTGGACGAAACAAAGCCCAAACCTCCTATTTTTCCCGGACATGAGACAAAGACCGAAGGAGAGCTGGAGGGGGGCCATGAACCCACCACACCAGGGGGTGGTGCGCCCTCCCCTTGGCCACGCCAGGGGTGGTGTGGGGCCCCTGACCGCCCTCTGACGCCGCCTCTCCGCCTATATTAAGCCCTCCGAAGCCAAAACCCTAAATCAATCAGTGTTTCTCCCAGTAAAGTTCCGCATCGCCACCGTCATCGAAGACCAATTTCAGGGGGTAGAAGTCTCTGTTCTGGCACCTTGTTGGGATGGGGAAGTGCCCCCGAAGCCATCTCCATCGACTCCATCGCCTGCACCGCCATCTCCATCGACGTTGCTGTCTCCCATGATAAGGAGGGAGTAGTTCTCCCTCGGGGCCGAGGGCTCTACCGGTAGCTATGTGGTTCACCTCTCTCTCCCATGATGTGATCTATATGTGATCGTGAGCTTTATATCTAGTTGAATTGGTAGATGCTATTCTTCATATATTATGCTACTCCAGTGCTTTATTATTTGTAATCTCCGGAGACACCTTATATCATGATGTGAAGGATGATAGTTTGCACATTATGTGTGTCTCTTTGGTTAGTATCTCTATGAATTGTTGGTGTTTGTTGGAACCATCTAGTGCACTCAAGGTGATAGTGTGGGGCAATCTAGTTTGGGGAAATGCGAACATTGAGGAGTGCTTTGTAGCCCTACACATGATTAGTGTTCGTTATCCATGGGAGAATAGTTCAGAGTAGCATAGTGAAGATAGTTATTTATGTGTTCAATTATGTGATCTTTGTTGAGAGTGTCCACTAGTGAAAGTATGATCCCTAGGCCTTGTTTCTAAGCATTGAAACACCGTTTACATTTAGTTTTGTTACATATTTGCTTGCAGAGATATTTATTTCAGATTGCATTTACTACTTATAATCATCCATATTACTTGTATTTCACTATCTCTTTGCCGAACTAGTGCACCTATACATCTGACAAGTGTATTGGGTGTGTTGGGGACACAAGTGACTTCTTGTATCGTAATTGCAGGGTTTCTTGAGAGGGATAGCTTTGACCTCCTCCTCCCTGAGTTCGATAAACCTTGGGTGATCCACTTAAGGGAAACTTGCTGCTGTTCTATAAACCTCTGCACTTGGAGGCCCAACACTTTCTACAAGAATAGAAGCGTGCATAGACATCAAGCTCTTTTCTGGCACCGTTGCCGGGGAGGTAAGGTAAAAGGTACTCACATCCTCGTGTGTGGGTGCTTGAAGTTATTTCCTTTAGATTCTGCAATTATATCTTTTTGTTTCTTATTTTCATTTTCACTAGTTAGGCTTAATGGAAAACAAAGAGCTTTATAGTATTTTTCCTAAGTTAGGACATGAAGTGTTTGAAGAGAAAATTGAAAAACCTTTGGAGCTTTATTCGCATGCTAATAGCTATGTTATTTGTATGAATTCTTTGAACACCGTTATTGCTAATGCTATAGAAAGGTCTAAGCTTGGGGAAGCTGGTTTTGATAAGCGTGATATTTTTAGTTCCCTAGCTTTAGTGGAGAAAATTTGCTTTGATGATATTTTATCTCCCATATGTGATAATTCTAATGATCTTTGTGATCCTCATCCTTTTAAAATACCTATAAAAATTGTTGAACGAGCTATGAATAACTGCTATTTAGGAGATGGAACTATCCATCCTGGTGATCATTTGCTCTTTATACATGAATTATGCGAGTTGTTCAAGTGTGCAGGTATTTCAACAAGCCAGGTTAAGAGGAAGCTATTCTCTTTATCACTAAAGGGCAGAGCTACGGAATGGTATAAAACGCTAAAGGATGGTCGATCTATTGGCTGGGAGGAAATTGTACCTCTCTTTTATTCTAAATTCTATCCTTCTAGTGAGGTTCATAAAGATAGGAATTATATTTATAATTTTCATCCTCATGATGGAGAAAGCATTGCCCAAGCGTGGGGAAGATTGAAGTCACTAATGCTCAAATGTCCTATTCATGAGCTTCCCCGTAATATTGTTATTAAAAAAAATTATGCAAGGCTTTCAGGACATTACAAGGACTATCTAGATGCCTGTTTTGAGGGATCTTTCACAAGCAAGGAGGTTGACACCAAGTGGGATCTGCTTGAAACAATTCAAAGCAATATTGAAGATTGGGATTGTGACAAAGGTAAAGAATCAGGTATAAACTATGAGTATGATTGCATTAAGTCTTTCGCTAAAGCAGCTGATTTTCAAGAGCTTAGTGCTTAATATGGTCTTGATCCTCAAATTATGGTTGATTGCTTTAGAACCTTTGCTTCTCATATTAATGTTCCTAAAGGAAATTGGGACATGTATCATGAACCTTTTAAAGACGCTTGCATGGAAAGTGAAATTGTTATTGATGATGCAATAAACATGCTCAAACTTCTGAAAGTACTATTTCTCATAAGCATGTTAATTTTTGTGGAGCACTTAGACCTTGTGAAAAGAATCACATCAAAGAAGATTATTGTATCCACCACAGGAGTGAAGAAACTAGAATGTGGGACAAGGCTCTAAATGAGCTTGGTGAAAAGGTTTGTACCCTCTATCCTTTTATTTGTGAACTTTGCTATAAAGTGGGTCATTTCAATTTCCAATGTTCAAGCTATGATAGTAGCCTTTCTAATTGACAAGGTTCTAACCCGGCAATGCCCATGTTTAGGGCTTTCAATTCATGAAGAGTGTGTGGGCGCTTGGCGGATTCGACGGCTTCAGACAGAAACAGGGGTACACAGGAATTTACCCAGGTTCGGCCCCCTGTAGGGTAAAGACCTACATCCTGCTTGTCTGATCTTGTATTGCTTGCATAATTGGAGCTGTTACAATTGTGCGCAGATGGGATCTGGCGAAGGTCGAAAAAGAGATGGTGTGTGCTAGCCTATGCGTGGGATCTATGCGAGACCAGGTGTCTATGCGAGATTGGAGATGTCCCTTTCTTGGCGCCCCTCCTCGCCCTTATATGGGGAGCGAGGTCTCGGGATCCGGTCCAAGTCGGTTATAGGTGTTTGCGAACCCTAACTAGTATTGGGCTTCTTGGGCTTCGAGCATCATCTTGTACTTGGGTTGTAGCAGGTAGGCCAATATCGAGGACCCGAGGGGTCATACCCTCGTCAACCATGGTCGCCTCCGGAGTTATGTGTGAGTAGTCTACCTTGGACTATGGGTCCATAGCAGTAGCTAGATGGTCGTCTCCTCCACCATGTGCTTCATGTTTAGATCTTGTGAGCTGCCTATCATGATCAAGATCATCTTTGTGTAATCCTACATGTTGTGTTTGTTGGGATCCGATGAGTATTGGTACTATGTTAAGTTGATGTGCTAAATATTATCTTTATGTTATCTATATGTTGTTTATGATCTTGCATGCTCTCCGTTGCTAGTAGATATCTTGGCCGAGTAGATGCTAGTGACTCCAAGAGGGAGTATTTATGCTCGATAGTTGGGTTCATGCCTCTAATAATCTGGGGGAGTGACAGAAACCTCTAAGGTTGTAGATATGCTGTTGCCAATAGGAAAAAAACAACATTCTTGTGTTCAAGGACATTTGCTTTATTTACTTTACGCACTTTGCTTAATGCAGTTATCCGTTATTCGCAACTTAATACTCGATGGTTGCTCGGACGACATCCGGAGGGTGAATTATTAGTCATAGATGCAGTTGGATTACGGTCTATGTATTTTGTCGTAATGCCCAGAGTGAATCTCATAGTGATCCTCATGACATATGTATGCTAGCTTTATTCTATCAATTGCCCAACTGTAATTTGTTTATCCAGCATGTTGTTATTTATCTTATGGAGAGACACCACTAGTGAACTGTGGACCCTGGTCCAATTTCCTTTACATTGCTATTACTGTTTACTTTTACTTGCTTATTTACATTCTCGCATACTATTACCTTTTACCACTCGATACGCTTAATCCTTTTTTACAGCAAAACGGTGAGATTGACAACCTCATCGTAAGTTGGGGCAAAGTACTTGGTTGTGTTGTGTGCAGGTTCCACGTTGCCGCTAGGTGAAGAAGCTACTACGTCAACTATGCACCAGCATTTTCTGGCGCCATTGTCCGGAGTGTCGCGAAGGTAGCAAGCATCACCTTTGGAAGTTTGGTTTTCTCCTACTAGTTCGATAAACCTTGGTTTCACAACTGAGGGAAACTTGCTGCTATGCTCCTCATACCTTCCTCTTGGGGTTCCCAACTGGGTGCTTAACAAGAACTATCACGCATGCCCACGCCGTCGCCCGTGCACGCCCGCGCCGTCGTCCGTGGAGGAGAAGGAGCGCCGCCCCGCACGCCCGTGCTATCATCGTCGCCCACGCCGTCGTCCGCGCCGTCGTCCGTGCAGGAGAAGGAGCGCCGCCGCGCATGCCCGCGCCGTCGCCGTCCCACGCCGTCGACTTACCGATGCCACACCGGCCGTACCGACGTCGCCGCCCCGCAGGTAGATTTTTAACTTAGCATTTTTAGTTAGCTTTTTTTACTTAGCATTTTTAGTTAGGAATTTAGGAATTTTACTTAGTTAGAAATTTAGAAAATTTAGTTAGTTAGATATTTGTACATATATATGGGGTCGTTGGCCGGGCGCCGACGCAGTGGGGGGGGGGGGGGGTGTCTTCCCCCACCGCGTCGGCGCCCGGACAATGCCCCCTTTTTTTGGTTATTGATCAAATATATATATCAAAAGGGGGCGTTGGTCGGGCGCCAACGTGGTGGAGGAACTCCCCACAGCGTCGACGCCCGACCAACGCCCCTTTTTTTTGGTTATTGCTCAAATATGTGTTGTAAAAGGGGGCGTTGGCCGGGCGCCGACGCGTTGGGGGCGCTCGGCTAACGCCCCCTTTTTTGTTATTGATTAAATATGTGTACTAAAAGGGGGCGTTGGCTAGGCGCCGACGCGGTGGGGGGGGGGGGTTTCCCCCACCGCGTCGGCGCCTGTCTAACGCCCACTTTTTTAGGTTATTGATCAAATATGTGTACTAAAAGAGGGCGTTGGTCGGGCGTCAACGCGGGGGAGGGGGGGGGGTCTTCCCCCACTGCGTCGGCTCCCGACCAATGCCCCCTTTTTTTGGCTATTGCTCAAATATGCGTCACTAACTTGTTTTATCTGTCTTTAGAAGAGACATGGACGGTGAAAATGACCCACACCAACCTAAGAATACATAATGGACATGATACGCGGTGAGCACCTGTATGTGCCTCAAGAAGGTGCCTACCGAGAAGACCCCGGAGTAACTGTCGGAGAAGGTGCCGGAGAATATGAACACGAAGAAGATGTTTCGTTATTTATGAACCCTTTCGGTGACGGAATGGAGATAGAAATGTTTGACAACGAAGGGCAAACAAACACCAATGACAAACGGCAATTGCAAATAAACGCCGATGGCGAGGTATATAGATTTAGCTTTTGGTGATACGAAGGGAATATGCATATATGTATTAACGACTCTTTAATTTTTCAGCCCTCCGGATCGAGCAAATCGTCTTCTAAACGCGGCTCGAGCCAAAAGTTGAATGCGAATTAGAAGCTGAGCATCGATGTAGTAGCTCTAGATGGCAAACCGTTGGAGCCAAAACAGCACACAACAAAATTTGTAAATCAATGCGGAGTGATTGTTAGGGACACCGTCCCGATCAGTGTTCAAGAATGGAACGAGCCAAAGAAGGCACGTCTTGGAGCTAGTTTTGTGGACAAAAGATCCAAGAAAGACCTTTGGAGGAAGCTCATCGCAAATTTCATTTTACCTCCGGAGTACTCCAAGAAGGATGATGATGGTAATGAAATTCTGGGTGGATGTGAAAGGAGAAGGAGAGTCAAATAGTAAGCTCTCAAGAAGATGGCTGAAGCATTCCGGAGCTTCAAGAAAATGTTATATGCGAAGTATATCGGGAAAGAGAAAACTTCAGTATTTGAAGGAGCATACGAGAAGTTGAGATCACAGTGGCCTGAATTTGTGGAATTCAAGGCTTCTGAGAGAGCCAAGGAAATATCAGTGAAAAATAAGGCAAATGCTGATAATAAGGAACATCACCATGTTTTGGGGCCAGGCGGCTACAAGAGTGCAGTGCCTAAGTGGGAAGCTATGGAGAATGAACTGAGGAATAAAGGGATCACTCTAGGTATGGAGGGATGGCCCGAAAGGGCCAAGCACTGGTGGTACGGGCATGGAGGATCGTTAGACCCGGCAATAGGGGAGTGTGTTCATCGAAAAAAGGCCTTTACTCCCAAAACAAAACTTGTTAAGGCAATGGAGGATGCTCAAGCGGGATTGATCCGGGTCGACCGAGAGAACGACGAGCTGACACACGCCCTTGAGAATCCAGAACACACAGTACAAACATGAGGCAAAGGTGCCGGTGTTACGTGGAAGGAAGGGTTTTCCCAGCACGAAGATCCGTACGATTACAAAAGCCGTAAGAGAAAGAAGGATCGGGAGACGGATCGGATTGGCAAGGTAGAATGTGAATTAGCCGACATGAAGAGGATGATGCATGAAATTCTCCAGGGAGGCTCATCTCATCCACAGGAAGATCCAGCATTGGATCTTAATAGCCAGCGGAGAAGCAGCGTGGCTTCCACGGAGGTTCCAGCTAATGAGCATGATGCGCGGATGATCGATGATGCACCGGGGCCTCGCCACCCTGTGGATGATGTTAGGGAGATGACAAATTGTGAGCTACATCAGCCAATGAAGAACATGACCTTCAAGGTTGCGAGCAGCGATGCTTTACCTTGTCTACCTTGTCTTGGTGGTTGACATAGTCCCGGGGTTTGAGGACCTAGAGCTTGACTTCGCTACACCTGAAGGGGGTGTGAGACTTGGAGATGTCAAGCGCCAAATAGTTTTATGGGAAAAGAAATACATCATGTTTCCAGGCTCAGCGCCAAGGCCACCGACTCCGAGGAATCCAAGTCCACCCTCCCCCGGTGAACGTCGTCCACCTACGCTACCCCCAGTCCACAGGCTCCACGTTAGCCGACACCGCCCCTGAGTCCACCTCGGGCGCCGTGTCAGCCGACGCAGCCCTGAGTCCACCTCGGGCGCCGCATTAGCCGACGCCGCCCCCTAGTGCACCTCCCGCATGTCAGCCGATGTCGTCCTCCAGTGCACCTCCAGCGCGTTAGGCGAAGCCGCCCCCCAATACTACTCAGACAGGGAAAAAGCGGAGCAGGGCCGCTACGGTTAGTACTACTGATAAGGTAGTATATAAGACCACAAATATACCAGAGCCATCGCTAAAGCCTCTTCTCCAGAGAGCTTATGACCGGACTGACGAGGAAGTCGAAGCGAGATCAGCCGCCAAAGTGAAGGCCCATTTTGCACCGAAAGTGTCTGAGCCCAAGCCGACATACAACGAGAAAGACAAGAAGTGGGCTATGGATATGCTTACTACAGAGCCCCAATATAAGAGAAGTCTGCCATCAGACTATAAACGCGAAATTGAAAGGCAAAGTGACTTAGCCAAGAAGGCAAAAAGAAGTGCAAAAAGCAGGAAACAATTTCCTCAGCTCAGAGAACAGAAGAATCAATTGGTCCCCCCGCTCATAATCGCCCCCCCGATATCCATACGGTCTTCATAGCCGAAATGGATCAGGACCGTGAGTTATTGGACCCCAGAGTAATAGCTGCTGCAGCAACATTGGGTATGACTGTAATGAAGGCCAAAGAGACAGCGGCCAGAATGAATATCTCTCTTCTGGCTATGTTAGGCCTTGAAGAAGCGCCACTGGGTCAGATAGTAGAGAAATATGTCCTAGGGGGCCTCTGATCAATCCTAAGGAGGAAGGCGGTCTATCAACAAATATGCAAAATCTGCTCTGCTAGTATAAGATGCACATAAAAGAAAGGACTTCAAACATTATATCATGGTGGACGTTAGAGAGGAGCATCACTTCAAAAGATACCTGATACATATTCAATTGGACGAATTGTTTCATTTATTCAATCAGCGTGAACTCAACAAATCTATCATCGCTTCCTATTGTCTGTAAGTGATTTATATTCAAGTCTCTAGCTCAGCTCGTTCATTGCCTGTAATATATTATCTTAATTAACTATATTCTTTTTGTATGATATTATGCCAGATTTAAGATGCTCGAATGTAACCAAAAGGGAGTCTATGACGTTGGGTTCGTTGACCCATATATTGTTAATGAAAAGATGTTACAAGCTCACCCCAAAGACGTGGAGCATGACCTGTTCACAATTTTTTACCAAACAAAGTCTTAAAAGGGAAATTCTATTTCCTTACAACTTCAAGTGAGTGTTTCTATCTTGTACACATTCTTTTTTGCCTACTCGATGTTAAGTGTAATTGATGAGTTATGCATGCGTGTCTGCAGTTTCCACTAGATTCTGCTAAAGATTCAATTTCACAAATCAAGAGTTGAAATCATGGACTCATTGGATAAGCCCTGTTTAGCGACATGAAAGCAATGCTGCATAAGTAATTTCAATCATTAGCGCACTATATCGGCCCCTTTCATTAATTTCCTGATATCAACTATTTAATAACTCATTTGTTCATTTTCTTTGCCCTGCAGGGTTTGGACACGTTTCAGAAGGAAGATAGTAGGTCAATTCGAAGAACAACTAACTTTTAGAAAGATAAAGGGTTTGGAGCAGCCACTGGGGACCAATCTCTGTGGATTCTACGTCTACGAGTTCATCCGGTGGTACACCAGTGAGCGGAGAGCATGTTTCTCAGACTTTGATGTACGTAAACAATATTCACAGTTTTCTTTTATTGTCATCAATTGTGTTGAGTTTCATCCAATTTATATATATCCATATCGATCTTCTTAAAGTTGTTAGTGATGCAGGAGAAGCTCCTACCAACCCAGCGCATAAAAGCAATTCAAGAGAAGCTGGCAGGATTCCTGCTGAGGGAGGTCATCCATGAGAAAGGAGTACACTATGTGGAGGATGAGGAACGCTACATGTAATTTAGTGATCTCCATGTAATTATATAGTTCTACGGAAACTTAGCTTGTTTGAAAATAGTTGTACAGAGACTTGTTTGAAATTGTAGTATATACAATCGCAAGATATCGTATAATATTATATATGCATCAACGTGTAATGTGTATGTACTAGTCATAGAATATGGGTACGGAAACTCGCTTGAAATTAAAGTGAACCCTAATCAACCATAAACCCTAAACCTATAATCTGAAACCGAAATGGAAAAAAATACTTTAGTCCCGGTTCTTGTTACGAACCGGGACTAAAGGTCCCCGAGCCGGCGCGCTCAGCCGTGCCCACGTGGATGGCCATTAGTCCAGGTTCGTAAGCAACCGGGACTAAAGGATGGGGGCCTTTAGTCCCGCTTTGCTAGTCCCGGTTGGGCAACCGGGACTAATGGCCGTTACGGACCGGGATTAATGGACTTTTTTCCACCAGTGACGCTGGAGTTGTACGTCCTGCCATGGCGACATCCGACAGCGGAGGCTAGTTCGTTAGAGCCTAGAGGATGAACTATGGTGATCCACTCGATGTGGTACACCGCTCGATTGTGGCACCATCGTTACCATCGCCGGGGGCGTGCACGCGGAGACAGAGGTCCAGGTCCAGCGCCTCCTAGCCTTTCTCCATGGAATCAAACGAAGGTACTCCATGGAGACTGTTAGACAGCCGACAAGCCCGCAAAGTTTCCCCGCGAGGCAGCGGCGGCGTGTGAGGAGGTGGCAGGGCAGGGCGGCTGGTGCGGAGAACTACAGGGATCACGGGGAGGTAAGTTGGGACGTGGGATTCAAATCGTGTTGAGTTGAGCTCAACATCTGGGCAATTTAGACCGTTTGATCGTGAGGGTTAGACGAATAGGATTAAATGTATCCCAACAAGTTGGTGCCTTTATAAGCTTACCCGTAGCGCATCATATAGCCCATGCGCTACGGGTAAATTTTCAAATTTTGAAAATTTTGCCGCCGATTCAAAAATGTTTGAAAATTTTCCCGCCTATTCAAATTTTTTTCCTGCCGATTCAAAAAATATGGCAGGAAACTTACCCATAGCGCACCATATATGTATACCCGTAGCGCACTAGGCGGTGTGCTATGGGTAAGTCTAAAATTTCAAAAAAAAATGAATTTTGTTTCCGCCCAACTTACCCGTAGCGCACGGGCCTACATGCGCTACGGGTAGTTTTACTACCCGCAACGCATGTCAGACACATGCGCTACGGGTAAGTTGGGGGAGGGCACCCCCTCCAGGCTTACAATTACCCGTAGCGCACTAAATATGTGGTGCGCTGCGGGTAAGTCATATACCCGCAGCGCATGGGCACATGTGCGCTACGGGTAAATACCCGCAGCGCACCACATATGTAATATGCTACGGTTAGCTGTGCTACCTATAGCTGTTTTCCGAGTAGTGACACACACGCACACACCCATATACCAAGGAAGAAGAACATAAGGCTTTTGCCTAGAACACTCCCTTGGTGACCACCGTGGCTACATTGCGCTTGTGGCCTCACGGCTTATCTTTCTCATTGACTGAACAAAGTATATATACAAGGAGGAAAACACTCTTGCCACTCCTCCACTAACCACTAACAGCACTAATCCACTAACTAACTTGGACCTCTTCTCAAGGCCACTAGGTCACGAGTTGGACTGGGCACCACATGCACAAGTCCATCTAACACCTACATGCAAACCATTACCTAACGCATGCAATTCAAATACAAGATAGCAAGATTAGTGCTAACAGGTTCAAGACTAGACTAGATTTACACTGGCAGAACACAAGTTTCAAGCATAAC
This sequence comes from Dactylis glomerata, assembly GCA_007115705.1. Taxonomy (NCBI): domain Eukaryota; kingdom Viridiplantae; phylum Streptophyta; class Magnoliopsida; order Poales; family Poaceae; genus Dactylis; species Dactylis glomerata. The sequence continues at coordinate 2,624,210 of QXEO01000542.1, read as the reverse complement.
AAATGTATGTGACTCAATTCAAAGTTATCATACTGCCTCTCTGAATCAGTCTACAATCTCTCATCTGACTTTTCTAAATTATTCGCAAAATAAAAAAGGAAGCAATACATGATACATGGCATTTGATATACCATCTGGATACAGAGTTGTCAAGTCTATTGCAAAATAGCACTAAATCAAAATCAAACTTATACCCAACAGCAGGGTGAAAAACACATCACACTGGTCAATTTCGTCTGTCCCCACGCTTGTGGCGCTCGTACTCGGAAATGTGTCTTGTCAGGAGCCACATGACGGTCACAAACTCGCCGCCGCTGTTCAGCTTCCTACTATGGGAATCCCTGCTGCAGTGGCTTCCTGCGTAGCACAGCATCTCCACCCAAACTCGAAATAACGTCTCCAACATGTGCTCAGTCTCCCATCCCTTGGTGAGCAGAGCTATGGCGAGCTCAGCTCCAATCTTGCAAGGGCTCTTTTTTAGGCGGAACGTGTTATCCGATTCATGGCCCGCCGCCAGCAGTTTCTGGACAAGGTTAGCTCTGGATGTAGTGACTAATCCATCTATGTGGCAGAGCCATACTAAGGCTCCGGCAAACACAGGAGGGCGACTCGGGCCGGGCAACATCTCAGTGTGCTTCGCGAGGAGGACCATCATGTAATTCGACAGTGTCTCGATTGCCTTCACGCGGTCGCCATTGCCCCTGATCGGGTAGAGGATGATACCAGTAGCAACATGCCAAATGATGATTCTGCTGTCAAAATCTCCATCAAACGCAGGGTGCAAGAGAATGAAGCATACCGGGGTCCGATGCCATGTGCGCAGTGGCTCCGGAGTCCATGACCCACTCACCGACGGTCGACGGTGAGGCAGCAGAGTTCAGGGCCGCCACGAGGGCGGAGCAGTCCCAGGCTGGTGCCCCTGACGTGGTAGACGGGGCAGGCGGTGGAGGTGCGTTGTAATAGCCAGGGATGGGAGGCGGGTTGGTGCCGAAGGCCTGGCCATGGAGCGGCGCCAGGGAAGTGAACGCCTGGGCGTTCGGCTGCAGAACAGGCCGCGGGCCAAGGAGGCCGGCGCTGTTGTTGGGCCGCGGGTAGGAGGGAGCCTGCGGTGGTGGCCCGTTCATCTGCTGGGCCTGGCCCGTGTAGGGGTTGAAGCACACCCAGGGCCCAACATGGGAGGCGCCGCGAGGCGCGTCGCCGGCGCGATCGGGGGCGCGGGCGTTCTGGTTCCCGACGGAGGAGCCGCCAGGGTTCCCGCCGGTCTTCTTCTTCTTGCCGTAGTAGTTGCCACGGTTGCGGCCGCCGGAGTTGTTCCCGTCGCCACGGTCCTGGGTGTAGCCACCAGAGGAGGAGCCGGCGCCATACAGAGCGGTCTGGTTGCCGACATGCGCGGCGTTGGCGAGCTGAGTCTCGCGCAGAGTGAGGAGCGACCGCGTCTGGGCGAAGGTGGGCAGCGGGCTCTGCATGGTGACGATGGTGGTGATGTCGGCGAAGCGCGGGTTGAGGCCGCGGAGGCAGTTGAGGACGAGGACTTGGTCGGAGACCGGCGTGCCGACGTCGCGGAGGGAGTCGGCGAGGGACTTGAGACGGTGGCAGTAGGCGGTGATGGAGAGGTCGCCTTGCACGATGCCACGGAATTCCGCCTCGAGGTACACGGCGCGCGTCATCTGGTTGTCGAGGAAGAGGTTTGTGATGAGCTGCCACGCCTCCTGCGCGGTCTGGTCCTCGGCCATGATGATGTCGAGGATCTCGTCGGAGATAGAGCCGTAGAGCCATGACCGGACGATGTAGTCTTCGCGGGTCCAGTCCGCGGTGCGGTCAGCGGGGGCGGTGACGGTGTTGACATGGGTGAGGAGGTCGTACTTGCCGAGGAGGACGCGGATCAACATGCGCCACTTGGTGAAGTTGGAGGCGGCGAGGTTGAGCGTCACGGGGACATGAGTCCGGACGCTGGCCACGTTCACGGCCGGTGAGGAGGCGGGCATGGGGCTGGTGACGAGGGCGCCGGCGGTGCTGGTTTCGACGGCAGGCGCGGTGTCGGAGGTGAGGGCGCCGAGGGTGCCGAGGCCGGTGTTGGGGCTGGTGGACATGGCGTGGGGTGGTGGAAGATCGGATCGGGAAGGGGTGGAGATCGGATCGGTGGAGAGAGGGCAGGATCGTGTAGATCGTATCTGATACCAAGTAAACAGCTAATGTTTGCGGAAACGCCACACACGATGGGGGCGATCTCATTGCATATAAATAGGGTACAAGTCTTGCAAAGCAAGAAAGATAAACCTTGCAAAGCAAGAAAGATCTAAACCGAATTAGCTACGGTTAGTAAACCCTAGATACGTAACTATACATGACGTATACAAGACTGTTACGTTAACAAGCTCATTGGTCCTGTTCAAGGAATTCATGCGTTCCTCCAACCCATCACACCTATCCGCTATCCTCAGTATCTCATTCAGCATCAAGTCCTCGAAATGAGCTGAAACCTGCACGGTAGGAGAAAGCTTGATGTTTACCTTGGAAAGATTGCTCGAGACTGAGACGTCCCGTACGCAGTATTCCAGCATGTCGAACTGCCCAATGGTGCCGGACCGTCTTCTCCAGAATTTGCCGGCCTTCACAATCCGGCGAAGGAATACAATTATAGGAAGAAGCCGGTTGCATCTATTCACGTACATGTAATGGCATGCCCACGTTGAACATATTGTGATGAACAATGATGCCATCTCCAAGAGGACGGCCCCAACCAACAAGATGTAACTGATAGCCACATCAACTCCCTTGTGACCATCCTTAAAGTTGACAGACGGAAACAACAAGAGTGCGGCCATGATGGTGACCAGCGAGACAACGCGGATCAAGCGACCGTACCAGGTGTGTATCACCCTCACCTTGGTGTATATGATGTCATACATCAGGAAGAGCTCCATCTTTATCACCTTGAAGATCTTCTTGTTGACAACTGAATAAGCTATGATTCCGTGCTCATAAAGCGACGTTCTTGGCCAATGATCGAGGAACAGGCGCAGGCACAGACCAAGGAGGGTATGAGCCCCGTGCATAACCAGCTCCTCCTCGGTCCCAAACTGCTCGAGGTCATGCGTCGCCCTGGCCTCGTGTTCTCCACCATAGGTTTCCTCACAGTAGTTGTTGAGGAATCTGTTCATGCCAACGGTGTTAGCGCGGTTGAGCGCCCATATCCTCTCCCCAAACTTGATACCACCAAGGGCAAACATCAGTACAGAGGCAGCCAGTGTCCCGCTACCAGATGCATACTTGTAGAGGACATAAGCAACTCCTAGGACCTGCACCAGGAAAGTCTGCAGGTGCCGAAGCCAGAGGCGGTTGTCCTCTAGGGCGTAGGCAGTGATAGTGTCCTGCCCGCCCAGATGCAGGAGGAGGAAAGGCGCCCAGAACGCGACGAGATGGTGCTCATGTGGGCTGCTGAGGATGGACAGGTGGCCGAGAGTGTATGTCGCCGTGGAGTCGGCCAACTGGTAGGCCAGCCACAGCAGGACCCTCAGCACGGAAGAGTTATTCTGCCGACGAGTTCCGGCGAAGATGAAGAGGAAAACTTGCAGCGAGAAGCTGAGCAGGACCAGTATCTGGACTGCCCATTCATTCCACAGGAGCAGCACCGCTCCTGCTCCAGCCATATATCGATCTGCTCAAAGTAACGCCTACATGACCGTCAGCATGCCAGACAACTGAACGAAGGGGCACTAGTAGCACAGTTTGCAAGGCCAGAGAACATTAGACCATTGATTCAGCTATGTTTTCACCACCCGGGTACACATTCAGTTGATAGGTGACATGGAGGAGCTTCGTTACCTGGATCTCAGGGGCAGCCGGCCGGCGGCGGGAATGGCGGGCTGGCCGAGGGGGCGCCGTGCTGGCAGCGAGGTAGTCGATCAGCTGGGGCGTGGGCTGGCCGTAGAGGAGCGCCAGTGCTCGCTCGCCTAAGGCCGCCGCCAGCGCCTCCACGAAATCTCACGGGAGTTTTCGCCGGAGGGGAGCTGCAAGCAAGTTGGCTTGCTGAAGTTTTTTTACTAGAGCATAGGCCGCAGCACTGCTTTCTAGCATAAATAAAGTTTGTAAAGAACCTTAAAGTTACAGAGGATGTCAGGGAATCCCAGGAATCAGCACGCTGAACTTGCAACATTAATTCTTATGTTACTCCTACTATAACTAGTCTTATCAAATACTTATGTTACTCCTACTATAACTAGTCTTATGATATAACAAGTCATTAAATGAGTGTTCTTGCGGTTATATATTAATACTTATGTTACTCCTACTATAACTAGTCTTATCAAATAAATATGACATATACCGCTATATTTTTAGTTTGCATAGTAGCATAGTAACGATCATAAGTCTTGTTTGTTTTTTATATTACTAGTAAAAGGAAAAAGTCCATTTTAAACCCTGAACTCATAGATGTTCGGTGATTCAAACCCTGGACTCTGATTCCCTGTCATTCATACCCTGAACTTAGCAATCCCGGTCCAAAACGAACCCTGAGACGCTAACCAAACGGGGATTGAAGACGTGGCATAGGGTGACCGGGATTCGCCTCGTCTAGTGGGCGCGCGAGAGCGCAGGATACTGCGCCAGGCCCAGTTGGCCCGCCATCGACCTCCTCTTCAGCGTGTTAGTGGCCCGCGAGTCCATATCGTCTTCTCCGCTTCCCCTGCGTCCAGTCGGCTTCCTCTCTGTGGCGACAGCAATGGCGACTGACGGTTGATCGTCGACGATGGGACGATCGAGAGGAGGTGACGACGCGTCATTGACGAAGGTAACATCATCTAGTCCTCCTCCTCCGTCCGCCGTAGTGATTCTATAGTTGGGGCGATAGGGTTAGGGTTTTACCGCAAGAAATTTGGGGATGATTTTGGGCAGAGGAAAAGTCGAGTCTTTTCCTGTGTTTCTGATGCTGATTCTGTCTGAATTGGCAATGTTGTATTAATCTCGTGCGCACTGTGCTTGATTTTCAGTTGAATAATGGACCCGACAAAGATTTTGAATGTGCGATTTCACTTTAAGGGGAGTTCATCCGCATGGGTCCTAATTTGGATTATGTTGGAGGAGATGATGCCATTTCTGAGATAGAGAGGGATAAACTATCACTGCAGGAGGTTAAAGGATTTTTGAAAGATCACATAGCAGTGAAGGATTCCATGAAACTTTATTTTCTGATTCCTGGGAAGGAACTTGCAGATGGGTTAGTTTTTCTGCATAATGATAGTGGTTGTGTGAGTATGGCTGACTACATATCTGTTGGTGGAGTTTCTGATGTGTACATTGAGTACCATGTAGAGGAAGATAGCCAGGACAGCAGCTGTGGTAGTGATTTTGAGAGTGAAATGTGGCAGTTGAGTGATGGAGAAGAACCTGCACCTGTCATCACTGCAGCTGAACCTGCAGAGTCTGAAAATGATGTTTTCATAACAGATGACACAAGTGTGGTATCTCAGGTTGTTAGCAGCCCAGTGAAGCATGTGAAAAAAAGGAACAAAAGACCAGTAACACTTGATAGTGATGAAGATGATTGCATATTGACTGAACCTCCAATTTCTCAAGTCTGCAATCCTACTCAAGCTACTGCAAGATCCTCTTCAGGGCAAGGTGTACATGAAGACCTAGCATCTCCAGTACATGATCTTCTACCAGTGCTAGAAGCTCCGGGTGCTGATGATAACAATGGAGAAGATTCAGACAGTGATGTGGAATATATTGCACACAGTGATGACAGTGGAGAAGATTCAGAGGTTGTGGAGTTAAGGAGGCATGCTAGAAAATTTAAGAAAAGGATGAGAGAGAGTCTAAGAGCTGGATTGGAAGAGAAGCTACATGTCCAGTTCCAATTGAGTTGACTGCAAACATGGAAGAACAATTAGAGGGAGAAAAGGATGATTGGAACTATGATTCCAGTGATGAAGACTACAGTTATGATGAAGATTCAGATGGGCAGATAGTTAAGAAGAAGAGTAAATTTCCAAGGTACAACAATAGTACTGAAGTCCCACACTTTGCTTTGACCATGGTGTTCAGAAGCAAGAACCAGTTGGTGAAAGCTTTGAAGAGATATGGCTTGGTTACCAAGAGGAGCATCAGGTTCACTAAATCAGAAAGTGATAGAGTCAGGGCTATATGTGGATGGCCAGGCTGCCCTTGGCTTTTGTATGCAGCAAAAAGATCAAAAACATCGAGGTTCCAAGTTATCACTTTCAATGATGATCATCAGTGTGCACAGAACAGAGTGAACAAGCTGGTTACTGCAAAGTTGATTGCACGGAGATATGAACATTTCAAACTTGCAAACCCTATGTGGAAAATTGAGAGCATGAAAGCAACTGTTTTGAAGGATATATTTGCTGATGTTTCCACTTCAAAATCCAAACATGCTAACAACCAGATGTATCCACTGGCTTGGGATGTTGTAGAGCAAGAAACAAACTTGACCTGGAAGTGGTTTGTTGGACTTCTGATCAAAGATTTGGAAATTAACAACAATGGAGCTGGCTGGGTGTTTATCTCAGATCAGCAGAAGGGTCTTATTAATGCAATGAAGGACTACCTCCTAGTAGCAGAGCATAGGATGTGTGCAAGACACATCTATGCTAGCTGGAGGGAAAAACATAGAGATCATGACTGGCAAAAGAAATTCTGGGCAGTGGCTAAAGCATCCAACAGACAGGATTTCAATTACTACAGAGCAAAGCTGGCACAAGAGACACCTGAAGGAGCTAAAGATATGATGAAAATAGAACCTATACACTGGGCTAGGGCTTTTTTCCCTAAGGGTTCAAACCGTGAATCAGTGGACAACAATCTATGTGAGTCCTTCAACCATGCAATAGTAGATGACAGGTTCTATCCAATAATATCAATGATGGAGAAGATAAGGAAGAAAATACTTGTGAGAATTCAAGAACAAAGGGCAAAAGGTGAGAAGATGAATGGGAAAGTATGTCCTGGAATATTCAAAAAGTTGAAAAAGAGTATTGCAAGGACTCAATATCTAGAGGTTTTGTGGAATGGAGAAGATGGCTTTGAAATTAAGCAGATCAATGGCAGAGGAAGGCAGTACACTATAAATCTGGAGAAGAAAACATGCTCATGTGGGTATTTTTAGTTAGCTGGGCTTCCTTGCCACCATGCCATTAGTGCAATTTATAAATGTTAGAAAGAAATAGATGATTTTGTCCATCCTTTCTACTCTGTGGAAGTGTTCAACAAGATATATGCACATTGCTTGCAGCCTGTAGAAGAAGAGGAGATGTGGCATGTGTCTGAAAACCTAGGCCTCAAGCTCCTGGTTATGTGAAAATGCCAGGAAGGCCTAAGAAAATGATAGGAAAAGAGAGGAGATAGAGAAACCTAAGGGGAAGAAAATGAGCAAGCATGGCACAATTATTAAATGTGGCTACTGTGGTAGTACATGACACAATAGGTCAGGCTGCAAGGGAAATCCAGAGAGGGGCAACAAGAAGAATGCACATCTGAAGAAGAAGAATGACTCATCTAAGGTAACTTTTCTACATGCTATTTAGTCTATTTTCCTACATTTCTACATGAGAAGATGATTCACTATATGTTTGCATGATTTACCAGGCACCACCTGCTAAAGAAACATCTGCTAAACCAAGAAAGCAAGCACCAGCTAAGCCAACATCTACTCAAGCACCATGTGCTCAAGCACCACATGCTAAATCAACATATGCTCAAGCACCATCTGCTCAAGCACCATCTACTTCTCATGTTCCTCAAGCTGCAAGCAGTTTTAAACCTCCAAGAAAAAGGGCAGCTACTTCAGAAGCTAGACCATCTGCAAGTACTGGCCCATCTGCTACCACTGGAGGAGGGACTGGAGCTAAAAGGGGGAGAAAGAAGGCAGCATCAGCACAACCAAGCTACTCCTACTTCACTTGCAGTGGCAAGTTCTAGTCATCCTGTTGCAACAACTAGCCAAGTTACTACTTTACAAATTTCTTTTCATCCTGTTGCAATGCTGTGAACACTCTTGATGTAGCATTGCAAACATTACTGAATTTTAGGCTTTTGAACTTGTCCTGTCAGTAAGAATGTTGGGATACAAATGGTCTGGCTTATATTTCATTTGTCCCAGTTAATGATCTTGTATTGTCTTGTTTCTTTCATTTTGCATTTTGCATTTCCAAACATTGCCAGCATGGTTGATATGTCTCAAACGTATCTATAATTTTTGATGATCCATGCTTGTTTACACACCATTTGCTTTGTGTTTTGTTACACTTCATGGCGTTTTTATGCATTTTCCGGAACTAACCTACTAACGAGATGCCACAGCACTACAAGAAATGTGTTGACTAGTGACCCTCAAAATTCGTCAGTAAATTGTCATAATGGTTGATCTTTGACGATTTTATGACAAAAAAATCATCGTCAAAAATGGGGCGTCGTTGATGACTGAACGTGACGATCCTACTTAAATCATCATAACCGTCTATGACGATATTGGACCATCATAACGGTTATGATGATATAATATCGTCATGAGCAGTTTGAGGAGGCCACATCAGACAACCGATGTGGCAGGGATGTGGCAGGAGGCCACATCAGCAATCCAACGTGGTTTACACATGGCATACACGTGGCAGACGTGTAAATCAAAATCAGCCCAGTCCATTTCAATGATCTATATGGACCAAGCCCAATAATTCTAGCCTTTTTTCCTGGGCCTTAGCCTTCTTTTGGTCAATATCTCTATTGGGTCGTATAGCCTTTTTACATCATTTTTCTATTTTGGGCCTAGGTCTTTTATAGTTAATTTTTTATTGGGATGGTTTAATTTTCACACTAGTCCCACTTGTCAGTTTCTGTAATCATACTGGTCCCACTGATTAGGTCTTATTTTCCCACGATTTGACAAACAATTAAATACCAGATAAGAAGCAATGAACAGATAAAATTCTTTTCACAAGCATAACAAAATCTCCACAGAACACATATATACAATATATACAAGGCTGGAACAGAATTTAGCCAAATATGTAAATCCACAACATGACCATCCTACAGCATGCAATATCCATCAATAGTAGAAGCAAAACATGTCCTTCCAGCCAACCAAATGCAATATTATAGGACCCAAAGCATGTCAACCCAATATTACAGGACTTGGCTCCCATTCTCCATGTCCATGACAGGGATCTCTTCCTTCCAACAATGCCACAACAACCTGCATGGGGCGCCTCAAGCTTCTTCAATTTTCTCCATTACTGTGAAAAAAACAGATGAAACTTATTTAGGTTACCAGATAACTGCGTCTTTATATTTTACTATTTTTTTAGGGAAGCCTTTATATTTTCTAAAGAAAGAATAATGATCTTCCCATACATACTGCTCAGTTCTGTATCAAAATGGTTCAAACATGCAAACGTGTCAACAAGCAATTTCCTAGTCAGTACAGAAGGACAATGTCATGGTTATATAGACTTAATCAGGTTCACGGATACATATAGAAGGACATGACAGCAGTACACACTACATAACCAGGTTCACAGGCAAAAATAGAACATTACCACTGCAGTACATACTACATAACCAGGTCCATAAATAATAATAAGAGAACATCTACAAATAATATACTCAATAGTTCAACATTAGTTGTAATTTATTTATCCATTCAGAGCACCAGTAAATATTTAACCTTGCCCATATGTTAGTGGAACACAGCATTGCAAGACGAACAAACAAGCCAGCCATAGAGAAACAGGAATGCCAAGTTGCCAACTTTCAGAAAGATATAGGGACAAATTTTGCTGGTAACTTTCATCCAAAAGTCCTGAATCTACACATTTTCAATGATTAAGAAAAACAAGTACGATAAGACTGTATACAAATAACACCAGAACACACAAGGTTCCGACTGAGGCGTTCATCATTATTACATATACTCTAACACAGAGCACTAAATATAAATAACAGAACAGTCCCTAGAATTCTACCGAACATAACAGTACTATCGTGATTCTAAATTTAGCAATAGGAGCCCCAACAGGAATGAATTCAAAGATGAATTAAGCTGTGCTGCTAATTCTTTACCTCAGCCCGGTGGTAGCAAATTCCCCATGGAAGCCCACTGTCACATCCCAGCAACACCACCACCACACCTACCGACGTACCTGCGAAAATAGAACAGTAAGACCAGTCATCAATTGGTATCCATCATTCAGTTTATCAAGAGATAAAATGATTTACATGTAGCAAGGAAAGCTAAACAGCATGTGACAATATGGGAGCAACAGTACACATCGGCTAACTTTCTTACTAGCATGTGGTCAATAATATGCAGCACACATCACTACTACTGGAGTAAAACAGTTGCATCTCACAGGTAGACTAATTAGACTATACAAGTAGACTTAGTAAAATAGTAGCAAAACACAAACTAGCATAAATTTTTTCATCCATTTGATTAACCGAAGGAGCATGGCAAACTTAGTAGGCATGCAGGTTTAAAGAGCATAATAACAAACTAAGAATGCTTCACAAAATATCAGTACTTGCTACTATTTCTCATATATGAAATTAAATCACCACTGTAAGGAATGGATAAGAATAATTTACTTGTAAGATGACCAAGTGTATATGGTAGCAATATGACATGAGTTCTTTCAGCTTGTCGATTCTAGTTATGAGAAAAAAGGCTCCTCGGTTCTAAATATTCACCCTCACTAGTACTGTCATGTTTATAAAAATCACGAAGGCCTACTTCATTTATACTAGTCTTTTGCCTTTTCTACTGACTGGCTAGAGAGCCATCGAAGGCAGCAAAATGCATCAGACTAAAATTCTAAGCTACAAACTACAGTCAACTCAGTATAACATACATAATTAAGTATCAGCAGCTAGCAGAAGCCTGCAGCAAACATGCAACAGACTAAGTGATGGACCAGCATCAAATAGCAATTTAGGGTTAAAATCCCTATCGCTACAGTACAAATCAATTCAACTGAAAGAAGAAGAAAATTTGACAGAGGTTCTAACAGTCAAGCACCATTCGCTCCACAATGAGAAGCTCAAAATTAACAGAAACTAGTAAGGTACCAGTAGTAGTACTGCCACAAGGTCTACACATACACCTTTGACTTGAAGCTCTGCATGGCAGAGCCAAAATGGGTATCCATCATTCAGTTTATCAAGAGAGAAAATGATTTACATGTAGCAAGGAAAGCTAAATAGCATATGACAATATGAGAGCAACAGTACACAGGCTAACTTGCTTACTAGCATGTGGTAAATAACATGCAGCACACATCACTACTACTGGAGTAAACTAGTTGCATCTCACAGCTAGACTAATTAGACTATACAACTAGACTTAGTAAAGCATGCTAAGTAGCAGAACACAAACTTGCATAGAATTTTTCATCTATTTGATTAACTGAAGGATCATGGCAAACTTAGTAGGCATGCAGGTTTAAAGAGCACAATAACAAACTGCATGGCAAACTGCGGGCAGTTGCAGATGGAAATGAGCGTGCGGCCAGCAGGTACAGGCGGACAAAAACAACTAGTATCGATTTCCGGCGAGCAGACCGAGACTGAGACTGAATTAGTTTTCATTGGTTCCTATTACAATTAATCAAACACTAAATTAGTTTCAGTTAATTGGTTTAGGCAAACTCTAGATTGGACATTATGAAACATAGCCCTATAATTATATGCTAGGCCATGCATCAACATAATGTACTTGCACACCAGATTGATAATTTTACATAGAGAAACTAACCGAAAGCACACTGATATGATTCTTGATCTGTAATAATAGTTAAATAACTCAGCATCTAACTTTACTTGAGCATCCGAAGGAGAAATACCAGACAGACACAAAAGTACTACTTATATCTGAAGACATGCCTACTTCAGAATCGGTAATCATATCTCAGAATGGACTAAAGCTTGCAAATTTGCATTACATCAGAAATTATAACAATCTGGATATTCACCAAAATAGGGCGCTCACGATCCTACGCAATAGGCATTTCTACAAACACCTACCAGTCACAAGCATTTTCAGTCACATTCGAGCAAGCAAGCACAACATGACTAGCACCAACCACCAAGCCACATACAGATCGCGCCGATCAAACGAGGGGGAGCATACCTCTCTTGGCGTCGATGAGCTCGGCGCCCTCGGTGTAGTGTCCTTTGGCCCAGTTGTTTCCGGCGCCGGACTGGTCGAAGACGAAGTTGCTGGGGCAGAAGATATGGCTGAATGGCCCCGAGCGCACTGAGTACATGGTGCTCGGCTCGAGGTCCATGAGCACGGCACGGCCATGGCGTCGATGCCGTGGTCGTCGCAGATCACCTCCCAGAACTTGGCCCCGATCTGGCTCCCACACTGCCCGCCCACACCAGCAAGCACCTTGAACGTGCACATGTGTCGTGGAGGGCGAGGTAGGCGGTGCAGAGGTAGAAGGCGTCTCGGCGCACCGCGTCCAGGAGCGCCTCGAGTGCGGACGCGTGGCGGTTGTGGCAGGACTCCTCCCGCTGCCACAGCTTGAGCCTTGAGGGATCGGGGGCGTGGTGGGATCTGGCTCAGATTGGATCGGGAGCGGAGCACGGTGCGAGCTACACGAGAGAGGCGAAGGCGGCAGTGCGAGAGAGGGGAGGCGGTTTAGGGTTTACCGCGGTTGCTCGGGAGGTGGAGGCGGCCGATGGGGATAAGGGAGGAAAGAGGTGGGCTAGGGTTTCGCTGGTTGTGCTTTCTCTGAGTAACTAGGGCCGTTAGATGGTGTGGTTCCGGGGTTCAGATGGTTTGATAGTCTGATCTGTGGGAGGTGTATTCTGGTCATTTGATTGGCTGAAGAGAAAGTAGCATTAAAAATAGATCTTTTCATCAAACACCAACCAAAAATATGTTGCAAAAATGGAACACCGAATTTACAAAATTCTTATGATGTATTTCATCGACAATTCATCGGTAGTTTGTATAAAAAAGTTTTCTTGACCTTTGCGTTGTGTCATGTTATGTGAGCTAGTTCTCAGGAAAAATAATAAACTTGAAATATTGCAAATATTTTGAAAAAGTGTTCACACAAAATAGCTATCTCGACCCCATATTGTGCACATGTGTGCATCTTGGGATGGCAAATAATGTTGATTTGGGGTGTTTTCCTTTTCTTGGCATAAAAAGTTCATTTTTAATTTTATTAGCGCTAGAAATACGGTTTTTTGTGAAGCACCTACTAAAAATGAGTTGCAAAAATGGACCACTTCAATTTTAGAAACTATCATACCATATTTTATGCACACTTACGTAGTTCTTTGCATGGAAAAAGTTGTATAGCCACCCCTCAAGAAATTGACAAATATCTGTCGATTCAGTTGGAAGCGGGTCAAATTTGAACTATAGGTGCTTTATAGTTTGCTCAAGTTTTTTTCAAAAAATTATTTTTAGGTACACAAGTATCTATTTCATCATAGATCCTTAAAGAGTTCTGTAGGATTCTATCCCGACCAAGGAGCGGTCACGTCCGCCATTGTGGCTGTATTTTCAAATCGGTATAAGAAATTCAAAAAAATCAAAAAAATACAAAACCTTCACGTTGTGTCATGTTATGTGACCTAATTTCCAGGAAAAATAATATACTTAAAATATTGCAAACATTTTGAAAAAGTGTTCACAAAAAAGAGCTATCTCGTATGAAGTTTCATGGCTTTCAAGCCAGATGAGCTAGTTATGGCCATAACCATGGCATAGTTTGTTCAGATGACCTCATATTGTGCACATGTGTGCATCTTGGGATGGCAAATAATGTTGATTTGGGGTGTTTTCCTTTTCTTGGCATAAAAAGTTCATTTTTTATTTTATTAGCGCAAGAAATACGATTTTTTGTGAAGCACCTACCAAAAATGGGTTGAAAAAATGGACCACTTCAATTTTAGAAAATATCATACCATATTTTATGCACAATTCAGTAGTTCTTTGCATGAAAAAAGTTTTATAGCCACCCGTCAAGAAATTGACAAATATCTGCTGATTTAGTTGGGAGCGGGTCAAATTTGAACTATAGGTGCTTCATAGTTTGCTCAAGTTTTTTTCAAAAAATTATTTTTAGGTACACAAGTATCTATTTCATCATAGATCCATAAAAAGTTCTGTAGGATTCTATCCCGACCAAGGAGCGGTCACATCCGCCATTTTGGCTGTATTTTCAAATCGGCATAAGAAATTCAAAAAAATCAAAAAAAAAATACAAAACCTTTGCGTTGTGTCATGTTATGTGACCTAATTTCCAGGAAAAATAATATACTTGAAATATTGCAAACATTTTGAAAAAGTGTTCACAAAAAAGAGTAATCTCGTATGAAGTTTCATGGCTTTCAAGCCAGATGAGCTAGTTATGGCCATAACCATAGCATAGTTTGTTCAAATGACCCCATATCGTGCACATGTGTGCATCTTGGGATGTCAAATAATGTTGATTTGGGGTGTTTTCCTTTTCTTGGCATAAAAAGTCCATTTTTTATTTTATTAGCGCCAAAATGGGTTTTTTGTGAAGGAAGTACAAAAAGTACATATTAAAATTGTACCTTCGCAATTTTACAAAATATCATACCCCATTTCATGTACAAAACACCATTTTTTTTGTGTCCAAATATTTCCATCCACCTCTCACGAAAAAGAAAACTTTTGTCGATTCAGCAGGAAATCGGGTAAATTTGAACTACAACTACATGATAGCTTGCTCATGAATTTTTGCAAAAATACTTTTAAGGTGTGAAAGTATATATTACATCATAGATTTAGTAAGAGTTTTGCAAGATTTAACACCTTGCTAAGAAGAATCATGCCCGCCATTTTGACCCCATTTTTAAATACACCATAATGGCATTCTAGTGATTAATTTTTATTTTCTAAATTTGTTTTGTGGAAAAAAGATTTAATGTTATTATATATATAATAAATAGAATTTACAAAGTTTGTTTGAATTTATTTGGCCTTGTCTTGAATCTTTTTCAAACATTTTATGTTAAAGTCTTAAAAGAAATGGAAAAGCCATAGAGGAAAAAAATATATCACTGAGAGCCTTTAGCCACAGCAGCCCAAGTGTTGTTTACACCGGCCCAGGCTCAAGACACGGAAAACTTATATTGAAAAGGATGTAACATGGACTTCTATCACAAGTTGTTCTTTACCTTAGTGGTTAAGAGAGCTACCTCCGTGTGGGGAGGTCACGAGTTCGATTCCCAGCCGCGAATCGGCTTGATTTATTTTGCCAGCTCCGACCGACCGACGCGTGGGACCCGCGTGTCAGGTCGGACCAATGCGTGGGACCCGCTGTCAGGTTGAACCGACGCGTGGGACCCGCTGTCAGGTCGGACCAACGCGTGGGACCCATGTGTCAGGTTGGACCGACACGTGGGACCCGCTGTCAGGTCAAAACGATGCGTGGGACCCGCTGTCAGGTCGGACCGATGCGTGGGACCCACTATCAGGTCGGACCGACGAAATTCAAGTGTATGACGGATGGGTCCTACACTCCACGTAAGAAAATGGGTCCTATACTCCACATAAGAAAAATTGACACTTGGATATTACACATAGGTGTAAATATACATACTTCACATAAGAAAAATTGACACGTGGATATTACACATAGGTGTAAATATACACATAGATGACACGTTGGCAAAACCGCTGAGGTGGCAGTCCAACCATTTCAAATATATTTTAAATTAGCGATTATGACGATCTATTTTCGTCGTAAGCGGCTTCGAATAAGGTCTAAAACTGTATGTGATAGGTTATGACGATTTTGTGCCCATTGGGTTATGACGTTTCTTGTTTAAATCGTCGTAATTTTCAGGACTGTTGGCCTCCCTAATTAGGCCATGACGATCTAGTACAAAATCGTCACTACTTTATGACACTTTTCTCTAGGGTCATGAAGAAAAGGTCACTAGTCAACACATTTCTTGTAGTGCAGTGCCAGTTCCCTATTTTCTGCTGTTTTTGTGTTTCAGAAAAGCTACACAGGAAATATTCTCGGAATTGGACGAAACAAAAGCCAAACCTTCTATTTTTCCCGAAGCATCACGAAGACCGAAGATGAGATGGAGGGGGGCTAGGAACCAGCCACACCCTAGGGTGGCACGGCCTACCCCTGGCCTGCGCCACTAGGGGGTGAGGCCAGCTGGCCCACATCCTGACGCTACCCATTCGCCTATATATTCCCCTCGATGGGAAAAACCTAAGGGACAGATCGCTTTTCCTCAAAACATACTACAAGCTGCCACTATCGCCGTCGCGAGATCGGGAGGATCCAGGAGCTCTTCCCGGCACCCTGCCGGAGAGGGCAATCCCTGCCAGAGGCCTTCTCCACCACCATGGTCGCCTTCGGAGTGATGTGTGAGTAGTCTACCTTGGACTACGGGTCCATAGTAGTAACTAGATGGTCGTCTTCTCCACCATGTGCTTCATGTTTAGATCTTGTGAGCTGCCCTACATGATCAAGATCATACTTATGTAATTCTACATGTTGTGTTTGTTGGGATCCGATGAGTATTGGTACTATGTTAAGTTGATGTGCTGAATTATATATCTTTTGTTATCTTTATGTTATTTATGATCTTGCATGCTCTCCGTTGCTAGTAGATATCTTGGCCGAGTAGATGCTAGTGACTCCAAGAGGGAGTATTTATGCTCGATAGTTGGGTTCATGCCTCTAGTAATCTGGGGGAGTGACAGAAACCTCTAAGGTTGTAGGTGTGCTGTTGCCACTAGGGAGAAAACATCATTCTTATGTCCAAGGATATTTGCTTTGTTTACTTTATGCACTTTGCTTAATGCAATTATCCGATGTTTGCAACTTAATACCCAGTGTTTGCTTGGATGACATTTGGAGGATGGATTATTAGTCATAGATGCAGTTGGATTACGGTCTATGTATTTTGTTGTAATACCCAGAGTGAATCTCATAGTGATCCTTGTGACATATGTACATTATCTTTACTCTATCAATTGCCCAACTGTAATTTGTTTACCCAGCATGTTGTTATTTATCTTATGGAGAGACACCACTGGTGAACTGTGGACCCCGGTCCAATTTCCTTTACATTGCTATTACTGTTTACTTTACTTGCTTATTTACATTCCCGCATACTATTATCTTTTACCACTCGTTGCACTCAATCCTTTGTTTATAGCAAACCGGTGAGATTGACAACCTCATCGTAAGTTGGGAGCAAGTTTCTTGGTTGTGTTGTGTGCAAGTTCCATGTTGCTGCTGGTGCAAGGCAAAGCCCTGGACGAGGTGCCTTATAAATTATCCGGAGCTGTCACGAAGCTAGCAGGCATCACCTTCTGAAGTTTGGCTTTCTCCTACTGGTTCGATAAACCTTGGTTTCACAACTGAGGGAAGACTTGCTGCTGTGCTCATCATACCTTCCTCTTGGGGTTCCCAACGGGTGTAATCTATACGCCATCAAGCAATTTTTCTGGCGCCGTTGCCGGGGAGAAAGAAGATTTCTGCAAGGGAAGTCTCTCACGCTCAATCTTTTACTTTGTTATTGTTTTGCTTTACTTTATTTTTGCTTGCATCGTTTTATCAAAAATACAAAAAAAATTAGTTCCTTCTATAGTTGTTATTTTTGTTGGTCTGTTATTGTCTTGCTTTATCATGCTTTCTATGAATGGTTGGTTTCTTTGAAACTAAGTCTTTTTGGCAAGGTGGGTTCACGGAAGAACAGCAAAAATATTATGAGGAACACCGCTTGTCACAAAAAGGGAAACACTTATGGGAACAAATTAATAGATTGTATATCCTTGCTAGAAACGTGTGCTCTACTTATAATGTTACTTATTGCTTTGATATATCTTGTTCCTGTAGGAGGTATAAACACCTCCCTTTTCAATGTGAGTATAATGATGATGTTACCATATCTTCTTATATTAATGGAAATTATGACTTTTATGATGTGGAACAAATTGAAGAATTTATTGCTTGGAAGGGTGCATTCGAACTTGCTTATTTGCTTGAAAATACTGATGATGCACCTTATAAATATGAGGTTTATGATATACTTAAATTTTGCTTTGATAATTACAAGGAAGAAAATGGCTATATTCTTAAATATCTTAATAGATGCTCTCCAATTGAAGAGACTAATGCCTGGAAGGAGCCTATGGAAGATGAAATTGCTGAAACTGGAAGCTCATTGGATGAAAAAGAGGAGAAGAGTGATGATCAAGAGGAGGAAGAATGGAGCTACCCATGTCTACCTCCCAATAAGAGTAACTCTTTAACTAATACCTTATTTGATCGCCCTCCATGCTTAAAGGAGGGTGAGTGTGATATTTATATTGTTGAGTTTGTTCATGATGCTACTGAAAATTATTATGAGAGAGGAAAATATGGTTGTTGGAATTTTCATGTTACTAAAACACCTCTCTTTATATTGAAAGTTCTGAAGTTGCTCTTATTTTATCTACCCATACTTGTTACTATGTTCTTCTTTGATTTATTTTCTTACAAGATTTATATGCATAGGAAGTGGGTTAGACATAAATGTGTTTCATATTTGCTCCTTGATGCTCTCTTTTGCTTCAATTCATATTTCTTATGTGAGCATCTTCTCAAATTACTGAGCCTAGCTCAAAGGCATTAAAGAAAAGCACTCTTGGGAGATAACCCAATGTTTTCTTTTCAGTACCTTTTCTTTTATTTGAGTCTTGGAAGTTATTACTACTGTAATGACCTCTCCTTATCCTTTTTATTTCGTTGTTGTGCCAAGAAGAACCTCTAATTTCAGGGAGGTAAGATTTGGGGAAGTTGCTGTCCTGAAACAGATTTCGGTGCTGCACCGTAAAAATTCATGAAAATTCTCAGAATATATTTTTGATCTGCGATTTCTTGTGCATATGCCCCAGGTTATATCCAAACTTTCATTAGTTTTGCACTTTTCGATTTGAGCAACAGAAGGTCCTCAAAAAAATCGACCTTTGTCAGCTGTTCTGTTTTGACAGATTTCTGCCACTATTTGTGTTTGCCTCTCGATCGCTTTCTTTTTTAGTACTTTTGATCACGTAACTTTTGAGGAAGTTGCTACAGTAGTATATGCTTTATATGTGGTGTTTTTGAGTTGAAATCTGAACCAAAAGGGTTGATTTACTATTATGCTTATGCTAACGTTGCTAATAGAATTGTGTGAAGTTTTGTATGAAGGAAGTTTTCAAGTGTAGGGAATGGAGAGTGATGAGATGAGATGAAGAATGGACAAAAGCTCAAGCTTGGGGATGCCCATGTCACCCCAAGAAATATCCAAGAGGTACAAGCGTCAAAGTTTGGGGATGCCCCCGAGGCACCCCTTCTTCATCGGCAAAAATCAGGTCCCCTATCAATACACTATATTTTTATTGCTTCATGCACTATGCATTTTTCTTGGAGCGTCTTTACTTTTGTTTTCATTTTTATTTTGTTTTGTTTGCTGCAATAAATGGTTGGACCCCAACAAATTTCTTGTGGAGGAGACGCACTCCGTTTTTCATTTGCCAAGAACACTCTATTTTTCACTCTTATCGTTCAACGAGTGTTCTCTTTTTCTAGATTGTGTTTAGCTTTCATTTTTCGCCTTGATTTTTGTTCAGATCTTGTTATATCTTTGCATCAAGGTATATTTATACCACTGGTCTATGTTGGTTTTCATCAAAAGAGTTGTCTCAAAAAGGTTTGAATGTTGTTGGAAAAGAGAAAAAGTTTCATGCAAAAAAAAGGTGGTACAAAAAGGAGCTTGTTTAAACTGCGGCTTAGACTTTTGCATGCCATGCTTGATGTCATTTTGATAGTATGCTTAGTGATTTTTCCTGTAGCATGACTTGTCTCAAATGACTGAGATTGCTTAATGAGTCTTTGAAAAATCATGCGTTGTTTTTATTATATGGAAGCATTTATTTGGTTTTCTCCTTGATGCTTTATTTGGGTTGACTTGGCGCATGCTTACAACATGTTTGACTCTATCAAGTCGCCATAAGCCTCTATGATCATTTGGTTTTTTACTTGTGATGCCATTTTATGCTTCTTTTAATGATGTTCTGTCGCTTTGCATGATTATGGCCGTTATTGCTCTCTTAGTTGGTCGCTCGCAGTCTTTTGCTAGCCTTCATTTTGTACTGAGTATGAGCTCTACTCGTGCATCCAACGCCCAAAAACCAAGTTATTCCAATGTGTCCACCATACATACCTATTAGCAATTTGCTATTCGAAGTACATTTGACTGGCTTTTTATCTATCCTTCAAATTAAACTCTTTTTGGTGTTATGTGAAAATTAGTCAGTAAAACTCTCACGAACCTAACGACACACTTTACTTTTCTCGCTTTTGAAACTTTGACATTGTGGCTCTCTTATGTTGATGTTATGCTTGCAAGTTGTAAGTTGGAAATTAGCCAAACTATGCCGTCATGGGGCAAGCTTTCAACATTGCACTTTCTCTCATTTGAGTTGATATCGTGATCTTTTGTTTATGGATACTCATGATGTGAAATAAGTTGGGATCTTGCGAGATCATGGAGTTTGTATATGTGTTAGAGAAACGCCTGGGCCGCTAATCTAAGCCATGCATCATTCATGGTGGAAATTTACAGCATGCCCATAGTGGACATTCGACGACGCATCTCACAATAAAAAGCTATACCAATGGTAAATAAAAAGAGATGCCGAGGTGTTCATTGTCTGTTTGTCTTATCATTTTGATGTGGGCTTGTTCTATGTCATCGGGCAGGAGGTACCCCGTTGGCGGTTCTCGATGATACGTGTATACTTACAATGACAAGAGCTTGCTTGGGACCTAAGTCGAGTAGCATGAGGTTTGGGTATTCGTACTTCACGGGATATGAGGTTTTCCACTTATGATTTGTTAAGCATATGCTTCGTAATTGTACTCGCATTAACTCTAACCATTCAAGATGCCTATGATGGGGGCAATGAGAGCTCAAAGCTAGTAAGTACCATAATTTTTGAAGGTTTATAAAACTTGCAATCCCTGCTTCCCTCTGTGAAGGGCCTTTCTTTTACTTTTATGTTGAGTCTCCAACTTCTACCTTTATGCACCGTCTAAGAGAGCATAGTTGCCATTCTGAGTATAATGTGCATAGTCCCAAAGTTTATCATTGATTGATTCATGATTATGGTTTTGCTTGTTCTTAAATTATTTGTATCTAGTCGCCCTCTTAAACTTGAAGGTGTCCTATGCATTTATGTTTTGCTATTCCATGAAGGACAAGCTGAAAACCACTTGATATGTTTTTCCATATGATTTGAACACACGTTTGACTTTCATTGTTTCATTATTCATGATCTTTCGTTTGTGTTTCTTTTTATGTTATAACATGGTTGCTAAGTTTTATTGTCAAGATTATGTCTCTTATGCCCATGTTTTAAGTACTTTGATCCCAACACTCAATGCTTTACATCGTTGATCAAGATTGTGATGGTGCATGTCACCTCAAAATTATTCTTTTGTTATCACTTACCTACTCGAGGACGAGCAGGAGTTAAGCTTGGGGATGCTTGATACGTCTCAAACGTATCTATAATTTTTGATGCTCCATGCTTGTTTACACACCATTTGGTTTGTGTTTTGTTACACTTCGTGGCGTTTTTATGCATTTTCCGGAACTAACATAGTAACGAGATGCCATAGTGCCAGTTCCCTATTTTCTGCAGTTTTTGTGTTTTAGAAAAGCTACACAGAAAATATTCTCGGAATTGGACGAAACAAAAGCCAAATCTTCTATTTTTCCCGAAGAATCACGAAGACCGAAGATGAGACAGAGGGGGGCCAGGAACCAGCCACACCCTAGGGTGGCGCGGCCTACCCCTGGCCTGCGCCACCAGGGGGTGAGGCCAGCTGGCCCACCTCCTGACGCTGCCCTTTCGCCTATATATTTCCCTTGATGGGAAAAACCTAAGGGACGGATCGCTTTTCCTTGAAACATACTGCAAGCCACCACCATCGCCGTCGCGAGATCGGGAGGATCCAGGAGCTCTTCCCGGCACCCTGCCGGAGAGGAGAATCCCTGCCGGAGGCGTTCTCCACCATCATGGTTGCCTCCGGAGTGATGTGTGAGTAGTCTACCTTGGACTACGGGTCCATAGCAGTAGCTAGATGGTCATCTTCTCCACCATGTGCTTCATGTTTAGATCTTGTGAGCTGCCCTACATGATCAAGATCATACTTATGTAATTCTACATGTTGTGTTTGTTGGGATCCGATGAGTATTGGTACTAAGTTAAGTTGATGTGCTGAATTATATATCTTTTGTTATCTCTATGTTATTTATGATCTTGCATGCTCCCCGTTGCTAGTAGATATCTTGGCCGTGTAGATGCTAGTGACTCCAAGAGGGAGTATTTATGCTCGATAGTTGGGTTTATGCCTCTAGTAATCTAGGGGAGTGACAGAAACCTCTAAGGTTGTAGATGTGCTGTTGCCACTAGGGATAAAATAACATTCTTGTGTCCAAGGACATTTGCTTTGTTTACTTTACGCACTTTGCTTAATGTAATTATCCGTTGTTCGCAACATAATACCCAATGTTTGCTCAGACGACATTCGGATGGTGGATTATTAGTCATAGATGCAGTTGGATTACGGTCTATGTATTTTGTCGTCATGCCCAGAGTGAATCTCATAGTGATCCTTGTGACATATGTACGTTATCTTTACTCTATCAATTGCCCAACTGTAATTTGTTTACCCAGCATGTTGTTATTTATCTTATGGGGAGACACCACTAGTGAACTGTGGACCCCGGTCCAATTTCCTTTACATTGCTATTACCATTTACTTTACTTGCTTATTTACATTCCCGCATATTATTACCTTTTACCACTCGATACGCTCAATCCTTTGTTTACAGCAAACCGGTGAGATTGACAACCTCATCGTAAGTTGGTAGCAAAGTTCTTGGTTGTGTTGTGTGCAGGTTCCACGTTGCTGCTGGTGCAAGGCAAAGCCCTGGACGAGACGCCTTATAAATTGTCCAGAGCTATCGTGAAGCTAGCAGGCATCACCTTCTGAAGTTTGGCTTTCTCCTACTGGTTCGATAAACCTTGGTTTCACAACTGAGGGAAGACTTGCTGCTGTGCTCATCATACCTTCCTCTTGGGGTTCCCAACGGGTGTAATCTATACGCCATCAATGGTCTGGCTTATATTTCATTTTGCACTTCCAAACATTGCCAGCATGGTCTGGCTTATATTTCATTTCGCACTTCCAAATATTATATTGATAACATTGATGCATACTTCCCACAACTACAACCATTGCATTACAAACTGTCATTTTAAACTACAAACATTGCATTACATACTGCCATTTTAAGTTCCATTTTCAGAGCAACATAACATCACTACATTAATAGGACAGCCTTCTTCAGAATAGCTATCTCTGCATTCTTCACTTTGATCTCATCATTCTTCAGTTTGAGCTCATCTTGCAATGCCTGGAGCACACTGTCTCTTCTTCCTCCTTCTTCAGGCATATGAGCCACTGGTTCTTCAGTACGCAATCTCCACACTTCATACCGCAAATCGCCAAGCAAATCACTCCAGAACTTTGGCAATGGAGCATTGATACGTCCATTTTGCATCACTATTTTGTATCATAATTTACTGTTATTCATTGATATATTTCATATTTAGAGTTGATACTTATGTTATTTCCTTTGTTTTCACATGTTTGATGATCATTGGAGGATTTGCTGCCGGAGTCAGGATTCTGCTGGAAAAAGGACCATCAAGGGACCATATTTTGAAGATCAGGAAAATTCCAGAAAAATACCAGGAAATTATATTTTCCCAGAAGACTCAGGAAGCCAGAAGGAGGAGTCGAGAGGAGCCAGGAGGGGCCCTCACGCCAGGGTGGCGCGGCCTGCCCCCTGGCCGCGCCAGCCCTGTGTGAGGCCACCTTGGCCCACTTCTGGTCTCGCCCCTTCGCATACTTCATCGTCCCCGAAAACCTAAGTCAAGGGGGAGGCTCAGAGTTAGACACCGCCGCCTCTGCGGGGCGGAAAACACCAGAGAGAGAAAAGCTCTCCGGCAGGCAGAAATCTGCCGGGGAAATTCCTTCCCGGAGAGGGGAGATCGTCGCCATCGTCATCACCATCGCACCGGACTTTATCGGAATCATCATCATCTCCATCACCAGCACCTTCATCTCCATCATCACCACGCCATCCCGCTGTAACATCTTGAGTTGGATCTTGTTATATTCATAGGGGAAACTTTCCCGGTGTTGATTACTCTTGTAGTTGATGCTATTAAGTGGAACCGTTGAATTAAGGTTTATGTTCAGATTGTTATTTACCATTATTTCACCTCTGATCATGATCCATATGATGTCTTGTGAGTAGTTCGTTTAGTTCTTGAGGACATGGGAGAAGTCAAGATGTTAGTAGTGAATTATTGTTGAGAAATATTTAATGGTTTGATATTGTTGTGGTGCTATTTCACTAGTGGTGTCATGTGAACATCGACTACATGATACTTCACCATTTATGGGCCTAGTGAGATGCATTGTGTATTTGGCTACCAATTGTGGGGTTGCTGGAGTGACAGAAACCTAAACCTCCGTTGGGAAACCATTGCACCAGGGAGCGTAGGATCTTAGAGTTTAAGGCTATGGTTAGATTTATCTTAATTACTTTCTTGTATTTGCGGATGCTTGCAAGGGGTATAATCACAAGTGTGTATTTATCCTAGTAAGGGTAGTGCGCTAGCACAGGTTCACCCCCATAACACCTATCAAACCAATAAAGACTATTGCCTTTATGAAGCGAAAGCTCTTGACAGAAACTCCCGTGTGTCCTCGAGAACGTTTGGTTATTATAAGTACACAACCGGCTTGTCCTTTGCTGAAGAAAGGATTGGGCCAGTTGCTGCAATTGTTACTACTGTCTTTTATTTACTCGCACTTTATTTACTCGTATTACCAAATACCCCTGAAAACCTGTTTGCTAGTATTTACAGTGATTCCTTGATCAAAACCGCTCATCAACACCTTCTGCTCCTCGTTGGGTTCGACACTCTTATTTATCGAAAGTACTATGATACACCCCCTATACTTGTGGGTCATCAAGACTATTTTCTGGCGCCGTTGCCGGGGAGTGTAGCGCTATTGAAGAGTGGAATTGGTAAAGGTAACCGTCGCTGTGAGTATTGTTTTTATTTTGTCTTTTATTTTTATTTTACTCTGCTATGGAGAGCTCTCCATTTGGTTTCCTATTTGGAAACACATCTACTACTACTGCTGCACATGTGGATGAACCACCACCGCCACCACCTGCTAAAATTGATCCTTTTAAAATACCTATGAAAATTGTTGGGCGTATTATGGATAACTGCTATTCAGGGGATGGAACTGTCCATCCTGGTGATCACTTATTATTTGTACATGAATTATGTGAGTTGTTCAGATGTGCAGGTATTTCACCAAGCCAGGTCAAGAAGAAATTATTCTCTTTATCATTGAAAGGCAGAGCTGAAGAGTGGTATCGACTACTCCAAGATGGTCCATCTATGGCATGGGAGGACATTGTGCCTCTCTTTTATTCCAAGTTTTATCCTCCAAGTGAAATTCATAAAGTCTGTAACTGGATATATAATTTTTGGCCTCATGATGGAGAGAGTATTTCCCAAGCGTGGGGGAGATTGAAGTTACTAATGCTCAAATGCCCCATTCATGAGCTCCCCAATAATATTGTTATTGATAATTTTTATGCGCGGCTTACTCTTCCTGATGAGGATTATTTGGATGCTTCTTGCTTTGGATCATTTACTCATATGAAAGAAGATGCTAAGTGGAAACTTCTTGACCGTATACAAGAGAATGCTGAAGGATGGGAAAATGACAAAGGTAGGAAGTCAGGTATAAACTATGATTATGAATGCATTAAATCTTTTATGGGAACCGATGAATTTCATAGTGTTAGCACTGCTTATGGTCTTGATTCACAAATACTTGTTAATTGTCTTAAGGCTTTTGCCTCTTATCTTGATGTTCCAAAGAAAGATTGGAACAAATATCATGCGCCTTATAAAGACTCTATTAGTTATATACCTGCTGCAGCTACTGAAGTTTGTACTATTGATAGCATTGTGCCTGAACCTTATTTTGAGAAGACACCTTTCCCTGCTAAGGTAAAAAAGTATTCTACTTTGGTAAGTGTGTCTAATAAAAGTACTAAGAAAGCTGCAGAACCTGATGAGCAAATTACTATTAAGTCTCCTGTAGCTATATTGAAGGATCTTGTTACTAAAGATGTAGGGGATGAATATATTCTTTTTTGTGAAGATGCTTCTAACATTCTCTCACATCCTAAAAAGCATAGGAAAACAAGTGTTCCTGTTATTTCTGTCAGGATCGGAGATCATTGCTATTATGGTTTATGTGATATTGGTGCTAGTGCAAGTGCTATTCCTTTAGAGCTTTACAAAGAAATTATGCATGAGATTGGCGCTTGTGAACTTGAAGATATTGATGTGGTTGTTCAGCTTGCTAATAGAGAGACTGTTTGGCCCCTTGGTACTGTTCGAGATGTGGAAGTTCTTTGCGGTAAGACTAAATACCCTACTGATTTTCTAGTACTTGGTAAGGAGGCTAGTAAAACTTGTCCTATTATTTTTGGTAGACCATTTTTGAACACCTGTGGCGCCGTGATAGATTGTAAGAAGGAGAATTTTTTTACTAAGTTTAATGGAGAGTCTTATGAGTTTAATTTTTCCAAGTTTGCTAAGACTTCTTATGAAAATGACACGCCTAATGAAAATTTTCGAGTTGAACAGCTTGCTTCTATTGCGCTTGCTCCTAATAATGCCTTGCAGCAATTCATGGAAGATCACGAAAGTGATGTTTTTAGAAAGGAAAGAGAAGAGATTGACGATATTCTTCTTCGTCAACCACCATTAATCAAGCATAATCTTCCTGTGGAAGATCTTGGTACCACTTTGCCGCCTAAGGAAGATCCTGTTTTCGAATTAAAGCCTTTGCCTGATAATCTTAAATACGCTTATATAGATGATAAGAAAATATATCCTGTTATTATTAGCTCTAAACTTTCAGGAAAGGAAGAAGAAAGATTATTGGAGATATTGAGGAAACACCGAGGAGCTATGGGATATACTCTTGATGATTTGAAAGGGATTTCCCCCACTTTATGTCAGCATGCCATTAATATGGAGAAAGACGCGAAGCCAGTCGTGGAGCATCAACGCCGCCTAATTCCCAAGATGAAGGATGTGGTAAGAAATGAGGTATTAAAACTCCTTGATGCTGGTATTATTTATCCTATTGCTGATAGTAGATGGGTTAGTCCTGTTCATTGTGTTCCTAAGAAAGGATGTATGACTGTTGTGCCTAATGAGAATAACGAGCTTATTCCTCAAAGGGTAGTAGTTGGTTATAGGATGTGCATTGATTATAGGAAGGTAAACAAAGTTACTAAGAAAGATCATTACCCTTTACCGTTTATAGATCAAATGTTAGAAAGGTTGTCTAAGAAGACTCATTTTTGTTTCCTTGATGGTTATTCTGGTTTTTCTCAAATTGCTGTTAAGAAGGAAGATCAAGAGAAAACCACTTTTACTTGTCCTTATGGAACTTATGCTTATAGACGTATGCCATTTGGTTTATGCAATGCTCCTGCTACTTTTCAAAGATGCATGTCTGCTATTTTTCATGGATTTTGTGAAGAAATTGTGGAGGTCTTCATGGACGATTTCTCCGTCTATGGAACTTCTTTTGATAATTGTTTGCACAACCTTGATAAAGTTTTGCAGAGGTGCGAAGAAACAAACCTTGTTCTTAATTGGGAGAAATGCCACTTTATGGTAAATGAAGGAATTGTCCTTGGACATAAAATTTCTGAAAGAGGTATTGAAGTTGACAGAGCGAAAGTGGAGGCAATTGAGAAAATGCCCTGTCCCAGAGATGTTAAAGGTATTCGTAGTATTCTTGGTCATGCTGGTTTCTATAGGAGGTTTATTAAAGATTTCTCTAAGATTTCAAAGCCTCTTACTAATCTTCTTCAAAAAGATGTACCATTTGTCTTTGATGATGATTGTAAGGAAGCTTTTGAAACTCTTAAGAAGGCTTTAACTACTGCTCCTATTGTTCAACCACCTGATTGGAATTTACCTTTTGAAATTATGTGTGATGCTAGTGATTTTGCTGTTGGTGCTGTTCTTGGACAGCGCGTAGATAATAAGTTGAATGTTATTCATTATGCTAGTAAGACTCTTGATGCTGCTCAGAAGAATTATGCTACTACTGAGAAAGAGTTTCTTGCTGTTGTTTTTGCATGTGATAAGTTTAGATCTTACATTGTTGATTCTAAAGTTACTATTCATACTGATCACGCTGCTATTAGATATCTTATGACTAAGAAGGATGCTAAGCCTAGGCTTATTAGATGGGTGTTGCTTTTACAAGAGTTTGATTTGCATATCGTAGATAGGAAAGGTGCTGAAAATCCTGTGGCTGACAACTTGTCTAGATTGGAAAACATTTCTTTTGATCCTATTCCTGTTAACGATAGTTTTCCGAATGAACAGTTGGCTGCAATAAATGTAACTTCGCGAGACCTTCCTTGGTATGCTGATTATGCTAACTTTATTGCTTCCAAGTATTTGCCTCCAACCTTTATAGCTCAGCAAAGAAGAAAATTCTTCTATGATTTGAGGCATTACTTTTGGGATGACCCACACTTATATAAAGAAGGAGTTGATGGTATTATGCGAAGATGTATACCAGAATATGAGCAACAAGAGATATTAAGGAAATGCCATAGCAGCGCCTATGGAGGGCATCATGCTGGAGATAGAACCGCACAAAAGGTTCTACAATCAGGTTTTTATTGGCCAACCCTCTTTAAAGATGCCAGAAGGTATGTTTTATCTTGTGATGAATGTCAAAGAGTTGGTAATATTTCTAGACGCAATGAAATGCCTATGAGTTACACTCTTGTTATTGAACCATTTGATTGTTGGGGATTTGACTTTATGGGTCCTTTTCCTCCTTCAAAAGGCTATACCCATATACTTGTTGCTGTTGATTATGTTACTAAATGGGTAGAAGCCATACCTACAAAGAGTGCCGATGGTGAGACCTCGTTAAAAATGCTTAAGGATGTTATTTTTCCTAGGTTTGGTGTGCCTAGATATCTTATGACTGACGGAGGTTCTCATTTTATTCACGGTAGTTTTAGAAAAACTCTGGCTAAATATGATGTCAATCATAAAATTGCTTCTGCTTATCATCCCCAAACTAGTGGGCAGGTAGAGCTTTCAAATAGGGAGATCAAGTCTATCTTGCAGAAGACTGTCAACAGATCTAGGAAAAATTGGGCTAGTAAGTTAAACGATGCTTTATGGGCTTATAGAACTGCTTATAAGAACCCCATGGGTATGTCTCCTTATAAGATGGTTTACGAAAAAGCGTGTCACTTGCCCTTAGAATTAGAACACAAAGCTTTTTGGGCAGTGAGAGAGCTTAATAGAGATTTTAAACTAGCCGGTAAGAAAAGGTTATTAGATTTGAGTTGTCTAGATGAGTGGAGAAACGAAGCGTTTGAGAATGCCAGACTTTTCAAAGAGAAAGTCAAGCAATGGCATGATAAGAGAATTCTTAAGAGAGAGTTTCATGTTGGTGAGAAAGTTCTATTGTATAGGTCTCGTCTCAGATTTTTTGCAGGAAAATTACTTTCGAAATGGGAAGGACCATATGTTATTGTGGAAGTGTACCGCTCAGGTGCTATTAAGATTGCTTCATTGAAAGATGACTCTACACAAGTGGTGAATGGGCAAAGACTCAAACATTATATTTCTGGAGATTCTTATAATGAAGATGTTGATGTTATTGAAACAGTTTCTCTGGAAGAATTCATCCAAGACAAATTGCAGGTACCTGCAGAGTTCGTTTTCGAATAGGTAACAGTTCTAGTCAGAGATGTTTCGCGAAAAGCTCCTTCTTTAATATTTTTGCTGTTTTTACTAAATATGAAAAATCACGAGACGAAAACGGGTTGGAAAAGGAGTCCGTGGGCTTCTCACACATAGGTGGCGCGAGCCCACCCCTGGCCGCGCCACCCAGGTGTGAGAACACCCCGGAACTCTTTTCCATCCCGGTTTCCTCCTGTGATTTCGTTTCGATGTATAATTTTTGCCTATTTAACCCCCCGGAGTCCCCGAGGTCTGTATATCGTTTTCTCGTCGTGTTTTGTTTCGAGCTGTTTCTGTCAGGAGTTGATCTTAAGCTTTGGGGAGCCATGGCCTCTTCAAGCGGTGACAAGGATAAGACACCTCCGGAAGATGACACCAAAGACTCCCGGCTGAAAGAAGAGGTTGAAAGTGAAGACGAGGAGGAAGATCAAGGTTCAAGGCCAAACACCATGGTTGCCAGCATAGGGGTGGTGACAGATCATGACAAGTTCAAGAAGAGTGCTCGCATAAGGACCGGAGGGGGTGTGCCGCGTCACACCTTAGCTCCACGGACATCTCCGTCAGGCCAAAATCCTTTCCATACTCTAATTCATGACAATCAGTTTCAAAAGGTGCCCACATCACGATTACCCTCTGGCTGGGATATAGATCGTTCTAACAATGCTGGGATAGAAAGCTCCAAGAGTGAAAAAGGATGGGGAAATAATTCCAAGAGCTGGGATTCTCTTGCTGACAGGTTCATGAACCGTGTTGAGCACAATTCTGAGATGATTCGTAACCTCGAGCACAAGATTGATGATCTGAAAGATTTGATTGAGAAGCTTATTAAAGATTATCCACCGCCACCGCCACAGGAATAATTCATCATCGGTATAGGCATCCCCTTGGCTTGTTCCAAGCTTGGGGGAGTGCCGCGGTATCACATCATTACCTTTTGCTCATTTACTTTTCAAGTAGAGTCATATCATGAATAGAGAAGTTATCTTATAGAATAGTTTGCAGTTTGGAAGTATCCTCCTTAGTTGGTTATCTATGTATCCCTTGGTGTGAGTTGTGGTAATAAAATATTAATGAGAAGTTTTATCGTTTACTTTCTGCACACTTTATGTTAGTTTGCAATCTATCTTGTATGACTAGTCTTGTTGATTGGTATTGGTATCACTTTGGGAGCATGAGTAAATTTAGTTGGTTTTGGCAAACCTAGCTTGGTCAGTAGCAACTTTACCTTGAGGTTTGAGTAGAAAAGAATAAAGAAGTGTTTGTAGTTACATCACTTTAGTTTTCCTTATGTTTGGCTTATAAGCATTGTTATTCTCAAAGTTAAAATCATTGTACCTTCAAGGGAGTTTGCATGATTGTTCTTATTATATGTATGTTTGTTTGTTTCATGCAACTCTTATGCTTGCTACCCAGCCTTGCTAGCCAAAAACCTGTACTGAGAGGAAATACTTCTCGTGCATCCAAATCCCAAAGCCAAGTCACTTCCAAAGAGTCCACTATAAATTCCTATGCATGGTATTTCAAGCCATTCCAAGTAAATTTTCATGTGCTACCTTTCAAAAACCTTCAAACACTTATCATTTTGTGCCACTATTTTTAGCTCATGAGGACGTAGTGGATGGGTTTGTTATCTTCCATACTAAATTAAGTACCCCTCGACTAGGGAGCTTCATCTGCTCGTCATTAATTTTGCAAGGGAGCTGGTCAGACCATTATAATCTCAAAAAGAAAAGAAAGAAAAGAGCACTCCTCCATGGTATGTGAAAGTTGGTTGGCACCCGATGGAATCGGTTAGCCATGGTTTGAGAAAGGAAAAAGGTGGGGAGGAGTGCAAAGCTATAAAAGAGCACCAATGTGCCAATTAATCAAACATCTCGGAACCGCTCTCACTTGTTTAGTATGGAAGATATCAAGAACTCCGTTGCTAGTCGTTGACAAAAGCAACCACCTCTCAAAATAACTTTTTACCTCTGTTTTACAAATGAAAAGCTCTAGCACATGTTTAATCCTTGCTTCCCTCGGCGAAGGGCCTATCTTTTACTTTTATGTTGAGTCAACCTATCTCCCTCTGTCTCACACAAGCATTTGAGTTGTTATGTTTCATTCATCCATATGTTGATCCGTTTAATTATGTTTACTATCTTCCTTGTTTTGTACAATGCTTTTGTCTGAAGGAATATATCTTTGAAAGCTTTCTTTGAATGCAAAAGTTTGTTTCGTTGAGCATATGGTCTTCGCTATATTAGCTCCATTTTAAAAGGCTCCGTTCAAAAGAAAGAATAGCTTGTTCATCATTCTTTGACCAAGAACTAAGGTTTGCCATCGCCAATTATAGTTTACCTTGTGCATCTTTACATGTGATTCCCTTTTACCTATTGCAAGTCTATATCTTATAAAGGGAAGTTGCTGTCTATTATAACTTGTGCCTTCGTGAATGTGATGCTTCTTGTCCGTATTTTGATTATCGACACTTCACTCCATAAACCTGTGGTCGTGTTTACCGAGTTTAGCTTTCGCTTGGGGACAAGCGAGGTCTAAGCTTGGGGGGGTTGATACGTCCATTTTGCATCACTATTTCGTATCATAATTTACTGTTATTCATTGATATATTTCATATTTAGAGTTGATACTTATGTTATTTCCTTTGTTTTCACATGTTTGATGATCATTGGAGGATTTGCTGCCGGAGTCAGGATTCTACTGGAAAAAGGACCATCAAGGGACCATATTTTGAAGATCAGGAAAATTCCAGAAAAATACCAGGAAATTATATTTTCCCAGAAGACTCAGGAAGCCAGAAGGAGGAGTCGAGAGGAGCCAGGAGGGGCCCTCACGCCAGGGTGGCGCGGCCTGCCCCCTGGCCACGCCAGCCCTGTGTGAGGCCACCCTGGCCCACTTCTGGTCTCGCCCCTTCACATACTTCATCGTCCCCGAAAACCTAAGTCAAGGGGGAGGCTCAGAGTTAGACACCGCCGCCTCTGCAAGGCGGAAAACACCAGAGAGAGAAAAGCTCTCCGGCAGGCAGAAATCTGCCGGGGAAATTCCTTCCCGGAGAGGGGAGATCGTCGCCATCGTCATCACCATCGCACCGGACTTTATCGGGATCATCATCATCATCATCTCCATCACCAACACCTTCATCTCCATCATCACCACGCCATCCCGCTGTAACATCTTGAGTTGGATCTTGTTATATTCATAGGGGAAACTTTCCTGGTATTGATTACTCTTGTAGTTGATGCTATTAAGTGGAACCGTTGAATTAAGGTTTATGTTCAGATTGTTATTTACCATTATTTCACCTCGGATCATGATCCATATGATGTCTTGTGAGTAGTTCGTTTAGTTCTTGAGGACATGGGAGAAGTCAAGATGTTAGTAGTGAATTATTGTTGAGAAATATTTAATGGTTTGATATTGTTGTGGTGCTATTTCACTAGTGGTGTCATGTGAACGTCGACTACATGATACTTCACCATTTATGGGCCTAGTGAGATGCATTGTGTATTTGGCTACCAATTGTGGGGTTGCTGGAGTGACAGAAACCTAAACCTCCGTTGGGAAACCATTGCACCAGGGAGCGTATGATCTTAGAGTTTAAGGCTGTGGT
Organism: Dactylis glomerata; assembly: GCA_007115705.1. Lineage (NCBI taxonomy): Eukaryota > Viridiplantae > Streptophyta > Magnoliopsida > Poales > Poaceae > Dactylis > Dactylis glomerata. The sequence continues at coordinate 2,590,614 of QXEO01000542.1, read as the reverse complement.
TAGATTTATCTTAATTACTTTCTTGTATTTGCGGATGCTTGCAAGGGGTATAATCACAAGTGTGTATTTATCCTAGTAAGGGTAGTGCGCTAGCACAGGTTCACCCCCATAACACCTATCAAACCAATAAAGACTATTGGCTTTATGAAGCGAAAGCTCTTGACAAAAACTCCCGTGTGTCCTCGAGAACGTTTGGTTATTATAAGTACACAACCGGCTTGTCCTTTGCTGAAGAAAGGATTGGGCCACTTGCTGCAATTGTTACTACTGTCTTTTATTTACTCACACTTTATTTACTCGTATTACCAAATACCCCTGAAAACCTGTTTGCTAGTATTTACAGTGATTCCTTGATCAAAACCGCTCATCAACACCTTCTGCTCCTCGTTGGGTTCGACACTCTTATTTATCGAAAGTACTACGATACACCCCCTATACTTGTGGGTCATCAAGCATCATGCCATTCAACATAGCCACACCCACGTCCATTCTGTTGAAAATGGCCCAACAAAATCGAATCAGACAGGAATTGCAATCGGAGAGGACAAGGACAAAAGGATGAAAAAAATCTGAAAGAAATCGAGCTAACCATGGCATCCACGCAGGTGTAGTACCTCCTCCCTGGATTCTGAGCACTCCAGGAGATCCACCGAGGCGCCTTCCGCGGTGGATTGCACTTGCACAGCATCGTCGGCTCATACGCTATCGGGTTCTCCCGATACGGCACTGGCGAACTTCCTTCTGCCCCTCTCCGTCTTCCAGCCGCTCCAAGGAAGCCCGGCGCGGAAGATCCAGAAGACCAGCTCATCCCGCCGCCCCGCCACTCTGCTCATCGATGAGGGTGAAGAACCCTAAATCCCCAACCATTCCCCAATTCTCTCTCTCCTTCCGCGCGCTGCGAAACGGTTAAGACATCATTTAACAGGCCCACCACTGACCTTAATCCCTACCATGTCAGCATTTTAGAGTCTAATCCATCTTAGGGTTTGTTTTAGATCGGGATTAGTAAGTTTAGGGTACGAATGATAGGGAATCAGAGTTCAGGGTTCAAATCACCGAACATCTATGAGTTCAGGGTTTAAAATGGACTTATGCAATTGCTACGGATGACATATATGTAGCTCATATACACATATGTTGTTCCTTTTGTTTTGTTATCACAAATATATCAAACGCAAGTTTCAATTGTTACATGTCATGCAATCCATGTATCTTGTATCCTATGTGAAATATTCCCTTCATCCCAAATTACTTGTCTCCACTTTATCTAGATACGCTTGTATCTACACACATTGTCCTTTGTTTTGAAAAAATGTATCTACATATATTTTAGTATTTAGATACATGTATATCACACACAGGGGTATATATTATTACCAAATTGTTCATCCTTACTTCTGAACATTGAATGTGAGAAATTTCAATGTAGACTCTAGTCATCCTAGAAATGATACAAACTCCCCGTCGAGTGGTGTTATGTCATCTTAATTTTTGAGTCTATGTCATGTCATTTTAATTATGGAGTTTGTTATGTAATTTATTTTCTAGCTGTCGGATGTATACATAATAGGGTACGACACAACAGGATACTAGCAAGCCAGGGTGGCCTAACAGTTGATATTACCACTGGGCGTATCGAGTGGCTCAGCTGCTAGAACCAAGACAGAGGCCTAGCCGACTTACAAAAGGCCCAAAACAAAGATTGTCTGAAGTTCTAGAAGCTAGAAGGGTTGAAGTGCAGGACATGACATACTTGCCACCTTAGAGTAGGATTTTGTACCATAGTCAGTTAGGTTTTATCAACCCTAGATGATGGCGCCTATATAAGCGAGACTACCGAAGCCCTTAGAGAAAGATAACAAAAACTCATAATCTTGTTGTAACATGTACTTTGTGCATTATAGTAAGTTGAAGTACGATGTGGCAATCCTCCAACGAGGGGACTTGAACCTGGGTAATGCTTGTCTCTCACTGTCACTGGCAACAGATCCCCTACCACCCCCTGTAAATCCTAGCCTTGGAACCCCCCCCCCCTCATAGCACTATTGTTGGTAAAACCACAACAGTTGGCACCCACCATGGAACCCAGGGCATTTGGAGTCAAGATCTAGGCGGAATCTACTAGAGGCATTGGTGATTCCAAGATTGGTGGCTGCCTCATGTACTACAACAATATGTCGTACACTCCTTGCGAACAATACCCGGATGCCGGCTTCTGGCAACCTTGCTTCATTTTTTATCACCCCGCTGAAAAAATCATGAAGGAAGGAGGGCCACACAAATTAAGTCCCACCAGATGAAACACGTAGGAACACCACACAATCAACACAATACGAGGAAGACTAGACAATAGCACACACGCAGCAAAGGCAACAAAACCACCAGAACAATAAAAGGGGCCAATGGCAGCGGCGTGTCACCCCACCGCCCACATCAACATGGATTGCACGACATAACGAATGTCCACACGCGGTAGGGAGCAAGATAACGCGTTGATGGTGCGGTGTTAAGGCACCCAGTTGGGAACCCCAAGAGGAAGGTATGAGGAGCACAATAGCAAGTTTCCCTTAGTTCTGAAACCAAGGTTTATCGAACCAGTAGGAGAAAGCCAAACTTCAGAAGGTGATGCTTGCTAGCTTCGCGACACTCCGGATAGCGGCGCCAAAAAATACTGGTGCGTAGTTGACGTAGGAGCTTCTTCACCTAGCAGCAACGTGGAACCTGCACACAACACAACCAAGAACTTTGTCCCCAACTTATGATGAGGTTGTCAATCTCACCGGTTTGCTGTAAACAAAGGATTGAGCGTATCGAGTGGTAAAAGGTAATAGTATGCAAGAATGTAAACAGAGCGAGTAAAGTAAATGGTAATAGCAATGTAAAGGAAATTGGACCAGGGTCCACAGTTCACTAGTTGTGTCTCTCCATAAGAAAAATAACAACATGCTGGGTAAACAAATTACAGTTGGGCAATTGATAGAGTAAAGATAATGTACATATGTCATGAGGATAACTATGAGATTCACTCTGGGCATTACGACAAAATACATAGACCGCCATCCAACTGCATCTATGACTAAAAATCCACTCGCGGGGAGTCATCTGAGTACCCCTTGAGTATTAAGTTGCGAACAACAGATAATTGCATTAAGCAAAGTGCGTAATGTAAACAAAGCAAATGTCCTTGGACACAAGAATGTTGTTTTCTCCCTAGTGGCAACAGCACATCTACAACCTTAGAGGTTTTTGTCACTCCCCCAGATTACTAGAGGCATGAACCCAACTATCGAGCATAAATACTCCCTCTTGGAGTCACTAGCATCTACTCGGCCAAGATATCTACTAGCAACGGAGAGCATGCAAGATCATAAACAACATAGAGATAACATAAGATATATAATTCAGCACATCAACTTAACATAGCACCAATACTCATCGGATCCCAACAAACACAACATGTAGAATTACATAAAGATGGTCCTGATCATATAGGGCAGCTCACAAGATGTAAACATGAAGCACATGGTGGAGGAGACAACCATCTAGCTACTGCTATGGACCCGTAGTCCAAGGTAGACTACTCACACAACACTCCGGAGGCAACCATGGTGATGGAGAAGGCCTCCGGCAGGGATTCCCCTCTCCAGCAGGGTACCGGGAAGAGCTCCTGGACCCTCCCGATCTTGCGACAACGACGGCGGTGGCTTGCAGTATGTTTCGTGGAAAAGAGATCCGTCCTCTAGGTTTTTCCCGTCGAGGGGAACTTATAGGCGAAAGGGCATCGTCAGGAGGTGGGCCAGCTGGCCTCACCCCCTGGTGGCGTGGGCCAAGGGTAGGCCGCGCCACCCTAGGGTGTGGCTGGCTCCTGGCCCCCCTCCGTCTCATCTTCATTCTTCGTGAAGCTTCGGTAAAAATAGAAGGTTTGGCTTTTGTTTCGTCCAATTCTGAGAATATTTCCTGTGTAGCTTTTCTGAAACACAAAAATAGTAGAAAACAGGGAACTAGCACTGTGGCATCTCGTTAGTAGGTTAGTTCCAGAAAATGCATAAAAACACCATGAAGTGTAACAAAACACAAAGCAAATGGTGTATAAACAAGCATGGAGCATCAAAAATTATAGATACGTTTGAGACACATCAAGCATCCCCAAGCTTAACTCCTGCTCGTCCTCGAGTAGGTAAGTGATAACAAAAGAATAATTTTTGAGGTGACATGCACCATCACAATCTTGATCAACTATGTAAAGCATTGAGTGCTGGGATCAAAGAACTTAAAACATGAGCATAAGAGACATAATCTTGACAATAAAAACTTAGCAACCATGTTATAACATGAAAAGAAACACAAACGAAAGATCATGAATAATGAAACTATGAAAGTCAAACGTGTGTTCAAATCATATGGAAAAACATATCAATGTGGTTTTCAGCTTGTCCTTCATGGAATAGCAAAACATAAATGCATAGGACACCTTCAAGTTTAAGAGGGCAACTAGATACAAATAATTTAAGAACAAGCAAAACCATAATCGTGAATCAATCAATGATAAACTTTGGGACTATGCACATTAAACTCAGAATGGCAACTATGCTCTCTTAGACGGTGCATAAAGGTAGAAGGTGGAGACTCAACATAAAAGTAAAAGATAGGCCCTTCGCAGAGGGAAGCAGAGATTGCAAGTTTTATAAACCTTCAAAAATTATGGTACTTACTAGCTTTGAGCTCTCATTGCCCCCATCATAGGCATCTTGAATGGTTAAAGTTAATGCGAATACAATTACGAAGCATATGCTTGACAAATCATAAGTTGAAAACCTCGTGTCCCGTGAAGTATGAATACCCAAACCTCATGCTACTCGACTTAGGTCCCAAGCAAGCTCTTGTCATTGTAAGTATATATGTATCATCGAGAACCGCACACGGGGTACCTCCTGCCCGATGACATGGAACAAGCCCACATCATAATGACAAGACAAACAGACAATGAACACCTCAGCATCTCTTTTTATTTACCATTGGTATAGCTATTTATTGTGAGATGCGTCATCGAATGTCCACTATGGGCATGCTGTAAATTTCCACCATGAATGATGCATGGCTTAGATTAGCGGCCCAGGCGTTTCTCTAACACATATACAAACTCCATGATCTCGCAAGATCCCAACTTATTTCACATCGCGAGTATCCATAAACAAAAGATCACGATATCAACTCAAATAAGAGAAGTGCAATGTTGAAAGCTTTCCCCATGACGGCATGGTTTGGCTAATTCCCAACTTACAACTTGCAAGCATAACATCAACATAAGAGAGCCACAATGTAAAAAAATTAAAAGCGAGAAAAGTAAAGTGTGCCTTCAGGTTCGTGAGAGCTTTACTGACTAATTTTCGCATAACACAAAAAAGAGTTTAATTCGAAGGATAGATAAAAGCAAGTCAAATGTACTTTGGAATAGCAAATTGCTAATAGGTATGTATGGTGACACATTGTAATAACTTGGTTTTTGGGAGTTGGATGCACGAGTAGAGCTCATACTCAGTACAAAATGAAGGCTAGCAAAAGACTGGGAGCGACCAACTAAGAGAGCCATAACGGCCATAATCATGCATAGCGACAAAACATCATTAAAAGAAGCATAAAATGGCATCGCAAGTCAAAAACCAAATGATCATAGAGGCTTATGGTGACTTGTTAGAGTCAAACATGTTGTAAGCATGCGCCAAGCCAACCCAAATAAAGCATCAAGGAGAAAACCAAATAAATGCTTCCACATAATAAAAACAACACATGATTTTTTTCAAAGGCTCATTAAGCAATCTCAGTCATTTGAGACAAGTCATGCTACAGCAAAAATCACTAAGCATACTATCAAAATGACATCAAGCACAACATGCAAAAGTCTAAGCCGCAATCTAAACAAGCTCCTTTTTGTACCACTTTTTTGCATGAAACTTTTTCTCTTTTCCAACACCATTCAAACCTTTTTGAGACAACTCTATTGATGAATACCAACATAGACCAGTGGTCAAAATACACCTTGAGTCAAATATATAATAAGATCTGAACATAAATCAAGGCTAAAAACGAAAACTAAACGCAGTTCTAGAAAAAAAGAACACTCATTGAACGATAAGAGTGAAAAATAGAGTGTTCTTGGCAAATGAAAAACGAAGTACATCTCCTCCAAAAGAAATTTGTTGGGGTCCAACCATTTATTGCAGCAAACAAAACAAAACAAAACTGAAAGCGAAAGTAAAGACGCTCCAAGAAAAACGCATAATGCATGGAGCAATAAAAATATAGTGTGTTGAAAGGTGACCTGATTTTTGCCGATGAAGAAGGGGTGCCTCGGGGGCATCCCCAAGCTTTGACGCTTGTACCTCTTGGATATTTCTTGGTGTGACATGGGCATCCCCAAGCTTGAGCTTTTGTCCATACTTCATCTCATCTCATTACTCTCCAATCCCTACACTTGAAAACTTCCTTCATACAAAACTTCACACAATTCTATTAGCAACGTTAGCATAAGCATAATAGTAAATCAACCCTTTTGGTTCAGATTTTAACTAAAAAACACCACATATAAAGAATATACTACTGTAGCAACTTCCTCAAAAGTCCCGTTATCAAAAGAACTCAAAAAGAAAGCGATCGAGTGGCAAACACAAATAGTGGCAGAAATCTGTCAAAACAGAACAGCTGACAAGGGTCGATTTTTTTGAGGACCTTCTGTTGCTCAAATCGAAAAGTGTAAAACTAATGAAAGTTTGGATATAACCTGGGGGCATATGTACAAGAAATCGCAGGTCAAAAAGATATTCTGAGAATTTTCACGAATTTTTATGGTGCAGCACCGAAATCTGTTTCAGGATAGCAACTTCCCCAAATCTTACCTCCCTCAAATTAGAGGTTCTCCTTGACACAACAATGAAATAAAAAGGATAAGGAGCGGTTATTACAGTAGTAATAACTTCCAAGACTCTAATAAAAGAAAAAGTACTGAAAAGAAAACAATGTGTTATCTCCCAAGAGTGCTTTTCTTTAACACCTTTGAGCTAGGCGCAGAAAATGGAAATCAAGTGATATCAAGTGAAGCATTATGATCAACGGATGCCTTACGTCTTCCTCTCTTACCTTTGCTCTTAACTCTAGGAAAGACACGATTATTGCAAGGTGGAGAAGTGAATTTTATAGTGCCTTTTCCCACATCTATAGTGGCACCCAGGAGCTTTAGTAGAGACCTTCCAAGCGTGATTTGTCCCTTTCCTACACATTCAATAACAAGATAATCAATAGATACCATTCTTCCTAGGATTTTTGTAAATACTCCTTTAGCTATTCCAACGGGAAATATAGTGGCATCTATTATATTATTAAAACAACTAACAACCAACGGTAGAGATTTATCACCGCAAAACTAAGATGTATAAGCGGCGGAGATTTAAAGCCGTACATCAGCGTATAGAAAGGCAATGACCCGATCTTACCCGAGTAGCCAAATCACACATGCAATCTTAAAAGAAAAGGACACCGACAAAAAAGAAACCAATTTTAGAAAGTACTCCCACATATGATGTCCGGCTTCAACACGCGCAAGCAATCTGAGCAGAAAAGGGCACCTATCTAGCACGTCCCGTTCTCCCCTATATATGCAAGCCATGATTGACTCTAAACACGCTCAGATCACCTTGCCTATGAGAATAGAAGTACATACAGAAGCAACGAACGGCCGGCCGTTGTGTGGATCTGTAGACGGCAACATCCGTTGTGTGGATCTGTAGACGGCAACATCCTTGGTCGGTGATCGATCAGCTGGAAGCGACAAATGCCGACCTCGCTCCAGCGAAGGTAGCTCTTGCTCCAAGAAATCTGACGAAGACTACACGGAACCCTGAATCTACATCAAAAGCTTTGACGAGTCCTTATGGAAAATTGTCGATATCAATCTGGTGATCCTACAACTGGTGAGGTCACGAGCTCACGAGGCATGCGTTTGAATCTTTGAATCGATGGTGACAGGAAGAGGCAAACACAGGTGGGGCGCACAAAGGCAGTAGAGAATATGGTAATCCACCCATGAAATAGTCTTGGTGCAGGTTCTGATTAAAAAAAATTGGTGCACGATTCCGATTAAACTGCCTGCGTGTATGAATATTCAGTCGCCGTGGTCGCTTATATGTGCAACTTAGTGGTTCCAATGAGCGATACACCATCAAAATCTGCCGGCTTTGACATTTGTTGTCGATGACATATCCACGAAACAACCTAAGAAGGCAACATATTGTGGGAAGAAAACAGCTCGACAGTGGCGTGCAGACCTGAGGATGCATAAAACGTCTTGCGTGTATTAAATTTATGGGATCTTTCGTAGACTCTGCGCGTGACCAGAACACGCCTGAATATAGGTGCACACATACGCATGGAGTGAGATAATGTGGCAACAGGTAACCAAGCAAATGGACACATTCAATAGGAAAAATTCTTCATCTCATTAAGATAATTATTACACAGACATATGGAGTTTTAAGGAAATTATAGCATTGTCTTATCGCCATGATCTTTTTTTAAACAGAAGGCCTTAGCCCTGCGTTAAATTAATAACGCCACAAACGGCAGATACATCGTGCTTATTACAAACAGCTTACAGTAAGTAACACAAGCAAACTAAGAATACACAAGACACACAGCTTGAGCCACCTAGCACTGTCCGACGCTGAGAGAGACCAGAAGGCAGTGAGGTCATGGGAAGCCGCCGGGAACAAGTCGACAACTACACCAACCAGGCAACAGGCTCAGAACTCCATCGACTTCGCCTCCGGAAAGGACCCCTTGTCCCTCGCCCTGGATCGGAGGACGCCGTACCGTCGGGAGGCAGAGTAGTTCCCCCAAGAACACAATGAAGCAGAGAGCAAAACCGCCTATGGCAGCCACCAGACACGCCCAGAGGGCTACACCGAGAACACCACCGCCAGAGGCCCAATCGCAGCATCGGACCAAAGCTGTCGGATGAAGATGCAACAAAGAGAAGCGACCGGAGTCGCCATGGCCACCTCCAAGTGCCACTGTTCGACCAACACCGCTGCAGTACCCAAGACGACGCCTTCAGGAAGGAGAGCGACGTCTCAACGCCGCCGCCGTCCGTAAGGGGCACCAGGGGATTTCTCCCCAGCAGAGGCGTGGTGGTGAGGAGCAGTAGGTACCTCAACGAGGCCTCCGAGAAGGGGAGCGGCGCTAGCAGCGTCGTCCTCGTCGTGGACAGCCGAGCCGACCAAGGGTTTCCCCCGGTACCATGTCCCCAACACCAACCCGCCTGCCCAACCTCCGGCTCCGGCGAGCAGGGCTGCCACGACCGAGATCAAGCAGGGGGACGAACAGATCAAGCCGGAAGAGGCCTTCACCTTGAGATCAGGAACTGGGGCCGGCGAGCAGCCCCTGCGCCGCCGCAACCTTCAGCCGCCGCCTCCACGCCGCCCACACGGCCGGGAAGAGGAAGAGAGCACGCCACGGCCGCCGCCCGCCGCAGGGTCGACGCCGTCCGCGCCGTCCGGGGCCGCCGCCCCGGCGAACCAGGTCCCAACCAGGGCAGCCACAGGAAGCGCCCCAGCCACCTCCCACCACCTCCCAGCGCCGGCGAGGCTGATTGGAGAGGGGCACGGCGGGAGGAGAGCCTCCGAGCAGCACCGGTGAGGACCAGCGCCCCCCAAGGTCGCCTGCCTCCATACGACCTCGCAGGGTGCTCCGCGCGCAGATCCCCGCCGCCCCCATCACAGGCGCTGCGGGCCTTCGCCGGCAACCGCCTCAGGGGACGGCGAGGGAGAGGGGAGCAGGGTGGGGAGACGGCGGCGGCGGGGGTTAGGGTTTCGCCCCTCCCGTCGCCTTAGAGGAGGCGACGCGAGGAGACCTCTCTGTTCATCGCCATGATCTACCCGCAGGACATCATGTCAAGATAGATGGTCATTAATACATACGATGAAAAAATCATGAAGAGGTACAAGCATAGGAAAAGAATTTTACGCGCAGAATCATGTCTATATGACTTCAAAAAATACCATAGATTTTAAGAAAGTTTATATGAGAATTAGTACGTATAAAATCAAATCAGTAAAAGCTAAACATATTACTAATTTAATTTATTTCTACACATGAGAAGTCTAAAGAAGAGTCTATGTAGTCGCTTTAATTGGACATTATTTTGAACGTCTATGGTCTGTCATGACATGCGACAAAGCTGAGGTTGCATGAATATGATGGTTACGGGCAAAGTTCATAAGACTGGATGCAATGGACATGTGCGGTAAACTGAGATTTGATAGGAACTTTATGTTTGGAGGATAGTAAAGCATTATACAATGCAATCAGACTCATGATATTGCACAAATCAATAAAATGTGTTACTCCAATCATATGGGGTCGGAGCAAGTGTACACGCGATTTAACGTCTGGTATAGAAATTCCATTTGTTGTTCGTTGAATGTAATTTTTAATAACCACCTCTATGAAAAAAGCACACAGATTAAAAGGTACTCAAGGATGAGTGTGAGGAGTGTGAGAGAAAAGGCTACATATTCGCTCCAAGTTTTTTCTTTGAGATATGTTCCCAAGTTATTTAGGATACTGACTACTTACAAACAACATAACAGGCTGAACGGGTATTTATTAAAGTCCAAATTAAATTGAATAAAAGTTCTCTCTGGAAAATAACTTACAAGGATAGCAATACAAATTATTTGTTCACCTGATATAATTTCGTTGGATGGTTCTATAATTTGACATATGCATATAAAACTCAATATCTCAAGATAATATTAAAATAATCGAAAAAAATATATATGAATCTAACAATGCATAACAACTCTAGCCGCGCAAATGCGCAGGTCACCCCGCTAGTTATTAGTAAGAGAAATTGCTTCTCCTCCCTCAGAAAGCTTCCAAAGATTCATAAACATCCTTTGGCATAAGACAAAATTTAGACATAATATCACACCGAGCATGAAAAGTTTCACCACTGATTGTGATTTCCACAGTAGGGAACCAACTTGATGGTTCGGAATTTACTGGCACATAATCAAAATGCTCGCGCAAAGTACCGTAGCAATTTTTTAAACAAGCAGTTTGAGTCTCTAGAGTATTAAGTCTAGTAAAAATGCTCACAGGAGAAGAATAAAAATCAGTCGGGAAGCTATAAATTGTAATCAACTTTTTTATAATATTGAAAGCTTGATCTCCATCACAATGAAGGAAATCTCCTCCCGCAGTAGCATCCAAAGAATATCTATAATGAAGAGCAAGACCAAAGTATGATACAGAAATCTTCTTTCTCCCGGGCAACGGCGCCAGAAAAATGCTTGATGGTGCGGTGTTAAGGCACCCAATTGGGAACCCCAAGAGGAAGGTATGAGGAGCACAGCAACAAGTTTCCCTCAGTTGTGAAACTAAGGTTTATCGAACTAGTAGAAGAAGGCCAAACTTCAAAAGGTGATGCTTGCTAGCTTCGCGACACTCCGGACAGCGGCGCCAGAAAATACTGGTGCGTAGTTGACGTAGGAGCTTCTTCACCTAGCAGCAACGTGGAACCTGCACACAACACAACCAAGAACTTTGTCCCTAACTTACGATGAGGTTGTCAATCTCACCGGTTTGTTGTAAACAAAGGATTGAGCGTATTGAGTGGTAAAAGGTAATAGTATGCAAGAATGTAAACAGAGCGAGTAAAATAAACGGTAATAGCAATGTAAAGGAAATTGGACCGGGGTCCACAGTTCACTAGTGGTGTCTCTCCATAAGATAAATAACAACATGCTGGGTAAACAAATTACAGTTGGGTAATTGATAGAGTAAAGATAACGTACATATGTCATGAGGATCACTATGAGATTCACTCTGGGCATTACGACAAAATATATAGACTGTCATCCAACTGCATCTATGACTAAAAATCCACTTGCGGGGAGTCACCCGAGTACCCCTTGAGTATTAAGTTGCGAACAACAGATAATTGCATTAAGCAAAGTGCGTAATGTAAACAAAACAAATATCCTTGGACACAAGAATGTTGTTTTCTCCCTAGTGACAACAGCACATCTACAACCTTAGAGGTTTATGTTACTCCCCCAGATTACTAGAGGCATGAACCCAACTATCGAGCATAAATACTCCCTCTTGAAGTCACTAGCATCTACTCGGCCAAGATATCTACTAGCAACAGAGAGCATGCAAGATCATAAATAACATAGAGATAACATAAGATATATAATTCAGCACATCAACTTAACATAGCACCAATACTCATCGGATCCCAACAAACACAACATGTAGAATTACATAAAGATGATGCTGATCATGTAGGGCAGCTCACAAGATCTAAACATGAAGCACATGGCGGAGGAGACAACCATCTAGCTACTGCTATGGACCCGTAGTCCAAGGTAGACTACTCACACATCACTCCGAAGGCGACCATGGTGGTGGAGAAGGCCTCCGACAGGGATTCTCCTCTCCGGCAGGGTGCCAGGAAGAGCTCCTGGACCCTCCCAATCTCGCGACGACGATGGCGGTGGCTTGCAGTATGTTTCGTGGAAAAGAGATCCGTCCTCTAGGTTTTTCCCGTCAAGGGGAACTTACAGGCGAAAGGGCATCGTCAGGAGGTTGGCCAGCTGGCCTCACCCCCTGGTGGCGCGGGCCAGGGGCAGGCCGCGCCACCCTAGGGTGTGGCTGGCTCCTGGCCCCCCTCCGTCTTATCTTCGGTCTTCGCGAAGCTTTGGTAAAAATAGAAGGTTTGGCTTTTGTTTCGTCCAATTCCGAGAATTTCCTGTGTAGCTTTTCTAAAACACAAAAACAGCAGAAAACAGGGAACTGGCACTGTGGCATCTCGTTAATAGGTTATTTCCGGAATTGCATAAAACACCACGAAGTGTAACAAAACACAAAGCAAATGGTGTATAAACAAGCATGGAGCATCAAAAATTATAGATACGTTTGAGACGCATCACGTGTGCACACATGCACACACACACACACACACACGCACGCACGCACGCACGCGCGCATGAGGGAGAGAGAGAGAGAGAGAGAGAGAGAGAGAGAGAGAGAGAGCCACACAAATTAAGTCCCACCAGATGAAACATGTAGGAACACCACAAAATCAACACAATACGAGGAAAAAGAGACAATAGCACACACGCAGCGAAGGCAACATAACCACCAGAACAATAAAAGGGGGCAATTGCAGCGGCGTGCCACCCCACCGCCCACATCAACAAGATGGATTGTGCGACATAACGAATGTCCACACACGGCAGGGAGCAAGAGAACGCACACACACACACACACAGGCATGCACGCACGCGCGCGTGTAAGGGAGAGAGAGAGAGAGAGAGAGAGAGAGAGAGAGAGAGAGAGGTAGAAACCACCACATACTAGGGCAGCGGGATATCAGAACAACAGCACACACACAAACCTCGTTGAAAATTCTCAAGCATGCGCATCAAGTATCCTTTTATAAACTCCCAAAATGTTGTTTCACTAAACTTCGGGACTATTGTTCTTTTATTTAAGAAGGAAAATGTGGTCCATATACAACAGTACAGACCTATTTGTCTACTCAATATGAGTTTTAAGATTTTCACAAAAGTTGGGACTAACAAAGTAACCAAGGTTGCGCACACTATTATTAGAGCAACTCAAACTGCTTTTATGCCTCGCAGGCACATTCTAGAGGGTGTTCTAGTCTTGCATGAAACCATCAATGAAGTTCATAGGAAGAAAATGGATGGGGTTTTGCTTAAAACTGATTTTGGCAAGGCTTATGATACGGTGAAATGGCCATTTTTGCAGGAAGTTATGCGAATGAAAGGTTTCGATCCTAAGTGGTGTAAGCGGATAGAAGATTTAGTTAGTAGAGGTAGTGTTGGTGTTAAAGTGAATGACGATATAGGTCATTATTTCCAAACATACAAGGGGCTTAGACAAGCTGATCCACTATCTCTGATCTTATTTAATTTAGTTGCGAATATGTTGGCCATCCTAATTGCTAGAGCCAAGGACGATGGGAAAGTAGAGGGTCTAATACCGCATTTCATAGACGGAGGTATTACAGTATGTGTATGATACAATAATTTTTATGGATCATAATTTAGAAAAGATACTTAATATGAAACTTATCTTGTGCATCTTCAAACGATTATCGGGTCTTAAAATTAATTTCCATAAGAGCGAAGTGTTCTATTTTGAAAAAGAAAAAGATGTTGAGAATGAATACATTAATACTTTTGGTTGTGCAGCTGGGATATTCCCTTTTAGATATTTGCGAATCCCAATCTACTTTCGAAAACTAAAAAATGGTGAATGGAAACTTATCGAAGACCGGTTTGAGAGGAAACTTGCGAGCTGGTTGGGAAAGCTTTTATCATATAGTGATCGTTTAGTTCTAATTAATTCAGTTTTAAATACCTTAGCAATGTTTATGCTATCTTTTGTTGAGATATCAAAAGAAGTATGAAAAGATTAGATTTCTTCTAGTCGTGTTTCTTTTGGCAAAATGATGGTCATAAGAGGAAGTATAAACTAACTAGACGGAACATTATTTGCTATCCTAAATATCAAGGTGGTCTTGGGAGAGGTTTTTGATAAGAATAAATGTCTACTATGCAAGTGTCTATTTAAAATTTTAACGGAGGATGGCGTCTGGCAAGAATTAATTACAGAGAAGTATCTACATTCTAAGTCTCTATCTAAAGTAAAGGTAAAGACTTCAGATTCACCCTTCTGGAAAGGGTTGATGAAACTAAAGGATGAGTTTTTTGAACAAGGATCATTTACAGTAGGTAACAGAGAGAGTACTCATTTTAGGGAAGACACTTGGCTTGGAAATAAACCGCTTGCATAGCAATATCCATCTCTATATAAGATAGTTCAACAAAAACAAGTTTATTTGCTAATGTTATGTCTCAAATGCCGTTAAATATTGGTTTTAGATAAGCCTTAGCTGGCAATAGGGCTTGTAGATGGCTTAATCTTTGTAGCCAACTGATTAGTGTCCAGGTGACACAATAAGCCGGCATTTTCAAATGGGGTTTAATTTAATCTGGATTGTTTTCAGTAAAATCCATGTATCTAGATTACATGGATGACAATACAAGATTTCTCAGAGAATATATTTGGAAGATTAAAGTTCCACTAAAAATCAGAATTTTTATGTGGTTCTTGCAGCCTAAGGTGCTGCTCACAAAGGACAATTTAGCAAAGAGGAAATGGAAGGGATGCAATAAGTGTTGTTTTCGTGATCAAATGGAGACGATTCAACATTTATACATTTCATGTCCTTTGTCAAAAAGGGTTTGGCAAATTTTTATATGGTCTTCAATATTATTTCACCCACAAATATTACAAATCTTTTTAGAAATTGGTCAGTGGGGGTAGCAAAGATAGATAAGGTACAAGTTCGAGCTGGAGTGTGTGCTTTATTATGTGCCATATGGAACATTAGGAATAATTAGATCTGTAACAATGCAAAATCTACTTCACTTATGCAGGTTATCCCGTTGGCTACACACTGAATCCATATGTGGTCATACATACAACCAACAGAGAAATGAGATGATTTGGTTATTGGGTGCAACCGGCTAGAGAAGGTTGCACAAAATTTATACATCCAGTGTAATTGGAGTTTTGATCTTTGGTTAACATGCTAGTACAACGAAGTCGTTGTTTACCTCTAGTTTTTATTTGGTTGATCCATGTATTGACCGTGTGTGACCCATGATGTAATCATTTGTAAGACTTGACACAGAATAAAGCAATAAAAAAGTTGCATGCATTAATTGATGCAGAGGTTGGGGTGTGTGTGCCTCCCTTTCGAAAAAAACAGCGCACACAAAGATGACCGCATACGATAGCAGACGAACAAGATACACGTGGATATGACAAAGAACCCCGGATAACTAAGTAGTCCATCCGGTCACGAGGCAGCAGCCGCACTTCAGTGGCGTGCCACCCTGCCGCCCACAACGCCTAGATGGACCGCGCGACATAACAAATGGCCACACATGACGGGCAGCAAGAGAACACACATGAAAGAGAGATCATGAAACCACCGAGGAGTAAGAAATGGGAGAGGAAGAAAGGACCATAAAAGAAGGGAGGACAAAGAACAGGTGGGCGGATGCAGCTGAACATGTAACACACATGAAACAATGTGGCAACAACCGGCGAGTGTAGTAGAAAACAAATTGGGGACATAGAACAACTAAAGGTAGCTCGTAGGAAGAGAGCCGACATAGAGGTTGAAAGACGAGCAACGCGTCAACACATCTAGGGTGATTTAGGCTTTATCTTCTTTGCTATGTTGCCCCCCTTATTGGGACATGGCATTGAGGGAGTGAAGACCGTATTCTTCAATAAAGTCATGGTATGTGGCCACCTCGAGGTGTGGGTGTGCTGGGCGGTGGATCTACTTCTGGTCGGCCATGGAGGCAAGGGAAGGAGACGTAGTGGTGAGTTCATCTCTACATCTTTAAGGTGGCGGGACTACTTCTTGCTACAACGTCGAGCACATCATGCGGTGCCCATGATTGCCTCCACGATCTATGGCTGAAAGGGGCTGGCCTATTTTGTTAGATCAGACGCTCAAAGAGCCCGACTTTGAATTAACAAAGCCATCAACCGGCCAGGAGTACGAATACAAACATGTTGAGGGGGCGTTAGGTCAAAGCCGTAGCGCGCACCCTTTAGTTTTGAAGCAGGGCGAGACAACTTTAGCTAGGAGACTCTTTTCCTTCTGCCCAGCTAATTAACACACAGGAGAGAAGAACAACACCACACGTACGGAAAGAAAAAACAATAACAAGCACTAGCAAAGAAAAAAGTGAAAAGTCCTAGGCTTGAAGCAGTTTCCTCTAGCAGCTGAAGAACAAGTGGAGTTGCTGGATCAGGCCACCACCTTCACCAGGATCACCGATACACCATCTTCTAGAGCTAACCACCAGGTAATGGGAACTTTCTGAAGTGCAGATAAGACCGTCGAGGATCTAGCTTCTGAAGCGACACCTCGGAGCACCAGTGTGCCGCCACTGCCCGCCCCAAGAGGAGCAAAGTTTTCACCCCAAACAAAGGATCAAGAATGGAGAAAGGAGAGAGCTTCTCGATGACGCCTCCAAGAAGGAAACGACACCCTCGGGTGTCGTTGTTGCCGGCACAGACTAGCCGAGCAAGGCTTTCGCCCGACCAAATCACTTCTCTCATCTCACACCAAACCTAGAAACTAGGTTGGATATGCACGACAAACGAAAGATGCTCCAGAAGAGGAACCCACACACCGAGGCAGAAGTCAGGAAGAACAAAGCACAACATGGGCCTTCTTCTCTCTGGGACTGCCAGGGTAAGGAAGGGGGGCGGTTGATGCGGCGTTGTTCCACACCGGCGCATCGGACTGCAAGGAGGGCATGGAAAGAAAAAGGACACCGGTAGACCACTACTCTGGTGCCATCGGCTGTGGGTCACCCTGACCACGCATGCACATCCCCGACGGCGACCAGCACAGACTTCCATACCATAGACAATGGCAGAGACAAACGCACCACCAAACCAGCCTCTGATGACCCACAAGTATAGGGGGTGTATCGTAGTACTTTCGATAAATAGGAGTGTCAAACCCAACGAGGAGCAGAAGGTGTTGATAAGTAGTTTTGATCAAGGATTCACTGCAAATACTAGCAAACGGGTTTTCAGGGGTATTTGGCAATACAAGTAAATAAAATGCGAGTAAATAAAAGACAGTAGTAATAATTGCAGCAAGTGGCCCAATCCTTTCTTAGCAAAGGACAAGCCGGTTGTGTTCTTATAATAACCAAACGTTCTCGAGGACACACGAAAGTTTCTGTCAAGAGCTTTCGCTTCATACTGCTAAATAGTCTTTATTGGTTTGATAGGTGTTATGGGGGTGAACCTGTGCTAGCGCACTACCCTTACTAGGATAAATACACACTTGTGATTAAACCCCCCCTGCAAGCATCTGCAAATACAAGAAAGTAATTAAGATAAATCTAACCACAGCCTTAAACTCTAAGATCCTACGCTCCCTGGTGCAATGGTTTCCCAACGGAGGTTTAGGTTTCTGTCACTCCAGCAACCCCACAATTGGTAGCCAAATACACAATGCATCTCACTAGGCCCATAAATGGTGAAGTATCATGTAGTCGACGTTCACATGACACCACTAGTGAAATAACACCACAACAATATCAAACCATTAAATATTTCTCAACAATAATTCACTACTAACATCTTGACTTCTCCCATGTCCTCAAGAACTAAACGAACTACTCACAAGACATCATATGGATCATGATCAGAGGTGAAATAATGGTAAATAACAATCTGAACATAAACCTTAATTCAACGGTTCTACTCAATAGCATCAACTACTAGAGTAATCAACACTGGGAAAGTTTCCCCTATGAATATAACAAGATCCAACTCAAGATGTTACAGCGGGATGGCGTGGTGATGGTGGAGATGAAGGTGCTGGTGATGGAGATGATGATGATGATGATCCCGATGAAGTCCGGTGCGATGGTGATGACGATGGCGACGATCTCCCCTCTCTGGGAAGGAATTTCCCCGGCAGATTTCTGCCTGCCGGAGAGCTTTTCTCTCTCTGGTGTTTTCCGCCCCGCAGAGGCGGCTGTGTCTCTCCCTGAGCCCCCCTGACTTAGGTTTTCGGGGAAGATGAAGTACGCGAAGGGGCGAGACCAGAAGTGGGCCTGGGTGGCCTCACACAGGGCCGGCGCGGCCAGGGGTCAGGTCGCGCCCCCTGTGCGTGAGGCCGCCCCTGGCTCCTCTCTCCTTCTCCTTCTGGCTTCCGGAGTCTTTTGGTAAAATAGAATTTTCTGGTATTTTTCTGGAATTTTCCTAATCTTCCGAAATACGGTGTCTTGACGGTCCTTTTCCAGCAGAATCCTGACTCCGGCAGCAAATCCTCCAATGATCATCAAACATGTAAAAATAGAGGAAATAACATAAGTATCATATCCAAATATGAAATATATCA
Organism: Dactylis glomerata; assembly: GCA_007115705.1. Lineage (NCBI taxonomy): Eukaryota > Viridiplantae > Streptophyta > Magnoliopsida > Poales > Poaceae > Dactylis > Dactylis glomerata. The sequence continues at coordinate 2,571,569 of QXEO01000542.1, read as the reverse complement.
ATGAATAACAATAAATTATGATACAAAATAGTGATGCAATATGGACGTATCAACCCCCCCAAGCTTAGACCTCACTTGTCCCCAAGCGAAAACTAAACTCGGTAAACATGACCACAGGTTTATGGAGTGAAGTGTCGATAATCAAAATACGGACAAGAAGCATCACATTCACCAAAGGCACAAGTTATAATAGACAACAACTTCCCTTTACATAATGTAGACTTGCAATAAGTAAAGAGAATCACATATAAAGATGCACAAGGTAAACTATAATTGGTGATGGCAAACCTTAGTTCTTGGTCAGAGAACAATGAACAACTATACTAGCCTTTTGAATGGAGCCTTTTAAAAACAGAGCTAATATAGCAAAAACCATATGCTCAACGAAACAACATTTTTGCATTCATAGAAAGCTTTCAAAGATATATTCCTTCAGACAAAAGCATTGTACAAAACAAGGAAGATAGTAAACATGATTAAACGGATCAACATATGGATGAGTGAAACATAACAACTCAAATGCTTGCTTGAGATAGAGGGGAATAGGTTGACTCAACATAAAAGTAAAAGATAGGCCCTTCACAGAGGGAAGCAGGGATTAACATGTGCTAGAGCTTTTCATTTGTAAACAGAGATAAAAAATTGTTTTCGAGAGGTGGTTGCTTTTGTCAACGACTAGCAACGGAGTTCTTGATATCTTCCATACTAAACAAGTGAGAGCGGTTCCGAAATGTTTGATTAATTGGCACTTTGGTGCTCTTTTATAGCTTTGCACTCCTCCCCACCTTTTTCCTTTCTCAAACCATGGCTAACCGATTCCATCGGGTGCCGGCCAACTTTCACATACCATGGAGGAGTGCTTCTTTTTTCTTTTCTTTTTGAGATTATAATGGTCTGACCAGCTCTCTTGCAAAATTAGTGACGAGCAGATGAAGCTGCCTAGTCGAGGGGTACTTAATTTAGTATGGAAGATAACAAACCCATCCACTACGTCCTCATGAGCTAAAAACAGTGGCACAAAATGAGAAGTATTTGAAGGTTTTTGAAAGGTAGCACATGAAGAATTTACTTGGAATGGCTTAAAATACCATGCATAGGAATTTATAGTGGACTCTTTGGAAATGACTTGGTTTTTGGAATTTGGATGCACGAGAAGTATTCCCTCTCAGTACAGGTCTTTGGCTAGCAAGGCTGGGTGGCAAGCATAAGAATTGCATGAAACAAACAAACATACATATAATAAGAGCAATCATGCAAACTCCCTTGAAGGTACAATGATTTTAACTTTGAGAATAACAATGCTTATAAGCCAAACATAAGGGAAAACTGAAGTGATGTAGCCACAAACACTTCTTTATTCTTTTCTACTCAAACCTCAAGGTAATGCTGCTACTCACCAAGCTAAGTTTGCCAAAACCAACTAAATTTACTCATGCTCCCAAAGTGATACCAATACTAATCAACAAGACTAATCATATAAGAGACTTTGCAAACTAAAATAAAGTGTGCGGAAAGTAAATGATAGAACTTCTCATTAATATTTCATTACTACAACTCACACCAAGGGATACATAGATAACCAACTAAGGAGGATACTTCCACACTGCAAACTATTCTATAGGATAATTTCTCTATTCATGATATGACTCTACTTGAAAAGTAAATGAGTAAAAAGGTAATGATGTGATACCGCGGCACTCCCCCAAGCTTGGGACAAGCCAAGGGGATGCCTATACCGATGACGAATTATTCCTTTGGTGGTGGCGGTGGATAATCTTTAATAAGCTTCTCAATCAAATCTTTTAGATCATCAATCTTGTGACTGAGGTTACGAATCATCTCAGAATTGTGCTCAACACGGTTCATGAACCTGTCAGCAAGAGAATCCCAGCTCTTGGAATTATTTCCCCATCCTTCCTCATTCTTGGAACTTTCTTTTCCTGCATTGTTAGAACGATCTATATCCCAACCAGAGGGTAATCGTGACCTAGGCACCCTTTGATACTGATGTTCATGTATTAGAGTATGGAAAGGATTGTTGCCTGACGGAGATGTCCATCGAGCTAAGGTGTGACGCGGCACACCCCCTCTGGTCCTTATGCGTGCAATCTTCTTGAACTTGTCATGATCTGTCACCACCCCTATGTTGGCAATCATGGTGTTTGGCCTTGAACTTTGATCTTCCTCCTCGTCTTCACTTTCAACCTCTTCTTTCAGCCGAAAGTTTTTGGTGTCATCTTCCGGAGGTGTCTTCTCCTTGTCGTCGCTTGAAGAGGCCATGGCACCCCCAAGCTTAAGATCAACTCCTGACAGAAATAGCTCGAAACAAAACACGACGAGAAAACGATATACAGACCTCGGGGACTCCGGGGGGTTAAATAACCGAAAATTATACATCGAAACGAAATCACAGGAGGAAACCGGGACGGAAACGAGTTCCGGTGTGCTCTCACACCAGGGCGGCGCGGCCAGAGGTGGGCCCGCGCCCCCTGTGTGTGAGGACCACATGGACTCCTTTTCCTGCCCAGTTTTGTCTTGTGATTTTTTATATTTAGTAAAAATAGCAAAAATAATAAAGTAAAAGTTTTTCGTGAAACTTTTCTGACTAGAACTGTTACCTATTCAAAAACGAACTCTGCAGGTACCTGCAATTTGTCTTGGATGAATTCTTCTGGAGAAACTGTTTCAATTACATCAACATCTTCATTATAAGAATCTCCAGTAATATAATGTTTGAGTCTTTGCCCATTCACCACTTGTGTAGAGTCATCTTTCAATGAAGCAATCTTAATGGCACCTGAGCGGTACACTTCCACAATAACATATGGTCCTTCCCATTTAGAGAGTAATTTCCCTGCAAAAAATCTGAGACGAGACCTATACAATAGAACTTTCTCACCAACATGAAACTCTCTCTTAAGAATTCTCTTATCATGCCATTGCTAGACTTTCTCTTTGAAAAGTCTGGCATTCTCATACACTTCGTTTCTCCATTCATCTAGAGAACTCAAATCTAACAACCTTTTCTTACCGGCTAGTTTAAAATCTCTATTAAGCTCTCTCACTGCCCAAAAAGCTTTGTGTTCTAATTCTAAGGGCAAGTGACACGCTTTTCCATGAACCATCTTATAAGGAGACATACCCATAGGGTTCTTATAAGCAGTTCTATAAGCTCATAAAGCATCATTTAACTTACTAGCCCAATTTTTCCTAGATCTATTGACAGTCTTTTGCAAGATAGACTTGATCTCCCTATTTGAAAGCTCTACCTGCCCACTAGTTTGGGGATGATAAGCAGAAGCAATTCTATGATTAACATCATATTTAGCAAGAGTTTTTCTAAAACCACCGTGAATAAAATGAGAACCTCCGTCAGTCATAAGATATCTAGGAACACCAAACCTAGGAAAAATAACATCCTTAAGCATTTTTAACGAGGTCTCACCATCGGCACTCTTTGTAGGTATGGCTTCTACCCATTTAGTAACATAATCAACATCAACAAGTATGTGGGTATAGCCTTTTGAAGGAGGAAAAGGACCCATAAAGTCAAATCCCCAACAATCAAATGGTTCAATAACAAGAGTGTAACTCATAGGCATTTCATTGCGTCTAGAAATATTACCAACTCTTTGACATTCATCGCAAGATAAAACATACCTTCTGGCATCTTTAAAAAGGGTTGTCCAATAAAAACCTGATTGTAGAACCTTTTGTGCGGTTCTATCTCCAGCATGATGCCCTCCATAAGCACTACCATGGCATTTTCTTAATATCTCTTGTTGTTGATATTCCGGTACGCATCTTTGCATAATACCATCAACTCCTTCTTTATATAAGTGTGGGTCATCCCAAAAATAATGCCTCAAATCATAGAAGAATTTTCTTCTTTGCTGAGCTGTAAAGGTTGGAGGCAAATACTTGGAAACAATAAAGTTAGCATAATCAGCATACCAAGGAAGATCTCGCGAAGTTACGTTTATTGCATCCAACTGTTCATTTGGAAAACTATCGTTAATAGGAATATGATCAAAAGAAACGTTTTCCAATCTAGACAAGTTGTCAGCCACAGGATTTTCAGCACCTTTCCTATCTACGATATGCAAATCAAACTCTTGTAAAAGCAACACCCATCTAATAAGCCTAGGCTTAGCATCCTTCTTAGTCATAAGATATCTAATAGCAGCGTGATCAGTATGAATAGTAACTTTAGAATCAACAATGTAAGATCTAAACTTATCACATGCAAAAACAACAGCAAGAAACTCTTTCTCAGTAGTAGCATAATTCTTTTGAGCAGCATCAAGAGTCTTACTAGCCTAATGAATAACATTCAACTTATTATCCACGCGCTGTCCAAGAACAGCACCAACAGCAAAATCACTAGCATCACACATAATTTCAAAAGGTAAATTCCAATCAGGTGGTTGAACAATAGGAGCAGTAGTTAAAGCCTTCTTAAGAGTTTCAAAGGCTTCCTACAATCATCATCAAAGACAAATGGTACATCCTTTTGAAGAAGATTAGTAAGAGGCTTTGAAATCTTAGAGAAATCTTTAATAAACCTCCTATAGAAACCAGCATGACCAAGAATACTACGAATACCTTTAACATCTCTGGGACAGGGCATTTTCTCAATTGCCTCCACTTTTGCTCTGTCAACTTCAATACCTCTTTCAGAAATTTTATGTCCAAGGACAATTCCTTCATTTACCATAAAGTGGCATTTCTCCCAATTAAGAACAAGGTTAGTTTCTTCGCACCTCTGTAAAACTTTATCAAGGTTGTGCAAACAATTATCAAAAGAAGTTCCATAGACGGAGAAATCGTCCATGAAGACCTCCATAATCTCTTCACAAAAGCCATGAAAAATAGCAGACATGCATCTTTGAAAAGTAGCACGAGCATTGCATAAACCAAACGGCATACGTCTATAAGCATAAGTTCCATTAGGACAAGTAAAAGTGGTTTTCTCTTGATCTTCCTTTTTAACAGCAATTTGAGAAAAACCAGAATAACCATCAAGGAAACAAAAATGAGTTTTCTTAGATAACCTTTCTAGCATCTGATCTATAAACGGTAAAGGATAATGATCTTTCTTAGTAACTTTGTTTACCTTCCTATAATCAATGCACATCCTATAACCAACTAGTACCCTTTGTGGAATAAGCTCATTATTCTCATTAGGCACAACAGTCGTACCTCCTTTCTTAGGAACACAATGAACAAGACTAACCCATCTACTATCAGTAATAGGATAAATAATACCAGCATCAAGGAGTTTTAATACTTCATTTCTTACCACATCCTTCATCTTGGGAATTAGGCGGCGTTGATGCTCTACGACTGGCTTCGCATCTTTCTCCATATAAATGGCATGCTGACATAAAGTGGGAGAAATCCCTTTTAAATCATCAAGAGTATATCCCATAGCTCCTCGGTGTTTCCTCAATATCTCCAATAATCTTTCTTCTTCCTTTCCTGAAAGTTTAGAGCTAATAATAACAGGATATATTTTCTTATCATCTATGTAAGCATATTTAAGATTATCAGGCAAAGGCTTTAATTCAAACACAGGATCTTCCTTAGGTGGCAAAGTGGTACCAAGATCCTCCACAGGTAGATTATGCTTGATTAATGGTGGTTGACGAAGAAGAATATCGTCAATCTCTTCTCTTTCCTTGCTAAAAACATCACTTTCGTGATCTTCCATGAATTGCTGCTAGGCATTATTAGGAGCAAGCGCAATAGAAGCAAGCTGTTCAACTCAAAAAATTTCATTAGGCGTGTCATTTTCATAAGAAGTCTTAGCAAACTTGGAAAAATTAAACTCATAAGACTCTCCATTAAACTTAGTGAAAATTTTCTCCTTCTTACAGTCTATCACGGCGCCACAAGTGTTCAAAAATGGTCTACCAAAAATAATAGGACAAGTTTTACTAGCCTCCTTACCAAGTACTAGAAAATCAGTAGGGTATTTAGTCTTACTGCAAAGAACTTCCACATCTCGAACAATACCAAGAGGCCAAACAGTCTCTCTGTTAGCAAGCTGAACAACCACATCAATATCTTCAAGTTCACAAGCGCCAATCTCATGCATAATTTCTTTGTAAAGCTCTAAAGGAATAGCACTTGCACTAGCACCAATATCACATAAACCATAATAGCAATGATCTCCAATCCTGACAGAAATAACAGGAACACTCATTTTCCTATGCTTTTTAGGATGTGAGAGAATGTTAGAAGCATCTTCACAAAAAAGAATATATTCATCCCCTACATCTTTAGTAACAAGATCCTTCAATATAGCTACAGGAGACTTAATAGTAATTTGCTCATCAGGTTCTGCAGCTTTCTTAGTACTTTTATTAGACACACTTACCAAAGTAGAATACTTCTTTACCTTAGCAGGGAAAGGTGTCTTCTCAAAATAAGGTTCAGGCACAATGCTATCAACAGTACAAACTTCAGTAGCTGCAGCAGGTATATGACTAATAGAGTCTTTATAAGGCGCATGATATTTGTTCCAATCTTTCTTTGGAACATCAAGATAAGAGGCAAAGGCCTTAAGACAATTAGCAAGTATTTGAGAATCAAGACCATAAGCAGTGCTAACACTATGAAAGTCATCAGTTCCCATAAAAGATTTAATGCATTCATAATCATAGTTTATACCTGACTTCCTACCTTTGTCGTTTTCCCATCCTTCAGCATTCTCTTGTATACTGTCAAGAAGTTTCCACTTAGCGTGTTCTTTCATATGAGTAAATGATCCAAAGCAAGAAGCATCCAAGTAATCCTTATCAGGAAGAGTAAGCCGCGCATAAAAATTATCAATAACAATATTATTGGGGAGCTCATGAATGGGACATTTGAGCATTAGTAACTTCAATCTCCCCCACGCTTGGGCAATACTCTCTCCATCATGAGGCCAAAAATTATATATCCGATTACGATCTTTATGGATTTCACTTGGAGGATAAAACTTGGAATAAAAGAGAGGTACACTGTCCTCCCATGCCATAGATGGACCATCTTGGAGCAGTCGATACCACTCCTCAGCTCTGCCTTTCAATGATAAAGAGAATAGCTTCTTCTTGACCTGGCTTGGTGAAATACCTGCACACCTGAACAACTCGCATAATTCATGTATAAATAATAAGTGATCACCCGGATGGACAGTTCCATCTCCTGAAAAGCCGTTATCCATAATACGCCCAACAATTTTCATAGGTAATTTTAAAGGATCAATTTCAGCAGGTGGTGGCGGTGGTGGTTCATCCACATGTGCAGCAGTAGTAGATGTGTTTCCAAATAGGAAACCAAATGGAGAGTTCTCCATAGCAAAGTAAAATAAAAGTAAAAGACAAAATAAAAACGATACTCACAGTGACGGTTACCTTTTCCAATTCCACTCTTCAATAGCGCTTCACTCCCCGGCAACGGCGCCAGAAAATAGTCTTGATGACCCACAAGTATAGGGGGTGTATCGTAGTACTTTCGATAAATAAGAGTGTCGAACCCAACGAGGAGCAGAAGGTGTTGATAAGTAGTTTTGATCAAGGATTCACTGCAAATACTAGCAAACAGGTTTTCAGGGGTATTTGGCAATACAAGTAAATAAAATGCGAGTAAATAAAAGACAGTAGTAATAATTGTAGCAAGTGGCCCAATCCTTTCTTAGCAAAGGACAAGCCGGTTGTGTTCTTATAATAACCAAACGTTCTCGAGGACACACGGGAGTTTCTGTCAAGAGCTTTCGCTTCATACTGCTAAATAGTCTTTATTGGTTTGATAGGTGTTATGGGGGTGAACCTGTGCTAGCGCACTACCCTTACTAGGATAAATACACACTTGTGATTAAACCCCCCTGCAAGCATCCGCAAATACAAGAAAGTAATTAAGATAAATCTAACCACAACCTTAAACTCTAAGATCCTACGCTCCCTGGTGCAATGGTTTCCCAACGGAGGTTTAGGTTTCTGTCACTCCAGCAACCCCACAATTGGTAGCCAAATACACAATGCATCTCACTAGGCCCATAAATGGTGAAGTATCATGTAGTCGACGTTCACATGACACCACTAGTGAAATAGCACCACAACAATATCAAACCATTAAATATTTCTCAACAATAATTCACTACTAACATCTTGACTTCTCCCATGTCCTCAAGAACTAAACGAACTACTCACAAGACATCATATGGATCATGATCAGAGGTGAAATAATGGTAAATAACAATATGAACATAAACCTTAATTCAACAGTTCCACTCAATAGCATCAACTACAAGAGTAATCAACACCGGGAAAGTTTCCCCTATGAATATAACAAGATCCAACTCAAGATGTTACAGCGGGATGGCGTGGTGATGGTGGAGATGAAGGTGATGGTGATGGAGATGATGATGATGATGATCCCGATGAAGTCCGGTGCGATGGTGATGACGATGGCGACGATCTCCCCTCTCTGAGAAGGAATTTCCCCAGCAGATTTCTGCCTGCCGGGGGGTTTTCTCTCTCTGGTGTTTTCCGCCCCGCAGTGGCGGCTGTGTCTCTCCCTGAGCCCCCCCTGACTTAGGTTTTCGGGGAAGATGAAGTACGCGAAGGGGCGAGACCAGAAGTGGGCCAGGGTGGCCTCAGACAGGGCCGGCGCGGCCAGGGGTCAGGCCGCGCCCCCTGTGCGTGAGGCCGCCCCCTGGCTCCTCTCTCCTTCTCCTTCTGGCTTCCGGAGTCTTTTGGTAAAATAGAATTTTCTGGTATTTTTCTGGAATTTTCCTGATCTTCCGAAATACGGTGTCTTGACGGTCCTTTTCCAGCAGAATCCTGACTCCGGCAGCAAATCCTCCAATGATCATCAAACATGTAAAAATAGAGGAAATAACATAAGTATCATATCCAAATATGAAATATATCAATGAATAACAATAAATTATGATACAAAATAGTGATGCAATATGGACGTATCAGCCTCGACGAGAGGGACATCCGACAGGCCCCCGGCCACTCCAACATGCCACATAGACAAGCCAAGACCAGAGCCGTCCGCTGCCAGAGAGACCAGGCGGACAGAGCCCAACACCACATCTAGGCTGCCAGAGCCACGCTACACTGCCGCAAGACCAGAGCCGACGGCGCAATGAACTGGATCTACACAGCCAAGATGAGCCGCGGCCTCCGGAAGAAGTGGGGGAAGAGGGTGGCGACAGCGTAGGTCGAGGCGAGGATGCGCAGGCGGAGAGCAGCCGACACCGCCGCTAGGCAAGAAGGAAGCACCAGCACCGCCGGCGACGACCTCCTGTCCCCGAATCGAAGGCCTCCCTCTGAACAATCAATCCAGGGGCCGAGAGGCACTAGATCCCCACTGCCCCCTTCATCGACAGCGCCTAGGTTGTCCGGCGGCGGCCTCGGGGGGCAACAAGGGGCGGGGACAGGGGAGGAGGTGGTGGCGGTGTGGGGTTAGGGTTTCACCCCCCGGTCGCCCTAGAGGAGGCGACTCGAGGAGCAGGGCCCACCTTGTTGAGTCTCTATGGGAAAGTTTGGCTGGCCTATCAAGAGGCATAGATGACGTTCTTCTCAACCTCTAGAGAGAAGGCAACTATGCGAGCTTCCGTCGGAGTCAAACCTTTTCACCGCCAAGTGGATCGTCCCTGGCTGAGTCAAGGCGGCCGACGATGGAGGTTGAACTCCTGTGGAGAGGACCAGGGACTCGATTTCTTGTCCTGTTTTAGTTTCAAAGTCCTTTGCGCTAGTATCCTGAACCATGTTGTAATTTTACTTTTCTTTCAAAACCATAATTGTAAAATGTACCCATCGACTATAATAACTAGATGATACCCCCGCGTTGCTGCGGAAATTCTTAGTCACATGCTATCAAATAAATCTTTAATTTTTAGCATTTATTCAACCCTGAAATAAGATATGGCAGTACACCCGGTACATGCTATATAGTATAAACATAGCGGACTGTGAATGTTTTCTTGAAAAAGAATGACATGAGAATCTCAATGGTCCCTCAAAAAAATGTAGTGCGGTGATTTTTGTGGATAATTTTTTGCTATATATAGTGACATACAATAAGTAACATGATATGACATATACCAATATTAACTCTTACTAGTTGAATGCCCGTGCGTTGCTACGGATGTTAAGTTTTTCTCACTACACCAATGTTTGTCTATCCTTAATATATTTCTCACTAATTTGTTTATGTGTATGTCGTTCTTTCTTTTGAAGGATTGAGAATATCTATTTTGTTCCACGTATGATCTACAAAAAAAGCAAACCATATGTTGAATATTAAATTATACTCCCTCCAACCCATATTACTCTACGTAAATACGGATGTATCTACAACTAAAATGTGTCTAGATACATCTATATTAACGAAGAGTATTATGAGTCGGAGGGAGTATGTGATTTTATTAAACTTGCATAGAAGAATAACGATAATACTATATGCACACCTCATTTAATTTGATTTTTTAAACCCGTTGTTTTTTATTTGGGAAATCCCAAATTTAAAATGATACAGCATAATTATCCACATTCATATAATAATAATACATAACATTTTAAATTATACAAAAAAAATAATTGAGAATAAGTTTTTAATTTACATTTGTTTATGTATTATTAAAATTTGTGTGCGTTGCCGCGGCCTTTAGATGTAATAGTTATGCTCTCTAACTATGACAATACAAGATGTCTCGACATAATATGTGCAGTCCAACACTTATTTTTCAAACTATCAATATAATATATATTTTTATCATCTTGCGATTCACAAAATTGAATTATGTCTCTATTTATTATCCATAATATAAGCAATATTTGGATATTATACTGTAAAAAAGCATATTAATCGGTTTAATTAAAAATCAGTTATTATGCTTTTACTCTGAGTAGATCTCCTATATATTGTTTGGTGAAAAAACATTATAACTATTCTGCCAAAATAATTTGTAATTTGACTTCACTATAAGTAAAACACGGTAGCAAAATACCCCCTCATTTAATTTCTATTTTTTTAAATTTATTCACTCTTAATCTGGTGGGGAAAGTGAGTGAATCGCTTGGACATCGGACATCGGACTTGGAGAAGATTCCCCACTCATGATTATCCAAATATCGTGTTCTGACCTAGGGTTGTTCAAAGTCTCAGCTTGGACATCGGACTTGGAGAAGATTCCGACGGCGCGGACTCTGGTGATCCCGGAGCCTGAGCCGGATACAGTTCGTATTGGGATTAGAGAGGAGGTTGCAACGCTGCGTTACAAGGTGCTCATCCACGTTGACAGGGCAGAGGAGGATGAGCCACCTGAGGAGGCCTGGAGGTTAGGCAACTCGCCGGGGATGGACCGCAACCGCCGAGGCGCTGCTGGAAGGCGTAGACTTCAAAGATTCCCATGGCAGCGTAGAGTGGAAGATCGGCAACATGGCGGCGGCGGTGGAGCAAACGGCGGCGGCGGCGGTGCAGGTGGTGGCGCTTCAGGATCGGGCTGGTCAGGTCGAAGGACCTACTGCCAGGTCACTGCTGCGCCGTCCGATTGGGGGATTCCAGAGATGGAAGGTGCGATGGAGGCCCACCGTGGCATCCAGGAGGCTGTCCATTGGCTGGTTCTGATTCAGAGGCCCAACGTGCGGACAAACGAGGAAAGTAGACAGCTGGGTCCGGTCTCGGGAGAAAGCGGTCAAAAGCAGACAAAGCAGACAGACTTTGGCAGCGGCGCCCAGGAGGAGGTGGCCCCAGTGTCGGCTCCAGTTCGAATTTTGGAGTCACAGTTGGCTGCTGAGAAGACGCTGGAGGACAACAGAATTCTGGAGATACGCAGAAGCGTCGATCACGACAACATCCTGCAGGCAGATGGGGACAGTTCGCCCGTTGGAGGTATGCAGGACACTAGTGGGGCTACTCTAGAGGGTTTCTTCTTGGTTTTGCTATCGGAGGGCAGCACCGAAGGAAATGCCACGAATGGGGACACCCCACGTGGATCTCCCACTCACTCGGTGTCAGGCTCCTCTGATGGGTCCCGTGGGGTACTAGTGGGTGAGACCACGCTCGGCTCGAGATCAGTTTCGGGACGGATCCAAGGGCTTCTGCGAGACAGTCCCAGCAGGCTGGAGGACAACGTACCAATCAGTGGAGCGCATGGATCCCCAAGGAGATCCGCTCGGGAGGAAGACAGGACCACGCAGAGTGCACCACGTGGGGAGACCGGGGTACAGGAATTGCAAACCCTGACTAAAATTAAGAGTTTCTGTGCAAATATTCTCAAAACCCTGGCCCCACCACTTCTCAAGGAGATAGAGTCCTCGTACCGCCTGAATGCTGCAGCAAAACTGTTCACGTCGCAAAGGGTGACGAGGCAGTCCGTTGCCTCCGGTGCTTTGGTCAGAGGCAAACTACCTAAGAAGGCATCTTTGGCGGAAACAACCTTGCTAAAGGCCCTGGGAATTTCCCCTGCAAACCTGGAAGTAAACGATGCGGATTTGGGCATCTTCCGGCAGTTATTCAATTCACCGCTGCGAGAGGAGCATTTACGAGTGGTGGCGTCCATCTTTGGGAAGAGTGTGCCAAGGACCTTTGTCGAGGATGAGCCGTGCTAGGTGCTCATGACAACGCAATGAGCATTGTAGGGTGTGGTGTGTTTTTTTTCTATTTTATGGATTACAATCCAGAGGTGTTGGACTGGAATGTCCGTGGGTTAAATGACCCCGCAAAACGCAATGCGGTCAGGGAGTTCATGGCGTCACTTCGAGCCAACATTATATGCTTCTAGGAGACGAAATTATCATATGTCGATGATTTTGTGGTGTTGCAGTGTCTTGGTCCCAGTTTCGATAAGTATGTGTTCCTTCCGGCGGTGGAGACATGTGGAGGCATTTTGCTTGCGTGGGACTCTTCGGTCATTGAGATCACAAACATCATTTTTGATACCTATGCGATCACACGAGAGGTAAAAACGTTGGAGAATGAAAGATGGTGGATCACCATGGTGTACGGGCCTCAATCAACAAATGACAAGATCATCTTCTTGAACGAACTATCCAAGCGGCGTGTGTTGTGTCCGGGGCCTTGGATGATCATAGGGGACTTTAACATGATCCTCTACGCCTCGGAGAAGAACAATGACATCCTAGACAGGCCTTTGATGTTGCGCTTCAAGAACTTTGTACATGAACATGAGCTCAAGGACCTATACCTGCATGGAAGGCGGTTTACATGGAGTAGTGAGAGGGAAATTCCTACCCTAACGAGGATTGACAGGGCGTTGATCTCGGTGGACTGGGATTTGCAGAACACGGATGCAATCTTGCAGGCCCTGTCATTGTCAGCCTCGGATCATGCTCCTCTGCTGATGACGCTGAACACGGCATTCAAGCCCAAGCGGAGGTTCAAGTTCTAACTTTTCTGGACAAAGTTAGAGGGGTTTGATGAGGCAATTAAGGAGGCATGGGTTTGCGACGAGGGGATCACCGACCCCTTCAGGAGGCTGGACGCCCTCTTTCGGAATGCTGCGGAGTATTTCCAATCCTGGGGACAGAAGAAGGTAGGCAACGTCAAATTGCAGATTGCAATAGCCAACACGTTGATCCTATGACTAGACGTGGCGCAGGAGAATAGAACACTGTCCCCGGGCGAGAGATGGTTGAGGAAAATGCTGAAACTAACGGTTCTTGGTCTAGCTTCCCTGGAGAGGACAATAGCGCGACAAAGATCAAGAATCCGGTGGTTAAAGGAGGGAGATGCGAACTCGAAGTTATTCCATGCAGTAGCCAATGGTCAGAGAACGAAGAATTTTATCCCTTCCATCAGAATTGGGAATGAGATCATCGTGGACCAAGACAGGAAAGTGGAGGCCTTCATGGAAGCATACATGGAACTCTTGGGGAAAATTCAGGTCAGAGAGCACGAGTTTAACTTGGAGAACTTGAACATCCCGGTGGCAAACATGCAAGATCTTGATGTTATGTTTACTGATGAGGAAGTATGGAGTGTGATCAAGGAGATGCCTTCAGATCGGGCACCGGGGCCGGATGGTTTCATCGGGGAGTTCTATCAAAGAGCATGGCCAGTTATTAAACCGGATGTGATGGCAGGGCTGCACAAACTTGGAGTCAGAGACGGCAGAGGTTTTGCAAGATTAAATTGGGCAATTATCACTCTAATCCCAAAAAAACAAGAGGCTGTGGAAATTGGGGATTACAGACCAATAAGCTTGGTCCATAGCTTCTCAAAACTTTTCTCCAAAATTCTTGCAAACCGACTGCGGGGAAGACTGAGCAAGCTGATCAGCAAAAACCAGTCTGTGTTTATGAAGGGAAGGACGCTGCACGACAATTTCATGCTCGTCGGACAAGTTGCCAGGAAGATCAACAAATCGAGAGAGCCGGGCGTTCTGCTGAAATTAGATCTCTCAAGTGCATTTGATTCCATCTTGTGGGCCTTCCTCTTTGCTGTTCTGAGATGAATGGGTTTTGGAGACAGGTTCTTGCGGTGGATTGCGCTGCTATTGTACACTGCTAACACCAAAGTGTTGGTGAACGGAGTGCCTGGAAGAAGAATTCAGCATGCCCGAGGGCTGGGACAAGAGGACCCAACTTCACCTATGATGTTGTCGATGGATTTCGTGTTGCAAGAACACGGGGTACCACGCGACGGACCCAAAGATTCGAACGCAGGGGGCTGAACGTGTGAGATCTAGGATCGCAACGAAGCACGGTGACGGAAGCCTCGAGCTGTCGAACGCACTACACACTGCAGAGAGAGACGCCGAGCTTTAGCCAGGTTCAGGGCCCTCGTGGTGAGGTAACACCCCTACTACCTGCCTTCTTGTATTGCAACGCGACACCTCGCGAGGAGTACAAGGTCTTGATTACAAAGTTCTAGCTGGCCAGAGGTTGAAGAACCTGCGTGCCCAGCTAGCAACTTGGAGAAGATCGGATCCCCCCTCAGGGGTGGCCTCCCCTCCTTTTATAGCGCCAAGGTCCTCCTTCCCCTTATCTTCTTGGGGAAGGGGTTGCCACACACGCGCTGAGCTGGCGTGGACTTGGTCTCTCTCCTCACCAGCGGGGGCTCGTGAGGAGGTCTTCTGGTCCTTAGCATTTTCCACCATCATTCTCCTCACGAGGCGCCTCCTCGTGAGGGTCTTCCCCGTAGCTTGGGTCGTTGATTCTCCCCTGGGCTGAAGATGGGCCGATGACGGGGCCCAGGAGCAGGTGGACCGGGATACCCCGGTATCCAGAACACCGACAGTAGCCCCCGGGAGCCCGGCCCGCGAACGCGCCCTCTTGAGGAAGCGAAGGGCCGGGGGCCCCCGAAGCTGCTGGGCCCCCCAACGGCACGCGTCAACCGCGCGGTCAGAGGACCATGTGAAGAAGCGGAGGTCGTGGGCACGTGGCGCCCTTGCAGTTGGCGAAGCGAAGCGGCGTGGAGATCGTGCGTAGTGGGTGGGATAACGGGCGTTTTGCGAACCGTCGCGTCAAGGCCGACGCTTCGGAAACCGCGCCCTGGCCGTCCCCTTAGCTTGGCAGAGAAGGCTCCTTCCTCTTTCCCACAGCACACCGCCACCGCCACCTCCCTTCTGAAGATCTTGCGCATCCAAATCTTCCTAGCCTCCAATCTTCTCACTGCAACTCGCCCCCGCCCAGAGCCATGGCACCGCGCAGGGCCGTTGGAGCGGCGAGGTCTTCCGCAGCTGTGCCGCGGCCGGC
This sequence comes from Dactylis glomerata, assembly GCA_007115705.1. NCBI lineage: Eukaryota > Viridiplantae > Streptophyta > Magnoliopsida > Poales > Poaceae > Dactylis > Dactylis glomerata. The sequence goes on along the minus strand of QXEO01000542.1, from coordinate 2,555,850 downwards.
GGCGCCCCTGCTCGACTCTCGCATCAAGAGCAGTCGCGAGCTCCAAACCGTCCGGGAGATGGTCGGGAGCAAGAACAATGAGTGGGGCGCCACCCGCATCTGGCACGGCCGCGCGCCGCGGGACACTCTGCCCCCGACGGCGCAGCCTTTCTTCCTCTTCTCCGTCTTCGCCGGCCTGCTAGCGCCATTCTCCCCCTTCTTCCTGGCGATCCTGGAGACTTACGGGATCCAGGCCATCCACTTGCATCCCAAGTCCGTCACCTTGCTGGCGGTCTTCGCCTACGCTTGCGAGGCCTGGATCGTCATCAAGCCGTCGGTGGCGTACTTTCGCCACCTCTTCTCTCTCCGGTCCTCTGGGCTGAACCAGAGTTCCGGATGCGTTTCCTTCATTGCCACCGCCGGGACGGAGGGTGACTTCATCGACTTGAAGTGGATGAAGAAAGTTGAGGACTTTCGGAGCCGCTGGTTCTTCATCGACATCCTCGAAGAATCGGAGCTCTTCCTCGTCACCGGGATCCCTCCCGTCAAGCTCACCACCTGGGCCAGCGAGGCCCTTCCTGAGGAAGCACTGAGGACGCTCCGCCCGCGAATCCAAGATCTCCGAGAGGCCGGCGTCACAGGGACCATGGTCGGGGTGGAGTTCGTCACCCGACGCATCGCCCCCCTGCAGGACCACCGCCGGGAGATCTAGAGGCACAGGGCTGGGGACGACCTCAGGCTCCACATCAGCGAGCTCAATGCCGACGCTCGGGAGGAGGTAATAAGAGCCTTCTTCTCTTCCGTCGCCATCCCCGCCATCCCGCGCAATGCCTTGCCGAACTACAATCTGGGCGCTCGGGAGACCAGCCGCGTCACGGCGGGGATCTTGAAGTTCAACGCCTGGGGCCCGTTCCTTGCCGACGGCGCCGTGCCTGGTCCCCTCCCGAGCGCACTGCTACGTGTGGTAGTGTATAGTTGACGTGGGAGCAGACTGTCCTTGTGCGTGGTGAATAACCAGCCCGTTGGGAACCCCAAGAGGAAGGTATGATGAGTGTAGCAGCAAGTTTTCCCTCAGTTTAAGAAACCAAGGTTTATCGAACAGGAGAAGAGAGACAATGACGACTGAAGGTGTCGCGGAACCTGCACACACACAAACAAATACTTTGTTCCCAACTTGCGATGAGGTTGTCAATCTCACCGGTTTGCTTGAAACAAAGGTTATGAGTGTATCGAGTGGAAAACAATATAGTATGCGAGTAAAGTAAACAGTACGAGTAAAGTAAACAGGTGATAGCGATATGATGGAAATAGGACCGGGGTCCACAGTTCACTAGTGGTGTCTCTCCATAGATAAAATAACACATGCTGGGTAAACAAATTACAGTTGGGCAATTGATAGAATAAAGATAAACGTGATATGTCAAGAAGATCACTATGAGATTTACTCTGGGCATTACAACAAAATACATAGACCGCCATCCAACTGCATCTATGACTAATAATCCACCCCCGGGGATATCAATCCGAACACCCTAGAAGTATTAAGTTGCGAACAACAGATAATTGCATTAAGCAAAGTGTGTAATGTAAACAAAGCATATGCCCTTGAGCATATGAATGTTGTTTTCTCCCTAGTAGCAACCGCACATCTACCACCTTAGAGGTTTCTGTCACTCCCCCAGGTGAAATAGAGGCATGAACCCACTATCGAGCATAAATACCCCCTCTTGGAGTCACTAGCAACTACTCGGCCAAGATAGCTACTAACAACGGAGAGCATGCAAGATCATAAACAACATAGAGATAACAAAAGATATAATTCAGTACAGCAACTTAATCATAAACACCAATATTCATCGGATCCCAACTAACCAAACATGTAGGATTACATAACGGTGATCTCAATCATGTAAGGCAGCTCATGAGATCTAAACATGAAGCACATAGTGGAGAAGACAACCATCTAGCTACTGCTATGGACCCATAGTCCAAGGTAGACTACTCACTCATCGCTCCGGAGGCAAGCATGGCGATGAAGAAGACCTCCGGTGGCGATTCCCCTCTCCGGCAGGGTGCCGGGAAGAGCTTCTGGACCCTCCCGATCTTCGGGTCGACGGCGGCGGCGGATCGCGATGTGTTCTGGAAAACTGATCGGGTCCTTAGGTTTTCTCGTCGGGGGGTCTTTATAGGCGAAGGGACGTTGTCAGAGGAGGGGCCAGGCGCCCTCACGCGGGGGTGGCGCAGGCCAGGGCCTGGCCGCGCCGCCCCTGTGTGTGGGGCCCTGGTGGCCCCCCTCCTACTTCTCTTCGGATCTCTGGAAGCTTCCGGGTAAAATAAGACTTCAGGAACTTGTTTCGTCCAATTCCGAGAATATTTCCTGTGTATCACTCTGAAACACAAAAACAGCAGAAAACAGGGAACTGGCACTGTGGCACTTCGTTAATAGGTTAGTTCCGGAAAATGCAAAAAAATGCCACTAAGTGTAACGAAACAATAGGCAAATGGTGTAAAAACAAGCATGGAGCATCAAAAATTATAGATACGTTTGAGACGTATCAAGCATCCCCAAGCTTAACTCTTGCTCGTCCTCGAGTAGGTAAGTGATAACAAAAGAATAATTTTTGAGGTGACATGCACCTACACAATCTTGATCATATATGTAAGCATTGGTGAGATGGGATCAATAGAACTTAAAACATGGGCATGAAGATATAATCATGACAATAAGAACTTAGCAACCATGTTGTAAACATGCAAATGAACACAAACAAAAGATCATGATAATGAAACAATGAAAGTCAAACGTGTGTTCAAATCATAAGGAAAAACATACAAAAGGTTTTCAGCTTGTCCTTCAAAGAGAGCAAAACATAAATGCATAGGACACCTTCAAGTTTAAGAGGGCGACTAGATACAAATAATTTAAGAACAAGTGAAACCAACAATATGAATCAATCAATGAACTTTGGGACAATGCATATCACACTAAGAATGACAACTATGCTCTCTTAATGGTGCATAAAGAAAGAAGGTGGTGACTCAACATAAAAGTAAAAGAAAGACCCTTCGCAGAGGGAAGCAGTGATTAAACATGTGCTAGAGCTTTTCATTTGTAAAACAGAGAGATAAAAAATTGGTTTTGAGAGGTGGTTGTCTTTGTCAACGACTGGCAATGGGGTTCTTACTATCTTCCATACAAAAATGAAGCAAGTTTTTGAGAGAGAGATTGGCACTTTTGTGCTCTTTAATAAAGCTTGGCACTCCTCCCCACCTTTTTTCCTTTCACAAACCATGGCTAACCGATTCCATCGGGTGCCCACCAACATTCACTTTCCATGGAGGAGTGCCTTTTTTCTTTCTTTTTTATCTTTTTTTTGTTTTTGGAATAAGCAATATGGAAGATAGCAAATCCGACCACTACGTCCCCATGAGCTGAAAACAGTGTCACAAAACGAGAAGTGTTTTGAAGGTTTTTGAAAGGTAGCACATGAAAATTTACTTTGGAATGGCTTACAAATACCATGCATAGGAGTTTATAGTGGACACTTTGGAAAACTTTGGCTTTTAGGAGTTGGATGCACGAGTAGAGCTCATACTCAGTACAAGGCGAGGGCTAGCAAAAGACTGGGAGCGACCAACTAAGAGAGCAATAATGGCCATAATCATGCAAAGCGACAAAGCGACATTAAAAGAAGCATAAGATGGCATCAAACGTCAAAAACTAAATGATCATGAAGGCTATTGGCGACTTTGTAAGAGTCTAACATGTGTGAGCATGCGCCAAGTCAACCCAAATAAAGCATCAAGGAGAAAACCAAAATAATGCTTCCATACAATAAAAACAACGCATGATTTTTTCAAAGGCTCATTAAGCAATCTCAGTTATTTGAGACAAGTCATGCTACAGCAAAAACACTAAGCATACTATCAAAAAGACATCAAGCATGACATGAAAAAGCCTAGGCCGCAGTCTACACAAGCTCCTTCTTGTACCACTATTTTGCACAAAGCTTTTTCTCTTTTCCAACACCATTTGAAATTTTTTAAAGACACCTCTTTTGATGAAAACTAATAAAGATCAGAGGCAAAAATACACCTTGATGAAAAGATATGACAAGGTCTGAACGCAAATCAAGGCGAAAACGAAAACCAAAAGCAGTAGCAGAAAAAGAAGAACACTCGATAAACGATAAGAGTGAAAAACTGAGTGTTCTTGGCAAATGAAAACAATCAACTTCTCCAAAGAAAAATTTGTTGGGGTCCAACCATTTATTGCAGCAAACAAACAAACTAAACCAACTAAGAAAACTAAAACAACTGATGCTCCAAGAAAAACACATAGTGCATGAAGCAATAAAAATATAGTGTTTTGAAAGGTGACCTGATTTTTGCCGATGAAGAAGGGGTGCCTCGGGGGCATCCCCAAGCTTTGACGCTTGTACTTCTTGGATATTTCTTGGGGTGATGCATGGGCATCCCCAAGCTTGAGCTTTTGTCCATTCTTCAACTCATCTCATCATTCTCCAATCCCTACACTTGAAAACTTCCTTCATACAAAACTAAACACAATTCTATTAGCAACATTAGTGCAAGCATAATATATAATCAATCCTCTATTTGCTTCAGGTTTCAACTTAAAACCACCACATATATAGTAGATACTATTGTAGCAACCTCCCCAAAAGTTCCGTGATCAAAAGAACTCAAAAGAAAGCGATAAAGTGGCAAACACAAATATTGGCAGAAATCTGTCAAAACTGAACAGCTGACAAAGGTCGAATTTTTTAGGGATTTTCTGTTGCTCAAATCAAAAAGTGTTCAACTAAGAAAAGTTTGGATATAACCTGGGGCATATGCACAAGAAATCGCAGGTCCAAAAGATAAACAGAGGATTTTCACGAATTTTTACGGTGCAGCACCAAAAACAGTTTCAGGACAGCAACATCCCCAAATCTTTACCTCACTCAAATTAGAGGCTTCTCTTGGCACAAAAGCGAAATAAACAAGATAAGGAGCGGTCATTACAGTAGTAATGACTTCCAAGACTCAAATAAAAGAAAAAGTACTGAAAAGAAAATATTGGGTTATCTCCCAAGAGTGCTTTTCTTTAACGCCTTTGAGCTAGGCGCAGAAAATTGCGAATCAAGTAATATCAAGAGATGAAGCATCAATATCAACTGCAGAGAACTTTTCAACAATGAAGGAAAATATGTTCAACTGAGTTTTTGAAAATCCTTTATGATCACGCTTTGGCACACTACTTTCATCGAAGGGATTTTCAGGGCAAATCCAACTGGAATTCTTTTCCCAAGCATCATGAATTCCTATAAGTTCATAAGGTATTGGTACTTTAAAATCATCGGGTGTACCAACAACAGCTACAGGTGAGCCAAGCTTATTAAACTTCTTAAAAACTTTCCTAGCCTCACTTGCAACATCTTTAAATTCTATGCGTAAAGTTTCCAAGATAAAAGCTTTCTTTTCGGGATCCTCAATTTCATGAAGCTTAAGGAACATGCATTGCATAAAAGAATTAAGACTAGCAAACCTAGCTTCTAACATGTGAACTAAATGAGCAGAAGCAACTTCATAGCTAGGAGCTAACTCAACCAAAGACTTTTCCTCATCTACCTCATGCATACTAATGTGATTAAAGAACTCCTCAATGTTACTTTTGCCAATAATCGAACCACTACCTACTGAGAGGTCCTCCAGAACAAACTTAGGGAACAACATGATAAACTAAAGTAAAGAAATAACAACTACCAAGGATTCTAATTTTTTTGGGTTTTTGATAAAAAAACAATGCAGGTAAAATAAAATAAAGTAAAGCAAAACAATAACAAAGTAAATAATGTGTGTGCGAAGAACTCCCCTCGCAGAAGTCTTCTCTCTTCCCCGGCAACGGCGCCAGAAAAGTGGCTGCTACATGTGGTAGTGTATAGTTGACGTGGGAGCAGACTGTCCTTGTGCGTGGTGAATAACCAGCCCGTTGGGAACCCCAAGAGGAAGGTATGATGAGTGTAGCAGCAAGTTTTCCCTCAGTTTAAGAAACCAAGGTTTATCGAACAGGAGAAGAGAGACAATGACGACTGAAGGTGTCGCGGAACCTGCACACACACAAACAAATACTATGTTCCCAACTTGCGATGAGGTTGTCAATCTCACCGGTTTGCTTGAAACAAAGGTTATGAGTGTATCGAGTGGAAAACAATATAGTATGCGAGTAAAGTAAACAGTATGAGTAAAGTAAACAGGTGATAGCGATATGATGGAAATAGGACCGGGGTCCACAGTTCACTAGTGGTGTCTCTCCATAGATAAAATAACACATGCTGGGTAAACAAATTACAGTTGGGCAATTGATAGAATAAAGATAAACGTGATATGTCAAGAAGATCACTATGAGATTTACTCTGGGCATTACAACAAAATACATAGACCGCCATCCAACTGCATCTATGACTAATAATCCACCCCCGGGGATATCAATCCGAACACCCTAGAAGTATTAAGTTGCGAACAACAGATAATTGCATTAAGCAAAGTGTGTAATGTAAACAAAGCATATGCCCTTGAGCATATGAATGTTGTTTTCTCCCTAGTAGCAACAGCACATCTACCACCTTAGAGGTTTCTGTCACTCCCCCAGGTGAAATAGAGGCATGAACCCACTATCGAGCATAAATACCCCCTCTTGGAGTCACTAGCAACTACTCGGCCAAGATAGCTACTAACAACGGAGAGCATGCAAGATCATAAACAACATAGAGATAACAAAAGATATAATTCAGTATAGAAACTTAATCATAAACACCAATATTCATCGGATCCCAACAAACCAAACATGTAGGATTACATAACGGTGATCTCAATCATGTAAGGCAGCTCATGAGATCTAAACATGAATCACATAGTGGAGAAGACAACCATCTAGCTACTGCTATGGACCCATAGTCCAAGGTAGACTACTCACTCATCGCTCTGGAGGCAAGCATGGCGATGAAGAAGACCTCCGGTGGCGATTCCCCTCTCCGGCAGGGTGCCGGGAAGAGCTTCTGGACCCTCCCGATCTTCGGGTCGACGGCGGCGGCGGATCGCGATGTGTTCTGGAAAACTGATCGGGTCCTTAGGTTTTTCTTGTCGGGGGGTCTTTATAGGCGAAGGGACGTTGTCAGAGGAGGGGCCAGGCACCCTCACACGGGGGTGGCACGGGCCAGGGCCTGGCCGCGCCGCCCCTGTGTGTGGGGCCCTGGTGGCCCCCCTCCTACTTCTCTTCGGATCTCTGGAAGCTTCCGGGTAAAATAAGACTTCAGGAACTTGTTTCGTCCAATTCCGAGAATATTTCCTGTGTATCACTCTGAAACACAAAAACAGCAGAAAACAGGGAACTGGCACTGTGGCACTTCGTTAATAGGTTAGTTCCGGAAAATGCATAAAAATGCCACTAAGTGTAATGAAACAATAGGCAAATGGTGTAAAAACAAGCATGGAGCATCAAAAATTATAGATACGTTTGAGACGTATCACGCACCTGCGGCCAGCTCGGAGCAGGACTCAGCAGCAAGGGGAACGGGGCCCACGGCCTCTGGAGACGGCGACGACGATGACGCGGAGTCCGGTGAGCGACTGGTCCGCCGGAGGCGACTTGAGGGCACTGTGGTGCTCTCAGATTCCTCCTCCGACGACTCCTCCTCGCTGGACCAGCCCACCGGGGGAGACGCCGACGCGTCCTCCTCGCGAGGCCTGGAGGAGGAGGGGCGCCGAGCCCGCCTGGAGGCGGAGCGCCGCTCCAAGTTTAATGATGAACGCACCAGCCGGCAACCTGAGGCAGGGGCCTCCGAAAGGAAGAAGCCGGCGGGCGAATCTTCCGCGCCCCCGCCACCACCTTCCTCCCTCCCGAGCAAAAGAGGATGGGTGGAGCGGGACGCCTCGTGAGTGTTCCTGCATAAAGACCTTTACCTTTCGTCTTACCTTCCCCTTAACCTCATTCCCTCTTTTTCCTCTCCAGTGACACCAAGGAGAAGAAGGAAGAGAAGAAGAGGAGGAAGAAGAGAAAGACCGGTCAGGCCACGCCGGGCCCTGACCCGGCCGCCACGGCCACACCGTCGACGCCGCCGCGCGTCGCCGGAGAAGAAGAGGACCGCGCGTCTACGGACGCGCAGTCCGCCCCGGGAGCCACTTCGGCTCCCAGCACGACCGAGCCCCCTAGCGCAGGGGGCACTCCAGAGACCACGGGGGCAGCTGCGGCTGCCCCCTCTGTAGCCGACATCACCACCGCCCCGGAGGCGCCCTCGACGGCCGCGCCGTCCAGCATGAGGACAGCCCCCGAGCCGCACGGCGAGAGGAGTACGGCCTCCACCGGGCCGGGGCCCTCCAGAGCTCCATCGCCTCTCCTGCCAGAGATCCTGGGGAGGCCCGCGAGGATCACAGCTGAGCCCCACGCCGCCGACCCATGGGCGGGGGTGCTTGCGGCCATGACCGGCGCTCTCCGGGATGAGGTCGTCCAGGCGCGCACCGCTGAGGAGGCGCGCATCGACGAGGGTTGGGCCCTCCTGCACCAAGCCACGGAGAGATGCCGTCTCCTGGACCAGCGTGCCGCCGAGCGCCGCGAGCAGGCGAGGAAGGAGGCGGAGGAGATCCGCGCCAGCACGGTCGAGGAGGCCGAAGAAGCTCTGGCGAACGCCAGGGAGTCGGCGAGGGGGGTCTTGGCCAGGGCGCACCACGAGGCCATGGAGATCATCTCCGAGGCGCGCCAGAAGATCCCCCCCACCGTCGGGCCTCCCAACCCAGCCTTGGCTGGGGAGGAGGCCAAGCGGGCAGCTCAGCACCTCCTGGATCAGGCCAGGACAAATGCCGATGGTCTCCTCGCCAATGCCCAGCAGAGGCTGGACGAAGTCGAGGAACGAGAGGCCCTCCTCCACGCCCGCGAGGAGAGTGCCGATTCCAGGGCGGAGAGCCTGAGCCTACAAGAGGCTGGGCTCGCCGTCCGGGAAGCAGAGGCTCGCGAGCGCGAGCGGGGACTCCGCCTCCGAGAGGAGCAGCTCCATGCCCTCGAGGACCGGCTCAACAGGGAGCGAAAGGCCCTCGAGAGCCGGGAGGCAATGGTCGGTCAGTCCACTGCCGAGCTGGCCCGGCACCAAGAGGCGCTGAACCAGCACGAGGCTTCCCTCCAGGGAAGGATGGACCACATGCTGAACCAGCGATGGGTCAGCATGGAGCAGGAGTTCGAGCGGAGGCGCGTCGAGGTCACCGAGGCGTGCCGCGCGGACTTCCGCTCCAAGACCGACGTCGCCCTGGTGAGGTACAAGCAGGGGCGCGAGCCCCTGGAGCGCCAGGTCCGCGACCTGGAGACCGAATTGAGGGGGGCGCACGAGGTGCGCCGGGGCACCGAGCGCGCCCTTGCTGAAGCTGATGCCACCATCGCCTCGCTCCGGCGCGACGTGCAGAGGCTTGAGGAGGAGAACTTGGCGTCGGTCCTGCAGGGCGTGGAGACCTCCAGGGAGCTCCAGGAGGCTAGGGACTCCGAAGAGGAGGCGCGCGTGCTGCGAAGGCAGCGGGTGCAGATGTTCCGCGGGTTCTCAGCCCACGTCGTGGCGGCGGCACACCGCCTGGGCATCCATGGGCTGAACCTGCCCACCGTCCCTGAGGACGACGGGTCGATCTTGCTCTTCTTCAGCCAGCTGGCTGAACAGCTAGACGGCGCATCAGCGAAGGTCTTGGAGCTCATCGACGCCGAGTGCCGAGAGCTGCTGGGGCTCGCGGGGACGCGAATCTTCACCAACCTCCAACGCCTCCGCCCCGACCTCAACCTAGAAGAGGTACTGCGGAGGCCGTCGCCTCCTCCGCCAGGAACTCCTAACCGCGCAGCGGTGGCCAGGGCTGAGCGGTTGCATACTGCTCTGCGACGGCTGCAGGCCATCTACGCCCGCCCTGGAGCACCCGCCGCCGCGGACCAGGAGAGCTCCTCCGGCGGCGACACCTCCGGCTCCGGGGAGTCCGGCAGCGGGGAGGCTGGGGAGGAAGACGACGGAGCGTCGGAGTCCAGCGGAGAGGCATCCTCAGGCTCCAGCCAAGGCACCGGCGATGGCGAGGGCGATGCGGCGGTCGCCCAGTAAGCTCCTCCTAGACCTCCTCTAGAAGAATTGAGTTAGCTGCACACTTGGCAGCTGTTAGACATTGCCCGGCTGGGCCAATTCTAAGTTGTAATCGTACTTAAGGCGTCGTTCGCCAAATTGTCCTCATTTGCACCCTTGCACATTTTTCCTTGTCTCGTCTTTGTCTGGGGAATGCTCTACGCCGTTTAGGGGCCAGCCTCCGAGCGGGACAGCAGCCTGACGCTTAGTATGCAGCTTGTGGTGCAAGGCTAGTGGGCGCTGGCGCTCCAAAGGTGACTGTAATGGCACACAGGACTATTTCCCTGCAGCCCCCCTGGCGTCCAAACACAACAAAGGCGATTCCAGGAGAAGAAACACAAGGCCGCAGACAAGGACAGCAGAGTATTTGAAGAAATTGGCACGAATTGTGCGACCCCCACGCGCTCATGCGCTTTCATTCGAGCGTCGCTCGAGAGGAGAGAGCACCATGGATCATATGAGATGACTGTAGCGGGTCCCTTCCCTAGTCAGAGCTCGATCCGTTCTGGGTTTTGCGGGCCTGCTGTTTTCCGGGCGAAGGCCCCAGCGCGGACACCATGCTCCGGCTCTTTCTCGAAAGGCAGTCGAGCGAAAACTCACGTTCGCGTTAAGTCGCAGTTAGCTGAAATTGCGAGGCTGGTGGAGCCAAGACTCACGATTCGAGGCAGTTTCTATAGATTAGAAAAGATAAATGGCGAGTGAGACTGCCATTGCACTTTGTTACTTGCGCATACGAAGAGCTCCGTTTCCTAAGCGGAAGGCAAGGGGGAGGGAGTGGCGCCCCTTAAGCCCCCTTGCCCCATCTTCGGGCACCTGGGGACGGGGCCAACGAGGACTGCGCAGGCCTACACGTCCTCTGGCTCCGGTCCCAGGGGTGCGTATCTGTCGAGGAAGCGCTCGCAGAGGTCCCTCCAGGACGAGATGGATCTTGGAGGCAGCCCGTAGAGCCACCGGCGAGGCTCTCCCTTTGTTGCCATCATGAACCAACCGGCCATGACACGCCTGTCCCCTCCCGCTGACCGTATGGCGGCCGCGTAATGCTGCAAGAACTCCACGGGATCGGAGGTCCCGTCATAACGCGCCCTGGTCTCCGGCCGGAAGCAAGACGGCCATGTTGCGCGGTGAAGTGGCCCGCCGAGCGCCGCGTAGCCCTCGAAGCCGAGGTCGCCGGGCGCTGGCGCGCCCTCCCCAATGGCTTCCAAGCCATCAAGGACCTGAAGACGATCTCGGCGACGGCTCGCGTAGACAGTGCGAAGGCAAAGACGACGACGACGATCGTCACTCATGTCGAAGCAGATCTGGAAGAAGACACACCACATCCCCCTACCTGGCGCGCCAAATGTCGATGGATTTCGTGTTGCAAGAACACGGGGTACCACGCGACGGACCCAAAGATTCAAACGCGGGGGGCTGAACGTGTGAGATCTAGGATCGCAACGAAGCACGGTGACGGAAGCCTCGAGCTGTCGAACGCACTACGCACTGCAGAGAGAGACGCCGAGCTTTACCCAGGTTCAGGGCCCTCGTGGTGAGGTAACACCCCTACTTCCTGCCTTCTTGTATTGCAACGCGACACCTCGCGAGGAGTACAAGGTCTTGATTACAAAGTTCTAGCTGGCTAGAGGTTGAAGAACCTGCGTGCCCAGCTAGCAACTTGGAGAAGATCGGATGCCCCCTCAGGGGTGGCCTCCCCTCCTTTTATAGCGCCAAGGTCCTCCTTCCCCTTATCTTCTTGGGGAAGGGGTTGCCACACACACGGCCAAGGAGGGTGGACAGCTGTAGACTACACTCTTCTGTAGACGTGGTCTTCGTAGGGTAGTGGCGCCGGTCCACAGGAGTGGGTGGAGGAAGCTGACGTCTTCCTCTGGCGCCCTGCACCGTCCACGCTATTTTTAGGGGGGTGGCCAACAACCACTGTGCCGCTTTGGGCAGGCACGGCAAAAGTTGGTCTCCTCCCTGTCAGGGGTAGCATGGGCGGTACGCGGTCTTCTGTCCTTCATCTACTTGCTCCGCACGCCAACGCGCTGAGCTGGCATGGACTTGGTCTCTCTCCTCACCAGCGGGGGCTCGTGAGGAGGTCTTCTGGTCCTTAGCATTTTCCACCGTCGTTCTCCTCATGAGGCGCCTCCTCATGAGGGTCTTCCCCGTAGCTTGGGTCGTTGATTCTCCCCTGGGCTGAAGATGGGCCGATGACGGGGCCCAAGAGCAGGTGGACCGGGATACCCCGGTATCCAGAACACCGACAGATGTTCATAGCCGGCATGGAGGTTTTGACAGCGTTGATCAAAAAGGTTGTTGAAGTGAATTTTTTGAGGCGCATGGCTGGGATCACAGCCATCCAGAGACTTTCCATCTACACTGATGATGTTATCCTTTTCTTCAGACCTGAGATACAAGAGCTCCAAGCAATAAAGGAGATCATCACAATGTTTGGTGAGGCGACGGGTTTAAAAGTGAATTACAACAAAACCATAGCTACTTTAATCAGGGGAGGAGAGGATCTAGAGCAGAGTATCAAAGATAACCTGGGCTATTAGATCACTTATTTCCCCCTAAATTACCTCGGTTTGAGGCTTGCGCTTCGTCCACTGACCAAATCAGAATGGCAGCCAGTGTTGGATATGATGATCCGCACCATGCTTGCTTGGCAGAGAGGTCTCATCGATAGAGCAGGGCGTCTGATCCTCATCAAAGCAGTGATCATGGCCAGACCGATCCATCAGCTGCTCATTGCGGAGGCACCAGTTTGGTTGCTTGAGGAAATCGTTAAGTGGGCTAGAGCTTTCTTCTGGGCAGGCAAGCAGGGGGTCTCAGGGGGACAATGTCTGGTTGCCTGGGATAGTGTCTGTAGGCCTTGGAATCAAGGAGGTCTAGGCATCAAGAATTTACAGCTTTAGGGTTTAGCTCTTCGATCAAGATGGGAGTGGCTAAGGCGAACCGACCCAGAGCGTTCGTGGCAAGGGCTACCTATGTTGAGAGACCAAAGCGCCTGAGCTGTGTTCGACACGCTGGCAGTAATCACAATTGGAGATGGAAAGCAGGTCATGTTTTGGATAGATCGCTGGATAAATGGGCTCACAGCTACAGACATTGTGCCCATGGTCGTGGACTCTGTCAGTACTAGGAAGAGAAACATGAGAAGAGTGGCGGACGCCATCGCGCAGGATGCTTGGGTGGGGGATGTAAGCGCAAACATCTCCATTGAAGGATGGCTGCAATGCATCAATCTCTGGGAGGCAATTGACTCTATCCATTTGGATGCCAGCAGGCCAGACAGTTTCAGATGGATAGGGTCACCATCAGGGGAGTACTTGGCAAAGTCCACCTACAAAATGTTGTGCCAAGGGAGAACCACGGTGGCCTTCTACAAACCGATCTGGAGATCCTTCGCACCCCTAAAATGCAAGATTTTTTGGTGGCTATCCTTGAAGCATCGACTCTGGACATCAGATAGGAGAGCTCGACATGGGCTACAAGAAAATCCAGAAGCTTGTTTCACATGTCTGCAGGGAGAGGATAATGTGGAGCACATTTTGGCATAATGTCCATACTCCAGATCGGTTTGGGCAGGATGCCTTCATGCCACGGGACTCCATTTGAGGGAACCAGAGGATGGCGATACCTTGGAGAGATGGTGGTCGATGTCCAGAGCTAGAGTCTGCACCACGAACAGGAGGAAGTTTGACACTCTTGTGATCTTGGTTGCTCGGTCCCTCTGGAAACAAAGGAATGCGAGGGTTTTTGCCAATGTCTCACAGTAAATGGGTATGGAGCAAATCATCGCCAAAGTTAAAGAGGAATTCTCTCTTTGGATGTTCGCCAAATTTGGAGGGAGCTACGCCACAACCGGAGAGTAGAAGTCTCTAGTTTTCAGAGTAGGCGTGCGTGTGCTTGGTGTTGTCGAACCTAGTTGTGTGCAACATGGTTTTCGACTCTCGTAATTGTTTTTCTCTCCTTCTATAAAGATAAGGTACGCCTTTGGCGTACTCTCGCCCCCCACTTTCCCCACCGCCGTTGACCTGTGCGTCTTCCCCAGAAACCCCTCCATCCATGGTTCGATTCCCCTGCATCGCCAGAGCTCCGTCCTCACCTTCCCCATCCTCTTCCCTGGCTACCGTCCTTGCCTATGGTGACCTAGCATACCACTGCATGTGTAGTATGCAAGTCGCATAACACCAATGAAACACTGTCTCACTAGTATTACATCCATCAGAGTGGTACAACAGAAACATCGTAGGTCCACGGTATGTCTATAGGATTACAATTTCAACATACAGAAGATCTTCAGAACCTCCTCAACAGGTAGAAGTTTAGTCCTGGCGACTACAAACGAGAAAGAAACAAGGAAGACTAAACTAAACTACAACTAATGCAGTTGGCTTACTACTCAACTACATAATACTCTAACTACTAGGTTCTAGGATTAGGAAATTGATTCCCTTCTACTCCTAATCTAGTTTTCCACCAAGCTTCACAAAACTGTCGACTCCGCTGATAATCCTGATGTTGGTAGAATGCTTCATCTTCATCTTTAATGTCTTAAGGTTGCCTCCTTCAGTTGCCTTCTGCTGGCGCGTGGTTGATTGCACCAGAAGTTTCCTTGTGCGTGGTGATGACCAGCCCGTTGGGAACCCCAAGAGGAAGGTGTGATGAGTATAGCAGCTAGTTTTCCCTCAGTTAAGAAACCAAGGTTTAATATCGATCTTGGAGAGGAGAGACAAACGACTGAAGGTGATGCAGACTGGCTTAATAGCACTCCAACAAGGGCGCACTTGTTGAATCGTCTTCGGCCAGTAGCAACGCGGAACCTGCACACACACAACCAAGTACTTTGTTCCCAACTTACGATGAGGTTGTCAATCTCACCGGTTTGCTTGAAACAAAGGTTATGAGTGTATCGAGTGGAAAACAGTAAAGTATGCGAGTAAAGTAAACAGTGCGAGTAAAGTAAACAGGTGATAGCAATATGATGTAAATAGGACCGGGGTCCACAGTTCACTAGTGGTGTCTCTCCATAGATAAAATAACACATGCTGGGTAAACAAATTACAGTTGGGCAATTGATAGAATAAAGATAAACGTGATATGTCAAGAAGATCACTATGAGATTTACTCTGGGCATTACAACAAAATACATAGACCGCCATCCAATTGCATCTATGACTAATAATCCACTCCCGGGGATATCAATCCGAACACCCCAGTAGTATTAAGTTGCGAACAACGGATAATTGCATTAAGCAAAGTGTGTAATGTAAACAAAGCATATGCCCTTGAGCATATGAATGTTGTTTTCTCCCTAGTAGCAACAGCACATCTACAACCTTAGAGGTTTCTGTCACTCCCCCAGGTTAAATAGAGGCATGAACCCACTATCGAGCATAAATACCCCCTCTTGGAGTCACTAGCAACTACTCGGCCAAGATAGCTACTAACAACGGAGAGCATGCAAGATCATAAACAACATAGAGATAACAAAAGATAATATTCAGTACAACAACCCAATCATAAACACCAATATTCATCGGATCCCAACAAACCAAACATGTAGAATTACATAACAGTGATCTCAATCATGTAGGGCAGCTCATGAGATCTAAACATGAAGCACATGGTGGAGAAGACAACCATCTAGCTACTGCTATGGACCCATAGTACAAGGTAGACTACTCACTCATCGCTCCGGAGGCAAGCATGGCGCTGAAGAAGACCTCCGGTGGCGATTCCCCTCTCCGGCAGGGTGCCGGGAAGAGCTTCTGGACCCTCCCGATCTTCGGGTCGACAGCGGCGGCGGATCGCGATGTGTTCTGGAAAAGTGGTCGGGTACTTAGGTTTTTTCCGTCGGGGGGTCTTTATAGGCAAAGGGGTGATGTCAGAGGAGGAGCCAGGCTCCCTCACGCGGGGCCCGCGCAGCCAGGGGCCTAGCCGCGCCACCCCTGCGTGTGGGGCCCTGGTGGCCCCCCTCCTACTCTCCTTCGGATCTCTGGAAGCTTCCGGGTAAAATAAGACTTCAGGAACTTGTTTCGTCCAATTCCGAGAATATTTCCTGTGTATCACTTATGAAACACAAAAACAGCAGAAAACAGGGAACTGGCACTGTGGCAACTCGTTAATAGGTTAGTTCCAGAAAATGCATAAAAGTGCCACGAAGTGTAACGAAACAATAGGCAAATGGTGTAAAAACAAGCATGGAGCATCAAAAATTATAGATACGTTGGAGACGTATCAAGCATCCCCAAGCTTAACTCCTGCTCGTCCTCAAGTAGGTAAGTGATAACAAAAGAATAATTTTTGAGGTGACATGCACCTACACAATCTTGATCATATATGTAAGCGTTTGTGAGCTGGGATCATAAGAACTTAAAACATGGGCATGAAGATATAATCATGACAATAAGAAACTTAGCAACCATGTTGTAAACATGTAAATGAACACAAACAAAAGATCATGAAAATGAAACAATGAAAGTCAAACATGTGTTCAAATCATAAGGAAAAACATACAAATGGTTTTCAGCTTGTCCTTTAAAGAGAGCAAAACATAAATGCATAGGACACCTTCAAGTTTAAGAGGGCGACTAGATACAAATAATTTAAGAACAAGTGAAACCAACAATATGAATCAATCAATGAACTTTGGGACAATGCATATCACACTAAGAATGACAACTATGCTCTCTTAATGGTGCATAAAGAAAGAAGGTGGTGACTCAACGTAAAAGTAGAAGAAAGGCCCTTCACAGAGGGAAGCAGTGATTGCAAGTTTTATAACCTTCAAAAATTATGGTACTTACCGGCTTTGAGCTCTCATTGCCCCCATCATAAGCATCTTGAATGGTTAAAGTTAATGCGAGAACAATTATGATGCATATGCTTGACAAATCATAAGTTGAAGACCTCGTGCCCCGTGAATACGAGTACCCAAACCTCATGCTACTTTACTTAGAGTCCCAAGCAAGGCTCTTGTCATTGTAAGTATATGCATATCATTGAGAACCGCCAATGGGGTACCTCCATGCCCGATGACATGGAACAAGCCCACACCAAAATGACAGGACAAGCAGACAATGAACACCTCGACATCTCTTTTATTTGCCTTTTGTTTAGCTTTTTATTGTGAGATGCGTCGTCGAATGTTCACTATGGGTATGCTGCAAATTTCCACCATGAATTATGCATGGCTTAGATTAGCGGCCCGGCGTTTCCCTAACACATATACAAACTCCATGATCCCCACAAGATTCCCAATTCATTTCACACCACGGGCATCCATAAACAAAAGATCACGATATCAACTCAAATAAGAAGTGCAATGTTGAAAGCTTGCCCCATGACAGCATGGATGGGCTAGAATCCAACTTACAACTTGCAAGCATAACAACTCAACATAAGAGACCACAATGTCAAATTTTTAAGAACAGGAAAAAGTAAAGTGTGCCTTCCGGTTCGTGAGAGCTTTACTGACCGAATTTCGCATAACACTGGTAAGAGTTTAATTTGAAGAGAAAATAAAAGGAAGTCAAATTTACTTGGAATAGCAAATTGCTAGTAGGTATGTATGGTGGACACTTTGGAAAACTTTGGCTTTTAGGAGTTGGATGCACGAGTAGAGCTCATACTCAGTACAAGGCGAGGGCTAGCAAAAGACTGGGAGCGACCAACTAAGAGAGCAATAATGGCCATAATCATGCAAAGCGACAAAGCAACATTAAAAGAAGCATAAGATGGCATCAAAAGTCAAAAACTAAATGATTATGAAGGCTATTGGTGACTTTGTAAGAGTCTAACATGTGTGAGCATGCGCCAAGTCAACCCAAATAAAGCATCAAGGAGAAAACCAAAATAATGCTTCCATACAATAAAAACAACGCATGATTTTTTTCAAAGGCTCATTAAGCAATCTCAGTTATTTGAGACAAGTCATGCTACAGCAAAACCACTAAGCATACTATCAAAAAGACATCAAGCATGACATGAAAAAGCCTAAGCCGCAGTCTACACAAGCTCCTTCTTGTACCACTATTTTGCACAAAGCTTTTTCTCTTTTCCAACACCATTTGAAATTTTTAAAAGACACCTCTTTTGATGAAAACCAATAAAGATCAGAGGAAAAAATACACCTTGATGAAAAGATATGACAAGGTCTGAACGAAAATCAAGGCGAAAACGAAAACCAAAAGCAGTAGCAGAAAAAGAAGAACGCTCGATTTTTAATAAGAGTGAAAACTAGAGCGTTCTTTGCAAATGAAAACGAGTACAGCTCCTTCAAAAGAAATTTGTTGGGGTCCAACCATTTTTTGCAGTAAACAAACAAACTAAACCAACTAAGAAAACTAAAACAACTGACGCTCCAAGAAAAAACACATAGTGCATGAAGCAATAAAAATATAGTGTTTTGAAAGGTGACCTGATTTTTGCCGATGAAGAAGGGGTGCCTCGGGGGCATCCCCAAGCTTTGACGCTTGTACTTCTTGGATATTTCTTGGGGTGATGCATGGGCATCCCCAAGCTTGAGCTTTTGTCCATTCTTCAACTCATCTCATCATTCTCCAATCCCTACACTTGAAAACTTCCTTCATACAAAACTAAACACAATTCTATTAGCAACATTAGTGTAAGCATAACATATAATCAACCTCTTTTTGCTTCAGGTTTCAACTCAAAACCACCACATATATAGCAAATACTACTGTAGCAACCTCCCAAAAAGTTCCGTGATCAAAATAACTCAAAAGAAAGCGATAAAGTGGCAAACACAAATATTGGCAGAAAACTGAACAGCTGACAAAGGTCAAATTTTTGAGGGGTTTTCTGTTGCTCAAATCAAAAAGTGTTAAACTAACAAAAGTTTGTATATAACCTGGGGCATATGCAAAAGAAATCTCAGGTCCAAAAGATAAACAGAGAATTTATACGAATTTTTACGGTGCAGCACCGAAAACAGTTTCAGGACAACAACATCCCCAAGTCTTTACCTCACTCGAATTAGAGGCTTCTCTTGGCACAAAAACGAAATAAACAAGATAAGGAGTGTTCATTACAGTACTAATGACTTCCAAGACTCAAATAAAAGAAAAGGTACTAAAAATAAAACATTGGGTTATCTCCCAAGAGTGCTTTTCTTTAACGCTTTTGAGTTAGGCGCAGAAAATTGCGAATCAAATAACATCAGAAGAAGCATTGAGATCAACAGTAGAGGTCTTGTCAATAAGGCATTGTATTTCATCCACATAGGTTTTTGAAGACCCTTTGTGATCATGCTTTGGTACACTATTTTCATCAAAAAGATTTTTAGGACAGATCCAGTCAAAATTATTTTCGAAAGCTTCACACAATCCCTAAAGCTTGCAAGGTATAGGTATTTCGGCCCCTTCATCGTTTGTACTAATAACCTTTATGGGTGAACCGAGTTTATCAAAACGTTTAAGAACTTTCCTAGCTTCAATAACGATATCCATAAATTCTATACGCAAAGTTTCCAAGATAAAAGCTTTCTTTTCGGGATCCTCAATTTCATGAAGCTTAAGGAACATGTATTGCGTGAAAGGATTAAGACTAGCAAACCTAGTTTCCAACATGTGAATCAAATAAGCAGAAGCAACTTCAATACTAGGAGCTAGCTCAACCAAAGATTTCTCCTCAACTTCCTCATGCATACTAATGTGATTAAAGAACTCCTCAATGTTACTTTTGCCAATAATCGAACCACTACCTAGTGAGAGGTTCTCCAGAACGTACTTAGGGATCAACATGATAAACTAAAGTAAAGAAATAACAACTACCAAGGATTCTAATTTTTTTGGGTTTTTGATAAAAAGCAATGCAAGTAAAATAAATAAAGTAAAGCAAAACAATAAAACAAAGTAAAGGATGTGTGTGCGAAAAACTCCCCTCGCAGAAGTCTTCTTCTTCCTCCCCGGCAACGGCGCCAGAAAATTAGCTGCTGGCGCGTGGTTGATTGCACCAGAAGTTTCCTTGTGCGTGGTGATGACCAGCCCGTTGGGAACCCCAAGAGGAAGGTGTGATGAGTATAGCAGCTAGTTTTCCCTCAGTTAAGAAACCAAGGTTTAATATCGATCTTGGAGAGGAGAGACAAACGACTGAAGGTGATGCAGACTGGCTTAATAGCACTCCAACAAGGGCGCACTTGTTGACTCGTCTTTGGCCAGTAGCAACGCGGAACCTGCACACACACAACCAAGTACTTTGTTCCCAACTTATGACGAGGTTGTCAATCTCACCGGTTTGCCTGAAACAAAGGTTATGAGTGTATCGAGTGGAAAACAGTAAAGTATGCAAGTAAAGTAAACAGTGCAAGTAAAGTAAACAGGTGATAGCAATATGATGTAAATAGGACCGGGGTCCACAGTTCACTAGTGGTGTCTCTCCATAGATAAAATAAGACATGCTGGGTAAACAAATTACAGTTGGGCAATTGATAGAATAAAGATAAACGTGATATGTCAAGAAGATCACTATGAGATTTACTCTGGGCATTACAACAAAATACATAGACCGCCATCCAACTGCATCTATGACTAATAATCCACTCCCGGGGATATCAATCCGAACACCCCAGTAGTATTAAGTTGCGAACAATGGATAATTGCATTAAGCAAAGTGTGTAATGTAAACAAAGCATATGCCCTTGAGCATATGAATGTTGTTTTCTCCCTAGTAGAAACAGCACATCTACAACCTTAGAGGTTTCTGTCACTCCCCCAGGTTAAATAGAGGCATGAACCCACTATCGAGCATAAATACCCCCTCTTGGAGTCACTAGCAACTACTCGGCCAAGATAGCTACTAACAACGGAGAGCATGCAAGATCATAAACAACATAGAGATAACAAAAGATAATATTCAGTACAGCAACTCAATCATAAACACCAATATTCATCGGATCCCAACAAACCAAACATGTAGAATTACATAACGGTGATCTCAATCATGTAGGGCAGCTCATGAGATCTAAACATGAAGCACATGGTGGAGAAGACAACCATCTAGCTACTGCTATGGACCCATAGTCCAAGGTAGACTACTCACTCATCGCTCCGGAGGCAAGCATGGCGCTGAAGAAGACCTCCGGTTGCGATTCCCCTCTCCGGCAGGGTGCCGGGAAGAGCTTCTGGACCCTCCCGATCTTCGGGTCGACGGCGGCGGCGGATCGCGATGTGTTCTGGAAAAGTGATCGGGTACTTAGGTTTTTTCCATCGGGGGGTCTTTATAGGCGAAGGGGTGATGTCAGAGGAGGAGCCAGGCTCCCTCACGCGGGGCCCGCGCGGCCAGGGGCCTGGCCGCGCCACCCCTGCGTGTGGGGCCCTGGTGGCCCCCTCCTACTCTCCTTCGGATCTCTGGAAGCTTCCGAATAAAATAAAACTTCAGGAACTTGTTTTGTCCAATTCCGAGAATATTTCCTGTGTATCACTTCTGAAACACAAAAACAGCAGAAAACAGGGAACTGGCACTGTGGCAACTCGTTAATAGGTTAGTTCCGGAAAATGCATAAAAGTGCCACGAAGTGTAATGAAACAATAGGCAAATGGTGTAAAAACAAGCATGGAGCATCAAAAATTATAGATACGTTGGAGACGTATCACCTTCCATCTAAGCAAGGGTTACGAGGGAGTGGGGTGAGTAACGAGCATTACCCAGCAAGTTCATATAGAGTATAAGGTATTTGATGCACTAACTACAGCCTTAGACCCAAGAGTCATTCGGCAATGCAAGTTTTTGTAAACATTTCTTCAGTAGGTTGCTTTTATTCTGAAGACTATGCCCGACAGCCAACACAGGGTATTAGTGCCTTGAGAGCACCTTTCCTGCCGTGTTCGCAGCTCCTTCCCGGAACAAGGGGTAACATGTCACATCCTTTTACACTCTGCAGAGGTGTGTCCTTCCAAAAGAGATCAAAGCCTTGCTGCACAACTGGGCGATCTTTCCCATCCACACTTCCTTGGTGTGGGGCCCAGTCATTGATCCAAGCCATTCACTGCCTTCTCCGCATAACGCATGCCCACCCAATTCACGCAAGCAGGTTATGCCCCTGATATTCACCCCCAACAATGAAGTACCTAGGCGCCCCTTGCGGACCATCATAGACACCAGTGGCCGTGGGCACTAAGGGGTCCCACCCATGTGCACGTATTCCCGCAAGACATACGGCGAACGGTAGCTGAGTGTCTGTTGACATGCGAACGAGAGAAGATACAGATGATTTTCCCGTCCCATTCCAAGTCTCTTGGATGACACGGTTTTTACGGCACAAGAATAACTGCGGCATTGGTTATTACTCCTAGGGTTTACTTTCCCGTGCAAGTGGAACCTCCACCACAACAATCTTACCGTGGTTCTACCTGCCAGCCATCCTAGGTTATCACCACTCGGGTCGATAACCACTAGTCATATTAATTATGAAAAGAGAACCTTTTGCTTTTTGATGCAATAGTAATACAACAGGTATATTTGCAAGTAATTTGATAAAAATAATCAAGAGATATGAGCAAGAGTGAACTTGCCTTTTTGACTGCAAGATTATGCAAGTCAAGGCCTTCGATACGTAAGAAATCCAAATACTGAAATAGCACCATCATCTGGTAAAGATGATGTTAAAAGAACTGCATCATGATATGCATCATATATGCTATGCATCGTTCTAAGCGTAACCTAACCCCGATGGTTTATTATACAAGGTTGTGATGATTTCTTTATAATGAGTTGCACTTTTAGATTCACTCCACAACAAGGTTGTTAAGGATCACTGGAGCGAGCTCCGGCGAGCCCTTCTGTGGCGGTGCACGGTGGCCGATTACAATCTTGAGCTACGGCTGTGCCAAGATGCTATAACTACTTCTACGGGTGCGTAGACTCACCAGAAGCACGAGGATGTGCTGGAAGAGGGCGATGGTGACCAGAGATGAGAGCTTGGCGAGTTTTCTCATCGGACTCCGGTGAGAGGAAACTCACGAATTTGTAGTACTCCTTTTCCCCCTGCATGATTCCTTCGAGATGGAGGCTCCTGGTACCACGGTGAGGCTCCTGGACCACTCCACGGTCACCGGGGTAGCTTCAATCGACGGCATGGAGTTGAACTCCGGCGAGATGCATTCGGTGTGGGTAGAAAATGCAGACGGATTTAGAGAGATTGGAAGGGCTAGGAAGATCTAGGACGTCGCGGCGCTCCACTGGTTACTTGTATGGCTCAAGGTGTGGACGATGTCGTCGGCTTGGTGGCGGCAACGGCCGGGATGCGGCAGCGATGAGGACACCTGTTGCGGGCGCGAATCACTTCGCCTCACCTGCCAGTAGTCCCTAGGGGATAGGAGCATCGACGTGGAGGTCAAAGGCGCTTCTGCGGCGGTGTACATTGGCGGCCAACGACGTGGAGCTCGCCGGTGTGTTGGCGTCCATGCGGAGGAAGAAGAAGACTTTGTCCTTCTCCTCGCATGTACCCCAACTGCCAGTCACATACTGAATCGGTATGTGGCTTGGGCTAGCTACTGGGCCGGCTCGACGGGCTTCGGTCTGGTAAGTCCTCTTCCCTATTTTTTTTGTTTCTTTTCTTTTTTGTTTACTTGTTTTCTGGTTTTTGAAATTCTAACTGTTTTTTAAATTCCGCTTTTGCAGGAATTTAAACTGAGTTTCTCCTAAATATAATTATGTGTTCAGTAGTACCAAATGATGTATAAATACATATTTATATGTAATAGCACCTAAAACAATTTAGGTAGCTTTAGGGTTTGCATAAGAATTTTAAATAAAGATGAATTTGAATGACATATTCTACTTGTTTGAAATACTTTATTGGGAATTGTTTATCCCATAATTGTTTATAAAAACTATTATTAGATTCTTGGATGGGAGTAAAAATGGGTATATTAGCATTTTTATCTAATTGAACTTCATACTGGAGTAAGTGCCCTAATGAACAAACATGGTTCCATGTTAATCTCAAGTTTCACTCCATATGACTTGGTATGTCTCATGGACTATCCCAAGATCACTAGTGGTTTGATATTTGAATCAATATACCTATTGATATGTGAATTTATCACTAGATAAAACACTTGGTTGTCTTATCTTATGAAAATTGTGGTTGGAACATAATTCTTAAATTCATGGTTAGGGCATGAGAATAGATATATCTTATGATCACATAGTGATGCATAAGTTGGAATGTTGCTTGGGTATGGATCCCCAAGTAAATGAATAAGAGGTTATGAATTGGATAGAATGCTATCACACTCATCAAGGAAGTAGTGTTCCTTATAAGATGTGATCAATACAACAAAGACTCTATAAACTAAATAAGTTTCAAGGTCCAGGCTTAGGATCTGCTCAACCTATATCAGATGATTCACTTAATGGAAACTTGTACACATGTCAAGGTTTCCATATAACTTTGAACAAGATGGTTATCTCCTAAGTGATATGTGTTTAAGTTGGACTCCTACTCCACACTTGGTTTTAGGATGATATCTGCTTATCAGAATAGGTTTCATAACTAACCTAATTATCTTCATCAGTAAACATAATCATGTGCTTGACATGATTATACTATTTCCTTCATCAACTCCCATAATAAATCCATTTCATTTCCAACATCAACTCCCTCTACCAAGGGTTTACTCTTGGTTATACCTACCTTCTGAGATTAAAAATATAATCTCCCCTTTGTGTGATTCATATAGAATCACCCACTTCATAACTTCTTAAGTCTAGGTATTGGTTACTTCCTAAGGATGGTTCTAATCTCCTTGTGATTTACAACTCACCTAAAGTTGTTATTACTCTTCCAATCAATTTAGTACCTTAGCTAACCCTTCCTACTACTAGGTTACTAAGTTATAGCCTAGGGTTCTACCCATAAAATGGGAGTAATTCTAAATGGATAGGGTTCTCTCTTCTAGTTCAGAAGAATAATATATTTGAATGTTTGAGATAATATTTAGATAGGAATTTGAAAATAAGACTTGTTTTCATTTACTTTGTGATATATAAGATTCATGGACTTAAGTTAAATGGATACCCTGATATTTATGGTAGTAATAAATAGTGGTTCATGAGTTGATATGATAACATCATTATTGTACCTCACTTTACTCACTTATAACTTATGTTGCACTCTCTACCCAAAACAAGGATTTTATCAAAGGTCATAATGAAGTTTATCGCGCTCTAGTTGATGAACTACTTCAATTCCATCAACTCAAGTGAAACTCCAATCACTTTGATATGTTTTATCTAAATGCGCGAAAATTACCCGGATTTTCTATGCATGAAATGCAATGCACACATATGTTGCCTCTATTTTATAACCTCTAATCCTGGGATATTACATTGCCGCAGTTCTCATAGCCCCTCCCCTGGATACCGTCCTCGGCGCAGTTCTCACTGCGCCTCCCTTGGATACGGTCCTTGCCATAGTCCTCGAGGCCCATTACTGCACCACTGCCCGCGCCGCAGCCGCTCTCTGGCGGGAGGCGCCTGATAGATGACGACGGCGGACGTGATGTGCCCAGCCGCAGGCAAGTGGACTACGGGAAGGCTCCCTATCACCAGGAGCGCAACGAGAAGTCGCAGTCAACCCTGACTGGCCCAGCCCACCGCCGGTAGGAACGGGCTATGGATTCGCGTTTTATCCATTCACCCTCGAGCTCCTCATCTCCCCTCCTCCGGTGCCCGCTCGGCCACTACAGCGGTGGCCCAGGCGGCGGCTTTGACGCAGCTTCGACCAATTATTCTGTGTGAGTCAGATATTGGACTTGCCATGGGCATTGCAGAGACTGAGGTAATAACCTATCTAGTAACGTGAGCATAACCTTGAAATATTTGTGTCTGTATACTATACGTCTTTCCAGTTCTATAGAAAGTTATGAGGAAATTTTGCTTCAGTATGCGGTGGGAGTGTGATACGTCTCAAACGTATCTATAATTTTTGATACGACATGCTTGTTTTTACACCATTTGCTTAGTGTTTCGTTACACTTCGTGGCATTTTTATGTATTTTCCAGAACTAACCTATTAACAAGATGCCACAGTGTCAGTTCCCTGTTTTCTGCTGTTTTTGTGTTTCAGAAAAGTTACACATGAAATATTCTCGGAATTGGACGACACAAAAGCCAAACGTCCCAATATTTAATGAAGCTTCCAGAAGACCAAAGAGGAGAGGGAGATGAGCCAGAGGCTGGCCTCACCACCAGGGGGCGCGGCCCTGGCCCTGGCCGTGCCGCCCTATGGTGAGACCCCCTGGTCCACTTCTGACGCTGCCCCTTCTCCTATAAAGACCCCCCGACGGGAAAAACCTAAACACCCGATCAATTTTCCAGAAACACATCGCGATCCGCTGCCATCGTCGAGCCGAGATTGGGAGGGTCCAGAAGCTCTTCCTGGCACCCTGCCGGAGAGGGGAATCGCCACCAGAGGTCTTCTTCATCGCCATGCTTGCCTCTGGCGCGATGAGTGAGTAGTCTACCTTGGACTATGGGTCCATAGCAGTAGCTAGATGGTTGTCTTCTCCACCATGTGCTTCATGTTTAGATCTCGTGAGCTGCCTTACATGATCGAGCCTACCTTTATGTAATTCTACATGTTGTATTTGTTGGGATCCAATGAATATTGGTGTTATGATTGAGTTGATGTGCTGAATATTATCTTATGTTATCTCTATGATGTTTATGATTTTGCATGCTCTCCATTGTTAGTAGCTATCTTGGCCGAGTAGATACTAGTGACTCCAAGAGGGGATATTTATGCTCGATAGTTGGGTTCATGCCTCTATTTAATCTGGGGGAGTGACAGAAACCTCTAAGGTTATAGATGTGTTGTTGCCACTAGGGAGAAAACAACATTCTTATGTCCAAGGACATATGCTTTGTTTACATTACACACTTTTCTTAATGCAGTTATCTGTTGTTCGCAACTTAATATTCACGGGGTCCTCGGATGATTCCCCGTGGGTGGATTATTAGTCATAGATGCAGTTGGATGGCGGTCTATGTATCTTGTTGTAATGTCCAGAGTAAATCTCATAGTGATCCTCTTGACATATGCACGTTATCTTTATTCTATCAATTGCCCAACTGTAATTTGTTTACCCAGCATGTTGTTATTTATCTTATGGAGAGACACCACTAGTAAACTATGGACCCCAGTCCAATTTCCTTTACATTGCTATCACCTGTTTACTTTACTCACACTATTTACTTTCTCGCATACTACTATTGCTTTCCACTCAATACGCTCACTCCTTTGTTTACAGCAAACTGGTGAGATTGACAACCTCATCGTAAGTTGGGAGCAAAGTTCTTGGTTGTGTTGTGTGCAGGTTCCGCGTTGCTACTAGTTGAAGACGCGCTAACATGAATCGTTAACGGTGCCCTTGTTGGAGTGTCACTAGGCTAGCAGGCATCACCTTCTGGAGTTTGGCTTTTTCCTACTGGATTGATAAACCTTGGTTTCTTACTGAGGGAAAACTTGTTGCTATGCTCATCAAACCTTCTTTTGGGGTTTCCAACTAGCCGGTCATTTACATCATCAACACCGCGCCACCAACAAGTTTTCTGGCGCCATTGCTGGGGAAAAAGAAGACTTCTGCAAGAGGAGTTTCACACGCACATCCTTTAGTTTGTTTTAAGTTTTGCTTTACTTTATTTTTGCTTGCATCTTTTTATCAAAAAAACAAAAAAAATAGTTTACTTATAGTTGTTATTTTTACTTGTCTGCTTTTAGCTTTGCTAGAATGGCTACTCCTGAAAACACCAAGTTGTGTGATTTTACTAGCACTAATAATAGTGATTTTATCTGCACTCCTATTGCGCCACCTGCTCCTGCTGCAAATTTTTATGAGATTAAGCCTGCTTTGTTGAACCTTGTTATGAAAGAGCAATTTTCTGGTGCTAGTACTGATGATACTGCAGCTCATCTCAACAATGTTGTTGAGCTATGTGAGATGCAGAAATATAAGGATGTAGAGAGTGATATTATTAAGCTTCAGTTGTTTCCTTTTTCTTTGAGAGGAAAAGCTAAGGATTGGTTGCTGTCTTTGCCTAAAAATAGTATTGATTTATGGGCTAAGTGTAAGGATGCTTTTATTGGAAGATACTATCCTCCTGCTAAGATTATAGCTTTGCGTAGCAATATTATGAAGTTTAGCCAGTTTGATAATGAACATGTTGCTCAGGCTTGGGAAAGAATGAAATCTATGATAAAGAATTGTCCCACTCATGGACTGACTACTTGGATGATTGTCCAAACTTTTTATGCGGGACTGAATTTTCCTTCAAGGAACCTCTTGGATTCAGCTGCTGGAGGCACTTTTATGTCCCTTACCTTGGGCGCCGCAACAAAGCTTCTCGACAATATGATGGTAAATTATTCTGAATGGCACACCAAGAGAGCTCCACAAGGTAAGAACGTAAATTCTGTTGAGGAAACATCTTCCTTGAGTGATAAGATTGATGCTATAATGCTTATGCTTTCTAATGATAGAACTCATGTTGATCCTAATAATGTTCCTTTAGCCTCTTTGGTTGCTCAAGAAGAGCATGTTGATGTAAACTTTATTAGAAATAATAATTTTAACAACAATGCTTATAGGAACAATTTTGCTAGTAACAATTATAGGCCATATCCTTCTACCAATGGTAATGGTTATGGCAACTCTTATGGTAATTCCTCCAACAACACTAGGGCTGCACCCTCCGAGCTTGAAGTCATGCTTAAGGACTTCATCGGTAAGCAAACTGCTTTTAACAGGTCCGTTGAGGAAAAGTTAGGCAAAATTGATATTTTTGCTTCTAAAGTTGATAGCCTTACTCATGATGTTGAACTTCTGAAATTAAAAGTGTTGCCTAATGATGTTAAGGAGAATAATACTTTTTCCACTGCTAATGCTATCCAAGTTAGAATTGATGAAAATGTTAGGATGCTAGCAGAATTGCATGCCAGGTGGGAAAGAGAAGATGAGATGGCTAGAAGGATGAAGGTATGTACCATTACTACCTCTAATGATGTTGTTCCAAATGCTAGCAATCCTCTTACATTGATTGGTGTAGAGAAAACTCCCACTCCTTGTGTTAAAAAACCCAAAATGCTAAAACTTTTTCTCAAAAGAGTGCTAAAATTTTTCGGAGTGTGGGAGATGATAGCTCTATTTCCTTTAATGATTTTGATGTTGATGGCTACAATATATCTGAAGTTATTTTGTTCTTGAAAAAGCTTCCTTTGAGTCCCAATGCTAGTTCTATAAATGTTGCTTTTACTAAGCATATTACCAATGCTCTTATGAAAATTAGGGATGAAAAGTTGAAGCAAAAAGCTTATATTCCTAAGAAGTTAGAAGATGGTTGGGAACCCATCATTGATATGCATGTTAATGGTTTTGATTGCCATGCTTTATGTGATCTAGGTGCTAGTATTTCTATTATGCCTAGAAAAATTTATGACATGCTTGATTTACCACCGCTTGAAAAGTGTTATTATGATGTTCCTATTGCTGATGTTGCTAAGAAGAAACCTTTGGGAAGGATTAATGATGTTCTTATTATGGTTAACAATAACCTTGTTCCCATTGATTTTTTTGTCATGGATGTTGAATGCAATGCTTCATGTCCTATTATTTTGGGAAGACCTTTTCTTCGAACTGTAGGTGCCATCATTGATATGAGGGAAGGCACCATCAAATATCAATTCCCACTCAAGAAAGGTATGGAACACTTCCCTAGGAAGAGAAATAAATTACTATTTGACTCTATTCTTAGAGCAAATTATGAGCTTGATGCTTCATCGCTTGATATTACTTGATTCGCACTTTCTGCGCCTAGCTCAAAGGTGTTAAAGAAAAGCACTCTTGGGAGATAACCCATTGTTTTACTTTCAGTTATTTTTTATTTTATTTGAGTCTTGGAAGTTATTACTACTGTAATAACCTCTCCTTATCATTTTTATTTCGTTGTTGTGCCAAGAGAAGCGTCTAATTTGAGTGAGGTAAGATTTGGGGATGTTGTTGTCCTGAAACAGATTTCGGTGCTGCACCGTAAAAATTCGTGAAAATTCTCCGGATATCTTTTTGATCTGCGATTTCTTGTGCATATGCCCCAGGTTATATCCAAACTTTCATTAGTTTAACACTTTTTGATTTGAGCAACAGAAAATCCTCTAAAATTCGACCTTTGTCAGCTGTTCTGTTTTGACAGATTTCTGCCACTATTTGTGTTTGCCTCTCGATCGCTTTCTTTTTGAGTTCTTTTGATCACGGAACTTTTGGGGAAGTTGCTACAGTAGTATATGCTTTATATGTGGTGGTTTTGAGTTGAAACCTGAAGCAAAAAAGGGTTGATTCATTATTATGCTTACACTAATGTTGCTAATAGAATTGTGTTGAGTTTTGTATGAAGGAAGTTTTCAAGTGTAGGGATTGGAGAATGATGAGATGAGTTGAAGAATGGACAAAAGCTCAAGCTTGGGGATGCCCACACACCCCAAGAAATATCCAAGATGTAACACCCTACTTTTTGTAAGACAAGTTAGTACCAAGTTAATGCTTTATTTAGGACAAAAATTTAAACTTGGTAATATTGTGTGCTTGTGTGCATGTGTGCTAGGGTTTGAAAACTCATTTGTGTGTATGCATGATTTCATGTGCACTTGGGTGTTGCTATGAAATCTTTTATTTTAGAATTCTTTCTTTTTAAATTCTTGCAAGATTGAATTATTATGTGTGTTGGTTTGCAAACTTTTCAAATGACATTCAAAATCTAGGAAGATCAAACTTAGATCATTGCCTTGTTTGATTTGCACCATCATTTCATGTGTGTTTTTCTTTCCTTTTTCTTTTCTTACCAAAGCAAACCCTTCCCACTAAAACCTAGCAGCAATGACCAACAAGATGACCATCACCACATTCAACACCACCCCAGCCCTAGCATGCTTCAAAGAAATTTTTCGAAAAAGAGAGAAGAAGAGGGAAACCGAGCCATGCATGCCATGATCTTGCAAAATCTTCTCAAGATCCCTCTCTCCCCTCTCCTCCACTCACCAGGCGGGTACCTGGACCCAGTAGGCCACCCCACCCCCACCTCTCAGCTACTTGGGTGAAACCTAGCTCTCCCCCGCGACCCCGCTCTGGACAGAGACCGAGGCAGACCACCTCGAGTCCCCCACTCCCTCTCTGCCTCTCCGACCAAACCAGCGAGCGCATCCCTCCCTCTGCATCTCGCTGAGTCCCCAGGCGAGCCCGCTCCCTCTCCCATGCACCACCACCGCCAATCCACCCCCAACCCGCTCTGTGCACGTCACCCTGGGCATGTTCCCATTCTCTACCCCACGCTCACTCCCGGTCCTTTTCGTTCACGCACGCGAGCTTCACAGAACTCCAGCACTCCACTGGCGTAGCCGCCCTTGCTCCCTTGCACGTTAGACCACCTAGGCCACCATCGAACACCTGCGCATGCAGATGTGACCGATCGGTCGGCACGACCGTCTTGGCGCCCCTGGACACCCACGTCCCTCCAAAACTCACTCGCCGCACACGCCAGGACCCCGCCGTGCGACGACACCGCCCTCCCGAGCCAATCCTCGCTCAGAACACCACGCCACCACCGCAAACACCTCGAGTGTTCCTCGCCCAGATAAAAGGCCACACGCCCTCTGCTCCCGACCGTTCCCTCCCATTTGCCCCCTCAGAGATCCCCCACGCTGCCCAGGAGCTAGCCGAGCTCTCTGGCTCTCCCTCGCCGGGGAGAGAGCTCGTTTCCATCGGAGATTAGGGAGGAAGAGGTGAAGGTTGCCGCCGCCGCGTCCTCTCCTCTCCCTCGACCATTCTCTCTGGAAACCGCTCCTTCTTCCCGACCTAACCGTACTCTCCGTTTTGGCTAGGTCCAGCGGAGCACGTCGCCACTGCCACGCCTAGCCGGAGCGCCTGCAGGACCCCCTCGAGCGCGCCATCGTCAGGAGCTGCCCCCACTTCACCGTCACCGAGCCTCGACCACCAGGAGCCCTCACCGCCATCGCCTACCCCCTCTCCGCCGTCCAACGACGCCGCAGTGAGCACCGCTGTCCCTCGGCAAAACCCTAGGGTTTCTGCCGCCCCATTTCTTTCCCGCGTAGACGACGAGCGTCGGCCGTCGATCGTGACTTGATCGGACGGCCAGGGGCGACGCATATCGATTCGGACGCCCAGAGATGCTGACCGGCGGGCCCCGTTGGCTAGCCGTTTGAATCCGTCCCTCCTGCGCGTCGCTGATACGTCTCAAACGTATCTATAATTTTTGACGCTCCATGCTTGTTTTTACACCATTTGCCTAATGTTTCGTTACACTTAGTGGCACTTTTATGCATTTTCCGGAACTAACCTACTAACAAGTTGCCATAGTGCCAGTTCCCTGTTTTCTGTTGTTTTTGTGTTTCAGAAGTGATACACAGGAAATATTCTCAGAATTGGACGAAACAAGTTCCTGAAGTCTTATTTTACCCGGAAGATTCCAGAGATCCGAAGGAGAGTAGGAGGGGGGCCACCAGGGGCCCACACGCCAGGCCGGCGCGGCCAGCCCCTGGCCCGCGCCACCCTGGCGTGAGGCCGCCTGGCTCCACCTCTGACATCGCCCCTTCGCCTATAAAGACCCCCCGACGGGAAAAACCTAAGTACCCGATCACTTTTCCAGAACACATCGTGATCCGCCGCCGCCGTCGACCCGAAGATCGGGAGGGTCCAGAAGCTCTTCCCGGCACCCTGCCGGAGAGGGGAATCGCCACCGGAGGTCTTCTTCATCGCCATGCTTGCCTCCGGAGCGATGAGTGAGTAGTCTACCTTAGACTATGGGTCCATAGTAGTGGCTAGATGGTTGTCTTCTCCACCATGTGCTTCATGTTTAGATCTCATGAGCTGCCCTACATGATTGAGATCACCGTTATGTAATTCTACATGTTTGGTTTGTTGGGATCCGATGAATATTGGTGTTTATGATTGAGTTGCTGTACTGAAATATATCTTATGTTATCTCTATGTTGTTTATGATCTTGCATGCTCTCCGTTGTTAGTAGCTATCTTGGCCGAGTAGTTGCTAGTGACTCCAAGAGGGGGTATTTATGCTCGATAGTGGGTTCATGCCTCTATTTAACCTGGGGGAGTGACAGAAACCTCTAAGGTTGTAGATGTGCTATTGCTACTAGGAAGAAAACAACAATCATATGCTCAAGGGCATATGCTTTGTTTACATTACACACTTTGCTTAATGCAATTATCTGTTGTTCGCAACTTAATACTTGTGGAGTTCTCGGATTGATTCGCCACAAGTGGATTATTAGTCATAGATGCAGTTGGATGGCGGTCTATGTATTTTGTTGTAATGCCCAGAGTAAATCTCATAGTGATCTTCTTGACATATCACGTTTATCTTTATTCTATCAATTGCCCAACTGTAATTTGTTTACCCAGTATGTGTTATTTATCTATGGAGAGACACCACTAGTGAACTATGGACCCCGGTCCTATTTCCATCATATTGCTATCACCTGTTTACTTTACTCGCACTGTTTACTTTACTCGCATACTTTCTACTGTTTTCCACTCGATACACTCATAACCTTTGTTTCAAGCAAACCGGTGAGATTGACAACCTCATCGTAAGTTGGGAACAAAGTACTTGGTTGTGTTGTGTGCAGGTTCCGCATTGCAGCTAGCAAGCAAAGCTTGGACGAGGCGCCATATATAAATTGTCTGAAGCTGTCGCAAACTAGCAAGCATCACCTTCAGTCATTTGTCTCTCCTCTCCAAGATCGACATACCTTGGTTTCTTAACTGAGGGAAAACCAGCTGCTATACTCATCATACCTTCCTCTTGGGGTTCCCAACGGGCTGGTCATTCACCACGCACAAGGAGCATTGCCGGGGAACAAAGAAGAATAATCTTCCTCGTCAACTAGGCAATCAGCTGTTTTTCTGGCGCTGTTGCCGGGGAGGAAGTAGAAGACTTCTGCGAGGGGAGTTTTTCGCACGCACATCCTTTACTTTGTTATTGTTTTGCTTTACTTTATTTATTTTACCTGCATCGTTTTATATAAAAAACCCAAAAAAATTAGAATCCTTGGTAGTTGTTTTTACTTGTTTACCTTAGTTTTGCTGAATTGGCCAATCCTGAAAACACCAAGTTGTGTGACTTTACTAGCACAAAAAATAGTGATTTTATCTGCACTCCTATTGCACCACCTGCTACTGCTGCAAACTTTTATGAGATTAAGCCTGCTTTGTTGAACCTTGTTATGAAAGAGCAATTTTCTGGTGCTAGTACTGAAGATGCTGCAGCTCATCTCAATAATTTTGTTGAGCTATGTGAGATGCAGAAATATAAGGATGTAGAAAGTGATATTATTAAAATCAAGTTGTTTCCTTTTTCTTTGAGAGGAAAAGCTAAAGATTGGTTGCTGTCTTTGACTAAGAATAGTATTGATTCATGGGCTAAATGTAAGGATGCTTTTATTGGTAGATACTATCCTCCTGCTAAGATTATATCCTTGCGTAGCAATATTATGAAGTTTACTCAGTTTGATAATGAACATGTTGCTCAGGCTTGGGAAAGAATGAAATCTATGATAAAGAATTGCCCCACTCGTGGACTGACTACTTGGATGATTGTCCAAACTTTATATGCAGGACTGAATTTTTCTTCAAGGAACCTACTTGATTCAGCTGCTGGAGGCACTTTTATGTCCCTTACCTTGGGCGCCGCAACAAAGTTACTCGACAACATGATGGTAAATTATTCTGAATGGCACACCGAGAGAGCTCCACAAGGTAAGAAGGTAAATTCTGTTGAGGAAACCTCTTCCTTAAGTGATAAGATTGATACCATTATGGCTATGCTCGCTAATGATAGGACTCATGTTGATCCTAATAATGTTCCTTTAGCCTCTTTGGTTGCTCAAGAAGAGCATGTTGATGTGAATTTCATTAGAAGCAATAATTTTAACAACAATGCTTATAGGAACAATTTTGCTAGTAACAATTATAGGCCGTATCCTTCTACCAATGGTAATGGTTATGGTAATTCTTATGGTAATTCCTACAACAACACTAGGGCCGCGCCCTCCAAGCTTGAGGTAATGCTCAAGGACTTCATCGGTAAGCAAACTGCTTTTAACAAGTCTGTTGAGGAAAAGTTAGGCAAAATTGATATTCTTGCTTCTAAAGTTGATAGCCTTGCTCATGATGTTGAACTTCTGAAATTAAAAGTGTTGCCTAATGATGTGAAAGAGAACAATGTTTTTGCTACTGCTAATGCTATTCAAGTTGGAATTGATGAAAATATTAGATTGTTAGCGGAATTGCATGCCAGGTGGGAAAGAGAAGATGAGATGGCTGGAGAGATGAAGGTACGTACCATTACTACCTCTAATGATGTTGCTCCTAATGCTAGCAATCCTCTTACTTTGATTGGTGTAGAGAAAACTCCCACTCCTTGTGTTAAAAAGCCTAAAACTGCCAAAACTTTTTCTCAAAAGAGTGCTGAAATTTTTCGGAGTGTAGGAGATGATAGCTCTACTTCTTTTAATGATTTTGATGTTGATGGCTGCAATATATCTGAAGTTATTTTGTTCTTGCAAAAGCTTGCTTTGACTCCCAATGCTAGTTCTTTAAATGTCGCTTTTACTAAGCATATTACCAATGCTCTCATGAAAATTAGGGATGAAAAGTTGAAGCAGAAAGCTTCTGTTCCCAAGAAGTTAGAAGATGGTTGGGAACCCATCATTGATATGCATGTTAATGGTTTTGATTGCCATGCTTTATGTGATCTAGGTGCTAGTATTTCTATCATGCCTAGAAAGATTTATGACATGCTTGATTTACCACCGATGGAAAAATGTTATTTTGATGTTCCTATTGCTGATGTTGCTAAGAAGAAACCTTTGGGAAGGATTAATGATGTTCTTATTGTGGTTAACAATAACCTTGTTCCCATTGATTTTCTTGTTATGGACGTTGAATGCCATGCTTCATGTCCTATTATTTTGGAAAGACCCTTTCTTCGAACTGTAGGTGCCATCATTGATATGAGGGAAGGCACCATCAAATATCAATTTCCACTAAAGAAAGGTATGGAACACTTCCCTAGGAAAAGAAAGAAATTACTTTTTGACTCTATTCTTAGAGCAAATTATGAGCTTGATGCTTCATCACTTCATATTACTTGATTCGCAATTTTCTGCGCCTAGCTCAAAGGCGTTAAAGAAAAGCACTCTTGGGAGATAACCCAATGTTTTACTTTCAGTACTTTTTCTTTTATTTGAGTCTTGGAAGTCATTACTACTGTAATGACCGCTCCTTATCTTGTTTATTTCGTTTTTGTGCCAAGAGAAGCCTCTAATTTGAGTGAGGTAAAGATTTGGGGATGTTGCTGTCCTGAAACTGTTTTCGGTGCTGCACCGTAAAAATTCGTATAAATTCTCTGTATATCTTTTGGACCTGCGATTTATTTTGCATATGTCCCATGTTATATCCAAACTTTCGTTAGTTGAACACTTTTTGATTTGAGCAACAGAAAACCCCTCAAAAATTCGGCCTTTGTCAGCTGTTCTGTTTTGACAGATTTCTGCCAATATTTGTGTTTGCCACTTTATCGCTTTGTTTTGAGTTCTTTTGATCACAGAATTTTTGGGGAAGTTGCTACAGTAGTATTTGCTATATATGTGGTGGTTTTGGGTTGAAACCTGAAGCAAAAAGAGGTTGATTCTATGTTATGCTACACTAATGTTGCTAATAGAATTGTGTTTAGTTTTGTATGAAGGAAGTTTCAAGTGTAGGGATTGGAGAATGATGAGATGAGTTGAAGAATGGACAAAAGTCAAGCTTGGGGATGCCCATGCATCACCCCAAGAAATATCCAAGAAGTACAAGCGTCAAAGCTTGGGGATGCCCCCGAGGCACCCCTTCTTCATCGGCAAAAATCAGGTCACCTTTCAAAACACTATATTTTTATTGCTTCATGCACTATGTGTTTTTCTTGGAGCATCAGTTGTTTTAGTTTTCTTAGTTGATTTTGTTTTGTTTGCTGCAATAAATGGTTGGACCCCAACAAATTTCCTTTGGAGGAGATGTACTCGTTTTCATTTGCCAAGAACACTCTGTTTTTCATTCTTACAATTTCACCGGGTGTTCTTCTTTTTCTGCTACTGCTTTCGGTTTTTGATTTCGCCTTGATTTGCATTCAGACCTTGTCATATCTTTTCATCAAGGTGTATCTTTGCCTCTGATCTTTATTGGTTTTCATCAAAAGAGGTGTCTTTAAAAATTTCAAATGGTGTTGGAAAAGAGAAAAATCTTTATGCAAATAGTGTTACAAGAAGGAGCTTGTGTCGACTGCGACTTAGGCTTTTTCATGTCATGCTTGATGTCTTTTTGATAGTATGCTTAGTGGTTTTGCTGTAGCATGACTTGTCTCAAATAACTGAGATTGCTTAATGAGCCTTTGAAAAAATCATGCGTTGTTTTAATTGTATGGAAGCATTATTTTGGTTTTCTCCTTGATGCTTTATTTGGGTTGACTTGGCGCATGCTCACACATGTTAGACTCTTACAAAGTCGCCAATAGCCTCTATGATCATTTAGTTTTTGACTTTTTATGCCATCTTATGCTTCTTTTAATGTCGCTTTGTCGCTTTGCATGATTATGGCCATTATTGCTCTCTTAGTTGGTCGCTCCCAGTCTTTTGCTAGCCCTCGCCTTGTACTGAGTATGAGCTCTACTCGTGCATCCAACTCCTAAAAGCCAAAGTTTTCCAAAGTGTCCACCATACATACCTACTAGCAATTTGCTATTCCAAGTAAATTTGACTTGCTTTTATTTTCTCTTCAAATTAAACTCTTACCAGTGTTATGCGAAATTCGGTCAGTAAAGCTCTCACGAACCGGAAGGCACACTTTACTTTTCCTGTTCTTAAAATTTGACATTGTGGTCTCTTATGTTGAGTTGTTATGCTTGCAAGTTGTAAGTTGGAGACTAGCCCAGCCATGCAGTCATGGGCAAGCTTTCAACATTGCACTTCTTATTTGAGTTGATATCGTGATCTTTTGTTTATGGATGCCCGCGGTGTGAAATGAATTGGGAATCTTGTGGGGATCATGGAGTTTGTATATGTGTTAGGGAAACACCGGGCCGCTAATCTAAGCCATGTATAATTCATGGTGGAAATTTGCAGCATACCCATGGTGAACATTCGACGACGCATCTCACAATAAAAAGCTAAACAAATGGCAAATAAAAGAGATGTCGAGGTGTTCATTGTCTGCTTGTCCTGTCATTTTGATGTTGGCTTGTTCCATGTCATCGGGCACGGAGGTACCCCATTGGCGGTTCTCAATGATATGCATATATTTACAATGACAAGAGCCTTGCTTGGGACTCTAAGTAAAGTAGCATGAGGTTTGGGTACTCGTATTCACGGGACACGAGGTTTTCAACTTATGATTTGTCAAGCATATGCATCATAATTGTTCTCGCATTAACTTTAACCATTCAAGATGCTTATGATGGGGGCAATGAGAGCTCAAAGCCGGTAAGTACCATAATTTTTGAAGGTTATAAAACTTGCAATCACTGCTTCCCTCTGCGAAGGGCCTTTCTTCTACTTTTATGTTGAGTTACCACCTTCTATCTTTATGCACCATTAAGAGAGCATAGTTGTCATTCTTAGTATAATGTGCATTGTCCCAAAGTTTTCATTGATTGATTCATATTGTTGGTTTCACTTTTTCTTAAATTATTTGTATCTAGTCGCCCTCTTAAACTTGAAGGTGTCCTATGCATTTATGTTTTGCTCTCTTTGAAGGACAAGTTGAAAACCATTTGTATGTTTTTCCTTATGATTTGAACACACATTTGACTTTCATTGTTTCATTTTCATGATCTTTTGTTTGTGTTCATTTTCATATTATAACATGGTTGCTAAGTTCTTATTGTCAAGATTATATCTTTCATGCCCATGTTTTAAGTTCTTATGATCCCAGCTCACAAATGCTTACATATATGATCAAGATTGTGTAGGTGCATGTCACCTCAAAAATTATTCTTTGTTATCACTTACCAACTCGAGGACGAGCAGGAGTTAAGCTTGGGGATGCTTGATACGTCTCAAACGTATCTATAATTTTTTATGCTCCATGCTTGTTTTTACACCATTTGCCTAATGTTTCGTTACACTTAGTGGCACTTTTATGCATTTTCCGGAACTAACCTACTAACAAGTTGCCATAGTGCCAGTTCCCTGTTTTCTGCTATTTTTGTGTTTCAGAAGTGATACACAGGAAATATTCTCGGAATTGGACGAAACAAGTTCCTGAAGTCTTATTTTACCCGGAAGCTTCCAGAGATCTGAAGGAGAGTAGGAGGGGGGCCACCAGGGGCCCACACACCAGGCCGGCGCGGCCAGCCCCTGGCCCGCGCCACCCTGGCGTGAGGCCGCCTGGCTCCACCTCTGACATCGCCCCTTCGCCTATAAAGACCCCCCGACGGGAAAAACCTAAGTACCCGATCACTTTTCTAGAACACATCGCGATCCGCCGCCGCCGTTGACCCGAAGATCGGGAGGGTCCAGAAGCTCTTCCCGGCACCCTGCCAGAGAGGCGAATCGCCACCGGAGGTCTTCTTCATCGCCATGCTTGCCTCCGGAGCGATGAGTGAGTAGTCTACCTTGGCCTATGGGTCCATAGCAGTAGCTAGATGGTTGTCTTCTCCACCATGTGCTTCATGTTTAGATCTCATGAGCTGCCCTACATGATTGAGATCACCGTTATGTAATTCTACATGTTTGGTTTGTTGGGATCCGATGAATATTGGTGTTTATGATTAAGTTGCTGTACTGAATATTATCTTTTGTTATCTCTATGTTGTTTATGATCTTGCATGCTCTCCGTTGTTAGTAGCTATCTTGGCCGAGTAGATACTAGTGACTCCAAGAGGGGGTATTTATGCTCGATAGTTGGGTTCATGCCTCTATTTAATCTGGGGGAGTGACAGAAACCTCTAAGGTTGTAGATGTGTTGTTGCCACTAGGGAGAAAACAACATTATTATGTCCAAGGACATATGCTTTGTTTACATTACACACTTTGCTTAATGCAGTTATCTGTTGTTCGCAACTTAATATTCACGGGGTACTCGGATGATTCCCCATGGGTGGATTATTAGTCATAGATGCAGTTGGATGGCGGTCTATGTATCTTGTTGTAATGCCCAGAGTAAATCTCATAGTGATCCTCTTGACATATGCACGTTATCTTTATTCTATCAATTGCCCAACTGTAATTTGTTTACCCAGCATATTGTTATTTATCTTATGGAGAGACATCACTAGTGAACTGTGGACCCTGGTCCAATTTCCTTTACATTGCTATCACATGTTTACTTTACTCGCACTGTTTACTTTCTCGCATACTACTATTGCTTTCCACTCGATACGCTCACTCCTTTGTTTACAGCAAACCGGTGAGATTGACAACCTCATCGTAAGTTGGGATCAAAGTTCTTGGTTGTGTTGTGTACAGGTTCCGCGTTGCTACTAGTTGAAGACGCGCTAACAAGAATCGTTAACGGCGCCCTTGTTGGAGTGTCACTAGGCTAGCAGGCATCACCTTCTGGAGTTTGGCTTTTTCCTACTGGATTGATAAACCTTGGTTTCTTACTGAGGTAAAACTTGTTGTTGTGCTCATCAAACCTTCTCTTGGGGTTTCCAACTGGCCGGTCATTTACATCATCAACACCGCGCTACCAGAGTGTGGATTATTCATAGGACTACAATAGTGTATACTTTTGTTTAACTTGCTACTATTCTACTGGTAGCTATTTATTTTGCTGGTTATTTTAGAAATCAAATGGAAATATTCATCTGGTTTCTAGCGGACGGGAAGAGTACTTCCAGGGGTTCCATTGTGAAAGATATTAACTTATTTTTATTCTCCATAGACTGAATTTTCGTGTTGGTTAAGCATTCTCTTCAGTTTATGCCAGACATTTTCTCACATAGTATCTTAAATTGTTTTATGCATTTATGTAGGTGGCTAAAGAGAGCGCTGATGTCATAATCTTGGATGACAACTTCTCCATGATTGTTACTGTTGCAAAATGGGGACACCATGTTTACAT
Organism: Dactylis glomerata; assembly: GCA_007115705.1. Lineage (NCBI taxonomy): Eukaryota > Viridiplantae > Streptophyta > Magnoliopsida > Poales > Poaceae > Dactylis > Dactylis glomerata. The sequence continues at coordinate 2,514,599 of QXEO01000542.1, read as the reverse complement.
CAACATCCGATCCAAAAGTTTGTGCAGTTCCAGCTGACTGTTAATATTGGGATGATGGGGCCGTCGTCCTTCGCTGACGAGATGGATATCGGCACTGATTCTTGGCATTGACGGTGACCGTCGTCCATCCTCCTCGGGTCTGTACAATTCTTTTTCTCCTCTGCCGCCGCTTCTTCTTCTTCTTCCCTCAAATTGGCATAAAAACCAAGCAAGATTCACTTAGAGTTTGTGTAGTGATGTCAATATATAATCTGCTTGTTATTATGGAGTATCTATGTTGTGAGATTCTTTTGCTTTTGTTAGTTTTTTGAGTTTAGAGCAAGTGACAGGGAAATAATGATTTTTTAATTGCTTCTCTAAATTTGTTTCAGTTTTACAGGGAGTATACATTTAGGTGCTTGGGTAGTTAGGTGAGACACTGTGGATAAGAGGGGAGCTGTTGTGGTGTAGCTCGCCTTTTGGGTCCTGTCAACTTGTTTGCACTTTCAGAATCATTTTGTTGTGTTTTTGTGTGTACTGAATTTATGAAATCCTACACCAAGTATTTTTTCTGCCCGTTCGTAGTATTGTGTGCTGTAGTGCCTGGCAAGCATCCAGATCGACCTCAGACCGTCTCGTTGGTCTGGCTACATCATTTTAAATTTAATAAGTACTTTATTCCCTATTTATCGTGATGAGTATGTGCATCAAAATCTCTGAACTTAACTTTTATGCTAAGTGCTAACTCTATCAATCCCTGAACTTTGCTTCAGATGGTCCTCTTGCACCAGCTTATAAAGCATCTTCATATCCAAGTCGACAACTGACAGAGCCTTGCTTTCAGTTCTTGCAACATTTGATATTTAATTTTCTGGTTTCAAACTCTGAATCAGACCAAGTGAACAAGCTTAGCACACCTCTTGATTATCCCTAGTATTTCGTGTTGGCGTCATTTGCATCCAGTACCTCCGGTATGCTCCATCCTTGCCTTTATTTTTCCTGCTATCTCAGCATACTTTACATTTTATGTTAGGTAGATCTAAGGTTGAAATTTTCTTTAAATTATTAAAAATTATTCGCATCTGCTGAATTGTATTTTTGTAGCTAATTGACACTATGATGCATGCATGTAGTGTTTAAGTACAGTAGCCAGATTATATGTTAGGCCAATATATATAATGTAAACTACAGATTAAGTGGGACATGAGCTAACACTTTAGAGTTGTCGACAAATATCAATCAAGAGAAATGTGTCGTGCAATGAAGAGAAATGTGTTACAGGATCAGCCATGTGTAAAAAACCAAGTATGTTATTAATTGGTTTTGTATGACTGCTGTTGTTGGTTCATATTTCTTCTATATGTTGCCCTCGAGTGAGTCAGTTTCCCTGTTCAGACGCTTGCCAAATGTGCAAAGATGATTCATGTCATGGTAATATATTTTGTATCGTAACTTCTAATCTAACCTTATTTTCATACATCTTCATTGTCTTCTAGAAGAGTACAGATGTATGCATGCAAGCAAGTAAACTGTACATAGGCTAGTTGGGTGCTATTGGTAATTTAAGCCAATCTGAGTGTAGTGGATGTTAAAGAGATGGAAAAACAATTGCTAACTGTGTAAACGTTACTATGCAAGATGATTCTGAGACCCTATGTCTGTCTAATGCTACCATTTTGTACAGTTTCATTCATCTATTTTGCAAATGTTAAAGCATAGAAAATTATACTTGTGTTTGATTGATCTTGTATATCTGTCATGTTTTATTCTCGTGTTTCATAAGTTGTATACTTTGATTCCCTTTCCTGTATATCAAAATTTCAAGATGTTGCCTTGTTCTGAAAATTATCTGACTTTTGATTGATTTGTAGATCTGGGGCACAATAATGATGAAAAAAAATATGGTGGAAAAGATTACTTTTTTGCAGTCATTGTGACCATGGGCTGCTCATTGTTCATTCTGTTCCCGGTAATCCAAATGTCTTAACTCTTTCCCCTGTATTATTTAGCATCATAGGACTGCACACTGCATGAATGTCCAGCTGTTCATGGCTAAAACATGTCTTGAAGATTGGAGAAGAAATTTCAGTAATTACCAATACTGCATTTACAGACCACATAATATTTAGGAAGTATACATGCTAGGAGGGAATTAAATTAAGAATGGAGATGAGGATCTAATCTCCCCCAGTGAACTCTTAGGCAACATGCTTGGTCAGTGGTTTTTTGGAACTTATAATAATTAACCAATTACTCCTGTTTTTTTTGGCTATTGCACCTGTGAAATCCTTTTATATATAAGAATGGTGCCTGTAAATTATATGACATGCTGAGCTTTTGACTTTCCTTTTGAAGTGATATCTTTTGCTTTACTGTCTTCATGGATGCAGGCAGCAATGGATGTCAGTCCACTCAATAGAGGCAGAGAAAGCACTGTTTGGGGCGTTTCACTCATGCTTGGCTATCTTGGGTACAGCTTCTTCTCATGCTAAGAAAATAAGAAATAATATTTGAACTGACACTATAATTGTAGCTCAGTTTGTGATCTCACAGTTCTATTTAACATGTAAGTCTGCCTTTATTTCTGCTAATGATAGCATGCTATCTTCTGAATGTAGTAGTAGTGCAAACATGTCTTGCTGTGACTCATTGAGTATCTGTACTGCCGAGGAGACGTGTTATTATAATTTTGGAAGCTTTATGATTCTATATAATCTATTTCTAAAATATGTTAGTCAGTAAAATCAACTTCTATTTGAAATTTCCCACTGGCCATGAGTCATAATACTGTCGAGTGTGAGTATGGGTGCAGTGCTGCACTACTGGCTTATAGGTTTATTACTTACTTTCTTTGGGCCGGCTTTTTGCACTCAGGTTACTATCTAATGCAATCTAACTTCTATCTCTATGAATTTCTAGATTTGATGGTTTCACGAGCACTTTCCAAGATAAGCTCTTCAAAGGGTATGAGATGGAAATACACAACCAAATATTCTACACGACAATGTGCTCTTGTGTTATTAGCTTGAGTGGTAATTGCTTACTCGAATGTTTACTTGCCTTGTCTTTGGATTATATCCTGCACTATCTTGAAAATTAAACTTTCAGTTTATGCCTGTAACCATGCTTTTGTACTATCACGTGTCTGTCAAAGTTTTTTTACTGGTAAACTTTGTCTGTTAGACTTAGAATATTCTCTGCTATTTTGTTCCTTTTACAGGACTTATTCTCCAGAATCATCTTCTTCCAGCTGTGGACTTTATGGTTCGTCATCCAGATTGCCTCTATGATGTCCTAATCCTATGATTTACCTTTTAGTTCTGTAATTAAAGTGCCATGTGCATGCTCGTTTTATACCAAAATGAACTATGGAGAATATAGTATGAAGAACGTCAGCTTAAGGCTGGCGGATACATGTGGATGCAGAGACAATATCATATTAGGAGATAAAAGGAAACTAATAAATATGAGTTTTTCTTTCAGTGACAGGACATGAATCTAGGAGAAGTTGGACTTATCACTATTGCAATTTTGCGTGTTTGCGTACTCACAAATTGAAACTACAACCATACTTGTTTTTTTTTAGAGAAGCAGAGAACTTTATACAACCGAACTCCTGAAAGAGTGCATGTCCAGAGCTACAAAGTTGTTGATATCTAGGGGAAGATCTGAACTCCACAGCCTACTGCCTCTCACGCGAGACAGTTTTGCTAAGGAGTCAGCCACATAGTTGTTCTCCCTTCTTGGATGCTACTCGTCTCTTTTGAGGCGAGACAGGAGCGGAGCTTCATCTCTTTTGAGGCGAGACGGTAGCGGAGTTCCGGCGAAACCAGCAGTGGAGTTCCGGCGAAGTTGGGAGATTTGTCAGACGACGACTATTGGTGCTCAAGCGGAAATATTGGTGCTCCGATGAGGTAGTCGAGTCTCTTTTTATATGCGTCTCCATGGGGCCTGCTCGAGCAAAGTTCCAGTCATAGTATGAGAGTTTAGATCGAGCAGAGTTGAGATCGAATTGCTATGTTTTGTTTTGTGAACTGGGTCTGGGCTGGTCGTACTCTATTTTGGGCCTAACCGTCCGTAGCGTTAGTTGTGGTCCATGAGCACCTGTGCGTGGCTGAGCCAAAAATTATTAGTACCACCTTGCTAACAAGACAGCATATAGGGCTCGCGGGAAGGATGGTTTTCTGGTTTTATTGATGTACGAAGACGGACGAGGCATCGGTGGTCTTTTTGACGTTGGAAGCACGATGGTTTTCTGGTTTTTTTGACATACGAAGACGGACGAGGCATCGGTGGGCGACAGATCTGGGTTTTTTTACGTACGAAGATGGACGATTTGGTTTTTTTGACGTACCACAGTTTTTTAACCATCACGACCTCTAGCAATCTTACTAGTTTAGATAGATAGATATTAACACACTGAAGAGGGAACTTAGAAACTGACAGAAAGTTCTGCACGGACTTCCATTTTGAGGTACTTCATGTACTATGGGCGACTCTTGTTGAAAATCAATTTTCATATCGGAGTACTTGGACATCTGGAAAAAAGGATTTTTTTTAGATAAAGAATATATATTAATATCATGATGATACCAATTACATCCAGCCTCTGCAACAACGCAGTGCCCTAGTGGCAATACGGATGCACACAGCCAAAAAAAAAGAAGAATTATAGAAAAAGAAAAAGCCCCGCTACAGTGATAAATTCCTTGTAGCATCAACACTAACACCACCAAGACAGCACCAAAAGTCCAATATCTCCAAAAAACAACGCCTCCAAGAAGAGAACAATGCAGTAACACCGTCGTCGCTCGATCATAGATCTTAGGTTTTCACCCTGGAGAAAAATCCGCGCTCACAAAACAATGCCTTCAACAAGGCAATTGCCAGACACAACCAATTAAGGCCAGACCTTGGGTTTTCACCCTGCAAGGTTGGACCTTGAACTTCTCCTGTACTGTCGCTCCCACTAACCATGTCGCTGCTATAAGTCATGAATCACGAAGCAAGTTCCTCTTTGCCACAAAGACTCAAACCACCAATGCAATTCTCCTGGACTCGGCTGCCATGACATTCCCCGCTAGCTGACCTCACCATGGAATGAGAAATCACGTCGCATGGTGGAAACAGTCAGCAGAGCTTCGCAACGCTCCCTCTGAAACCAAACGGTCAAATAAAAACGTGGGTGCGCCCGACCGAATCTCATCCGATCCAGCAATCTCCGGGCATGATCGCCCAGTGCAGTTCGCCGGCGGAGCCTTCCGGAACACGCCACTCCTGCCAGATCCATGAAGAAGGGCCTCCGGTAGATCCTCATCTTGGCGCGAGGAGGAACCATAGGACCACCTCCTTTATTCATGTCGAACCAGCAGTCCCCACACCGCCGGCCGACTCCCGGCGAATGGATCGAGCGGAGCAACCTCCGGCTCAGACGAGCCTAAGGTAGTCCCAGATCAGGCCCATGAATCGAGCCTAGGAGATGCAACGAGGCTGCCACGAAGGGCAGGCCACGCCGCCGCCTCCGGCCTTCTCCATGACCTTCTCTGTCTCCTCCGTGCCTCCCAACCACCACGCCGTCAGCCACGCAGCCACCGCTCCAGATCGCCGCGGCTCGCGCCGCCGCACGCCGGAGAGCAGCCGCGCCATGGTGCCCAGCGGCCGCACCACGCCCACGCCATGAAGGAGACAGCCCGCGCCATCCCTACCACGCGAGGGGGCCATCAGTCCCCGCCGCCGCCGGCAACGGCCAGGCTTTGACCGGCCGCACCCTCGGGCGGCGGCAGGAGGAGGAGAGAGAGGTGGGGAGGGGGCGGTGGCGGCGGAATTAGGGATCCCCCCAGCCGCCACGCGGGGGCGAGAGGGGGGGCGAGTAACTCTTTGTAAACTGAACACGACTATGGCCACCGCAGCAGCTAGCTATACATTATAGTGAGTGATGGAACTCCTTGGTGAGTTTGTACACTCTTCCAACGTCAACAATGAGAACAAAATAAATCCACATGATTGAATCAGTACGAATTCCTTTGTCTCAAAGTGATAGGTTATAAAGAACATGAGCATAAATAACCACCAAGAACCAAAGTATGTCTTTAGTCAGAAAATAACAAACCCAGGGAAACAACTAATCAACGAATGTATATAGAAGGTATTTTCTTGACTTACTATAGATTAGGTTTCGAAATTGGAACTTTCTCTCTAAATCCACTTGGCAAAGAGCACGTAGAATATTTGTAAAAAGAACACATTAGGTTATGCAACCAGAATATATGGTGAATCAATATTTCATCTACCAGAAATGGAGGACTTTTACGGTACCCCAGAATCAATATGGGCCGTCAATTTTCATTGATCGGATGGCCACATTGTTTTGGTACTCCGCGACTAATCCTTTGGAGTACTAACTCGGAAAGCCACGGAGTACCTTGGTCCAAGCGTAAAACCGTAATCAGCAACCCCCTCGTGAGTACGTTTTTTTTCTCGTAGCCTTCCAGGAACATGAATATACGGTGTCAGAGTCTGAAAAAATACAATCCTGCATCCCTGCTCGCAGTCGCCGAAGACGGGGCGCGGCCAGCCGGGACCTTCATCGCGGGATGATCTTAACAAGCCCCACAGCGGGGATCTGCACCTCCTGACCTCCATCGACAATGCTTATATTCTGACGATCCATCGCAGCTGAATTCAATCCACTACAGATGACTAACAAGTCCATTGATCGAACCATGCCATAGTAGTACAATGAACTAGAACCTCATAGAATCAGCATAATTCGAAGGGAGGAGGTCATAACAATTATACAGTATTAAAATCAAACCATTTTAATTAGATCTGGGTGGAGCTTCACAGAGAAATAATTGGCACTTGGTTCACCGTCTGATGCATAGCAGATTGGCCGAGATTGGTGAAACCAGGCGCTTTGATGGTAGGGTTGGGGCAACGATGGGGGTGGGTGGTCGGGGATCTGCTTTTGATCGGAATGAAGTATGCAAGCCGGTAGCCCGGTACACGGCGATCTGGACGAGAGGCGTCGGGGTATGATGAACTAGAGGTAACCGAAAAAGTCAAAAACACCCTGCCAAATGGATGGCTAGATGTGCTTGGTACTCCTTCCCTCATAATGGAGTACTGGGTACTGTAAAATTCATGATATGTGGTAACATAAGCTAATTGTATTACATACTCTCAGCGCCCTCTGTGAACTGCAAAGATGACCATGGATAAAAAGCAAGAAAAAACTATTGTGCAAACTGCTCAGACTATGAACTCTAGTCGTTGTTTTCCTTGCCAGAAAAATTTAGCGCCTAAATGCATCGCCCATAATCATGGATTAGACAAAATGAAGTGCATACTGACCAGATGACCAAGGTAACGACGAGGACGCAGCTACATGACCAGATGACCTCCACATAAAAAAATCACAGATCCTAAAATTCTCTGCGTGGAATCACAGGCTTCACAGTACATTGCTACTCACCCAGTACGATGTATTCTATTAGATCATTAGGACTGAGTGCGCTGCATACTGCAGCTCAACGGGGATGTAAGGAGCGCCAATGGCAGCTGCTTGCCTTCTGCCTGGTATAGCAATTTGAAGGATGAGATCAACAGCTCCTATTTCTCGGCTGCCTGCCTCTTATACTAACTTGTCACATATAGGAGCCGAAGAGTAAACGGATCGCAAGCTTGAGTTACCACGAAGCTAGGTGCTTATATTAAACTAGTTGAATGTCCGTGCATTGCCACGGCCCCTCAAATTGTTCATCGCCGCACATGTCTATATATGAAAGTGAAAATTACGGTTTTGTGAAGAAAATGGGGGTACTTTCTAATTTGTTTCCTCATTTTTTCTTTGTTCTTGTACTCCCATGATATCTAAATAATTTGTTTCTAGTTGAAACATAAATGCTACTAAAGTAACAAATATTCCTTGACCAGTTTGATGTACCACTCTTTCATTTCGTTCATGTCATCAAGCCATGCTTAATTGTGATAAAAGAAAAATAAATTACATTCAAAGACAACAGACCCTTAACATGCATTGAGGACAACGAAATTTTGAAGTAATTAAGGGCAAGCAAGAAATCTTACACACGAAAACCTTGTTTTACCCTGAACGCCAAAAAACTTTGAAGTTGGTTTCTGGAATCTAGAGTATAGTATTGAAATCACCATTCAAGTGGCATTGATCTACTAATACATCTCAAATGAAATATACACGCAAAAAGTATAGTTTTGTTACCACAACTTAGAGCCAACCATATCTAGTGTTTTTCGAATGGCTTGTGCGATCCATATTAAGTGTCGTGTGAAAATTCAGACTTCAGGAATGACAAGGTGATGTTTTCATCCTACATAAAAAAATTGAGTAAGAAATGAAAAAAAAACTATCTTTCATTGTTCCAGCTGGAAAAAAAAGTTGTTGCACCCTTGGATCTGGCAATGTTTTGAGTTATGTTACTCCGAGGGAAATATAAGTTGGCAGTTTGTTTTTTGTCCCGCAATATAGTGTCAGTATAAGTTGATAGTGGAGAACATGAATAAAGGACGTGCAGAAGGACAGTGATATCGAGCTCTCCAGTGATTCCACTCATGTTGGCAAGCGTTGGAGGAAGAAGTAGTGTCCATCACTTGTTCTCGATGGCGGGCGCCAGGTCCTCACGACCACCATTTCATTTACCCCGGGACTCAGGAACAACATCTTAGAAATCTCGTGCACATGGCGAAGCGGTCTCGAGAGCCTGGCATGTGTGGTGCCTCGATGGCAATGATGTGTTCAGTGTCGGGTCGCCGATGCCGATGATCTCCATCTGCTGCACCATGGGGCGCGATCCATGAAGTACCACGCCTAAGACCGGCCAGGCTAGGCTTGCAAATCAATGAATCGAGTGGTAATTGTTGGATTTGCTGAAAAGAAATTTCTGCTTTTTGCAACCGAAAGTTAGATAGTTCTAGGAAAAGCAAAAAACAATATTCTGGTCTTGAAAATCATGACTACATTGATAATTCTTTCTACTCCATACTTCGAACTTCGCAAGTGCGTCATCTGATGTAAAGGCCGGCATATCCCCAGTTTGAAAAAAAATTCTACTGCAAAGTTGCAATCGTACATATGAAAAGAAATAGTAATTTCTAATAAAAAGAAGCAAACTGTATTGATCTAACAAAACCTAAAACATGTTGTGTGGCACAATAGTTGGTCTCTAGACGCATGATTAGCTTTCAATTGTGCCATCGCAAACGCATCCAAGAACACTTGCATGACGTCCAGCCAGGCCCGAGCCTACTGTTGTTCCATATGTGCTGGCTGCACAGGGTCCCAAAATTTGGGAGGCCCCATATTTTTATGTAGGCCTAATATAGATTTATAGGTATACTAACTTTAGAAATTAATAAAATGAATAGGGCCTTACCTGGGCTGGAGCTGCCCATGACTCTACGTCGCTAGAAGGCTGGAAGCTGTGCGCCTGATCAATCCATCCATATTCCATCTCTAACTGGCGGCTGGAAACGCGAGGCGTGAACGCGATTAGAGGATGCTTCATGCTTTTGACTCGAATCATCCAGTTCCCGTGATTCCCTGTACGCGAGGCCGTGGCCAGGACGCGGGACTCGAGCCGCCACCAGCCAGCGCTAGGTCAGTTCGATATTTTTTTCATCTTCTCTTTTGGTACGTTCAGAACTAATCGCTGGTCGCTGTGATCGGCAACGTTGTGCTGATTTTGCTAATACTTCGTGTATTGATGATTCCGTATTTTGTTAATTTTTATTATTTTATCTTTTATATGTATGTGTCACAATTAAAAATTGATTCATCATGGGACATCCGGTGCCAAAAAGTGTAAGAGAAAAGAAACACAACGAACTCTAATTGAATTTAAAAAGGGGGCTATGGATAGGTTTAAAATCAAAGAACCACTAGTGTCATCTGTCAATCGGTCAGTTGATCCTTCTACTGTTAGAGTTGAATTATTGCTTACACTCTGAATTTATAGGCCAAACATAATCTAGCCTTTTGTGGAAGTAACAATTCTTTTTTGCCAAACATTATACAACCGGGAGTTGACTAGGTATGATTCTTAATATATCCAATTGCAACGTAAGATATTATGATATACATTCATTATAGTTGTTGAATAGACCCTATTTAGAGTTTCGCACAGGGCCCCAGATTTTGCCGGCTCGGCCCTGCGTCCAGCTACCTCAGCCCCCAACATATGAGAGGCCTCCGAAGGCGTGGCGGCAATTGCTCCGAGAAATGCCTCCTCGGTGCCCGACAACATAGGAGGCGAGGAGCAGGAACATGATGCCATTGAGCACCGCGAGCTTCTTCCATAGTGTCTCAAAAAAAAAAGCTAGTCATCACCAACAAGGCAGCGTCAGCGACCACGACGTATCGTCTTCGTCCGTTCCTACGCTCGACGCAAATCACAATCGGCTCGTGTCGCCGCCACCGCCCCACGCTCGCTCCGGTGAGTCCTCTTCCCGCGATCCAGCCCCTTCCCCGCCATGATCCTCCTTGCATGGCCGTGCTCCAAAATTCTCCTAAAGGGCAGGCTCGCGGCGGCCAGTGGCACATCCGTATTTAGACAAAGAACGCCGGCAACAGTGCATCACCGTAGCAGTTCAGTGCCCGCTCAAACCAGTTCTACAGGCCACGTCCAGTCACGGGCCACAAATTTTTGGATATAAAAAATCAGTTTTTCAGAGTTCTAGATATATAGTGAGTGCATTCAAAGTGATTCAGTTTAGATTTTTCTGATTTCCCCCAAATGAGATTAGACGATGATGCTTAATGTGTTGATTTGTAGGTACCGTGAAAAATAAAGAACGGGTAGGACAAATGCGTTATTTTGAAACATATGCTGGTTGGAGAGATATGGAGCTTCAAAGACACCGCATACTACTGCATCCTCGAAGGCGACGCTGACATTTATTGAGGTAAAAAACCAACATCAAGATGAAAACCTAAGTAATCCTCCTTTCCAAAATGTTGTTGTTGGCAATAGTGCACAATTTATTATACTTTAGTTTTCCTATTGTGAAATATCATATCTTATATTGTGTCAAAAAATTATATCTTTGCATATCAATATGAAAATCCTGGCTCCGCCACTGCCGCAACACTTTTCACCGCTACCGCGGGAAAGGGGGGACGCGAGAACAAGAAGAAAAGGAACAGGGAAGATGAGGCTGAGACGATGCGAATCATGGCGTTGCTTGCCTGCTCCTCAAATTTGCTCTCATCGGTGCTCCCCGCAATGTTTAACTCATCCAACACTTTCCTTCTTTCGCTGTCCAACCACCCTTTCCCCCCCTTGAGAGAAAACCAAGAAACAACTAAAAATCAGTTGTTCTTTTTTCCGTTTTAACTTAATCAACATAAACAGAAACAACTCAAAAATCGGTCGCTTTTTTCTCTCTCCAGTCTACAAAGCAAAGACGATCATTGTACCGCAGCATCGTCGGGGCCATCTGCATGGAAGCTTCGTCTTCTACTCTTCTGAACAAGTACACCATTTAGATCTCATGCATAAACAGAAAATCACATGTTCTATCCTACGATGCATACATCCTTGTTTTCTTTACTTTATCCTCCTCCTAATCTCTGAATTAATTGTTTACTCCACATTCTGCAAAGCAAAGCATGGTAAGCAACTAAGCATATATGGTAAATTCATGAGAGTACAGAGTAGGCGCGATACGAAGTGGGCCCGATAGAGCGATAGCACAATCTGGTCATGGACTCATGGCACACTGCACACTGCACACCGTGACCGCCACCATGCTGCTATTCCAGTCGTGGAACCATGCACAGAGGCCGTAGTTCAGATTGCATTCCCGCTGCGAGCCATGCATGCACAAAACTAATTTTCAAAAGTAACAATGCCGGACAGTATGAAGAAATACGAGTGCCATACCGCAACTAACGAGTGCCTTTGGTCGATTCATCGCGCCAGGAGGTGCCCATAGAGGAGAGGACGCGCCTCTACCAACCAATTGGAGAAGATGGAGACTGCACCGACGACATTGACAACGCCTATCCATGGATGTGTTGGAGTTGGCTGTAGGTGCAGACCATGTCTGCCTCGAGCTACTCCAATTCCCCTCGTTCTCATCCCCTGTGATCCTCGACGAACCTATTTTTAGGAGAAGGCCAACAGCATGCGGTAGGAATAGAAGGAAGAAATTAATTACATCTCATTAATTGCGTATCAAATTCCTAATTTTTAGGTTGTGCGGTCATTATTATAAAAAGTTACCTTTTATTTGTAGTGAAAACTCTGACATCAGATATGGATCGACGGTTGAGATGCCTCATGCGTTTTGATGTGATTGACTCCTTAATTAGTGGGTGGGATTGAGTTTTTTGTGAGGGGTAATTTCGGAAATCAAATGATGTATAGCAAAAGTGCCTTCACCAACTCGAAACCAATAGTAAAGAAATGAGAAATGAAAACGCTCACACTAAATTCAGGGAGACATTGAGACAAGCTTGGCCGGCTGATGAGAGTAGACGGATGGGGTGGAGGTAAGGATTAAATAATACATGCTTCAAGCTGAACGTAACTCAATGGAACACACATCGATGGATGCTGTAGAAGGGTAGGGCGAGAGAGATTGCGGAATATGGTAGATGTATTATTGAGCCTCTTGGGCGAGTATATATAGGCGTACAACAGACCGACTTGGAGTACAAGACAAGGCATAGACTTGGAGTACAAGACACGTATCCTATCCCTATCCTAATCTAGCCGTGTACAACATGTATACTCTAACATCCCCTCGCAGTCGTAGCGGTAGCGTCGTGAATAACTGGAACGTCGCTAACGGTCAAACTGGAGAGAAACCGAAGTAGACCTATGCGCTGACATCCCCCCGCAGTGGTAGCGGGAACATCGTGGACGGTGTCACGTCGCAGAAGCTTGGACTGTAGAGAATGCTGGTGAGGAGCTCAGGCGAGATGGTAGCCCTTGTGCCGATGTCGAGGGAGCTGAGAGCGGTGGGTGCTGCAACCTTGGTCGAGGTAGCCATGCGAGGGGTCGCCGTGGTCGATGTCGTGGCGAGTGCCTGATGGCGTTTGATGGCCCCCAGTTGATTCCTTGTGCGTGGTGAATAACCAGCCCGTTGGGAACCCCAAGAGGAAGGTATGATGAGTATAGCAGCTAGTTTTCCCTCAGTTAAGAAACCAAGGTTTAATATCGATCTTGGAGAGGAGAGACAAACGACTGAAGGTGATGCAGACTGGCTTAATAGCACTCCAACAAGGGCGCACTTGTTGACTCGTCTTCGGCCAGTAGCAACGCGGAACCTGCACACACACAACCAAGTACTTTGTTCCCAACTTACGATGAGGTTGTCAATCTCACCGGTTTGCTTGAAACAAAGGTTATGAGTGTATCGAGTGAAAAACAGTAAAGTATGCGAGTAAAGTAAACAGTACGAGTAAAGTAAACAGGTGATAGCAATATGATGTAAATAGGACCGGGGTCCACAGTTCACTAGTGGTGTCTCTCCATAGATAAAATAACACATGCTGGGTAAACAAATTACAGTTGGGCAATTGATAGAATAAAGATAAACGTGATATGTCAAGAAGATAACTATGAGATTTACTCTGGGCATTACAACAAAATACATAGACCGCCATCCAACTGCATCTATGACTAATAATCCACTCCCGGGGATATCAATCCGAACACCCCAGTAGTATTAAGTTGCGAACAACGGATAATTGCATTAAGCAAAGTGTGTAATGTAAACAAAGCATATGCCCTTGAGCATATGAATGTTGTTTTCTCCCTAGTAGCAACAGCACATCTACAACCTTAGAGGTTTCTGTCACTCCCCCAGGTTAAATAGAGGCATGAACCCACTATCGAGCATAAATACCCCCTCTTGGAGTCACTAGCAACTACTCGGCCAAGATAGCTACTAACAACGGAGAGCATGCAAGATCATAAACAACATAGAGATAACAAAAGATAATATTCAGTACAGCAACTTAATCATAAACACCAATATTCATCGGATCCCAACAAACCAAACATGTAGAATTACATAACGGTGATCTCAATCATGTAGGGCAGCTCATGAGATCTAAACATGAAGCACATGGTGGAGAAGACAACCATCTAGCTACTGCTATGGACCCATAGTCTAAGGTAGACTACTCACTCATCGCTCCAGAGGCAAGCATGGCGATGAAGAAGACCTCCGGTGGCGATTCCCCTCTCCGGCAGGGTGCCGGGAAGAGCTTCTGGACCCTCCCGATCTTCGGGTCGACGGCGGCGGCGGATCGCGATGTGTTCTAGAAAAGTGATCGGGTACTTAGGTTTTTTCCGTCGGGGGGTCTTTATAGGCGAAGGGGCGACGTCAGAGGTGGAGCCAGGCTCCCTCACGCGGGGCCCACGCGGCCAGGGGCCTGGCCGCGCCACCCCTGCGTGTGGGGCCCTGGTGGCCCCCCTCCTACTCTCCTTCGGATCTCTGGAAGCTTCCGGGTAAAATAAGACTTCAGGAACTTGTTTCGTCCAATTCCGAGAATATTTCCTGTGTATCACTTCTGAAACACGAAAACAACAGAAAACAGGAAACTGACACTGTGGCAACTCGTTAATAGGTTAGTTCCGGAAAATGCATAAAAGTGCCACGAAGTGTAACGAAACAATAGGCAAATGGTGTAAAAACAAGCATGGAGCATCAAAAATTATAGATACGTTGGAGACGTATCAAGCATCCCCAAGCTTAACTCCTGCTCGTCCTCGAGTAGGTAAGTGATAACAAAGAAATAATTTTTGAGGTGACATGCACCTACACAATCTTGATCATATATGTAAGCATTTGTGAGCTGGGATCATAAGAACTTAAAACATGGGCATGAAGATATAATCATGACAATAAGAACTTAGCAACCATGTTGTAAACATGCAAATGAACACAAACAAAAGATCATGAAAATGAAACAATGAAAGTCAAACGTGTGTTCAAATCATAAGGAAAAACATACAAATGGTTTTCAGCTTGTCCTTCAAAGAGAGCAAAACATAAATGCATAGGACACCTTCAAGTTTAAGAGGGCGACTAGATACAAATAATTTAAGAACAACTGAAACCAACAATATAAATCAATCAATGAACTTTGGGACAATGCATATCACACTAAGAATGACAACTATGCTCTCTTAATGGTGCATAAAGAAAGAAGGTGGTGACTCAACATAAAAGTAGAAGAAAAGCCCTTCGCAGAGGGAAGCAGTGATTGCAAGTTTTATAACCTTCAAAAATTATGGTACTTACCGGCTTTGAGCTCTCATTGCCCCCATCATAAGCATCTTGAATGGTTAAATTTAATGCGAGAACAATTATGATGCATATGCTTGACAAATCATAAGTTGAAGACCTCGTGCCCCGTGAATACGAGTACCCAAACCTCATGCTACTTTACTTAGAGTCCCAAGCAAGGCTCTTGTCATTGTAAGTATATGCATATCATTGAGAACCGCCAATGGGGTACCTCCGTGCTTGATGACATGGAACAAGCCCACACCAAAATGACAGGACAAGCAGACAATGAACACCTCGACATCTCTTTTATTTGCCTTTTGTTTAGCTTTTTATTGTGAGATGCATCGTCGAATGTTCACTATGGGTATGCTGCAAATTTCCACCATGAATTATGCATGGCTTAGATTGGCGGCCCGGCGTTTCCCTAACACATATACAAACTCTATGATCCCCACAAGATTCCCAATTCATTTCACACCGCGGGCATCCATAAACAAAAGATCACGATATCAACTCAAATAAGAAGTGCAATGTTGAAAGCTTGCCCCATGACAGCATGGATGGGCTAGAATCCAACTTACAACTTGCAAGCATAACAACTCAACATAAGAGACCACAATGTCAAATTTTTAAAGAACAGGAAAAAAGTAAAGTGTGCCTTCCGGTTCGTGAGAGCTTTACTGACCGAATTTCGCATAACACTGGTAAGAGTTTAATTTGAAGAGAAAATAAAAGCAAGTCAAATTTACTTGGAATAGCAAATTGCTAGTAGGTATGTATGGTGGACACTTTGGAAAACTTTGGCTTTTAGGAGTTGGATGCACGAGTAGAGCTCATACTCAGTACAAGGCGAGGGCTAGCAAAAGACTGGGAGCGACCAACTAAGAGAGCAGTAATGGCCATAATCATGCAAAGCGACAAAGCGACATTAAAAGAAGCATAAGATGGCATCAAAAGTCAAAAACTAAATGATCATGAAGGCTATTGGCGACTTTGTAAGAGTCTAACATGTGTGAGCATGCGCCAAGTCAACCCAAATAAAGCATCAAGGAGAAAACCAAAATAATGCTTCCATATAATAAAAACAACGCATGATTTTTTCAAAGGCTCATTAAGCAATCTCAGTTATTTGAGACAAGTCATGCTACAGCAAAACCACTAAGCATACTATCAAAAAGACATCAAGCATGACATGAAAAAGCCTAAGCCGCAGTCTACACAAGCTCTTTCTTGTACCACTATTTTGCACAAAGCTTTTTCTCTTTTCCAACACCATTTGAAATTTTTATAAACACCTCTTTTGATGAAAACCAATAAAGATCAGAGGCAAAAATACACCTTGATGAAAATATATGACAAGGTCTGAACGCAAATCAAGGCGAAAACGAAAACCAAAAGCAGTAGCAGAAAAAGAAGAACGCTCGATTTTTAATAAGAGTGAAAACTAGAGCGTTCTTAGCAAATAAAAACGTGTACAACTCCTTCAAAGGAAATTTGTTGGGGTCCAACCATTTATTGCAGCAAACAAACAAACTAAACCAACTAAGAAAACTAAAACAACTGACGCTCCAAGAAAAACACATAGTGCATGAAGCAATAAAAATATAGTGTTTTGAAAGGTGACCTAATTTTTGCCGATGAAGAAGGGGTGCCTCGGGGGCATCCCCAAGCTTTGACGCTTGTACTTCTTGGATATTTCTTGGGGTGATGCGTGGGCATCCCCAAGCTTGAGCTTTTGTCCATTCTTCAACTCATCTCATCATTCTCCAATCCCTACACTTGAAAACTTCCTTCATACAAAACTAAACACAATTCTATTAGCAACATTAGTGTAAGCATAACATATAATCAACCTCTTTTTGCTTCAGGTTTCAACTCAAAACCACCACATATATAGCAAATACTACTGTAGCAACCTCCCAAAAAGTTCCGTGATCAAAAGAACTCAAAAGGAAGCGATAAAGTGGCAAACACAAATATTGGCAGAAATCTGTCAAAACTGAACAGCTGACAAAGGTCGAATTTTTTAGGGGTTTTCTGTTGCTCAAATCAAAAAGTGTTCAACTAACAAAAGTTTGGATATAACCTGGGGCATATGCACAAGAAATCGCAGGTCCAAAAGATAAACAGAGAATTGATACGAATTTTTACGGTGCAGCACCGAAAACAGTTTCAGGACAGCAACATCCCCAAATCTTTACCTCACTCAAATTAGAGGCTTCTCTAGGCACAAAAACGAAATAAAAAGGATAAGGAGCGGTCATTACAGTAGTAATAACTTCCAAGACTCAAATAAAAGAAAAAGTACTGAAAAGAAAACATTGGGTTATCTCCCAAGAGTGCTTTTCTTTAACGCCTTTGAGCTAGGCGCAGAAAATTGCGAATCAAGTAATATCAAGTGATGAAGCATCAAGCTCATAATTTGCTCTAAGAATAGAGTCAAAAAGTAATTTCTTTCTTTTCCTAGGGAAGTGTTCCATACCTTTCTTTAGTGGGAATTGATATTTGATGGTGCCTTTCCTCATATCAATGATGGCACCTACAGTTCGAAGAAAAAGGTCTTCCCAAAATAATAGGACATGAAGCATGGCATTCAACGTCCATAACAAGAAAATCAACGGGAACAAGGTTATTGTTAACCACAATAAGAACATCATTAATCCTTCCCAAAGGTTTCTTCTTAGCAACATCAGCAATAGGAACATCAAAATAACACTTTTCAAGCGGTGGTAAATCAAGCATGTCATAAATCTTTCTAGGCATGATAGAAATACTAGCACCTAGATCACATAAAGCATGGCAATCATAACCATTAACATGCATATCAATGATGGGTTCCCAACCATCTTCTAACTTCTTGGGAACAGAGGCTTTTTGCCTCAACTTTTCATCCCTAATCTTTATGAGAGCATTGGTAATATGCTTAGTGAAAGCAATATTTAAAGAACTAGCATTGGGAGTCAAAGCAAGCTTTTGCAAGAACAAAATAACTTCAGATATATTGCAGCCATCAACATCAAAATCATTAAAGGAAATAGAGCTATCATCTCCTACACTCCGAAAAATTTCAGCACTCTTTTGAGAAAAAGTTTTGGCAGTTTTAGGTTTTTTAACACAAGGAGTGGGAGTTTTCTCTACACCAATCAAAGTAAGAGGATTGCTAGCATTAGGAGCAACATCATTAGAGGTAGTAATAGTACATACCTTCATCTCTCTAGCCATCTCATCTTCTCTTTCCCACCTGGCATGCAATTCCGCTAACAATCTAATATTTTCATCAATTCCAACTTGAATAGCATTAGCGGTAGCAAAAACATTGTTCTCTTTCACATCATTAGGCAACACTTTTAATTTCAGAATTTCAACATCATGAGCAACGCTATCAACTTTAGAAGCAAGAATATCAATTTTGCCTAACTTTTCCTCAACAGACTTGTTAAAAGCAGTTTGCTTACCGATGAAGTCCTTGAGCATTACCTCAAGCTCGGAGGGCGCGGCCCTAGTGTTGTTGCAGGAATTACCATAAGAGTTACCATTACCATTACCATTGGTAGAAGGATACGGCCTATAATTGTTACTAGCAAAATTGTTCCTATAAGCATTGTTGTTAAAATTATTGTTTCTAATGAAATTCACATCAACATGCTCTTCTTGAGCCACCAGAGAGGCCAAAGGAACATTATTAGGATCAACATGAGTCCTATCATTAGCAAGCATAGCCATAATGGTATCAATCTTATCACTTAAGGAAGAGGTTTCCTCAACAGAATTTACCTTCTTACCTTGTGGAGCTCTCTCGGTGTGCCATTCGGAATAATTTACCATCATGTTGTCAAGTAGCTTTGTTGCGGCGCCCAAGGTAAGGAACATAAAAGTGCCTCCAGCAGCTGAATCAAGTAGGTTCCTCGAAGAAAAATTCAGTCCTGCATAAAAGTCCCAAGCTTGAGCAACATGTTCATTATCAAACTGAGTAAACTTCATAATATTGCTACGCAGAGATATAATCTTAGCAGGAGGATAGTATCTACTAATAAAAGCATCCTTACACTTAGCCCATGAATCAATACTATTCTTAGTCAAAGACAACAACCAATCTTTAGCTTTTCCTCTCAAAGAAAAAGGAAACAACTTGAGCTTAATAATATCACTATCAACATCCTTATATTTATGCATCTCACATAGCTCAACAAAATTGTTGAGATGAGCTGCAGCATCTTCAGTACTAGCACCACAAAATTGCTCTTTCATAACAAGGTTCAACAAAGCAGGCTTAATCTCATAAAAGTTTGCAGCAGGAATAGGTGGCTTAATAGGAGTGCAGATAAAATCACTATTGTTCGTGCTAGTAAAGTCACACAACTTGGTGTTTTCAGGATTGGCCATTTCAGCAAAACGAAAGTAAACAAGTAAAAACAACTACCAATGATTCTAAGTTTTTTTGGGTTTTTGATAAAAAGCAATGCAAGTAAAATAAATAAAGTAAAGCAAAATAATAACAAAGTAAAGGATGTGCGTGCGAAAAACTCCCCTCGCAGAAGTCTTCTACTTCCTCCCCGGCAACGGTGCCAGAAAATTAGCTGATGGCGTTTGATGGCCGCCAGTTGATTCCTTGTGCGTGGTAAATAACCAGCCCGTTGGGAACTCCAAGAGGAAGGTATGATGAGTATAGCAGCTAGTTTTCCCTCAGTTAAGAAACCAAGGTTTAATATCGATCTTGGAGAGGAGAGACAAACGACTGAAGGTGATGCAGATTGGCTTAATAGCACTCCAACAAGGGCGCACTTGTTGACTCGTCTTCGGCCAGTAGCAACGCGGAACCTGCACACACACAACCAAGTACTTTGTTCCCAACTTACGATGAGGTTGTCAATCTCACCGGTTTGCTTGAAACAAAGGTTATGAGTGTATCGAGTGGAAAACAGTAAAGTATGCGAGTAAAGTAAACAGTACGAGTAAAGTAAACAGGTGATAGCAATATGATGTAAATAGGACCGGGGTCCACAGTTCACTAGTGGTGTCTCTCCATAGATAAAATAACACATCCTGGGTAAACAAATTACAGTTGGGCAATTGATAGAATAAAGATAAACGTGATATGTCAAGAAGATCACTATGAGATTTACTCTGGGCATTACAACAAAATACATAGACCGCCATCCAACTGCATCTATGACTAATAATCCACTCCCGGGGATATCAATCCGAACACCCCAGTAGTATTAAGTTGCGAACAACGGATAATTGCATTAAGCAAAGTGTGTAATGTAAACAAAGCATATGCCCTTGAGCATATGAATGTTGTTTTCTCCCTAGTAGCAACAGCACATCTACAACCTTAGAGGTTTATGTCACTCCCCTAGGTTAAATAGAGGCATGAACCCACTATCGAGCATAAATACCCCCTCTTGGAGTCACTAGCAACTACTCGGCCAAGATAGCTACTAACAACGGAGAGCATGCAAGATCATAAACAACATAGAGATAACAAAAGATAATATTCAGTACAACAACTTAATCATAAACACCAATATTCATCGGATCCCAACAAACCAAACATGTAGAATTACATAACGGTGATCTCAATCATGTAGGGCAGCTCATGAGATCTAAACATGAAGCACATGGTGGAGAAGACAACCATCTAGCTACTGCTATGGACCCATAGTCCAAGGTAGACTACTCACTCATCACTCCGGAGGCAAGCATGGCGATGAAGAAGACCTCCGGTGGCGATTCCCCTCTCCGGCAGGGTGCCGGGAAGAGCTTCTGGACCCTCCCGATCTTCGGGTCGACGGCGGCGGCGGATCGCGATGTGTTCTGGAAAAGTGATCGGATACTTAGGTTTTTTCCGTCGGGGGGTCTTTATAGGCGAAGGGGCGACGTCAGAGGTGGAGCCAGGCTCCCTCACGCGGGGCCCGCGCGGCCAGGGGCCTGGCCGCGCCACCCCTGCGTGTGGGGCCCTGGTGGCCCCCCTCCTACTCTCCTTCGGATCTCTGGAAGCTTCCGGGTAAAATAAGACTTCAGGAACTTGTTTCGTCCAATTCCAAGAATATTTCCTGTGTATCACTTCTGAAACACAAAAACAGCAGAAAACAGGAAACTGGCACTGTGGCAACTCGTTAATAGGTTAGTTCCGGAAAATGCATAAAAGTGCCACGAAGTGTAACGAAACAATAGGCAAATGGTGTAAAAACAAGCATGGAGCATCAAAAATTATAGATACGTTGGAGACGTATCAGTGCCGATGACGAGGTAGCTGCAGATGAAACCGCAGGCGCATAGGGTGTCGTAGAAGGACGGAGACGCGTCGAGGCAGTCGTCGAGGAGAGCAATGCCGAAGTCGATGCAGTCCGAGCCGTCGAGGACGAGGTGCGGCCATGGCTTTGCCAGAACCAGGCGCACGTCGGGGACGAAGGCATACTCCGGTTGTGCTAAAACCGAGTACGCGAAGACGAACACGGAGACGAGGCGCTGCGACCGAGCTTGCCAGACTCAGGAACGCGTCGGGGACGAAGGCAAGCACCGGTGTTGCCAGTACCGGGCGTGCAAAGAACGGGACCAGTTGAAACAATTTCATGCCATGTCGGAGAGGAGACGAGCAGAGAAGGACTCCACGATGGTTGCGAGGCGCAGAGCGGCGAAGAGAGGGTGCCGATGCAGTCCGCGGTTGTCGGAGTAGACGAGCAGGTGTGGTTATAAACAAGGCAATGACGCTGGCGATGAAGTCGTGCTGGACGTAGACGCAGAAGGCGGCGAACTAGCGATGACCAAGAGTGGTCATGCTAGATGCCTAGACAAGCGGATGGGTAGTCGGCGGGACCTGCGACGGCCAGGAGGGCCATGCAGGTTACCTGTGGAGATGCGGCGGCGGTACTCTAAGTAGGCGAGGAAGAACCCAGTGGGGCGACGAAGACCATGCGCGGACGGCGACAACCCGCGCCGAGGGAGGTGGCGCGGTGGAAGCCAGCGATGTCCTCGCGAGGTGACGGCGATGACCGCGTGCAGCGACGCAACGGCCCGATGGGACGGCGCCGCTGCAGGGCGCGAGTCGGTGCAGCGGCGTGAGAACCACCAGCGACGTACATGCCGGAGAAGGCACGTTAGTAGCCGGCGGCGGGGACCAAATGTGGCGACGCTACGGCCCGAAGGGGCGACGCAGCGGCAGCCCGATGCTCGAACGGTGGTAGGCGCATGCTCGGGGACGTACTTGGCGAAGACGAGCGGTAGATCGGTTGATCAGACCGACGGCGGCGCTGTTTGCCAAGTCCTTGACGATGGCACACAGATCGGAACCCGTGGCGTCGTTGTCGGTTAAGTCCTTGGCGATGACGGCGAAGACGAACCGGCGATGGAGACCGCGCAGGCGTGGAGTCGGCAGTGACGCACCGAGGCGTCCCTCGGACGACGCGTCCGATGTTGCCGCGTGGTTGGTGAAGGCGAGCCGGCCAGCGCGGAGTCGGTGCCGGCGAGACGACCGCGGCAGCCTACCGAGGTAGGCGCAGCAGCCGGCCGAGGGACCGCGACAACCAGTAAGAGCCGGCCGAAGCAGTGACGGCGCCAGCGTGTCGGCCATGATAGCCGGCGTATGGGTGGCCGCCGGTGCGAGGTCGACGCCGAGGGTGGAGTAGAGGCGCTTGGTGACGGCGGCGGTAGGCGACTCAATCCGATCTAAGATCGGTAAACCAAAAAGAAAACGCCGGTCAAGCGACCGGCGAGAAAAAGACGTAGGGCAGCCGATCAACCGATCGGCGGACGAACCCTAATACGGGCGGCGCGGCCCCCGGCGGAGATCATGAAGATCGACCTCCCCGGGGGCGGCGCGGTGTGAAAGCGGGACGGCGGCTAGGTCAAGGATCTTGCTACTCTGATACCATATAGAAGGGTAGGGGAGAGAGATTGCGGAATATGGTGAATGTATTATTGAGCCTCTCGGACGAGTATATATATACGTACAACAGACCGACTTGGAGTACAAGATAAGACATAGACTTGAAGTACAAGACACGTATCCTATCCATATCCTAATCTAGCCGTGTACAACATGTATACTCTAACAGATGCAATTGATTCAAAATTCAATCTGAGGGTCAAAAATAATCCAGTGACATGGATACGCAGCTTGCAAACATTAAATAAAAGATAGCGGAGATCAACTTTATAGATATACCATGCAGCTCGTTCAAAAAGAAAGGAGACGTCACAATGACAAAATGCACGCTTATTCCACTGGTATGAAACATCTAGACCATCGTCGATGCGCTCACTTCGAATCATAGTCTGCAGTGCACTACACCTGCTCCCGGACTGAACCACGGAGGCACGGAGGCTTTTTATTTCGCAACACACAGCACGAGCGTACCGACACAGCACAGCACGCAGGCTGCTTCAACCTCCACGCCTAGCAGCAGCAGTGTGGAGCTCTAGAGGTTGAACATGACCTTGATGGCGTCGCGGCCGCGAGCGCTGACCTCGAACGCCTCCTCCACCTCCCGCTGCGAGAACCCGAACCTGTGCGTGATGAGCGGCTTCACGTCGATCTTCCCGCTGCGCAGGAAGTCGAGGCAGAGCGGCCAGGTGTCCTTGTACCGGAAGATGCCCACCACGTCCACCTCCCGGATCGCCGCCGAGGTCAGCGGCACCGTCATCTCGTTGTGGCCCATCCCCACCAGGCACACCCTCCCGCCGGGCCGCGTCGCCTCCAGCGCCGTCGACATCGTCTTGCTGAACCCGGCGCAGTCCAGGCTCACGTCGATGTCGCCGCCCATCGCCGCCTGGATCAGCTCGATCTCCCCCGCGAGGTCCTCCGTGTTTGTGGAGACCTTCACCGTGGCGTCGGCGCCGAGTGATTTCGCCACGGAGAGGCGGTGCTCGTCCACGTCGGCGATCACGATCCTGGGCGCGCCGAACGCGCGCGCCGAGAGCATGGTGACCAGCCCGATCGGCCCGGCGCCCATGATCAGCACGTTCTTCTCCGCGCCGACGTCCGCGCGCCGGCACGCGTGGACGCCCACGCTCAGGGGCTCGCACATGGCGCCCTCCTCCAGGCTCACGTTGTCGGGGAGCTTGAAGCACAGGTCGCCCGGATGCACGATCTGCGCCCCCAAATCCAGCACATCATCACATCAAATGCATTGCTTGAAACCTCAAGAACGATGTACAGAGAACAGTCGTGGTATATATACCTGATCGGCGAGCGATCCGTGGTAGGGTGGGGTTGCGAAGAACTTCATGTCGTCGCAGAGGTTGTAGCGGCCGCCCTTACAGTGCCTGCAGCGCCAGCAGCTGATCCCGGGCTCCAGCGCCACGCGGTCGCCCACGGCGAGGTGCTTCACGCCGCCGCCCACTTCCTCGATGACGCCGGCGCACTCGTGCCCGATCACCATCGGCTCCTTCACCACGAAATGCGCGATGCGCATCTCCTGCAATCCAACAAGTTCCACAGTTTAAGCTGAAAAACAAGAACAGAGTGCTCCGACAGACTGAAGTATTTGGTAGGATAAGATCACCTTGAGGTAATGCACATCGCTGCCGCAGATGCCCACCGCCTTCATCCTGACACGAACGTCATAAGGACCTGAAAATGTAAAGTAACTTGCTGTTGTTTAATACTACCATACTGTAAGAATTATCATCGTTCTCCCATCACTGCTCACTGCACGTATGAATTAGCTAGCTAATCGATGTGTGCTGTCTAGAGGGTAAGGCTTTGGTGCTAACAAAGAAGAATGTTTATACTGTAACACAAATTCAAGAGCTGTGCTGTGCTCTGGGGGAATATGCTCCAGCTGCACATGCTATTTCCTCCAGAGTAACAGAAGAACGAGGTAAAGCTTTCCACAAACGGGAAAGGAAGATCCCCGTCCTTTTTAACATACTGAAGGAGGATCCCCTTTTTGGTCTGACGCCGTTTTCTTTTCTTATGCCAGAAATGTCAATTAAAGTCTGCAAACTGAATTAGATTGGTTCGTCCAAAGAACTGAATTAAATTGTTAAATCTGGACTCTGACATGTGCAGACCAGCCAAGATAATCTAAAAAAAGAGTGCGACTTGCCTGTGCTACCTAGATTTCAGAACTACTCAGAATCTCAGATGGACGGATCGGCGCAGAAACTGATCGGATTTGCGCATTAGAAACGGATAGCAAAGATTCGTAGAGGAGAGCCAGTCGATTTACTTGACAAAAATCACCAACGAACGAAGAAGACACAAACCTAGCGGCGGGAGCTTGAAGGGCATGATCTTGAGGGTGTCCTTCGCCACCAGCCAGGCCGCCATGTTCTCCCCATCGCCGGCCACGGCCGCCGCCGCCGCCGCCTCGCCTTTCCCTCCCTTCCCCATCTCCCTCTTCCTCTCACGCGTCACGCCCACAGTCACTGCCTCACGGTATATATTCAGAGCATGAGAAGGGCTACTATATAGGGAGGAGTGACGCGAATGCGATGCTTATCACTTTACAATCGCTTGCAAGTTGTGGACGTCGGCAGAGGGATTTTTCTTTTTCTTTTCGGATGAGCTCGCCACCGGACTTGTCGCGAGTCGCCGAGACTCTCATCATGTCCGGTGACTGTGACTGTGCGAGCGAGCCTCGTCACCTCGTGGTCCGGCTCCATAGGCCCGTCGTGTTCTAGTAGCAATCAGCCACACAATAAAAACACAAATATTTCATTTTGTGGAGACAAGCTGTGTGATCATCATTTTCTCTAGCAAGTGTGTGATCGTTGGAGCGATGCGCGTCACGGTGGATTTTGGATGGATAGCAGCGTGCGAGTCATATCACTCTCGAGCTGGATATCATATCAAGGCAGACACGCCTTCTCTTTGGGCCACATTTTTCTCTATAGATGAGGCCACAGTTTTTGGTTTCCATCTAGAAACTTTTTTTTCTTTTGAAAACGTCGAGAAATCTTGTGTGAGGTGAAATGCGCAGCGTGGTGACTAGTGGCACTGAGGCAGGCCCGACCTTTCCAGTGGATACCATGTCATTATCTGATACCTACAACACATTTGTCTTAGATTCTTTTTCTAGTGGAACATATTTAAAAAAAACATCTTGTTAATATTATGGGAACACATTTTTAGCGAGGATGAACCAGAAACTGGACCAAACGAAATGGCTTGGGCTTCAGCTGGGTGTAATCAGAACTGTTAGCAGGGCCGCATTTAATGGTTGGTCCATATCAGAATTGGGTTGTCATATGATGGAAACCAATCACACAAATTGGGCTAATCGATTTTTTTGGAATATGTCCTCCTACCATTTTCCTTTTTTTTTGCGAATGAACTTGTATTACTCAAAATATCAATAACTGCAATCTATATGTCTTGTGAGGTGAACCACACTACCGTTTGAGCATTTGTTTTAGCATAGTTTGCTAAGAAATGACGACTAGTATTCTGACATCTCTTAATATGAATAATACAAGTCTGATGAACCTTCGGCAAGATTTTTATCTCCTCAATCACCATGGTATAGATTCCCGTACCATTTTCATAGAAGAATAAAAGCTAAGACACCATGATGGCTACAACTCCACACTAACCACAAACAAAGCCTTTTCGCTTACATCGTACTCCCATAACAACTCGGCGACAAAGACCCATTTTCCAACCTACAACCATGAGTGCCAACAGGACGACGACTTCCACGGTGAGAAATTATGCATAGTGAAAAAAGCCCGCCTCCGTTGTTAAAGAGCTTTGCACAACCACTTCATCCGACAGAAGTGAGGGGGTGAGGGAGGGTGTGGAGGAGGCTGATGATAATAAAAACTTGGGTATCCCATGTATCGTCTCATAGACAGACACGCGGAAAGCGATGTTATCTCTGAGAAGTGTAGTGATATTTTTATCGGCTAGAAAAAAAACTCAAATCCAAGACATCTTCATAAGGGCATGACATTCATGTATGCTTATGCGTTGTTTGTAACAAAATGTATGCTTATGCTACCAGTAAGTACACTAATCCATGCCCTAGACAACAAAACTCCTTGCCCCCGAGAAGAAACCTAAGCTAAAGGAGAGGAGAACCTCTGTTCTATATCGTGTCTATCGATTCCTCTCTTTGGTCCCTGGACCTCGGACATTGGGTGGCGCGAGAATATCACGGATATAGAATAAAAGTAGTTTTTTTTGTTATGCTACGTATTAATGTGTGTTGTTGACTAGCTTCTGCTTTTGAGTTTTGACAACTATATTGGATGTCATGGTTGAGGTATTTTGTAACACTCTAGCACTTCTCATTCCAAATTTCCCACACCATGAGCATTAGGAGAGAAGCCACCGCATTCCGATAGTGTCCCGGTGTGAGTGTGATATCTTTCCCACCATTCCTTCACTGTACCTAAATTTGGTCAATTGTCCACCATAATCTTGTGAAGGTCAATCTAAATTTTCTAGCTCATTCCAAATCCTCAAGGTGTACCTACAC
Organism: Dactylis glomerata; assembly: GCA_007115705.1. Taxonomy (NCBI): domain Eukaryota; kingdom Viridiplantae; phylum Streptophyta; class Magnoliopsida; order Poales; family Poaceae; genus Dactylis; species Dactylis glomerata. The sequence goes on along the minus strand of QXEO01000542.1, from coordinate 2,486,910 downwards.
TTGAACAAGAGGTGAGGCTGCCTTCGAGGCGGTTCGTCGACCCTCTATTCTTGTTGATGAACCATGTGAAGAGCCTGCGGTAGGGGGAGGGGGAGCAATTAGTCGGAACGGATGCAATCTGATTATCCGAGCTCTGCTTCTGCAAAATGCTCGGTAGGAAACCTGGTCTATTTAACTGCCAGCTAAACCTCTCTGAACCAGAGCAGCTGCAGGTAAACCTTTTTATGTAGCGTGACCCGCTGACCACGCTGGGACGTCAATGGGATGCACTAGTAGAAAAAAGGGCTTTCGTTTGAAGCTGCCCGGAGCTTTAGCACCGGTTGTCTTACGAACCCAGACTAAAAGGGGCATTAACACCGGTTCGTAAGGCCAGGGCATTAGCACCGGTTCGTAAGAGACCTTTAGCACCGGTTTGAGCCACAAACTGCTATTAAAGTGGTTGCGTGCAGGCGCTAACTCTTTAGCACCGGTTTATGACTCAAACCGGTGCTAAAGGTCCCCCCTTTTGCACCGGTTCGTGGCTCAAACCGGTGCTAAAAGGTAGTGACCTTTAGCACCGGTTCGTAGCACGAACCGGTGCAAAAGGGGTACCTTTAGCCCCGGTTCGAGCCACGAACCGGTGCTAAAGGGTTGACACCCATTTTTTCCTCTCATGCCTACCCCGCGCAGAAAAAAAAGTCTAAAAAAATAAACGAAAATGATAAAAACTTCAAATTTCAAAATCCTTTGACATGCATGTACCTCACGCAAGCAACTTTTATGGAAAATTTGAAATTTTGAATTTTGATATATTTTGAACAAAAAGGTTATTCCAAATTAAATCGGCAATAACTATTGCGTACGGACTCGAAAAAAAACATATAATATATGAAAAACCATCTACGCAAAAAGTTACATCCGATTTCAACGGGAAATATGAAAGCAGGAAGATTTTAGATTTTGTAAAAAAAAATTAAAAATTTGTTTTTTTTGAAATTTATTTTATTATTTCTTCTACTTTTTAGTTATTTTGAAGTTTTTATATTATTTTGGAATTTTTTAAGTTTTTAAGTTTTTTTGATTTTTTTGAATATTTTGAGTTTTAAAATTAATAATTAAATTATACACAAAGATTATTTGGAAATCATTGATGCTTATTAATAATTAATCATTGTTGCTTATTTTTAAAATTATTTGGAATTCAAAAAAGTAAAATCATATGTTATCAAAGTGTATGGGTTAATAGAATTCACAACACAGTATTATCAAGAAGTCGCGAGCGCAGTCTTGGAAGCTAGTAGATAAAGAATAGAGAAGTTAAGCGTGCTAAGTGTGAGGATGGGTGACCGATCGGGAAGTGAGACCACTAGTATATACTTTGACATGAGAATAGGGGTGATTAGAGATTAGAGTGGAAACTGTCAAACAATTCAAATATCCAAAGATTGAGAAATTCTGAAAAATAATTTCAATTTTTTTTTATTTTTTTTCAAAATTTATACCAGAAATTCGTTCGGACCTTTAGCACCGGTTCGTGTCTCAAACCGGTGCTAAAAGGTCCTTCTGCTGCGCGGGCCACGTAGAACCCCTTTAACACCGGTTCGTAGTACAACCGGTGCTAAAGAATGAGGCTTTAGTGCCGGATGCTTTGCACCGGTTGCAAAACCGGTGTAAATGAGACTTACAAACCGGTGCTAATACTCATATTTCTACTAGTGATGTCAGCTTATTTGGGTTTCACTTGGCACAATCATTCAAGGACGGATGGACGTGCACCGCCCACACGGTTGATGTTGATTTACCTGTTGCTCCACCACGCGTTGACGCCGTCGTTGAGAACCAAACCAAACCAAACCAATCAAATCTGCACAAGTCCGAAAGGTAAAGTGGAAAAACAGAACTGTAGTAGTAAAAAGGAACATTCGTCGTGGGCGGTGTCCGCCTCCGCCTCCAGGCGCAGCGGAGCCGCAAATTACCACCGCGTCGCGTTTTCACATTTCTTCACACGCGATCGACGCCGACCGATCGCCGTCTCCATCTGTAGCCCGCTGAGGTCGGGATCGTTGAACCGGTCGTGGCGTGGTGGCGCGCTGTCCACCTCGCAGCCGGGCCTTCTCTGGCCGGAGCGGCCTGCATCCCGCCCCCGACGACTCGCCGGCGGAGACTCGGCAGACTGTGGGAACAGCTCGTGCGTGCGGCCGGTGGTTGACGCGAATTTTTTTATCACCGGCAAGCGGCAGGCCGCCGTCGCCTGGGAATGGCACGATGGCAGGTCAAGGTCGATGAGCAGGCTCTCTCCCCGGCCGGCACACGCCGCTTTCGCCCCAACAGAATTCCACGGACCATAGCCGTCCCTCGACACTAGCGGCCACTCAACATGCGCAATACCTGCTGGGCGCGTGGTTGACTAGTGCAAGATTCCCAGGCAAATTTTCTTTTGAAACGGAAGTAAAAAAAAACTTTAATGAAAGAAATGGAACAGGGCGGAGACGCCTTTTATTTATCTGTAAAAAAACTTTAACTCACTCCAAATTAAGAAGAAGAAGAAGAAAGCTGTCAGTTAATTAACAAACAAAAACCATTACAACAAGTCAACAACAATCACACAAGGAGGACAGAAGGACTACTCTCAAAACATGCAACTCCTCCACCGCCTAGGCAGACCCACGAACCCTCCACCTCCATCTCTCCCCGGAACACGTGAACAAATATCTCAAATGTGAGAATCAGAAAGTTGAAAACCATACATCCTTCCTTGTGGCCCAACTTCCGTTGATTTTGCTCCTAAGATACTCCTTAATCTTCTTGATCTTTACCTTGTATCCTTCTCCGACAGGAGACAAGCAATCTTCTTGCCAGATCCAGGGCTAGCCGCCTCCAAATTGAACGGAAGGTCGCAAAGCTCTTTTGCAAAGAATGCCTCAAAGTCTATGAAGCCAAGCAACTGGATAGACTCCAAAGATGGTGGCATGAAAGCCATAGCAAAGGACACAAACTAGTCCACCTATAGATGCACAATCGATAGAGCTAAGTCGACTCCCCAAACAACTCTAGCAGCTCGGGCATGATCAACATCACCCTAGCCATGACCCCATCGATGTCCCTCGCTTTCAGAGGTTGCCGACACATGGGGCTGGGGCTGCGGGCTAGGCCTGGTACGAGGGGAGAAACAACCATAAATGCATTGTTTCCTAGCTTCCGATAAGCTGAGGTTGAGCAACACCTGAGGAGAGACTTCGGGCGCAACCAGGGGCCTTCCAATAGCAGCCATCACTCTCAAAAAGAAACTCTCAACCCACGCGAGGTAGCTTTGAAGCTAGGCGCAAAGCAACATAGCATGCTCATCTTCCGTGACTAAGGGAGGTGGTGCAGCACGACGTCCGAGCGGTGAAGGTTGGTTGACAAGCTTCTTACCATCATAAGGATCCACGGCATGCCAAGGTTGGGTAGACACCACGAGGCCACGCACGGAGCTCAACGATTGTCCGTCCTTGAAGCGCTCTCGCCCGATGGCCAGATCAGAGGCAAAGTGAACACCGAAACATGGTCTCTACGGTATGCAACACGGTGACCAAGGAATATACAACCGCATCACCTCCCACTAAGCTAGTGAGGGAGGGATGTCTGCGTGAACAAGGGCATGCGGCATGGACGACATCAGGATGGCATTTTGCTACTAAGTTGATTAGTCAAACAAAATAAAATCGTTTTTTCTTATTCTTAGTCGATTGAGAATTAGCGAATTAGCTTCATTCTCAATCGATTCTTAGACCATTGTAGGCTTGTAGCATGATTCGTGTTAGTATGAGTTGCAACTCATCTCTACCATAGATTTTTTTTTTGAATGGTCACCGGGGGAGAGATTCCCCACCTGAATCATCATTCAATTTTTATGGCCCAAAAAGCCTAAAAGTTTTACAGGGGAAGAGAAGGAGAAGAGGAAGGTTTTACAGGGTCAGGGTAAGCAGTAAGCCTGAGGCGGCTTTCCCAGATGATAGCATCGGCGCGCAGGCCGCTCGGAACACGTTCTTTCTAGAGAACCGCGTCGCAAACATAGGCCACAGCAAGACGACGAAGGCAGGGACGGTCGCCCTTGAAGACAACGCCATTGCGGTGCTTCCACAGGTTCCAACAACAGAGGGCGGTGAAGGTGGACGCCGTCGCACCGGCGATCGCCCCGGGGAGAGCATGGAGTTGTCGAACGTCGGCATCCTCGTCGACGCGAGCGCCAATAGACCTCCAGAATTTCTGGGCAAAAGAGCACCCCAGCACAATGTGGGATGCGTCCTCCGAGGGCGCCGAGCAGATGGGGCAGACAGCCTCGTCCGGCTGGATGATGTGCTTGGCCAGGAGGTTGGCCCGGCTATGGATCCTAGATTGCACCAGGACCCACATGAAGAACTTCACCCGAGACGGTGAGAAGCTCCGCCAAATAAAGCCGGCGAAGGGGGCCGACGCGGCGCCACTCATGCATGCAGCGTACAACTTGGCGACTTAGAGGTCGCTGATGCGTTTCGTGCAGCAGACGAGGGCGCGCAGGTCGTGGGCGTCGTTGAGGCAGACCGAGACGAGGTGGGCCTCGACCGCGGCGAGCTCGCGCTCTCCAGCAGCGGTGAGCCGAGGGACGAGGCAAGCCCGGAGCCCTGAGTGGAGAACCGCCGCGACGGAAGCATCCGGTTTCGTGGCGTGGGAGAAGAGCGCGGGGAAGCGAGACCGCAGGTCCCCCTCACCGAGCGAGTTTTCAAACCAGAAGCAGGTACGCGCTCTGTTGCCGATGGATTGTACATTGATTCGTGCTAGCATGAGTTGCAATCGTGATTTTCCTAGTTACGTGTAGGATTGCAACCGAGAAAAATATGCACATAGTTCATAGTTTGATTTCTTTATAATTCATGCTAGTTATAAACTGCAACATGGATTGTTGATGTCCAGACCATTAAATTGCTTCGTGATTTATACTTGCCACGAATTGCAACATGGATAGCAACTCAAGGTTCAATGACATCGCCTGGTGAGAATCATCCACGCCCAAATAAAAAAACATTGCCATCGCCTGTCGAGAGAGGTCCTTGCCTCTTTCATTAGGCTGTTGTTGTCGCCAATTTATGGAGTCCGCCTCCCCGGTGTCTAAATCTTGTGGAATGATTTGGAGTTAGCTAATGAACCGGTTGCAATCGCCTAGGATATCTCGGTGAGACAGTAATTTTAGGCACAACAAACTCTACATCTCGACGTCATGAACGACTTGTGGTTGGAACTGGATTAAGTGTGTAAAGTAAGGAATTTGCTAAGTAACAGGCGTCTAATAAATTTTTATTTCTCAATCACCCTAAAAAAATATGCACCAGTTACATTTTTCTCGTAAAAAAGTACAACTCGTTGCAGCTGTACTTTTTTTAAACTACAGTTACACTGAGAAATACTAAGAATTTCTCACGAGACATAGGCAAACCCGTAAAGTAACTACCAACGCCATAAAGACATCTCCAGCGGGCCGACGCATTCTGCCAATGCAAACGGTCCGTCCTGGTCTATTTGCGTCGAGGGCAAGACACAATTTGCGTTGCGTTGCGTCTGCGGGTGTAGATTGTGGTGGTGTGGTGTGGGCAATGGCGTGTGGGAGCGGCGCCAGCGCGCGCTAGCTTATAAAGCGTTGGGTGGCCACCGCCCGCGCATCACCTAGAGGCTTCGCCATCAATGCCGGCGCAGAAGCTCAGGCGTCGTCGCATCGGTCAGCGGCCAGCGCCTGAGCTTCTGCGTCGGCATTGATACCGTTGCGTGTTTCAATGGTGCGTCCAGTGTAGGCGCCAGGCCGCCAACAGCGTCAAGTCACATCTGTGTCGCTGCCATGCGGGTCCGCGGTGTTAGCGGAAGGACACATGTGTCGTCCGTTCTCGTCCGGGCCGACGCAAACCTAACCCAAATTTAGGCTAGGGATGAGTCGCGCCGGACGCGTTGGTCCGGTTATGTCGCACCGCTTGGGGGCACTGACGATGCGCCGGTCCGATCGGATGCGTTCGGACGCGCGCGAACGCGATGCGTCGACCCGCTGGAGATATCCTAAATCCGTGTTGCAAACATAAGTGCGAGTTGAACAAACTAGCCCGGTCAGCGTCGTCAGCGTAAATATAGGAGGAACATAACAGTAAAATTCATGAATCCTGGGAAGGAGAGCAACTCCCATCAGTTTAGGGCCCATCATCATGATCATACAAGAGCATATGTGTGTTGCTCAGGTTGATTGCATTCAAATCAAATCAAATCAGATATAGAGAAAATAAAACCATCTACATCCTACATAATCATCTTGCCAGTCAGTCAGCTGCTTCTCATTGACTGGAAAACATAGCCGTCCCCCCTCGCCAGAAGCAGCCGCTAAACATGCGTGATTTGATGCAAGACTCACTCCCATGCATCTGGCATCTTGCAATAGGATGAGCAGGTTGACTCGTCAAAAAAGAAAAAACCATTGTTGGAGTTTGCCATCGCCCATCGAGAGAGGTCCCTGCCCTCTTTCATTAGGTAGTTGCTGTCGCCAGTTTTTTGAGGGAATCGTGCGTGTCTTCCTCCTCCCGTCCCGGTGTGATGTCTGAATCTTGCGGAATGATTTGGAGTTAGCTAATGAACCGGTTGCAATCGCCTAGGATATCTCAGTGAGGCGGACTATAATTTTAGGCACAACAAACGCTACCTGTCCAAGAATCATCATGTACTACATGTCGCCGTCAAGAGCGATTTGGATCAAGTTTGTCAAGTAACTAAAATGGCCATGTCAGCATCGTCAGAGTAAATACGGGAGGAACCGAACAGTAAAATCCATGAATCCTGGGGACACAAAGCAACTACGTTCGATTTAAGGGCCCATGATGATCATACAAGAGAATATATGTGTTGTTGAGGTTGAATCAAATTACTCTCTCCGAATTTTTTATCTTTCGTTTCAGAGAGTTTTCGCTTTTCTCCTCAAGCCGCCGCCTCCCTGACCTAGCCGCCTGCAGCTCCGTCTCCCTGCTACTCATGTGGTGATGTGGGAGCAGTGAGTCCTTGTACGTGGTGATGACCAGCCCGTTGGGAACCCTAAGAGGAAGGTATGATGAGTGTAGCGGCTAGTCTTCCCTCAATTAAGAAACCAAGGTTTATCGAACAGGAGAAGGGAGACGATGACAACTGAAGGTGTTTGTGGAACCTGCACACACACAAACAAATACTTTGTCCCCAACTTGCGATGAGGTTGTCAATCTCACCGGTTTGCTTGAAACAAAGGTTATGAGTGTATCGAGTGGAAAACAGTAGTAATATGCTAGTAAAGTAAACAGTGCGGGAAAAGTAAACAGGTGATTGCAATATGATTAAAATAGGACCGGGGTCCACAGTTCACTAGTGGTGTCTCTCCATAGATAAAATAACATGCTGGGTAAACAAATTACAGTTGGGCAATTGATAGAATAAAGATAACGTGATATGTCAAGAAGATCACTATGAGATTTACTCTGGGCATTACAACAAAATACATAGACCGCCATCCAACTGCATCTATGACTAATAATCCACCCCCGGGGATATCATCCGAACACCCTAGAAGTATTAAGTTGCGAACAACAGATAATTGCATTAAGCAAAGTGTGTAATGTAAACAAAGCATATGCCCTTGAGCATATGAATATTGTTTTCTCCCTAGTAGCAACAGCACATCTACCACCTTAGAGGTTTCTGTCACTCCCCCAGGTGAAATAGAGACATGAACCCACTATCGAGCATAAATACCCCCTCTTGGAGTCACTAGCAACTACTCGGCCAAGATAGCTACTAACAACGGAGAGCATGCAAGATCATAAACAACATAGAGATAAAAAAAGATATAATTCAGTACAGCAACTTAATCATAAACACCAATATTCATCGGATCCCAACAAACCAACATCATAGAATTACATAACGGTGATCTCAATCATGTAGGGCAGCTCATGAGATCTAAGCATGAAGCACATGGTGGAGAAGACAACCATCTAGCTACTGCTATGGACCCATAGTCCAAGGTAGACTACTCACTCATCGCTCCGGAGGCAAGCATGGCGATGAAGAAGACCTCCGGTGGCGATTCCCCTCTCCGGCAGGGTGCCGGGAAGAGCTTCTGGACCCTCCCGATCTTCGGGTCGACGGCGGCGGCGGATCGCGATGTATTCTGGAAAACTGATCGGGCTTAGGTTTTTCTCGTCGGGGGGTACTTATAGGCGAAGGGGCGATGTCAGGAGAGGGACCAGGCACCCTCACACAGGGGTGGCGCGGCCAGGGGTCAGGCCGCGCCGCCCCCTTGTGTGGGGCCCTGGTGGCCCCCCTCCGACACTTCTTCGGATGTCTGGAAGCTTCCGGGTAAAATATGACTTCAGGAACTTGTTTCGTCCAATTCTGAGAATATTTCCTGTGTATCACTTCTGAAACACAAAAACAGCAGAAAACAGGAAACTGGCACTGTGGCACTTCGTTAATAGGTTAGTTCCGGAAAATGTATAAAAATGGCACTAAGTGTAACGAAACAATATGCAAATGGTGTAAAAACAAGCATGGAGCATCAAAAATTATAGATACGTTTGAGACGTATCAAGCATCCCCAAGCTTAACTCCTGCTCGTCCTCGAGTAGGTAAGTGATAACAAAGAATAATTTTTGAGGTGACATGCACCTACACAAACTTGATCATATATGCAAGCATTGGTGAGCTGGGATCAATAGAACTTAAAACATGGGCATGAAAGATATAATCATGACAATAAGAACTTAGCAACCATGTTGTAAACATGTAAATGAACACAAACAAAAGATCATGAAAATGAAACAATGAAAGTCAAACGTGTGTTCAAATCATAAGGAAAAACATACAAATGGTTTTCAGCTTGTCCTTCAAAGAGAGCAAAACATAAATGCATAGGACACCTCAAAGTTTAAGAGGGCGACTAGATACAAATAATTTAAGAACAAGTGAAACCAACAATATGAGTCAATCAATGAACTTTGGGACAATGCATATCACACTAAGAATGACAACTATGCTCTCTTAATGGTGCATAAAGAAAGAAGGTGGTGACTCAACATAAAAGTAAAAGAAAGGCCCTTCGCAGAGGGAAGCAGTGATTGCAAGTTTTATAACCTTCAAAAATTATGGTACTTACCGGCTTTGAGCTCTCATTGCCCCCATCATAAGCATCTTGAATGGTTAAAGTTAATGCGAGAACAATTATGATGCATATGCTTGACAAATCATAAGTTGAAAACCTCGTGTCCCGTGAATACGAGTACCCAAACCATGCTAATTTACTTAGAGTCCCAAGCAACGCTCTTGTCATTGTAAGTGTATGCATATCATTGAGAACCGCCAATGGGGTACCTCTGTGCCCGATGACATGGAACAAGCCCACACCAAAATGACAGGACAAGCAGACAATGAACACCTCGACATCTCTTTTATTTGCTATATTGTTTAGCTTTTTATTGTGAGATGCGTCATCGAATGTTCACCATGGGTATACTGCAAATTTCCACCATGAATTATGCATGGCTTAGATTGGCGGCCCGGCGTTTCCCTAACACATATAAAAACTCCATGATCCTCACAAGATTCCCAATTCATTTCACACAGCGGGCATCCATAAACAAAAGATCACGATATCAACTCAAAAAGAAGTGCAATGTTGAAAGCTTGCCCCATGACAGCATGGCTGGGCTAGAATCCAACTTACAACTTGCAAGCATAACAACTCAACATAAAAGACCACAATGTCAAAATTTTAAAACAGGAAAAAGTAAAGTGTGCCTTCCGGTTCGTGAGAGCTTTACTGACCGAATTTCGCATAACACTGGTAAGAGTTTAATTTGAAGAGAATATAAAAGCAAGTCAAATTTACTTGGAATAGCAAATTGCTAGTAGGTATGTATGGTGGACACTTTGAAAAACTTTGGCTTTTAGGGAGTTGGATGCACGAGTAGAGCTCATACTCAGTATAAGGCGAGGGCTAGCAAAAGACTGGGAGCGACCAACTAAGAGAGCAATAATGGCCATAATCATGCAAAGCGACAAAGCGACATTAAAAGAAGCATACGATGGCATCAAAAGTCAAAAACTAAATGATCATGAAGGCAAATGGCGACTTTGTAAGAGTCTAACATGTGTGAGCATGCGCCAAGTCAACCCAAATAAAGCATCAAGGAGAAAACCAAAATAATGCTTCCATACAATAAAAACAACGCATGATTTTTTTTCAAAGGCTCATTAAGCAATCTCAGTTATTTGAGACAAGTCATGCTACAGCAAAACCACTAAGCATACTATCAAAAAGACATCAAGCATGACATGAAAAAGCCTAAGCAGCAGTCTACACAAGCTCCTTCTTGTACCACTATTTTGCACAAAGCTTTTTCTCTTTTCCAACACCATTTGAAATTTTTATAAACACCTCTTTTGATGAAAACCAATAAAGATCAGAGGCAAAAATACACCTTGATGAAAAGATATGACAAGATCTGAACGCAAATCAAGGCGAAAATGAAAACCAAAAGCAGTAGCAGAAAAAGTAGAACACTAGAACAACTCCGTTTTCACTCTTATTAAATTCATCGAGCGTTCTACGCAAATGAAAACAAGCAACTTCTCCTCCAAAGGAAATTTGTTGGGGTCCAACCATTTATTGCAGCAAACAAACAAACTAAACCAACTAAGAAAACTAAAACAACTGACGCTCCAAGAAAAACACATAGTGCATGAAGCAATAAAAATATAGTGTTTTGAAAGGTGACCTGATTTTTGCCGATGAAGAAGGGGTGCCTCGGGGGCATCCCCAAGCTTTGACGCTTGTACTTCTTGGATATTTCTTGGGGTGATGCATGGGCATCCCCAAGCTTGAGCTTTTGTCCATTCTTCAACTCATCTCATCATTCTCCAATCCCTACACTTGAAAACTTCCTTCATACAAAACTAAACACAATTCTATTAGCAACATTAGTGTAAGCATAAAATATATTCAACCTCTTTTTAGCTTCAGGTTTCAACCCAAAACCACCACATATAAAGTATATACTACTGTAGCAACTTCCACAAGAGTTCCATGATTAAAAAGAACTCAAAAGAAAGCGATAAAGTGGCAAAAACAAATATTGGCAGAAATCTGTCAAAACTGGACAGCTGACAAAGGACGAATTTTTGAGGGATTTTCCGTTGCTCAAATCAAAAAGTGTTCAACTAAGAAAAGTTTGGATATAACCTGGGGCATATGCACAAGAAATCGTAGGTCCAAAAGATAAACAGAGAATTTTCACGAATTTTTACGGTGCAGCACCGAAAATAGTTTCAGGACAGCAATAACCCCAAATCTTTACCTCGCTCAAATTAGAGGCTTCTCTTGGCACAAAAACGAAATAAACAAGATAAGGAGCGGTCATTACAGTAGTAATGACTTCCAAGACTCAAACAAAAGAAAAAGTACTGAAAAGTAAACAATGGGTTATCTCCCAAGAGTGCTTTTCTTTAACGCCTTTGAGCTAGGCGCAGAAAAGTGCGAATCAAGTAATATCAAGTGATGAAGCATCAAGCTCATAATTTGCTCTAAGAATAGAGTCAAAAAGTAATTTCTTTCTTTTCCTAGGGAAGTGTTCCATACCTTTCTTTAGTGGGAATTGATACTTGATAGTGCCTTCCCTCATATCAATGATAGCACCTACAGTTCGAAGAAAGGGTCTTCCCAAAATAATAGGACATGAAGCATGGCATTCAACGTCCATAACAAGAAAATCAACGGGAACAAGGTTATTGTTAACCACAATAAGAACATCATTAATCCTTCCCAAAGGTTTCTTCTTAGCAACATCAGCAATAGGAACATCAAAATAACACTTTTCAAGCGGTGGTACATCAAGCATGTCATAAATCTTTCTAGGCATGATGGAAATACTAGCACCTAGATCACATAAAGCATGGCAATCATTACCATTAACATGCATATCAATGATGGGTTCCCAACCATCATCTAACTTCTTGGGAACAGAGGCTTTCTGCTTCAACTTTTCATCCCTAATCTTTATAAGAGCATTGGTAATATGCTTAGTGAAAGCAATATTTAAAGAACTAGCATTGGGAGTCAAAGCAAGCTTTTGCAAGAACAAAATAACTTCAGATATATTGCAGCCATCAACATCAAAATCATTAAAGGAAATAGAGCTATCATCTCCCACACTCCGAAAAATTTCAGCACTCTTTTGAGAAAAAGTTTTGGCAGTTTTGGGCTTTTTATAACACAAGGAGTGGGAGTTTTCTCTACACCAATCAAAGTAAGAGGATTGGTACCAGTAGGAATAGCATCATTAGAGGTAGTAATAGTACATACCTTCATCTCTCTAGCCATCTCATCTTCTCTTTCCCACCTGGCATGCAATTCCGCTAACAATCTAATATTTTCATCAATTCCAACTTGGGTAGCATTAGCGGCAGCAACAACATTGCTCACATTCACATCATTAGGAAACACTTTTAATTTCAGAATTTCAACATCATGAGCAAGGCTATCAACTTTAGAAGCAAGAATATCAATTTTGCCTAACTTTTCCTCAACAGACTTATTAAAAGCAGTTTGTTTACCGATGAAGTCCTTGAGCATTACCTCAAGCTCGGAGGGTGCGGCCCTAGTGTTGTTGTAGGAATTACCATAAGAGTTACCATAACCATTACCATTGGTAGAAGGATACGGCCTATAATTGTTACTAGCAAAATTGTTCCTATAAGCATTGTTATTAAAATTGTTATTTCTAATGAAATTCACATCAACTTGCTCTTCTTGAGCAACCAGAGAGGCCAAAGGAACATTATTAGGATCAACATGAGTCCTATCATTAGCAAGCATAGCCATAATGGTATCAATCTTATCATTCAAGGAAGAGGTTTCCTCAACAGAATTTACCTTCTTACCTTGTGGAGCTCTCTCGGTGTGCCATTCAGAATAATTTACCGTCATGTTGTCGAGTAGCTTTGATGAGGCGCCCAAGGTAAGGGACATAAAAGTGCCTCCAGCAGCTGAATCAAGTAGGTTCCTTGAAGAAAAATTCAGTCCTGCATAAAAAGTTTGGATAATCATCCAAGTAGTCAGTCCATGAGTGGGGCAATTCTTTACCACAGATTTCATTCTTTCCCAAGCTTGAGCAACATGTTCATTATCAAACTGAGTAAACTTCATAATATTGCTGCGCAAAGCTATAATCTTAGCAGGAGGATAGTATCTACCAATAAAAGCATCCTTACACTTAGCCCATGAATCAATACTATTCTTAGTCAAAGACAGCAACCAATCTTTAGCTTTTCCTCTCAAAGAAAAAGGAAACAACTTGAGCTTAATAATATCACTATCAACATCCTTATATTTCTGCATCTCACATAGCTCAACAAAATTGTTGAGATGAGCTGCCGCATCTTCAGTACTAGCACCAGAAAATTGCTCATCCATAACAATTTTTAACAAAGCAGGCTTAATCTCATAAAAGTTTGCAGCAGGAGCAGGTGGTGCAATAGGAGTGCAGATAAAATCACTATTGTTCGTGCTAGTGAAGTCACACAACTTGGTGTTTTCAGGAGTACCCATTTCAGCAAAACGAAAGTAAACAAGTAAAAACAGCTACCAAGGATTCTAATTTTTTTGGGTTTTTGATAAAAAGCAATGCAGGTAAAATAAATAAAGTAAAGCAAAACAAATAACAAAGTAAAGAATTTGTGTGCGAAGAACTCCCCTCGCAGAAGTCTTCTCTCTTCCCCGGCAACGGCGCCAGAAAAATAGCTGCTACTCGTGTGGTGATGTGGGAGCAGTGAGTCCTTGTGCGTGGTGATGACCAGCCCGTTGGGAACCCCAAGAGGAAGGTATGATGAGTGTAGCGGCTAGTCTTCCCTCAATTAAGAAACCAAGGTTTATCGAACAGGAGAAGGGAGACGATGACAACTGAAGGTGTTTGTGGAACCTGCACACACACAAACAAATACTTTGTCCCCAACTTGCGATGAGGTTGTCAATCTCACCAGTTTGCTTGAAACAAAGGTTATGAGTGTATCGAGTGGAAAACAGTAGTAATATGCTAGTAAAGTAAACAGTGCGGGAAAAGTAAACAGGTGATTGCAATATGATTAAAATAGGACCGGGGTCCACAGTTCACTAGTGGTGTCTCTCCATAGATAAAATAACATGCTGGGTAAACAAATTACAGTTGGGCAATTGATAGAATAAAGATAACGTGATATGTCAAGAAGATCACTATGAGATTTACTCTGGGCATTACAACAAAATACATAGACCGCCATCCAACTGCATCTATGACTAATAATCCACCCCCGGGGATATCATCCGAACACCCTAGAAGTATTAAGTTGCGAACAACAGATAATTGCATTAAGCAAAGTGTGTAATGTAAACAAAGCATATGCCCTTGAGCATATGAATGTTGTTTTCTCCCTAGTAGCAACAGCACATCTACCACCTTAGAGGTTTCTGTCACTCCCCCAGGTGAAATAGAGACATGAACCCACTATCGAGCATAAATACCCCCTCTTGGAGTCACTAGCAACTACTCGGCCAAGATAGCTACTAACAACGGAGAGCATGCAAGATCATAAACAACATAGAGATAACAAAAGATATAATTCAGTACAGCAACTTAATCATAAACACCAATATTCATCGGATCCCAACAAACCAACATCATAGAATTACATAACGGTGATCTCAATCATGTAGGGCAGCTCATGAGATCTAAACATGAAGCACATGGTGGAGAAGACAACCATCTAGCTACTGCTATGGACCCATAGTCCAAGGTAGACTACTCACTCATCGCTCCGGAGGCAAGCATGGCGATGAAGAAGACCTCCGGTGGCGATTCCCCTCTCCGGCAGGGTGCCGGGAAGAGCTTCTGGACCCTCCCGATCTTCGGGTCGACGGCGGCGGCGGATCGCGATGTATTCTGGAAAACTGATCGGGCTTAGGTTTTTCTCGTCGGGGGGTACTTATTGGCGAAGGGGCGATGTCAGGAGAGGGACCAGGCACCCTCACACAGGGGTGGCGCGGCCAGGGGTCAGGCCGCGCCGCCCCCTTGTGTGGGGCCCTGGTGGCCCCCCTCCGACACTTCTTCGGATGTCTGGAAGCTTCCGGGTAAAATATGACTTCAGGAACTTGTTTCGTCCAATTCCGAGAATATTTCCTGTGTATCACTTCTGAAACACAAAAACAGCAGAAAACAGGAAACTGGCACTGTGGCACTTCGTTAATAGGTTAGTTCCGGAAAATGTATAAAAATGGCACTAAGTGTAACGAAACAATATGCAAATGGTGTAAAAACAAGCATGGAGCATCAAAAATTATAGATACGTTTGAGACGTATCACTCCCCCATAGATCTCCCCCTCCTCCAGCCAGCCTCGTCGGTGTCGGGAGGGGTGGGGAACCTAGGTGGAGTTTTCAATAAAAATAGTATTTCTTAAAGATTAGGTTAGACTTTTGATAGCCATCTTCTTTTGGTCTATATCAATGGAGATGTCATCTTTCATAATAAGTGATCTTCGGCTCTTCGTTCAACGACGAGATCTTCTTCCCGGCATCGATGATGGTGCTGTAAGATTCAAGTTTTATAGGTACGGTCTTCTAGATCTTGCTTCGCCAGATCGGTTTGGACTCTTTCTTTTGGTTGGCGTGAGGATGGTTATCCTTGCAATATTTGTCCCGGCTACTACGTCTTCGACAATGGTGGGCTCCCTGGTGACGTCGACAAGGTTGTTCGTTTTCTCATCCCTGGAATACTGGTGTTGGTACTCTTGCCGATGTCGCATGATTATTTTAATGGCTGCCACGCGTGCATATCCTTTACATTGCGGCTCAAACCAAAAAAATGGGAGGAACTCTGTTGGTATTTGTAGGTTTATGGTTGGTATATATACCATTATCTTTTGGCTGACTTCAGAAAAGTATAAAATTGTGTATTGGAAGATGAAGAGTTTGAAGACCTTGAAGATTAGCTTTTTTTAGACTTGATTTCGAATTCGCTGGAGACAGCTTATGTATCTCTACCATGTATTGTTTGCTGCTATAAATATATCATGGTATTGCTTCAAAAAATCTCCGATCAAAAATAAATATTAGTGATTTTGTAGTAACTTAATACAAAGTTTATACTAAGTCTTCGACAGTTATTTCCGATTGGAGGGAGTAGATAAAGAGAACGTGAATCTTTTTGCAGGAAAAAAAACCCATCTACATCCTATATAATCATCTTGCCAGTCAGTCAGCTGCTTCTCATTGAACCATGGGCCATGCTGATCCTACAAGAGAGTATATGTGTTGTTCAGGTTGAAGGAATTGAATTCAAATCAGATGAAGAAAATGCGAATCATTTCCCAGAAAATAAAGCCATCTACATCCTATATAATCATCTTGCTTGCCAGTCAGCTGCTTCTCATTGACTGGAACTGCATACCAGCTGATGAAGCAGATGGATGTTCATTCACGCTTTGCTTGCTATACAGTACGTCGTTGTCTATATTTGAGTGTGTGACTGTGGAATTAGCTAGAATCAACGAAAACTAAAAGCTTTCCCCAGAGCCCCTGGCGCGCACATCGTCGATGATCACCAGCTAGCGAAAGCAAACAAGGAGGAGAAGGAGCCTCGAAGGAGGAGGGCGCCGGCCATCGGGTCGCTGTCCGACAGCTCCGGGACAGCCGCGTCAACCGCGTCCGGCCGGCGTGGAGCGCGAGCCCAAGGACGACCCGCTCATGAGGCAACCATGCTCTTCCTCATCAGCAAGTACTTATCTAGGGGCAGCAAGAACACGGCAGCCGGCGACGACGATAACAGGCGCAAGCAGCAGCGGCAGCTCGGGATGCCGGCGGCGTCGACGAACGGTGCCGCGGAGGGCGGGCGCGGGTGCATGGCCGGCTGCGTGCCGGTGCGCGCCAAGCGGGCGGCGACGGTCACCACCACGGTCACCACGACGTCGGCGAGGTCCTCGCGGCACAACTTCGTCAGGGCCGCTGCAGCGGGGCTATTCCCCGCGGCGCGGGAGTTCACCAACCACGAGTCCCTCCCCGCGCTCCCCGACGCCTACGCCGAGTTCGCCGCCGCGTTCCCGCAGCACGGCGGGCTCGCCGGCGCGGCGGACGAGATCAGGGACGCGGAGTACGGGCACCTCGGCAGCCACGTCTGCCTGGACTACACCGGGATGAACCTCTTCTCGCACGCGCAGATGAACTCGTCCCTGCCGTCCACGTCGGCGCCGGCGCCAGCGTGGCAGCCGCCCTTCTTCGACATCGCGTACAGGTCGGCGAGCCTGCGGTCGCAGGTGCAGCAATGCGGGGACGGCGGGTCGGGGGCCGTCGGCGCCGCCGTGAGGAGGCGCATCATGGCGTCGCTCAAGATCCCCGAGGACGAGTACACCATGGTGTGCACGGCGAACCGGACCAGCGCCTTCCGGCTCCTGGCGGAGTCCTACGCCTTCACGCCCGGCGGCGGCGGCGGCAGGAAGAAGCTGCTCGCCGTGTACGACTACGAGAGCGAGGCGGTCGGGGCCATGGCCGAGAGCGCGCGCCGCCGCGGCGCGGAGGTGATGCGCGCGAGCTTCGCGTGGCCGAGCATGCGCGTGCACGCCGCCGACCTCCGCAAGAAGCTGCTCCGCGGGCGGCGACGGCGGAGCGGCCGTGGGCTCTTCGTGTTCCCGCTGGTGTCCCGGATGACCGGCGCGAGGTACCCGTACCTGTGGATGAGCGCGGCGGCGGAGCAGGGGTGGCACGTGGTGCTGGACGCCTGCGCGCTCGGCGCCAAGGACCTCGACACCCTCGGCCTCTCCCTCCTCCGCCCGGACTTCATCGTCTGCAACTTCTTCAAGGTGTTCGGCGAGAACCCCGCGGGCTTCGCGGGCCTCTTCGTCAAGAAGGCCAGCCTCGGCGCGCTCGAGCGCTCCGCCGTCGCGCGCAGCATCGGCATCGTGGACATCGTCCCGGCGCGGCGGTGGTCGCTCCGCGACGACTATTCCACCGACCTCGATAACTCGCTCACCTTCCCCAACCTCGCCGAGCCGCCGCCGCCGCCAACGGCGGACGACCTCGATACCACCAGCTCTTTCTCCGGCCCGCTTAGTACCAGCGGCACCGTTCGCCGGACTGACGCGGCCGAGAATGGCGACACGCCGGAGATCTGCGAGGTGGACAGCACGCCGTCTGCAACCGAAGAAGATAACGACACTCCGCCGCCGCCGGCAGCGGCAGCAGTGGAGGCAGAGGAGGAGAGCATGCTGGAGGTGGAGTGCAGGGGGCTGGACCACGCGGACGCGCTGGGCCTCATCGCCATCGGCAACCGGCTGCGGTGCATCAGCAACTGGCTGGTGGTGGCGATGCAGAGGCTGCGGCACCCGCACCCGGAGCACGGCGGCGGGCAGCAGCTGGTGCGACTGTACGGCCCGCGCGTCAAGTTCGAGCGGGGGCCCTCGCTGGCGTTCAACGTGTACGACTGGAAGGGGGAGAAGGTGGCGCCGGCGCTGGTGCAGAAGCTCGCCGACCGCCACTGCATCTCCCTCACCTGCGGCTTCCTACACAACATCTGGTTCGCCGACAAGTACGAGGCCGACAGGAGCGCCGTCCTCGAGCAGAGAAACGACGGCGCCGGCGAGGTGGGGATCCACGTGGTGAGCGCGTCGCTTGGGTTCTTGAGCAACTTCGAGGACGCGTACAGGCTGTGGGCGTTCGTGGCCAAGTTCTTGGACGCCGACTTCGTGGAGAAGGAGAGGTGGAGGTACACGGCGCTCAACCAGAAAACCGTCGAGGTGTAGCTCTAGCTCGCCGTCCAGCTTCAGCTTGCCACAGTTGGTATAGTTCAGTTTACAAATTCAGTGTTCACCACGCCATTCTTGAAAGTGAGTGCTGCTCCTTCTATTCTTCGTCTCAGAGAGTTGTAGCTTTTCTGCTTCTGTGCAAACTGTAAATGTAGACTCTGCTTCCATGAAAAGAATCTGCAGATGTTGTAATTTGGCAGTAGCAAACACAGAATACAAGTGTCCAATGCCTCCCGCAACAATTCACTGATAATACCACAACAGACTAATAACTTGGCACTAACAACAAAGCAATTAGATCAAATGTGGTGCTGATTGTACTATACGAAGGTTTCAGTTCAGTTCAGCTCATAACAAAAAAATAAGCTGATTGTAGGGGAAGCAACTTCAGCAAATAATGATATATTTGGAACAAATTGTGGCGATTCTAGAATAAATACAATAAATTGCATGTATCACGACTAATAAATGAAAGGTGAACTAACAGTAACTGCAGAGACACTAGTGACCATTTGCAATGCCATTGCTGCACTTGCTACCGTCAACAATGCCATCGGCTGTTTTCTTTTCATAGAACCTCCTGTACATTGAATCGACTTTTGTAAGGTAGAATGTTCCTGGTGGCAGCAAACTTGTGTCTTTGCTTGTTTCGAAATCTTTTCCTCCGTACCGGTGCTCCATCAGCTTCAATGTCTCGATGAACTTCTGAGGTGAGGTCTAATAACATGTAAAAGAACACATCAGCATTCTCTAGAGAAATTACGGTGGAAAAGAGGATTCCTAGGACGAATGGATGTTGCCATTCAGATCCTAGATCAAGCTCTTCACGGTAGCAAGAACTGCATAATATCATGCAAATTACAATTGAATAACTATGTACAGCAATGGATTAATTTAAGGTATGTGACTATCCTCAAGAAAGGCTATTTTCAATTAAAAAACCACAAGGTTTAATCTCCAAAACACCGGTTCATGGAAGCAATCAGCAGAAAATTAGTAATATGCCATTGGGAAACTTTGTGATATGACTCCCAACACATTGACATCAAAAAAATTGTGCTTCTAATCTACTTTGATGCACGGGTGCACAATTTCATCAATTATTATGGTTGTGGGAATGAAAGACTATACCTCATGTCTTGACTCAAGCTTTGCAGTCACATCAAGCACTGAAGCAATTTTAGCTAAGCTAAAGGGATGCTGACCCTCATTTAGTCTAAATGAAAACATAGTGGATGTCAAGCCACTGCCGTAAGAAAACATGAGAATCCGTTGACCGCTCTGCAACAGATGAAAGTTAGCTACCATGAAGGAACAAGAGATACAAAGGCATAGGATAGAGATACAAACCAAAACCTCACCAGACTAGCGTGCTTGTTGTAGATTACAGATGCCAATGCAGCATAAAGAGAGGCGGTATACATGTTACCGATTTGTTTTGGAAGCAAGGTTGATGGTTGAACTTTGATGTCATACAAATGCTTGGCAAGTTGTTGAGAGCCCTGAAATTTTGGTAGAGCTGACTTAATGCTTACATCAGTCCAGAATTGTAAGAACTATTATTGCCCGCCTAATGAGAACGAACCTTTTCCAAGTCACGACTTTGGTAGCTTTCTTCACTAGTCAAGTTTACAAAAGGCTGAAGCTTCTCTTTAGCAGCATTATCAACTGAACTGATGTAACAGAAAACAAAACAAAATTATCTTCATCTGAGTATGAAATAACACAAAAAAGAGGGGAGTATCTGAACTTTGTAACATTTTTGGTCGATAGATTATAAAAGGAGCAGAACTGTGAAGAGAACAATTACAGACCTGCAATTGCGCATGACATCATTGAAGTAAAGTCGAGCAAAACTCTTCTGTACAAGCTGCAAGAATTAAAAAAAGGTAAGAGTTTATGTTCTCCAAAAATTAACAGAACAGAATGGGCAGACTCACTGGACTTCAAAATCTTATTCATCTCCACGGAGACATACAATCGTCATACCTTATTATATGGAGAATGAAACACGCAATAATCTGCGTCAGAAATTGAGAATTGTTCTCCCACGAGCTTTTCATACCTGATTGTGTGTTCATAATTCATGATGTTATTGCTTGAGAATAACAATATGCCAGTGCTACAATTCAGCAGATAAATACTGGAAGTGAGCTTACTTGGCACAATATTGTTTATAGCATGAATCCAGAGCCATCAGATAGCATGTTTGAGATAGTTTTCCATCGACAACCTAAAATAATCCAGGTAAGAAAGTATAGAGTATATGGTACTCGAACTGAAAAAAAACATGGTACTTAGTTGAGATAAGTGTTACTAATTAATAACATGCCTAACAGAAGCAATGCACATAATAATGGAAGTTATAAAATACTAACCGGGTATTCACTTGCAAGATCAGGCTTGTAGAAATCATAAACATGAGCCATGTGAGAAGCTCTATATTTACTTTCAAATGAAATAGGCGCATTTGGACCAACAAGCATTGCAATGGCAGCAGCTCCCCCAGTAGGCCGAGCTGGTCCGTCTGCATAAACCTGAACATAATATTTGCATAAGATGGCCGGCAAATGAGTGTGGCACAGGGACAAAAGAACAAAACTAGAAGGTGATATTGGGCAACAAACCGCGCTATCTGTGCAGACTACAAGGCCATAACGTCCATCCCAGCATTTACTTTCGACCCAATTCACACAATTCAGCAGGGCAGCTGTTCCACCATAACAAGCGTTACTCGAGTCAACTCCTTCTATGTCAGTATTACCACTTTCCTGCATTTGCGACAAACGTTGACAATAATGAGTCACTGGGTGAGTCTAAAACAGAGCTACTACCAAACAACTCAAAGCTGAAACTGCAGATTCAGAGATAAGGTAAAAGAATATAAACATCTGGGTTAGGTGAGATGCACTTTTTGAGCTTCACCAAGTCATTTGAACAAACCTCAAATATTTGCATCAGCCACGTTTTGATGGATTTGCTTTTGTCTATCACTGTCTCGCTACCAACCTCCAGGCGGCCAATAAGCTTCGGATCAATATTGTACTTCTCCAGCAGGGATTTGACAACTGTCAAGCTGAAACAACGTTTGTTCTTGAGCATTCACATACCAAATAGAGCATTGCATGAAATACATATATCGACAATAATTGCTTCGTAAATTCTAGTCATCATGAAGTTCAATCCCAATAAAACAGGGTAATTGATAAGACAGTAATTTTTCCACTGGTGGCAATAGATATACCTCATCGAGATGACATCTTCCACCTCGCTGCAAAAGGCCATGCAATCTTGCCCAAGGCCAATTGTGTACTTCCCCTTGCTAACTCCGTCATGAGCCTCCAGCGCTTCCTGCAGCCATGAGTTCAGCGCATCAGCATTCAACTTTGGGCCCAGCGGCATTGAGCCGATACAGCAAATTATCCATGTCTTCATTACGCATGGCCACTCACTCCAATGCCACATCAAAACACCCTTACTCGATCTGTAAGAAACGAAATACAGTACCAAGGCATGTGCAGCATCTGACAAATTCAGAGTGAAACTAATTTAAAATATTCCTCGAGTAAAACAACTTGATAACCCGTGATCCAAAAATCCGCACAGGGATAGCACCTCCGGACGGATCGAGGCCTCAGTTTCCGGCGACGATTCCGCCGCGGCGATCTCAAATTCCCAACTAGTTCCTAAACCCGAAAACCCATCCGTCTGGCGGCTAAAACCCCCGTGGCAGTTCCCCGGAAACTAGCCGGAAACACCGAATCGTCCGTGATCTGGACGGTGCGACGCTCGGAGCCCCAGATCAGCCACGCTCGCGACACGCGGCGTCGCACGACGGCGAGGAATCGAGCGGGGGGCGGAGAGAGGAAGAGAACGGCTCTGGTGGAGAACGTCACCTGCTGGACGCAGGTGGGAGGGAAGTACATGTCCATGGCGAGGATCCCGACATCCTTGCACTCCATCTCGAGATCCCTGCTCCGAGGAGAGAGCTCGATTGGCTTCCGGCCGCGGGCTCTGGGAGTGGCTTGTCTCGCGGAGGGGGAGGAGGCGTGTGTAACGTGAGGGAGCCGTGGACGCGGAGCACGTCGGGGATAATATACCGAGCTCTGCTGTCTCCGCAGCCTCGTGCTCGTGGAACCGGTCCTTGTGATCTGTGGTCTGCGGCAGCCTCCCTGGTCCCTGCCACGCTGTCCAGCTGTCTAGGGCCCACTTACAAAGATATTAGTTGCTTTTCTTACTTGAAGATGATGAAGATGCTTTCAAGTAAAAAAAGCTAGTTCATGTTTTATTGTCAAGGACTCAAGCCTCGTACAACTAAGGAAATTTAGAGTGAGATTGAATGTTATGTGGATTGCTCTCCCGAGAAACCAGAATTATAGGTGATCTTCATGTTAGCACCACATGGAATACCAGCCATCGAGAATGGATCCCATAAAACAATCCAACTCATGCACCAGCTGCACCTATGGACCACAGGCCGTTAGATTGCAGGGACATGATTGATCTGCAATGTGGGCTTCTGGTATAATTACAAGTCAAACCCTATTGATTCACTAGGCTAAGGCGTCATTAGAGGGTTCTTTTGAGAAAATAAGCTAATAGAAGAAGAAGGGTGAAGTGCCAGTCAGCCAGAGGAACCAATTCTCGTTTTCTTTTCATCTTAGGTAAACCTCCAATTGGTGATGACAACAGTCAATCTACTTAATCAAGGTATCCATGTATTAGTAGGAGCACTAGCACTTATGGTGTGACTGCAAGGGATTATGCAAATTGTCCTCCAGAACCCGTTCGTCTTCTTCCTTCGTTCTCTTCCATACGGATTGTACAAGGAAAAGTTGGGTAAAAAACCATTGCTCTGGCGCCTATCTCCAACTTCCTCTGTTGTACCCAACTTTGAGGTTTTGATTTCTTCATACATAAAATAATAAAACCATGTAGAAAGGTTATTTTTGAGTTGCCAAACATAGAAGTAAATTGGTCTCAGATCTAGGATCAAAACATGGTCAAAGTTTTTTTTATTTTCTCAATTCTTACTACTATGAATCGAGGATACAACTTTACCATTAGAACTGCAGAATACTCATATTCTTTATGCAAGTGATTTCACAAACTATGAGGGAAAAAACGCCCAGATCGGAATAACAGAAGATGGTCATAAACAAGGGATGAGAGAAGAGGGGAACATCCTCGACGCCGCCCCTATCAACCAAGATTCTGCACCATAAAATCAGTAGATCGGGGAGACGAGTAGTAGAGCTCCAATGTCGGTGAGGAGGCAGGTGCCTGGAGTAGTACATGTGACATGAGATGGCAAGGAAGTTAGACGATGACTTTCCAGGTTTAATAAGCCGCCCCAACCCTTAGCTGCATCATGTCCCTTCTTTTCACATCCAATGGCCCATAACAGGTCAGTGCAGCATGTGCATGGCTTTACTTGTTTCACAGGATATGCTATCACCAACCATCATAGTGTGCAAAGTTTCATGTATCTAGTTAAATGATGTGGTTTAATAGTCATGGGTTATATGGTTCTGCGTCGTTTTACCTATGTTCCTACTTATGAATGTCTTCGTCGTTGTTTGGGTAATGATAAATGGTGTGTTGCTTATCCTAATTCTGCAGTTTATAACTTGCCAATTATTTTGAGCGATCATGCCCTCACCCTCACCATTACCCAACTTTGGTTATTAAATAAAAAGCAAATTTTAAGTTTGAAAGATGGTGGTTGTTTGAAAATGGACTTCAAGGAACAAATTATTAGGTTTTGACTGATGTGGCTAATGATACTTTCCATGTTAGAACCGCTAACCTAGCATGTAATTGAAGGAAATATGCCCTAGAGGCAATAATAATATTGTTATTATCATATTTCTTGTTCATGATAATGTTTATACTCCATGCTATAATTGTATTAAGCGGAAACATTAATACTTGTGTGGTTTATGAACAACACCGTGTCCCTAGTACACCTCTATGGACTAGTTCATTGATTAATGATGGTTAAGGTTTCCTAACCATTGACATGAGTTGTCAATTAATAATGAAGTCATATCATTAGGAGAATGATGTGATGGACAGACCCAAATGGAGCAGAGCAATTAGATCGTGTCATCGTGTTCATCTTTGCGAAGCTTTTCTTATGTCATGTATTGTATTCCTTAGACCATGAGATAATACAACTCCCTAGTATCGGAAGAAAGCTTTGAGGTCATCAAACATCATTCTATGTGAGGGTGATAATAAAGGTGTCTCTCAGGTGATCAAAAAGTACTTGTTGGGTTGTATGTATCGAGATGGAATTTGTCCCTCCCGAGTCGGAGAGATATACTTCGGGCCCACTCGGTAATCGATATCAACACCGCTTGCAAGCACGTGGTTAAGGAGTTAATCACAAAGTGATATCGGATTACGGAACGAGTAAAGTACTTGCTGTGAACGAGATTGAACTAGGTATGGCGATACCGACGATCAAATCTCGGGCGAGTAAAATATCGTGTGACGAAGGGAATACATATACGGGATTAATTGAATCCTGACATCGTGGTTCATCTGATATGATCATCGATGAATATGTGGGAGTCAATATGGGTTTCTAGATCCCGCTGTTGATTATTGATAGAAGATCATGTCTGCATATTCTCGAACCCGTAGGGTCACACACTTAACGTGCATCGACGCTAGGATAGAATGGATAAATGGTTTATGAGTTTTAGTTCGGAGTCTCGGATGAGATCCAGGACATCACGAGAGGTTCCGGAATGGTCCGGAGAATAAGATTCATATAAAGGAATGCAGTTTTTGGATTCCGGAAAAGTTTCGGAGTTTATCGGTATTGTACCGGAAGGTTCTAGAAGGTTCCGGAGTGGGACCAACGTGGGCCCACTTGATGGAGGCCTGCATGGGCCTAAGGGGAAGTGCCCTGGCCGCCTTGGGCCAGGCGCACAAGGCCCCTAAGGCCCAGCCGGCCAGCCCAAGGGGAAACCCTAAGGGAGTCTTCAAAGAAGGAAGGGGGGGAAACTTGCCCCCCACTCTTCCTACTCCAAGTCGGCTGGGGAGAGGCCAAGGTGGCCGGCCAGCCCCCCATATAAGGGGGGGCAAGGGCGCAGCCCACCACAACCTCTGAACCAAACCCTAGCCGCCAACTGCTGCCCTCCCTCTCTCTCTCTCCCGACTGCGCGTAGGCGAAGCCCTGCCGCAGAAACTCTCCACCATAAAGCACCACGCCGTCGTGCTGCTGATCCAATCTATCTCTCCACCATACTTGCTGGACCAAGGAAGGAGGATACGTCGCTGCACCGTACGTGTGCAACTCTCGGAGGCGCCGCCACTTGCGGCGCAGGATCGGATCGGATCGCGAGGAGGAGACGGCTTGTACGACTACGTCATCCACGTTCTTTTGAACGTTTCCGCTGTGCGATATCTTCAAGGGTATGAAGATCTCATCTACCTCTCTCGTTGATTACATCTCCTAGATTAGATCTTGGCTTTCTTGTTCGCATCCGTAGGAAAATTTTTGATTTACTATGCTGCGAAACCCTTCAGTGGTATCAGAGCTAGATCTATGCGTAGATGTGTTTCACGAGTAGAACGCAACATGCTTGTTGCGGGCGTTGATGTTTTCTGTTGCAAACCTCTTGTTGTGTATTTCTTATGGCGCGGTATAGTGAGATCGAAGCGGTTCAGGCCAACTTTACGCGACCGCGTTCGCGAGACCGGCTCCGCACTTGACGTGTGGCTTGTTCCACACATGCGGCTGGTGGATGCCAGTTTCTCTCACTATAGTAGTCATGGGACTTACATCGGATGTTAGCAACCATAATATCACCGTTGTGGTTTTTCGTAGGTAAGAATCGTTCTTAGCTTGCTACTCCCACAAGCCACGTAAAACATGCAATAACAAAGTAGAGGCGTCTAACTTGTTTTTGCAGGGAGTGTTTTGTGATATGGTATGGCCACAAGATGTGATGTGATATATGTGATGTATGCGATGATCATGTTTTGTAATGTTTCACGACTTGCATGTCGATGAGTTCACAACCGGCAGGAGCCATATGGTTGTCTTTATAATTGTGTATGACCTGCGTGTCAACTTCTTATACGCCATGTAATAGCTTTACTTTATCGCTAAGTAGTTAGCAATAGTTGTAGTTGCTATTCGTGGTGGAGGCAATCATGGTGGAGTGATGGAGATCATGCCGGCGCGCACAAGATGGAGATCATGGCGCGGAGATTGGCTATACCATGTCACATAAAATTATATGCATGTGATGTTTATCCTTTTATGTATCTTATTTTGCTTAGATCGCGACGGTAGCATTATAAGATGATTCCTCACTTAAAGATCAAGATAAAATTGTGTTCTCCCCTCGTATGCGCCGTTGCGAAAGTTCGTCGTGTTCAAGCATCTCGTGATGATCGGGTGCTATAAACTCTACGTTCACATACAACGGGTGCAAGCCAGTATTTGCACATGCGGAGATACTTGGGTTTGACTTGACGAGCCTAGCATGTACAGACATGGCCTCGGAACACACGGACCGAAAGGTCAAGCATGAGTCATATGGATGATATGATCAACATGTTGATGTTCACCATTAAAGCTACATCATTCACGTGATGATCGGTCTCGGTGTAGTGAATTTGGATCATGCTTCACTAAACAACTTGAGGGATGTTGAATTTAGTGGGAGTTCACTAGTAATTTGATTAACTTGAACTAATTATGTTGAACTAAATCTTGTTGTATTTGCATAAGTCGTTGTAGTCTTTGGCACCGTTTCCCACCGACACTTAGCTTAATTGAGTTAAAAGAAACTATAGAATTCTGGATAATCACTTTTCGGTCTAGTGCCGTTTAGTTAGAATGTCAAGACTAAAGATTAAGTCCTATTGCAAACTTTAGCAAACCTTGCTTGCTCCATACGATTTAATAAATTGTATTAATCTAAGAGCAACGATTCAAGTTTAGTATCTAAAGATCATATGTTTGCCTTCATGATAAATTGATCTTCAAAGTTGTTTGAGAATCAAAGTGATCATCGAGCTGAAAGAATTGTTTCAGAAATAAATAAGAAGTGAAAGATATTTGATATCTAAGACTTTGATTGTTTGCAAAATGATGAAGTATAATTTAGTAAAAGAACATATGCTCATATTGTATGACTATATGCGAAGATTGAAGATGCTAGGCATCCTGATCACCCAAAAGTTTGGGAACTAATATTATACTTGCATTCATCCTTATAAGCTATAGTAGTTTCATCATGAAAGATGTCATGATAGGACGAATGAAAAGGTATTGGCTAAATTGTTTTGCTATACCAAAAGAATACTAAAGAATAGAATCTGGAAGAATACCAATCATATGATGATGGCGATCCACTTCAAAGTGCAAAATCCAAGGCTATTAGTATTTGACTAACATCCTTTTGACTATGTGTCAAATGATTGATGCCACTATTGATGTCGATAGATTCTTCTAAATAGAGAGGAAATGCTAAATAGGATCTGCAAAAATATTTGGTAGAAAAGTAAAAGACTGGAAAATTCCATCTCAGGTATATAAATGATATACATGTTATAGATGTATTCTTTGCTAGTACATAATTCTTGGGTATTGGATACTAGATTGTTGGTATGAAATGTCATACAAAGCAACAATACAAGAACTATGATGGCCTAAGTAACTAGTAAAAGAATATGGTAGTGATGCATGTCGAGATACAAATAAAAGTGTTATTGTGCTTCTCGTCGACATCAAACCTAGCCTTCAAGATATTTTATAATTGTTATTTTGTTCTGGTATTATGAGAGCAATGGTTGTTCAAATTATTACCGTCTTCCATAATCGATGGATAGATTAATATTATCTTGTTGGTGAAATAGACATTTATAACACTGATGCTAAAGGTCGCAAGATAAAACAAATTTCACTTATATGTGACACCGCCGTTTAAGTCATATTGGAAACAAAACATGAAAGAAATTCTATATTGATAGATTTTCGAGTCATTTGATTTTGAATTGATTGACGCTTGTGAGACTTTTCCTAAAGATGATCAAACTCCGTTCATGGGCCATGGACAGAACAAGTGACTAACTAAATGGCGATCATACATGTTGATGTATGTAGTCCATGGTGTGAAGTCGATCATGGTGTATTTTCTATTTCATCAATGACTCGAATAGATGTACGGTATATCTACTTGATGAGATAGAAGTATGAAATTGTTCATTTTTATGAAGTGAAAATTGTTGTAACAAGAATATTCAAGTAGTATGATTAGATCATAAAGAAGAATATTTGAGTTACAAGTTTAGCAAACATCTAAGAGTTAGAGGAATTGTTCCACAAACTTGCATCATGATAGACACCATATGAGTATGGAGTTTTTGATGGATATAATCAAACCTTGTTTGACATGGTTAGATCAATGATGAAATAAACTACCAATATAATTTATGGATTATGCTTTAAAGACTACCGCTTTTCACTAAATAGAGCACCACCATAATCCGCTGAAATGACACCATACAAGTTATAGTTGTCTTTTCTTGAATTTTGGTATGCAAGACATATGTGTAAAATGTTTACAACCAAAATTGGATTAGTAAGTCTTTGTAGGTTATCCCAAAGAAAGTCGATGGGTATTCCTTCTACTATGAACCCAAACACATAGTGATTGTCACTAAAAGAAGTGAATTTCTTATGAAGGAGTTTTTCGCGAAAGGTTTAAGTGGGAGGAAGATAGAACTTGATGAGGTTATTGAATCTGAGCAAGATGATCAGAGTAGCGCAGCACCAGAAAATGTTCTGGAAGCGGCAACTACATTCATAGCTCACGCGTCTACAATATGTTGTAGTCACGACATCGAAGTTCCTATTTAACCAAGTTGGTCGTAATCAAATAGCAAGATTTGAGGACGAGATATTATTAGATAATAGTAACCAACAATATACAAAGAAGCGGTGATGGGCCCTGACTTCGTCATATGAATTATTCTAGCAACAATTACATATTGAGATATGATAGTTGAATAAACGAAACAACGTTTCTCTACCGGAATGCACACCAAGGACGTGTACCTGACACGACCTAATGGGTTTTGTTGATTCAAAGGTTGCTAGATATGTATGCAAACTTCTATGGTAGAAGAAAGCATAGCGAAGTTGGAATCTTCAATGATGAAAATGTTAAAGTGTTAATTTCATCAAGATATTTGAAGATGCTTGTATTACAAGAAAGTAAGTGGGAGCGCTAAGACATATTTCTAATGCTTTATGTAGATGACATATCGTTCATTGGAAATTATGTGTTTTTCTTGATATTGTTAAGTTTTCATTAAAATTAGTTTTTGATGAAAGACTTAGGTAAAACCAGAATATTAAGCATCAATTTCTATACAGATAGATTGAGGCGTTAATATAGTTTTGCCAGAGTACATAGATGAAATATTGAATTTGTTCAATATGGAAACAATAAGAATGGTTCTTGTTGCATGGAAGAGGTTGGAGCAAGAATCAATTGTTTTGACACTTGATGAGTGAAACCACAAGAATGATTTTATCAATCTTGTATACCATGATATGTAGATCCAGATGTGTCCAATGCTCTAAAGGTTATAGCATTCATATGATGATCGTTGGACAATAGTAAAGATATTCTTATGCACTTTTGAAGAAGTAAGAATATGTTCTGTATGCAGAAGTGACAAATGGTTCATTGCAATGAGTTACATTGGCTTTGTCACACATACAAGTAAAATTTTATCTCAATTTTAAGCTATTTGTTTTGAGTTAGAAGGTGGCATAATAAGATGGAAGAAAGTTCCATGATGACTTGGATGAGTTCCAATGTTAATATTGTGGCGGACACTGCAACGAGGGCTAAGTATATAATCGCTTTAGAAGTGGCATAAAAGATGCAAAGTAGATAGTGATAATCCAACTTTTTATGGCACTGTCGTTTAGGTCATATTGGCGTTAAATGCATGAAGAAACTCCATTCTGATGGATTTTTTGGAGTCTCTTGATTTTGAATCATTTGACACGTGCAAGCCATGCCTCATGGGCAAGATGATCAAAAACCCGTTCTCCAGAATAATGGAGCGAGCAACGGACTTATTGGAAATCATACATACCGATGTGTGCGGACCAATGAGTATTTCGACGCACGGTGGATATCGCTATTTTTCTAAGTGTGCTAGTACTATGTAGTTCTATTGTATGACAATAGTGACAACATAGTCTCGGCTAAGATACAAAAGTCTCACCAGAAGACTAAGTTTATACGATGCCATCTCATAGAAGATGAGAAATGCGTGCTGACGCAAAATAATATGCAAATACAAACGGACCTGAAAGTGTCAGACCCGTAGATAAGGTTTACCACGTGCAAGGCGTATGAATAACACCGGAATGCCATAGGTGTTAAAAGCGCAAATATGACTAGATTATTGACTCTAGTGCAAGTGGGAGACTGAAGGAAATATGCCCTAGAGGCAATAATAATATTGTTATTATCATATTTCTTGTTCATGATAATGTTTATACTCCATGCTATAATTGTATTAAGCGGAAACATTAATACTTGTGTGGTTTATGAACAACACCGTGTCCCTAGTACACCTCTATGGACTAGTTCATTGATTAATGATGGTTAAGGTTTCCTAACCATTGACATGAGTTGTCAATTAATAATGAAGTCATATCATTAGGAGAATGATGTGATGGACAGACCCAAATGGAGCAGAGCAATTAGATCGTGTCATCGTGTTCATCTTTGCGAAGCTTTTCTTATGTCATGTATTGTATTCCTTAGACCATGAGATAATACAACTCCCTAGTATCGGAAGAAAGCTTTGAGGTCATCAAACATCATTCTATGTGAGGGTGATAATAAAGGTGTCTCTCAGGTGATCAGAAAGTACTTGTTGGGTTGTATGTATCGAGATGGAATTTGTCCCTCCCGAGTCGGAGAGATATACTTCGGGCCCACTCGGTAATCGATATCAACACCGCTTGCAAGCACGTGGTTAAGGAGTTAATCACAAAGTGATATCGGATTACGGAACGAGTAAAGTACTTGCTGTGAACGAGATTGAACTAGGTATGGCGATACCGACGATCAAATCTCGGGCGAGTAAAATATCGTGTGACGAAGGGAATACATATACGGGATTAATTGAATCCTGACATCGTGGTTCATCTGATATGATCATCGATGAATATGTGGGAGTCAATATGGGTTTCCAGATCCCGCTGTTGATTATTGATAGAAGATCATGTCTGCATATTCTCGAACCCGTAGGGTCACACACTTAACGTGCATCGACGCTAGGATAGAATGGATAAATGGTTTATGAGTTTTAGTTCGGAGTCTCGGATGAGATCCAGGACATCACGAGAGGTTCCGGAATGGTCCGGAGAATAAGATTCATATAAAGGAATGCAGTTTTTGGATTCCGGAAAAGTTTCGGAGTTTATCGGTATTGTACCGGAAGGTTCTAGAAGGTTCCGGAGTGGGACCAACGTGGGCCCACTTGATGGAGGCCTGCGTGGGCCTAAGGGGAAGTGCCCTGGCCGCCTTGGGCCAGGCGCACAAGGCCCCTAAGGCCCAGCCGGCCAGCCCAAGGGGAAACCCTAAGGGAGTCTTCAAAGAAGGAAGGGGGGGAAAACTTGCCCCCCACTCTTCCTACTCCAAGTCGGCTGGGGAGAGGCCAAGGTGGCCGGCCAGCCCCCCATATAAGGGGGGGCAAGGGCGCAGCCCACCACAACCTCTGAACCAAACCCTAGCCGCCAACTGCTGCCCTCCCTCTCTCTCTCTCCCGACTGCGCGTAGGCGAAGCCCTGCCGCAGAAACTCTCCACCATAAAGCACCACGCCGTCGTGCTGCTGATCCAATCTATCTCTCCACCATACTTGCTGGACCAAGGAAGGAGGATACGTCGCTGCATCGTACGTGTGCAACTCTCGGAGGCGCCGCCACTTGCGGCGCAGGATCGGATCGGATCGCGAGGAGGAGACGGCTTGTACGACTACGTCATCCACGTTCTTTTGAACGTTTCCGCTGTGCGATATCTTCAAGGGTATGAAGATCTCATCTACCTCTCTCGTTGATTACATCTCCTAGATTAGATCTTGGCTTTCTTGTTCGCATCCGTAGGAAAATTTTTGATTTACTATGCTGCGAAACCCTTCAGTAATTACAAAAATGGTGCAACAAAAAGAACAAGCCTTTACAACACCAACTTGATATGATCCATGCTAAGACTGAGTCCATCCAAATGCCTCCAACTCAAGTGTAGGAACATGCCAAAGAGGCGAAATTAACTAAATAAAATATGAGTAAACCATGACCAAGCTTACGAAATACTACAGACAACATGCAAAGAAGCACTGGTCCCAAATGGTGAGAAGTCTACTCATTTCCACACCATTGTCACTAAATGAATTGGAAAATGCATATATGTCATCGTTAAAAATTGAGATAGCAAATTGGTTCATAATTCAGATCTTCCCTGATATATTTGCTACAACTTTTCTTGACATGGATAGTGAGCTTCCTAGTAATGTTATGCATGATAAAAAGATCTTTTTGTTAATTATCTACTATATAAGGACAATGTTCTATGGCCCTAAAAGGAATGGAGAGAAGTGCTCACCTAGACCTCATGGGTAAACGTGACATTCTATTTGGTAGCCCAGAGACAGTTTGGAGATGACGTTACGAGCATTGTGCAAAAAAAAAAACAGACGAGGTTTGTGTAAGGCCATAGGAAAG
This sequence comes from Dactylis glomerata, assembly GCA_007115705.1. NCBI lineage: Eukaryota > Viridiplantae > Streptophyta > Magnoliopsida > Poales > Poaceae > Dactylis > Dactylis glomerata. The sequence continues at coordinate 2,453,315 of QXEO01000542.1, read as the reverse complement.
TTATCTTCTTAGAAACATAAATCCTTCATGTTAGACCTCGCAAAATTTTAGAGTTAAATGTAATTTTTTAGTTAGGGTTGTACACGTAAAGGGTTGCATGGTCATTTAAATATTTTTTGAACTAATCTAGAAATGTATCACATCAGATTTTTTTGGTATAACCATTTTACCACTTTTGTGGCAATTGAAGTATGGTTGATCTCTCGCATAGTACTTGTTTTTCCTTGCAAGTTTGCAAATTATGAATCGTCTATTTCCATGGATGTGCTTTGGGAACAAGAAGTTTATAAAGTACTTCACTCGCTCTGGAGTGTCCACCAATCTATTCTCTTTTGTGTGCATACGATCACTGTGTGTTATTCGACTTCTTATCAAGATGGAAAAAAGAGCTAGGCATAAACGAAGCGATAGGTATTTACCTAGTGCTTAGAAAAGTGCGTACGCGCCCTAGGCGGTCATATAAATTTTACCATCAAACGTGTATGTGGGTTATGATAATTGAATACACATTAATTTAGAGCATCTAAATGAGTAAATTATCAACAACTACCATTGGAGTATGGCCTATCTAGCTCGGCAGTGCATAATTCCTTGATGAGGAAGGCTATTTCTTAGTTGACCTGCTTAGACTTCCGCTTATGCTCTAGGAGAGACGTTTGTTCATCACCTAGTGCCTAAGCATGCTAAAGCGTTGTCTAAGTGTCGACTTGACTTTTCCAACAGTGCTTCGTATCAGGATGCGCACAACATATCCCGGGTAATTAATCAATTATGAAGTCTATTTGTTCAAACTCTAAGTTTGTCTAAGTATATATGCTACTTTCTCTATTCACTATAAAATGTTTTGAAAAACTAACTCTATTTACTAAAACATTGTATATTAGTGAATAGAGGGAGTATAACTTATAGTAAACATAATAATTAGATCTCTAAAATTATTTAAAAAAATCTGACCTATATATAAATTGTTCCACTATTCACCTAGGTCATCTTCTTATTTCCCACGGGTAAAGTATGTCCGCTTCTTGATTCCATGGTCGGTAGAGGTACAAGTACCACCACTAATATGGCTGTTTTTTAGAGCAGCCACATATATTTCATTAATTGAAAATCAAGTTACGAAAAGCAACATATGTGGACACTAACAGACAAAACAGGATAAAATGATTATCTTGAAAACTTTGCAGAGAAAACCGTAAGAGATCGAGAAATACAAATCGATCCCTAGGGTTTCCTGCAACCACCGAAGGCATCGGCCGCCGTCCAACTGCAACACCACCTAGGACGCACGTCGGAACAAATGTCGAGCCTCCACCATTGCCGGATCCAAGAAAGCACTATCGCCATTGAGGCTTTGTGAGTCAATAAATAGGCCTGCTGCACACAGCTAGGCACATGTCAATGTGGCACGTCGATCGGGGGATGTCCTCGTGCTGTCTTGGACCAAGACCCACCACCTTCCATTGACGAAGTCGGAGAAGAACAATATATCCACCACCTCCGGACCAGCATCCTCGCTCCAGAGAAACCATCTCGCCTCGGCCGCCAGCGTAGGCCGGCGACACACCGAGAAACAGATCTCGCCAGATCTGAATAACAGCGAGAAGACCAAGTTGCCGATCTGAAGGACCGAACAACACACGTTGCCATAAAAATAAGTGAATGGCATCCGACACCTTGTCTTACTACCGCTGGTCTATAAAGATTGTTTTATTCTCATCTGAACTTCAAATATGCCATTTTGGAAAATTGTCCATGCTAAAATTTAAATATGCCTTTTTTAAAATAGTCCATGCTTAGAATTGTCTGAAATTGGGACTAGGTCCTCATGACATATTTTCCTCTCATGGTTACAACACAATACAACTACCACCATTATGAATATTATGCATGGAGATAATAAAAAACCAGGTGAATGACATTCAACACATAGTCTTACTACCGTTGGTCTACAATTATTGCTTTATTCTCTTCTAAAATTCAAATGTGCCATTATGGAAATAGTCTATGCTAAAATTTAAATATCCTTTTCTTTTGGAAATAGCCCATGCTTAGAATTGCCCGAAAGGGTTTCTATGTTTCCATGCCATTGTTACATCTCATGGTTACAACACAATACAAAAGGAAACACCATATGAGCTCTTCTTCAATGTAAGAACATACAAATAATAAGAACAATTGCTATCACATGGTCCATGAAAGAATCATGAGGCGCCACATGTCCATTGTCTTCACTATCACCATCTGAGTCACCAACCATTGTCGATAAGCGGTTGCCAGAGGATGTTGGAGGCCATAGGGGAGCATAAAATTAAGCACACAAAAGGAAGAAAGAACGATAAAAATTCTAAAACAAGGGTGTTGTATTAAAAATGATCGCCTCTGGGACATGTGTCTGTCACATATGGAAGACGGTGCATTTTGTTCACGGAGGGTAGCAGGATTACTTAACAAAAAAAAGAAAACCATAACATTCAAAGCAAACATGGAAATCATGAACCGGCCACACTATTATATTTCTTGAGGTGAAACTTTCTGGCATATACTCATTTTGATTACCTTGGAGAAGGTATTTCAAAGTAGTTTAGCAGTTCTTTGTTGCAAGATAAAGGGTCAATGTGTCAATACAACCGATTGCGAATGCTATACAAAGCATTGAATTGCATGAAAGAGTGATTTAATTCATATCGTCCTTTTTATTTCTTTTTTGTCCATGCGCCTCCAAACTTGGAGTCGGGTTCCATTATTAAGGGATAACGTAACAAAGTTCAACTTAAAAGGTAAACTAAGTAGAAACACACAAAAAACAACCATCTGCACTACAGATATTCACAATACCACTCGGAAAAGACTTCCTATCGCTTAAACAGAGGAAGACCACAAAACAATAACACACACTCTCCCCACACTAAATCGAACCAAAAGCGCCAAGCTATTCAACTAGACCACAATAGACAACACATACCACAAACCATCATCGCTTCTTCAGTCTATGGTTACTTCTTCATCCTCGTCAGCTTCTGCACCTTCAATCACGAGTGCCCTTGTCCTTCTAGCCATCTCATGAGTATGGATTGCTACTTGTTGTAGTCTATTTGCCCCTTCCATCATGTTCCTCCCGCCTTCTTCAGAGTGCAAACCTGACCAGTATCGAAGAAAAGCACACATGTAAAAGATTAGTTGAACTAGCGAGTTAATGAGTTTTCCTTCAAAACAAGGTCGATTTTTATTTTTTCACAAGGCCCAACACATTGGCAGCTATTCCTATAATATGAAAATTAGTTCCAAGGGAGGATTTCAGCAATCCACCAAAAATATTGAGTAAAGCAACTTGGCCTGGTAAAGACACCAAGATTAGTACTAATTGTGCTCCACATATATATGGCCGAGCACTAAAAAAAGAGGTGTCCAATTCTTTCATCCGCAGGGCAAAACTTGCAAGTATAGTTTCAAACCCATTTCCTTTTGTTCATGTTATATTTTGTAGCAATGGCATTATGCTAGATTAATTAGCCCTAACCACATCTTGATCTTTAGAGGGGGAGCTATGCTTTCCATATATGTCTAAAGGACCTATCAACACCAACAACTGAGAGGTTATTATATAATAATTTGACAGAGAATAGACTTAGTAAATTTCCACTTGGGAGTATGCTTCTCTTCATTCAGGGCGCCCACTGTTACCATCATATTTCTTAGCCTGTCATATTGGCATTGCAAGTTTGGACCAACCATCTCATGAAGTTCAGTTGCCAACCATTGTCTGCCATTCATTTTCCCAGTGACATTTTCCTGAAGGCTAATCTCATACAGACTAGGGAATTTACGATGTAGAGGATTCTGTCCACACCAAGCATCAAGCTAGAAGTCAGTCTCTTCTACCTCCTCCTACTAGCATAAGCCTCTCTGCCATGTACAGCTGGGTGATTTTGAACAGATCTTTCCAAGCCGGAGAATCATTGTGTCTTTTTTGTCTCTTTTTATCCTTCTAATACCATGTGTCACTTCATATTTATTTTTCACCGGAGTTTTTCACAAGCCATCCACTTTTTCCGGTCTCCACCACTATTTGCACATGACGCAGATAGTGAAAAGCTAGATTTTTTAATACCCAAATCTCCTTTATTTTTGGCTTACATATCAATGATCATTTCGAGAGTGGCTTTTTGTAGCTTGAGCTACACGTAGCTCGGTTTTTTGAAAAAATAAAAAATAATATTTTAAAATTTCAAAAAATTCTGATTTTTTTAAATATAGATAATGATATGATCTACCAACATACAAAATTTAACCTCGAGATTCCTAATATTTTGCGATATACAAAAATACAGGTCCACTATAAACCCTCCGTGTTCATTGGTAGGTGGACAGCCCACTATAAACCAAACGCAGTCATGAAGATACGGGCCCACGGTCCTACCGGGTTCATGCGTAGGGGTAAAGTCGAAGCATCCAAAAAAAAAAAAAATTACAGAGAAGAAAGAAGGGTCAGGTCGCTGTAGTACTGCTCCCCCACCTCTGGAGAAGCAGAGCAGACATCCGACGAGAGCGACGGAGCTGCTTCTTCGCAATGGCGGCGAGATCTCCGCGCCCCTGAGCAAGCCACCACACTCCGGACGTCCTTTCATCTGCTAGGTGAGCTCGCCCGCTCGCTCTCCTCACAGATTTGCTGCAGCCCGGATCTCCTGAAGCAAAATGCATAATTCATGACAAGGTTCTGGTAATCGGAGCCAGCTGCCCCGAGAGCTCGCTGCCGGCGGGTGCGGTGGAGGGCTAGTGGCAGGCAGGGAAGTCCGGCAGTTGCTCTCTCACCAGGAGATGGCGCACGTTTCGTTCAAATCCAAGGAAGCGGACAGCGCGCCCCGGTGGTCGGAGTACCTGGCCGCCGAGGAGTCGTCTCCCTCAGCGTCGGTGAGCTGGAGGGCCACGGGCGTCGACGGGCCACAAGCTTCCGCGAGTGGCGGCCAGAGACATCTTCAGATGGAGCCGGTGGTTCAGCTCTCCAAGGTCGCCGAGGGCCTCCTTGCCAAGATGTACAGGCTCAACAGCGTCCTGGACTACCCAGATCCAAACACGCACACGTGCTCGGACGCGTTCTGGAAAGCTGGTGTCATGCCGAATTTCCCCAAAATCTGCACCACCTTGTCGAAAAAATTTCCGGAGCATCCCAACAAGCTGCAGCTGGAAAAGGTCAGAATCTCAACTACCGGATGCCTCTTTCAACCTGGAATTTGCCATAATCTTATGGGATTCTGCTTTGCAGGTAGACAAGTTTGCTCTTGATGCTTTGAATGAAAACGCGGAAGGGTACATGCGGAACCTAGAGCAATGGATCATGGTATGTGCCAACTACTTACTGTACCAATCGATTGCATATGCACGGTAATAAGTTGTGTTCGGTTGGCTAATCAATAAAATGCTGCAATCCGTCAGGATAAATTTTGCTTTATATATATATGACCTAAGTCACACATATGTTGCAGTAGTATACAGCTGCTTCCTTATATATTCCAAATAGCGGGTTCTCGTGAGGTATTTCCAAAATATGTATTAGTCAGAGATGATATCGAAGCTGCCGCTCTGGAGTATGTCTTTGGTACCATAGCGATGCTCTTCAATCAATAAGCATACTAAACAGGGAGAAAATTTGAGCTGTGTTGACGATTTCCAAAGGCTTGTAAAATGATGGCCAAACTTTTGTTTTTCTGTGACTGGAGTGAAGCACTATACTGAACTAGCTGTCAATGGTGCTACATTTTTATAACTACTCTATTTCAGTATAGTTTGTCCAGAGGAAATTGATCTTCAGTATACTACATTACATTTCACCTTCTATATTGAAAAATACATACCCACCTGTGTTGTACTTCTGTTGTTATTTCCACATTTGACTAATTTTCTTTTGATTTTCACATCACTAGTTGCTTAATGATTTGCTGGACTTTCGTGAACAAGTTCTGCGGCTAGTTTTGGATCTGAGTAGTACGGTCATAACCTTGCTGGTAAGGAAACAGTCTTGTCTGAAGTAACATCTTATCGTTTATTCATCTGTAAATAATGCATTTCCACTATTTTCACAGCCACATCAGAACTCTTTAATTCTTCATGCTTTTATGGATCTAATTTGCTCATTTGTGCGAGTAAACCTTTTCTCCGACAAGGTAATTTTAACCTTCATCCTGTCCTTCACTGAAATATTCAAATATGTGACCGCTCTGGATATTCTGTATTCATTTCTTTTGTAATAACATAATGCTGCCTGGTGCTCTAACTGACAGATACCAAGAAAGATGATCCTCCAGGTTTACAACCTCTTGCACATCATGCTAAAGGGTGGACGTGATTGTGAGTTTTATCATCGGTAAGGTGGTAAGGGTACTAAGTTGTAGTAAATACAAGTGCTCACCACCTTTCAAAACTTTTTTGTATTATGGCGTATTTTTTGTTCTAGTTGGCTTAACAAATTTATTTGCTTCAGCCGCTAATATTGTAGTATTACATACAAAACAATACATATATATTAATTGCTCAAACAATGTATGCTTACATACTGAACATATATATTAATTCCTTAAATAATGTATATGATAATTAATTACTTCTCAAAATAAAAAACTAACATGTTGGCAATGCAATTTAGGATTCAAAATTTGAATGCCAGAATGGACTGCCTTTTCAGTGCAGAGTTGCTGACACTTCCGTTACTTATCCACAAATATACACGCATGAATCTGGTTTTACAAAATTTAAATATCATTAGCGGTGCTTGTTTTTAACATATAACTTATGATTGTTAGGAATACAAATTAAGCACTTGCAATCGAAGTTGAACTGGATCTTAGCGATGTCTATTGCTGGGTCTGATAGCTTCACAAATTTTATCAAACTAAACGAACAAATTCCTGTTATGTAAATCCATTTTAGTCGCATCTTCATTAATTCTGACTATGTTATTATGTGCAGGTTGGTTCAGTTTGTAGATTCTTACGATCCACCTGTCAAGGGATTGCACGAGGATCTCAATTTTGTGAGCCCACGTATTGGCGAGGTGATACCACCTGCTCGTACAATCCAATAGTAATAACTAGGAAGTGAAGCATCATGAGTTACCGTGAAGTGTTTCTCTTTAAGTTACTAGCCGTACAAGTTTCCTTCCTCCACTCAAGGCTACTAGTCCATGATTGTGGAAAGCATTGCAGAAACTGTTCTTAGAGTCACAGACAGGATTGTCTAGAACATATTTGTAATGCTAATTATTTTGATCTATAATCTGCTCCGTTTTGTTGGGTTCTTCTATGATCTTTAGCCGTCATTCTTTATGTCACATGTGTTTAGTATTTGATTCCTATTTCTTTGCTATATACTCTTATTGCACATGCATTACTTTGTGTTCACTCTTTTACATGCTTTCACTATTTTTTTGCCCTCAGGTTCTAGAGGCTGTTGGCCCAATTATCTTTCTTTCAACTGATACCAAAAAGTTAAGAAATGAAGGGTTCCTCAGTCCATTTCATCCGCGGTATCCTGACATCCTAACAAACTCTGCTCATCCCATGGTTAGTTCTTTCATTGACACTGACTAGAGATGAATCTGTGTACTTTCCTTGTTTGGCCGAATGGCATAAATGTAAGAGTATTTAAATCTGAGTGGTAACGTCTGTTTCTTCCCAGAGGGCCCAAGATCTGGCTAATGTGACATCATATCGTGAATGGGTTCTTCTTGGATATCTTGTTTGTCCTGATGAATTACTTCGGGTGACCAGTATAGATGTTGCAATGGTACATTCTGTGCTTTTTTTTCTTTTTTTTTGCTGTGCTTGGCACATGCAAACTCAATAGTTGATACTCCCTCCATCCCAAAATGTAAGGCGTCTAAGTTTAGTCAAAGTCAACATCTCTTAAGTTTGACCAAATTTATATAGAACAATATGGACATTTGCAATGCTAAATCCATATCAATAGATTCAGCATGAAGTATATTTTCCCAATGAGTTTATTCAAAATTGCAAATGTTTATATTTTCGTAGATAAATTTGGTCAAACTTGGATGATGTTGACTCTTGACTAATCTTACGCGCCTTACATTTTGGGATGGAGGGAGTATGTCTTTTCATGGTTTTCTGTCCGTACCACCTTACACTTACTCAGTCACTCATGCTGGAACATACTTCATCATGCTTTTCTAGAGAACTTTACTACTTATGTTGTATCCTGCTATCTTGTACTCCCTCCGTTCCAAAATATAAGAGGTTTTAGCCTATCATTGACACACATGTATCTAGATGCTTTTTAGTATATAGGCTCACTCCTTTTGCTTCTAACCTACACACTAAAAGATGTCTAGATACATGCATGGCAATGATAGACTAAAACATCTTATATTTTGGAACGGAGGGAGTAATTCATTTAATTTGTGTTCTTCAGGTTGTTCTTAAAGAGAACTTGGTACTCCCTCTGTTCAGAGATGAGGTGAATCAAAGTTTCTTTTTGAGCTAAAAATTCATGTGATGGCTACTGTTAGTTTTTGTTCTTTGCTATACTAATTTGAGATTTCATTTGTTTATGTAGTACATCTTACTTCATGAGAACTATCAGCATTATGTCCTTCCAAAAGTTTTAGAATCGAAGAGAATGGCTAAATCTGGACGTACTAAACAAAAGGAATCTGATATGGAATACAATATTGCGAAACAGGTTGAGAAGATGTTAACGTATGTCGTTCTTCACGACCTCCTCTCCTCTACTTTGTCCTATGCTCTGAGATAGCTTGAAACAAAAATGATTTGGCCTTTCCGGTGAATTTGAGCCATTTACCTTCAATAATTCGTGTCATTTCCGTTTGCTACAAATTCAGAGATTCTCTCTGCATAAGAGGCAAAATGTTTCTGGTAGTTGTCTTGAACATCCGCAGGGGATTAGTTACTTTCTCAAGTAAAGGTTTCCTCCCTTGTGCCTAGCATTTCCTCTTACCTCACAGCTATCTATGTGTTGTATTGACTCACGGCAGGGAAGTGCATGAGCAAGCATTGGTGGCATGTGATGCTGTACATCATGAAAGGAGAATTCTTCTTAAGCAGGAAGTTGGAAGGATGGTATTATTTTTCACAGATCAACCTAGCCTCCTGGCGCCCAATATTCAGGTTTGGTACCAAAATTTCTGTCATAACATATGAAGCTTGCAATGGAATCTTTTCTGATATTAACATTTGAATGGTGTCTTGATGCTATTTTTTTAGTCTCTTCTAGTGTTAACGCTTATGTGTCTTGGTGACCAAGAGCAGCAAAAAGTTATCATGGAAACCATATGAGAATTATCTGGAGTTATAAGTAATTAGTTTATCAATAAAGGGGCTGTATAAAAATTGAGCTAAATTTGGGTCAGTTGTCGGTAATATCTCATGATGCCAAAATTCTTGCAGATGGTATTTTCTGCTCTTGCTTTGGCACAGTGTGAGGTGGTTTGGTACTTCCAACATGTAGGGATTGCGTCATCAAAGTCTACTCGAGGGAGAACTGTTGACATTGTTAGTGATTTTGTTCATTTTGTCCTGGAGAACTTAATTTTTGTGTCTTTCCTTTCTAATTTTGTCATCAAAACTTTCAGGATGCAACTGACCCCACCATTGGTTTCATATTAGATGGAATGGGCAAATTATGTTGCCTGGTCCGTAAATATATAGCAGGTTCTTGTCTTCTTCTATGCTATGTGCTGCAGGGAAATTGTGCATGATGATTTATCTTACTAATGTTATATCAGATGAACCCAACATTTTGCACCTTCTTGTGCTTAATATCTTAAAAATATTTGATATGGTTCATTCTTGGTTAAATAATGCTTGCTTAGGGTCTTATTGCGAGCTTTGTTTCTTAGAGCCTCCCATGTCTTACACAATTTACTTGGAGAATTTTTGTGTCTAATATGCTTAACTTTTTTCCTCTCTATTCCTTTTTCCGATATCCTATTCTTTATAGGAGTTTTCCATAAGTAGTTGCAGCAAGATATGTAGGATTCTCTGTTGAGGAAAAACCATGACCCGCTGTTAGAGTTGCAAATGGAATCTTGGATGTGTTTAGACAATACCATGTTCTAATATTTCATATTTCCCTCAACTAAAAAGCTGTGAAAAGTGCTGTTCTAATCTGTTGGTTAAGCAAAAGAAAATAACCTTGCTACGGGCCGTTATTTCATCTAGACATTTAAGGAGCTGTCCGTGTTGAAATTTTGCATTTAATACTAGCAATAGTAACAAATAGTTGGCTAATAGGATTTCATATATGCCCTTAAGAAGGTTATGAATTTCAATGTTTGGATGCTGTTCCTTCTTACTGCTGTACATTCAGTTACTCCTGGATAATAAAGAATATGCATAAAGATATCTGGTAAACTAATGATATAAGACAGTGATCCTTACCACATTCTTTAATATGTTCCCTTTGCAGCTATAAAAGGTTATGCATTATCATACTTATCATCTTGTGCTGGAAGAATACGGTTCTTACTTGGTACCCCAGGCATGGTTGCTCTTGATTTAGATGCTACACTGAAGGGCCTGTTCCAGCAAGTTCTCCATTGTCTGGAGAACGTTCCAAAGCCTCAAGGGGAGAATGTTCCTGCTATTACTTGTGAATTAACTGTAAGTATCTCCCTGAGATTATTTTGTGAATTAAAGGCGGGCATGAGCTAACTCTACTAACATTTAACTTGTATAACTGATGCATACACGTACACAGACATGCAGGTGCACACTTGCACACAGACACAATTTTATGTTAGAACCAAGTAGTCTTCTGTTTCTAGTTTTTTGTAAGTTGCAGAGCATATAACCAAATTACTGCACAATCAGGAATTTTTCAGTGTCTTAACAAATGCTCTCCAGTTTTTTTGTCTCATCTTGTTGCTACTGTCTTTCTTTATGTTGTAATGCTCTGCTTATAGTTCAAGGTTTCTCTAGCTTCTGTAACCCAAAACAGTGGACATGAATTTAATGGAGTTCAGTAGTTCACTTCAACATACACGCTGATAGGAATAATTTTCTTATAGAGTCCTGTTGCTGGGTTCTGTAGATAAAAAAGCTCGCTTGCTTGTCTTCAATTTTTTTATTTTCATTTATTGATGATAAGTTTTCCCATTTTTTATTTGTTAATGGTGTCATCGTTTTAATCATGTTATCCTGAGCCGTCTGAGTACATCCTGATCCTTGTACTGTAAATATACGGTGAACGTAAACACCATTATCCACTGCTTGTTGTAACTTGCATTTGCAAGGATTGAAGTATGCAAGAAAAACCATGGCATTGCCTTAGTCGTGGTTCCTTTGGTGCGCGGTTTCATAACCATAACACGGAGTATTCAAGAAAGTAACAACTCAAAATATCAGTATTTGTGATTTTGACAAGGAAACCAATGCACTAAATGTATAATATACATGCTAAATGTTTCATAGAGTTTACATTTAGAATTTGTTAAACCTGTTAATCCAACGGTACAGGATTTGCGGAAGCACTGGCTATCCATTTTGATGATTGTCACATCTTCACGATCCTCTATAAACATAAGGCACTTGGAGAAGGCTACTATGTCTACTGGGAAGGAGGGCCTGGTCTCAGAAGGCAATGCTGCATACAGTTGGTCTAGGTGATTACTGCTTTGAATTGAATAGTTCAATATGCTGACACAGATGCTGCAGTTTTTTTTTTGCTTAGCGTAACTTTGTAATTAGCAATAGTATTCATGGGAATTGTAATAAATTATCTGAATTTATCGCACCGTTTAATAATCAGGGCAAGCTAATGCTAATCCACATAATATGATAATAGCTAGTTTCTCGTAACATGCACCCGTCTTAATGTTGCTCTGGTACTATCTTCTGGGGTAAATTGTGTAGTTGCTTCCACAAGAAATGTGGATCTTGAGATTAAATTCTTCTAGAAGTCTGTATCTCACTAGAATTAAATTGCCTTACAGATGCGTGGATGAACTTGAGAGCCAACTTTCCAAACATGGAAGTCTTAAAAAACTGTACTTTTACCATCAGCATCTTACAACTGTAAGTATATTTTGTTCATATTATCTGTTATCTATATTTGCATTTTTATTTCCTTTCAAGTAACTAGACTTTTTTTGGTGTTAGCAAGTTGATTTTTTTCTGGAATCTTGCAGGTCTTCAGAAACACAATGTTTGGTCCAGAAGGTCGTCCACAACATTGCTGCGCGTGGCTTGGAGCAGCTTGCAGTTTTCCAGAATGTGCTTCTGCAATTATTCCTGAAGAGGTTAGTTTCAACTATGTCACTTTGTTCATTATTATGATGCTTATTGCAGCGTGAAGATGTGCTTTTGCAAAATGTCCAGCTATGACGAATTGTGAGAGGATAAGCCAATGCATATTGGTTGATCTTTGCTTGAACATAGGCCTTTAATAGTACTTTCTTAAAACTGAAAACTGTAAAGGAGGTGGACAGCAGTAACTGTATACATGCGAATTGAACTCCTATAAATACAGTTCAACTATGATGTTAATGTATGTTAACATTCCTGCACTTTATCAACTGCACCTCTCTTCCTTGTTTGAAATATTGACTGCTGAATTAACACAGGTTAACAAGATTGGCAGAGATTCAATCTCATACGTTGAATCCCTTATCGAGTCTATCATGGGTGGACTGGAAGGTTTGATAAATATTCTTGATGCAGAAGGTGGATTTGGATCATTGGAGATGCAGGTAGAGAATTTCTGAGCTCATATTGATGTTTCAACTATATGTGGGCTGCGTATTTAATGCTCTCGTTTCCAAACTCTTCAGCTTTCGCCGGAGCAAGCAGCTCTACGATTGAATAATGCAACAAGAGTCAAAGCTGTTCCAGGCTTGTTAGCACCAGGGAATGAGAGCTATCCCGATAATAGCTCGTCAGTTAAGATGTCAGTCAGTTTGCTACTTCCCATATTATTTAAATATATATTGGGTTTCCATAACTAATTGTGGATGTACAAAAATAGGCTTGAAGCTGCTATGCAAAGGTTGACAAGTCTATGTTCTGTGCTGAATGATATGGAGCCTATTTGTGTTCTCAACCATGTTTTTGTTCTCCGTGAGGTTTGTAATTTATGCTCCTCTATTTTTGGATTTTCTTTTGCTATTCCACAGTACATAGTCAATTGTCACTTCTTTTTATATCAAGGACTAGTTTGAGTTATCTCTTTTCATGGTTGAAATGAAGCTCTTGATAGGAACTGTAGATGTGTTACAGTATGTGGTAATGGTAGCCTTGATGGTTTCACATGAAATAGGAAGCTAGTAGCCTTTTTGTTGTTGGTGTGAAGATACCTGGGATATTATTATTCTCTTGTACATAATAATTGTAAATGAATAAATGACTGTGCAATACTAATAACTTATTCTGGACGGTCAGTTCACTTTTCGTCTTAGTGTTTTATCTTTGTTTCCTGAATAAAATTATTACTTGTTATTTGTTTCTGACAGTAAGTATGAAAGTGTCCTTGTTTGACTTGCTTTTCATACTTTTTATTTCACAGTACATGAGAGACTGCATCATAGGAAATTTTAGGAGAAGGTTCCATAACATTATCCGAACTGATAACTGCCTTCAGCGACCATCAATCATAGAATCTCTTCTAAGAAGACACCTAAGCATCATCCATCTAGCAGAGCAGCATATCAGTATGGACCTTACTGAAGGTATACGGGAAGTGCTCCTGGTAGAGAGTTTTACTGGGTTGTTTTCGAATCTGCAAGTATTTGATAGACCAGTAGAGACAAATGGAGGAGGATCTGCCATAGAGATAATATGTAATTGGTACATCGAGAACATAGTACGTGATGCATCTCGCACTGGAGTTGTTTTTGATGCAACTCATAATTGCTTCAGGAGCTCACAGCCCATTGGAGGTGGATATTTAGCGGAATCATTTACAGATAAAAGAGAACTCAAAGCACTTGTTCGTCTTTTTGGTGGTTATGGAATAGATAGAATGGATAAGATGCTAAAGGAACATACTTCTGCTCTATTAAACTGCATCGATTCAGCACTGAGGTCGAATCGTGATGCGTTAGAAGGCTTGGCTGGAAGTGTAAATTCTGGTGATAGGATTGAAAGAGATGCAAATCTAAAGCAGATAATTGATATTGAAACTTTGGCCGACTTCTGTATCCAGGCAGGGCAGGCAATAACTTTTCGTGAGCTGTTGGTAGAAGCTGTCGGAGCAGTCCTCGAAGAGAAAGTACCTCTCATATATTCTCTACTCAAGGGATTGACTATGCAGTTGCCAGACGAGGTACCTGATAAAAATGAGATCATTAGACTGAGAAGGGTTGCAAGCAGTGTTGGTGTTGGGGACAAACATGACGCTGAGTGGGTGCATTCTATTCTGGCAGAATATAATTCTGCTAATGATAATTCTTGGATCCTACTTCCGTATCTTTGTTCTGCATTTATGGTGTCCAATATGTGGAGCAGTGCTGTTTATGATGTCAATACAGGTGGCTTCAGTAACAATTTGCACTGCCTAGCAAGGTAAGAAGTTTTTTTTTTTGAAATAATACCATGATATATTATAGCAATGAACAGTACATGGTAGAGATACATAAGCTGTCTTCAGCAATTACAAAACAAAGTCTAAGAAAAAACGAGCTAATCTTCGAGGTCTTCAAACTCTTCTTCTTGCATGACACAATCTTGTATTTTTCTGAAGGCAGCCAAAAGATAATGGCACAGATATCAAACCATAAACCTGTAAATACCAACAATGGTTCTCCCTTTTTTTTAATTAGAGCCGCAATGCCAAGGCTACGTGCACGCACGCAACCATTAAAGCAATCATACAATATCGGCAAGAGTACCAACACCAGTATTCCAGGGAAGAGAAACCGAACAACCTTGTCAACGTCGCTAGAAAGCCGAGAGTACGAATCAACATTGCCGAAGACATAGCAGTCGGGACAAATATTGCGAGGATAACCGTCCTCGCGGCAACCAGGAGAAACAATCCAAAACTGATCAGGCGAAGCAAGATCTTGAAGACCGTACCTAAAAAACTGTAATCTTACAGCACCATCATTGACGCCGGGAAGAAGATCTCGACGCCGAACGAAGAGCTGAAGATCACTTATTATGAACGGTGACATCTCCATGGACGTAGAAGAAACGAAGATGACTACCAAAACGCTAACCTAATCTTTAGAAAATACTACTTTTATTGAAATCTCCAGCCATAGATCGGGTTCCCCACCCCTCCCGACACCGGCGAGGCCGGCCGGAGGAGGGGGAACCGATCTATGGAGGAGGCGGAGCTTGGAGGCGGCGGCTAGGTCAAAGAGACGGAGGAGAAAAACTTGAGAATGAGAGGTTTGTTAAGACTCTATGGCAGCTTAGCAAGGTAAGAAGTTGATTCCTAATGGTTAGGTATGACCCCAACAGGGTTATTTTTTGCTGGATATACCCCTTCTGTCAACAGTATAATTAACATGTACTCCCTCTGTTCGGAAATATAAGATGTTTTAGTTTTGTGAAGTGAATGTATTTAGACATCTTTTAGTGTATAGGTTCGCTCGAATCTATACACTAAAATATGTCTAGATACATTAGCTTCACAAAGCTAAAACATCTTATATTTCTAAACGGAGGGAGTACAACGCTAATTTCCTAAAGATTCTCATATTCTACACACAATGTTATGGCATGATAGAAGGCATGCATGCTACCATTTAGAATTTCAAGTTGCATATCACTCCTCTCGTGTTTGTACAGGTGTATCAGTGCTGTGGTTGGAGGAAGTGAATATACCAGGATATCAAAGGAACAACGAATGAATTCACTTTCAAATGCCCACACAGATGAGCTGCAAGAGCCAGAATTACTGAGCCGTGCCTCAGCTGAATCAAATATTAAATCTGCTATGCAACTGTATGTGAAATTATCCGCAGGGATAGTCCTGGACTCCTGGAATGACACTAGCAGGTAATATACTTGGTCTGTCCTATTTGTTTCGAAGTTGTTAAATGGATGTCCCTGTTCTTGCATCACTTGGTGCACAACATTTTGTTCGCTAGAATTGTCGTATAAAACTGTTACTGGCGCTAGAATCTGATTGAATTCCTGGTCACGATGGAAGGTGTACTAGATGCAACATCTATTATAGGTGTAAAGCCAGACATGGCATATTGTTCATTGTTTAGTGCTGGTGTGCTGCCAGCATGATAATGATAGACTTCATTTAAAAAATGTGTATTCTTATCTTTAGTAGTCATTTATGCAAAAAACTAAGATCAGATGACTGTTTTCTGATATGTTACATACCATCTAGGCAGGCGAGATTATCATTTCCAGTTGCTTTGACGGCAGAAACATTCCTCATTTCCTCGTATAAATGCTACTTATTGACTGGCAAACTAGGATTTTTCTGTGCTAATGGTTTTGTAGTTCGTGTTGGTTGCATACAATGTCTTTCAACCGACCCTTGTCACTTTTTGATGATTTTTATATGACCATAATGCAGACCGCACATTGTTCCAAAGCTAATATTCCTCGATCAACTCTGTGAGCTGTCACCCTACCTCCCAAGGAGCACCTTAGAAGCTCACATCCCTTACACCATTCTGCGTTCCATCTATCACCAGCTGTACGGAGCTTCACAGATGGGTTCAGAACAAATGGAGCCATCCCCAAGGCAGTCTCCTCTGATCTCTCTGGCACACGCATCCCCATCAGCGCGGCCCAACCGACCGGACACAACACCCAGGTCTCATACTTTCGAGTCGGGCTACCACAGCTCCTCCGGTTCCCAGCATGATGGCGGCTATGAAGTGGATAGGAGAACCGGAGAGAGGCAACTACAAAGTATGAGGCGTTCTGGGCCACTCGACTATGGTGCGAGCAGGAAAGTGAAATTCGTGGAGGGTTCAAGCTCTGGAAGCCATGGAGCTGGCTCACTACAAAGGTTTGCTGTGTCAAGATCTGGCCCTCTCTCCTACAAATAGGCTTTTAGTATTTCTTCAACAACAGCACCATCATCTGCGCTTGACTTCAGAGAAATGCAAGCACTGTATCTAGTACTCTGAGATGATGGATCTTGCTCGAGCAGATGCCCATTCTTTAGTTTTTAACTCCTTAAGAACACAGGAAGGTCTATTCTAGTTGTACGTAGTACGTACCTATAGTGTTCCTGTAACAATTGCAACCCCTCCTGTAATATTTGCTTGATATTCAGGCTTGACACACCGTTGGCAGAACTCATCTGAGCCGGCTTGCGTGTGAAGTATACTAGTAGTAATAACGTTTGTTTGGTGTAATTCATTGTGTAATAATATGAGCAGTTTTAGTATCTATGTTGTTATACTCTGTTATCCATTCAGCCCTCTTTTCAGGATATTTTGGATTAAAAATGTTACAGAGTCTATGGCGTTCAGCTCCATCATGACTGAGAGAGAAGATATCTAGTACTACCTAGCCCTTGTATGCTACCAGATTCCATAAATCTGGGCGATCCAAACTGGTCGAATGGTGAGGATTTACCACAGCCTAGGGTCCCTCTCTCACCTAAAATATTTGCACTTTAGACTTGGTATTTTTTTCTTTTTCAAATTGGTGCACAGAACACACTATCCTAATCTCTCTATCTCTGTCTCCACTGGTACAGACGTGGAATTCTAATGTCCCCAAATCCTCTTTCATGGTTGAGCTCCCCACAGCCACTAGCATGCTGCCAGTCATTGTCTCATGGAGATGTACACGTGCAACGTTTTGTCAAGTTTCAGAGTCCCAGCTTGCTTCTATATCCCCGTTTTATCAATTAGCAAACCATGTACAGCTCAGATTCGAAATTGTTGATGCAAAGAAGACTACAAAATGCTTTACTGCCCCGTCGGCACACCATGCATGGCAGTGGTCCACTTTTGCGCTCGAGGACACGATCTATAGTCCAGCTTTGTGCTTGCAAAATCAATTTTTATCTGCAGATGTTTCTTCACAGATCTGAAGTCGATTTGGGGAGAAAAGGATCTTCAAAAACAATTCGAATAACTGCAGGGTCCAGGATGCAAATATGTTAGGTGGGATAAGGTCCTGCGCTATGTTCAATCCTCACCCTTGAACCAGTTTGAACGGCCTAGATTCGCGTGGAAATTGGTAGCATGCAAGGGCTAGGTTTTTTTTTGAACGGTGACGAGTGCAAAGCACTCGACAAATTTTCTGCATTCATTAACGCTTCTGGCAAGCTACAAAGAGATCCTTACAGAGTAGGAAAATACAAAACAAGGCTAGGAATTTTACAAAGAGGACCCTTGACCAGAAAGCGAAACACGATCATGTCCTTCCCCTTCTACCACCAGATCGGCGATGGACTCCGATGTCGGCCTGCCGCAGCGTCGCCGGGGACACACCACTTGGAGACGAAGCGCATGAAGACGCCGACGAACGGATCCGATGCAGGTTGGAGTGGCTGCCCTACAGCCCTTTGGTCCGGTGTGAAGGCGGAGCACGCCACCGAAAAACCATCGGAGAGAAGCTCCTTTTGAAGTCGAACCAGACGCCACATGTGCTCCACAACCAGCAAGCACTGCTGCCTCCATGGTGGCCAGCGCGAGCAGGAGCGAGGAACCGCAACGCCAAGAACATCACCAGCTCAAGACACCCGAAGAAGAAGGCGATGCGGAGCTCCGGTTCCCCCTCACCACCACGGCCGGCCAGGAACCAGGAACAAGTCGCGCACACCACCGGCAGGCTTTCTCCCCCGCCACCTCAGCCGGCCAAGAAAGCACGCCGGCTTCTGCTCTCGGCGCCAGAGCCGGCTCCTAGGCCCTTTATCTGGGGTGCCGACACCAGATCTGCTCATCGCCAACACCTCCGCGCTCCGGAGCATCGTGGAGGAGAAGATCCGGCCAGCCAGCTCCTGACCTCGGCTGGCGGACAGCAGCTTCCCCGGCAAGACGCCACAAAACGGCGAAGAGCTCGCTTGAAAAACTACCCTACCCTAGATCTACTCCGGCACCATCTTCAGCCCCCCTCCGACCGGCTATTCCGGCGGAGAGGAGGCCAGGGAGGCCCGGTCAACGGAGGCCGACCTTCAAGGAGAAGAGAGCGGTGGGAGAAGAGAGCTACTTTGTATGTACTCACTGAGGTCGTGCAAGGGCTAGGTAGTACTAGATATCTTCTCACTATATCTGGCGCTTTCTTCACTTCATTGTGCTTTAGTGCTATCTATGCACAAAAGGAATAACCAACAAGTTGCCATTACCATGTCATAAAATTTCATTTTAGAATTTGATCCACAACTCAAGGAACAAAAAGGACAAGTCAAATGTACTATTCACATCAGATTTGAATTGTGGTACTATTTGTTGTCGAATTTTTCTTTACGTTTCTAGTTGTGAGTAGAATTTGGTCTTAAAATATCATAGCATGCGAGACATATTTCGTGTCAAGTTTTGTCTGTGTGTGTAGTTTTTACATTTTTAGATTGTATTTTTGAGGTTAGATAACACTGAAGCATAACGACCGGAGAAAGTAATGTGGAGTCAGTAGTACACTAGCACAGAGAGGAGGACAGCTGCAGGAGGGATTGAATTTGGACAACCTTCCGTTCTTCCTGGGAACCAGATCCTAAACCCAAACCCTTCGCCCTTCTTCTTGCCGATTTGGGAACCGAAGGCGCTCATGGCCTCCTTGGAGGCGAGAATCAAATCCCTGAAACCGACATAGTGGCTGGGGGGAGAATATGGAATGCTCGGTGCCTGCTCTGTCCATCGTGCGAGTTCTCGCTAGCTCTGATGTTCTAATGTGGAAGGTGCCAATGCGTGAAAGATAGACCTTGGTTCTATCTCATCTCTTCAACAAGTTTAGCGCATAACGACCCTATTGTTCTGATGGAGAGAACCTCGGAACGTTGTCAACTAACATTATGAAACTACGCAAAGAGTTAAGGAAACATTTTTAGATTAAAGACATGGAGTACTCGACTTTATATTAGTAAAGCCACATCAAATCGCATAAGTCACTACATGCTGCGGCATACAGCTTAGCCTTTCAACAGTTCCAATACACAAGATAACAGGTCCAACACCCAAGGACCAAAAACACCAACTACTGACTACTAGGCCTATTTTGATGCAGAGAGGCACTTTAGTTTGCTGACCATCCACTCGAGCCCCGCCTTGTCCCGCGACTTGTAGTTTGGAAGCCACATCTGCAAGAAGATCACAATTTTGAAAATATATAACATCAGCAGGATGGTTGATTAGTTTGGATTCAATAGTAGGCACTTTATGGATGGGTCACAAGGCCCAAGATTGGGCCACGAACAATATCCATAACAATCTCCGAGCTCCACCCACAAAGCTAGAGACGATTGCGTAAACTGAGCGAAGTTTGATGGGCACCAGCTACACCCTAGCAGTTGTCTGACCACACTTCAGGCAAACTTCTCTAATGAGCAGGATAAGAATATGTGGTTTCCATCCTCCACAATACCACAGAGGGAACAACAGCCGTTTTCTAGGCCATTGCGGGATACAGTCTGAGCACTAGAGAGAAGTCGGTCTAAAACCGCCTGCCAAGAAAAGATTCTAATCTTAAGGGGAACTTTCGCGACCCACATGTCTTTGAAGTGCGGCACCAAGTCCCCCGAGAGAGTTTGTTGTACATCAAACTAACCGAATAGCAGACCGAAGGGTCCAAGGCCCAGCTGATTTTATCGGCTCCATCAGATAGCAAGGTGTCATTGATAAAGTCTACTAGCGAAGCCTAGGGCACAACCCTTGCCGCGTCTAAGGTCCCGCGCAACCAAAGCTGGGACACTTGGGCACATGCTTGCGCCACGGGGATCATCTCGTTATCACAAACGAGCTACTCCCTCCGACCCATAATACTCTTCGCTAGTACAGATGTATGTAGCACAAAAATATATTTAGATACATCCGTATTAACGAAGAGTAATATGGGTCGGAGGGAGTACAAAAAACCACACTCATGTATATTGCTCTATACCAACCATGTTAAGCTGCGCTTGATGCTGTTTGCTTATCATCGATTTCCAAAAAAAATTAATATAGCATTTTACAACCTGTTTATCAGTTGTGAGGGAGGGGGGGGGGGGGGGGGGGGGCAGGCGCGCCCGTAGTTTCCTAGGACTGGCCATATGAAGAGGATGATATGACCAGATTGGTAGTGTTTATTTATTTATTTTTTTGATTTTTCACCGGGGGAGATTAATCCCCACCTGAATATATATAAGACCGGGAAGTGGCCCGAACCAGTGTTTATTTATCATGGCTTGGTTGGGCATGTTGCTATTTTGCTGTGAAGACAATGGACAAAGCATCTCTTTGGTATTGTTTATTTATCATGGCTTGGTAGCGCAAGTTGCTATTTTGTTGTGAAGATAATGGACAAAGCATCTCTTTCTCTCTGCAATGAGCTTATGGCTTTTCAGATTGAAAAATGAGATATTAGTGATTGGACGACCTTTTTCTTCTAATTTTCTACTCAATCTAAGCAAGAAACAAATACTCATGAAATCTTGGTTGAGAAGTAATTGAGTGGATTATGTTAGGCAGCGGCAGACTATGCATGATCATTTTAGATCTATTGATGACATTAACATAAAACGTTTAACAATTTAAACACATTGCCCAGCAGCGTTCGATGAAAACACTTGCAAATCTACCACGTTGGCCATGCTGTGTCAGAACGGGATGCAGGCGGTGAGGTGTGTTAGATATTGTACCTATATTAGAGTTGTATTGTACCTCCACATGTAATACCCTTGTAATTCCACTATATATATTGAGTACCGGCCGGCCCAAGAGGCACGAGCCAATACCTACCCCAATACGCTTTCTTTCATGGTATCACGAGCGCAGGTCTAGAAACCCTAGCCGCCGCCGGCCCAAGAGGCACGAGCCAATACCTACCCTAAACGGTTAACTCCACATGTTGGTCAGTCATCAATTCCTACATCTAAAAAATTCCTACATCTCCAAGATATTTGTCATGTGCCCTCCATTACTCGTAATTTACTCTCTGTTAAAAGACTTACCACTGATAACAATGTCTTTTTTGAATTCCATCCTTGGTACTTTCTTATAAAGAACCGGGATTCCAGGGAGGTTCTTCTTAGGGGAGGGACTCGCGGCAAACTTTACCCCCTTGATGTGTCATCCGTGAAGCAAGCCTTCAGCAGCCTCAAGGTGTCACATGATCTTTGGCATTCGCGTCTAGGACATCCGGCTTCTCCAATAGTTCAGCATATTTTACATCTCTACGAGCTTCCATCAGTGTCAGTTAATAAAGCTTTAGTGTGTGATGCCTGTCAGCAAGGCAAGAGTCATCAATTACCTTTTCCAGTGTCTACTCGTGTTACTAGTACCCCTCTTGAGATTATATATTCCGATGTTTGGGGTCCTGCCCAAACTTCAGTTAGTGGTCATCAGTTTTATGTGAGCTTTATTGATGCTTATAGTCGTTTTACTTGGCTCTATCTTTTGAAGCATAAATCTGATGTTTTCCATGTGTTCCTTCAATTTCAACAACATGTTGAACGCCTACTCAATAAGAAAATTATACATGTCCAAAGTGACTGGGGTGGCGAGTATCTCAAGTTGAATAAATTCTTTGCTGACATTGGCATATCACATAATGTCTCATGCCCACATACCCACCAACAAAACGGTACTGCTGAACGCAAACACCGTCACATTGTTGAAACTGGTCTTACACTTTTAGCTCATGCATGTGTTCCATATCGTTTTTGGAGTGATGCTTTCTCTACAACTTTCTTCCTCATTAATCGTCTTCCTAGTCGTGTTATTGGCATGCAAACACCCCTAGAGCGTCTCCTAGGTGAAAAACCAGATTATACTTTCTTCAAAGTCTTTGGCTGCGCATGCTGGCCACATCTTCGACCATACAACAAACATAAACTTGAGTTTCGCTCCAAACAGTGTGTTTTCCTAGGGTATAGCTCTCTACACATGGGTTATAAATGCCTTCATGTTCCTACAAATTGAGTCTACATATCACGGGATGTTGTGTTTGATGAGACCGTTTTTCTGTTCACTCATACTTCTGCACCTTCCTCAACACCATCACCGTCTACCCCTCCATTATTCCCTGACAAATTTGTTGATGCTGCATATACTCCGCTCTTGTTAGCTAACCATGGTGCAGGTCAGGGGCGTGGTGTTCGCCTTGAATTACTAGAAGATGAGCCAACGACACCGCCGAGCGCTGATCGCTCCCCTACTCCGGCTGTCGATCATATGCATGGAGCTGGCCATGCAGTCCCGGACTCCTCCAGCGCCACTGGCCCTACGTGCTCCCCAAGCCCACCATCGCCCGCAGCCGCGTCGCCCGCGGTGGCCCATGTGCCGGGCTCCGCCACTGTCACCGCGCAGGCGCGCGATACTACCGCGTCGCCCACCTCTGAGTCGCCGCCTGAAGCAGAACCGGCCCAGCAACCTGAGCGCCAGATTGTTACTCGTCTTCAGCAGGGAATTCGGCAAGAGAAAAAGCGCACTGATGGTACAGTTGCTTGGACAGCTACAAGAGCTGCAGATCCTACCATGATACATACGGAACCTCCTGATTTTCGTTTGGCTCTTTCATCTCCTCATTGGCGTACAATAATGGAAGATGAGTACTCAGCCCTTCAGAAAAACCAGACATGGTGACTGGTTCCACCTCGAAGAGGAGTGAATATTATTGACTGCAAGTGGGTTTTCAAGATTAAAAGAAAACCTGATGGGTCTATTGATTGATACAAGGCTCGTCTTGTGGCAAAAGGGTTCAAACAATGATATGAACTTGATTACGAGGATACGTTCAGTCCTGACAAGGGTATAGCTAATAGAGCCCACTAGTTGAGTACCCCTGAGGCCCGTTAAGCTAGGCCCAATTGTAATAATAGTCGAGATACGAGTTCTTACCGTATATCGATATTGTAATCTGTATCGGACCCTACCCGATCCTCGAGACCTGGCCACCTATATATAGGGGCCAGGAGGGGACGGTGTAGGCCAGATTGAAAGCAAGCCAGGTTGAACACCCAAGTTTACTTTTGATATATGTCTATTTCGACTAACTTTACCTTCGAGTTCATCCGACGCCCTATCTCCCCGATCCTAAGTCCTTCATTTAGGACATTTGTCGAGTTAACCCCTCGTCAATTGGCGCCGACTGTGGGGATCAAGGGCGTTGGAATCATGAATTCGACGGCTTTTTCGCTTTTAGCCAACAGCAATGCAGGAATCGACGAAAGTCAAGAGATGGAGTTGATGATCGGAAGCCTAAGCATCTTAATCGGACCCTCGGGTTCGACCCGCCTCTCGGGCTCGACGAAGCCAGATCCATCGGTGAGTGAACCCGAGACAGTAGCAATGATGGAATCATCTGAAGGCTCTTCCAGCGAGATAAACTCGCCGGTCAGTTTAGGAGAAGCACAAATCGCAGAAGGCGAAGAAATTTAGGAAAAACTCGACACGGAAGTAAAAGCGTACAATGGTACAAGGGACTTTGCCACTGGAAGTAGTGGCATCTCCAAAAGAGTACACCAGTTATGCGTCATTATCACTGAAGCAGAAGAAGAAAACAATAACGAGAGAAACGAAGGGGTCGACAGGCAAGTCGACAAGATAAGGGAGCACAACAAAAAGAGAAGGAGAAAATTCATGTCTCAGCCAGAGAGTGGAGGATCATCATGTCAGCTATCAATCATGGCACAGAAGTACCCGAAGGCTCAAGAAGAGAAGTTCTAATGGGATACCAGTACGCATTACACCAGCACAAGAAGAAACTGAGGGAGGAAAGAGACATGTTCATGAGAAGTCGAGATAATAACAGTATGTCAAGGGAGGAATATTGGGATGATTATAGTGATGATTCAGAGTATAGCAGGGAAAGGCGCGGAGACCCAAAACACAACAGAGGGACAATGGCGCAGAGTAGAGGGGAAAGGTACTCAAGAAGTATAACTCCACAGCTAGAGGAGGAAGAAGATTTTTTTACAAGAAACACCGGAAGCAGCGCTGATAGCAGCACAGGCATACCTACTAACCACGCGGCCAGAACCCGGAGACCCGCGGGAAGACATGCACCAAGCCGCAATACGAAGCCTCAGGATAGTGGAAGACAAGATCATGGGAAAAGGTCCAGAGGCAAAGTCGACAAGCTACAAGGGAGGACGAAAGGAGGAGTTCAAGCACAAAATCACGCGAAACGAGTCTAGCGAATCATCAGAAGAAGAAAGGCGATAGAAGAGGAAGGAGGATGCAAGAAATATAATAGCACAGGCTCGAGTAAATAAATCGTGCCACGCATGGAGAGAAGAAAATTATGAGGACGACGAAAAAGAGATAGGCGCGTTGTGTTTTACCCGCAGGGTTCGCAAAACACGGGTACCCAAAGGATTCAGGTTACCACATGACCAGCAAAAATATGATGGGTCGCAAGAACCTACCCTATGGTTGTCAGATTACCTGCAGGCAGTGCAGATATTAGGGGGAACAAAAGCAACAGCAATGCAAAGTTTGCAATTACACCTCACCGGCGCAGCACGGTCCTGGTTGAATACCCTACCCAATGAATCCATGGGAAGCTGGGGAGAACTCGAAAGCCAATTCGTAAGGAGAGAAGTGCGCAAGTCAAGGATATCAAGTACAAAGGCTAGCAAGGCACCTAGAGTCGAAAGTTTACATATCTGCAATGATTCAACCAGTGCCCAAGTCAAAGAAAGAGTGAAAGAACATATCCAGGCAAGTAAATCTAGCAATATCATCGCCACCAGCCACTAGGGAGTACTTGCGGTGGTTGATGGCTGGCGTGTAGTTGATGATGATGATTATCGCCAAGCAGTTGGGGAACCCCAAGCGGAAGGTATGATGAGCACAGCAGCAAGCGTTTCCCTCAGTTAGAAACCAAGGTTTGTCGATCAGGAGAAGAAAAGACAATACGACTGAAGGTGATGCTGACTGGCTTAAAAACACTCCAACAAGGGTGCCGTTAACGATAACTTGTTGACTCGTCTTCAACCAGTAGCAACGCGGAACCTGCACACAACACAACCAAGTACTTTGTTCCCAACTTGCGATGAGGTTGTCAATCTCACCGGTTTGCTTGAAACAAAGGGTATGAGCGTATCGAGTGGAAAACAGTGAAAGTATGCGAGTAAAGTAAACAGTGCTGAAAGAGCATGGAGCCCCCATGTGTGGTTTTGGTAATTAATGACAATCTCTATGGACTAATGTTTGCATTGAGTTATATTTGTAGGACATGTCGATAGACAATGCTTGAACCATATGTTGGCTTCAAGGTTGTAAGAAGGATCAAATAAAGAACTTTAAGTGATGACCAATGTGTTATTCAAGGAAATATCGGAAGAATGGTCATGTGAGAATCGAGCTTATTGCAACTATGTCTTGAAGAATATAATTGAGTGGACATTTGTGTTTACCTTCAAGACATCATCATCATGATGGAAGAAGGAAGGATACAAGGTTGATCAAGTCAAAGTGCAAAGATGGCATTCAAGTTGATCAACTCTCAAAGCATACATAATGTATTGAGTGGGATCTTGTGATCTCGGGCTAGGATATTATTAAGTGGTGATCGTCTTCATGGATGAGAAGTCAAGTTCAAGATGTGCCATCTCAAGGAGATTATATGCTTGATGCATGTATTCTATTTGGTGGTAATGGCTATGTGAAGATATTCCTAAGAGAGTCTTTCCCATATTGATTTATGGGGGAGCAATCCACAAGACTTCATCAAGCTAGCGCAATCAAGAAAGGAATTCCATCTTGAGGTGGAAAAGATCGTCTTCATCAAGCTCAAGTGGAATACACAAGGCAAAGGTTTGTTCTTGATAGGTTTTCTCTTCTACCGGTCTCGTGTGTTAGTTTGGAGACCGGGTTATAGGATTGGTAGCCGTACTATCAAGAGGGGCTCTCGAGTGAGTAACTTAACCGCATCGTTCGAAGAGAGCTCAAACCTTTGCATATTTGCCATCATCTTTCTTGGTTCTTATTTGGATTTTATCCATGTGAGGTTTTAGAGCTTGTGGTTAATTCCATGACAAGCTCTAACTCATCAAAAACGGATTTTGGATGAAATTCTTATTGAGTTTTTGATGTTGATGGTTTTGCCGGTTCATCACTTATAGATAGGTTAAACCTTTCATCATTTGGTTTTATCCTCCCTTATTGGACTATGATGTTTCTATGCATATACTTATAGATCTCGTTCTTGTGATTCCAATGAGCTCAAGATCATCAAAAACGGAGTCTGGATGCTCAAGTTATTGTCGTTTTCGTGTTGGTGTTCCTGCCAGTTTTTGGGTGGCCGGAGTCTCCGGCCCGAGACGCAAAGTCTCCGGCCCAACTCTGGCCTGGCACCTGATTCGTCCGTCCTAAGGCCTCCAAATGACCCCGGGGCACCGGAGACTCCAGCCCCCAAGGCCGGAGACTCCGGGGTAAGTGCCCAGCAACGGCTAGTTTTCATTGGGGGACCTATATAAGGCCCCCTTCTTCTTCCTTGGGCTGGTTGGCTTCCTATTCTCTCTCTCCTCCATTGTTGACCTTGAAGCTTTGCTCTATCTCTCAATCCCTCCAATATTTCTTGCATCTTCTTGAGGGAAAAGAGAGAGGAGATCTAGATCTATCTTTCCACCAATCAAAATCTCCTCTAAGTGAGGGGAACCTATTGGATCTAGATCTTGGAGTTCTTTGTGGATTTCCTTTGTTCTTCCTCTCATATCTCTCCATAGCATTAGTTGCTTTGGTAGGATTTGAGTGAGAAGGATTTGAGCACTTTGTGTGCTTTTGCCATTGCATTTGGTGCATCGGTTTGAGTTCTCCTCGGAGATTCGGTAAGTGGAAGTTGTGAGCTTATTACTCTTGGGTTCTTGGAACCCTAGACGGCTTAGTGGCCTTTGTGGCATATACTTGGGGCCTCCAATTAAGTTGTGGAGATTCTCCAACCTTTGTGGTGCCTTTGTGGCGATTCTTGGGAGCCTCCAATTAAGTTGTGGAGATTGCCCCAAGCTTGTACGGGTTCGGTGACCACCCTCAAGTGTCCCATAGTGGATCGTGGCATCTTGCTTTGTGCGAGAGCGCGAGGAGAATAAGGTGAGCCTTTGTGGTGTTTGGTGTGTAGCGTGCCTCCGCATCTTGAGGTGAGCCTTTGTGGCATTTGGTGAGAATTGTGCTACCACATCTCAAGGTGAGGCCTTTGTGGCGTTCGGAGTGCATTAAGCCGCCACACCTCTCCAACGGAGACTAGCTTCCTTTGGAAGTGAACTTCGGGATACATCTTCGTCTCCTTCGTGCCTCGGTAACTCTTATCCAAGCTCCACTACTTATGCACTTTACATTTGTGATAGCCATCGTGCTTGAAGTTATATATCTTGCTATCACCTTGCTACTTGTCTTGCTTAGCATAAGTTGTTGGTACACATAGGTGAGCCTAGTTTATTAGGTTTTGTAAGCTTGTCAAATTAAACGTTAGTTTATTTCCGCATTTGTACAAGCCTTTCGTAAAAGTTTTAATCGCCTATTCACCCCCCCTCTAGGCGACATCCGTGTCCTTTCAATTGGTATCAGAGCTAGGTCTCTCATTTTAGGCTTCACCGCCTTGAGAGCAAAGATGTCGGCTAGGGGATTAGTGCACAATGACACTTTTATATTCGATGGCACAAATTATGATACTTGGAGAATTTGCATGCTTAATCATTTTCGGGTCATGGACCCAAATATAGAGCGAATTGTAGATATGGGTTTTTCTCCTCCTAAGGATCCCACAAATCTATCTTTAGAGGATGAGAAGAACTCTTATCTCAATGCTCAAGCTATTAATGTCTTATCCAATGTTGTGAGCATTGTAGTTGTGACGTCCATTATGCCTTTTCGAAATGCTCATGAGTTATGGACAAAGCTTCAAGAAAAATATGATGTGTCCAAGTTTATTGAGGATGAGTGTATTCCTTCCACTTCCGGCCGTGATGAACTTTCTTCCACTTCACCGATGTGTGGCAAGACACAAGGTAATGACATGGTGAGTGGTGATGGAAATTGCAATGTTGATAGTGAGCTTACTTTTGATAATCATTCATCTCGATCTCATTGCAATGCTTCATCTTTGGACTTTAACACTTCTAGCACCATAAATGCTTTACATGCTTGTGTTAGTCCTTGCATATCATGTGTAAGTTGCTTAAATAAATCTCATGATGATATGCTTGCTCGGTCTAGTGGCCATGATAAAAATGCCTCTATTTCCTCTAGTCTTTGTGTGGCTAACAATGTAGAGGAAACCGAAGATTCTATTGGCTAAGACAAAGTTTTGATTGGAGCTTCAAGTAATTCATCCTCATCATCATCTCTCGGTTCCCACATATGTCTTATGGCTAGGGATTCAAAGGTAACTCCTTCTTTGGAACCCACTATATCTAGTGATCATGAAGAAGAGGATGATTATGTTGCCTCTTTAAAAAAGAAGGGAGAAATAGTCTTTCATGCTATTGGTAAGAACAAAATTGCTTGCTCTAACTTCGTTCATATTTTGGTTGCTGCTATTGAGAGCCAGAAAATTATTGATGAGCTTCAATCTCATGACGAAGAGCAAGAAGAAACTATTGAGAATCTTCATAGTCTTGCCAATGATTTTAAAAAGACTCTTTTAAAAGAACAAAGCACCAATGAAGCTCTTGAGGAGAATTTTGCTCTAGAACTGTCTAGAGTAAAGGAAACCCATGATAGAGCTCTTGAGGTGGCAAATGATTTAAAATTAAAAAATGATAAGCTTGTTTTTGCTAATGCTAAACTTCTTGAGGATGTTGAGCACCTCAAAAATGGCTCTAGGGACATTGAGAGTGTGCTCACCAAACTCACCGAGTCACATGAGCAACTAAAAGCTTCTTATTTAAAAGAGTGTTCCAAGTTGCCTTCTCCTCTTTCGGTTAATCATGATGCTTGTGCTACTAACTCTACTTCTTGTGAAGCATCTATCTTGAAGGAGAATGTTGAGCTAAGGGCTCAACTTGAGTTGCTAACTAGCAAGTATGAGATATTGGAAGAAAGTCATGAAAAGCTATCTAGCTCCAATGAGGATCTTCTAGTGTCCCATGCTCGCCTAAAGTTAGCTTATGAGGATATGTCTACAAAGGTAACATCTTGTGAACCTCATGTGGTCACTAGCACTACTTCCCAAAATGATATATTGCCATGTGCTAGTCCTTGTAATTCATCCACTCATACTATTGCTACATCTTGTGATGAATTACTCTCCTTTCCTTGTTGCTCTAACAATATAGCTTCTACTTCCTCTAGTACTTGTGTTGTAACTAACCATGTAGAGGAAATTAAAGAGCTCGAGGCCCAAGTCACTTTGTTGAAGAAAGACTTGGTAAAAAGTCATGAAGGGAAGTCCAAACTTGACAAGATGTTGAGTGCACAAAAATCCCCCAATGACAAGAGTGGACTTGGATTTATCTCCAATAACAAGAAGAAGTCCAAAATCTTCAACAAGAAGAAGGGCCAAGAGCAAGTCAAGGATCCGGCCAAGATTGTTTCCTTCAAGTGCAAAATTTAAGGGCATCATGTTAGGTCTTGCCCATTGAAGAAGAAGCATCTAAGTGAGAAGCAAAAAGGGAAGCGGGCTCAAGCTCAAACTCAAGTTCTTCCTCAAGATGAAGAAAAGCTACCTCCTAAGAAGAATCAACCCAATGCTCCCATTATGGAGAAATCAAATGAGAAGAAAGGAAAGATAAGATCTTGCTACATATGCCATGAGAAGGGTCACCTTTCTTCTACATGCTCTATTGGTAACTCATCCAACCCTATCATAATCGATGATGCTTATTCTCTTTGTAAGGATAAGGTTGGAAATGTGTTTGCCAAATTTGTTGGTACTCAAAGTGGTGTCAAGAAAAGAACCATTTGGGTTGCCAAACCTATTGTGACTAACCTCTTAGGACCCAACTTGGTTGGGGACCAACAAGCCAAAACTTGATCAATAGGTGTTTAATGGAGGGCATTGGAGACTTGGCTATATCATGAAGAATTAAGGGATCTTCATTAATTATATTGTCTCAAGTCAAGTCAATTGGATTATCTTATTTCTATCATATATTCATTGTTCCTCCTTGCGGTAACATGTATTCAACTTATCTACATTAAAAGTTACTCGCCCCTTCGCATGTGTGTGGTTTTGTATCTTGCATGTGTTTGTACATGTGCTCCCTAAATGCTTTATTTTGAGTAATCAAGTATGTGCATGTTGGTTTGCACACCATGTACGGTTGTTATCGTTGAGCCCATTGCATCTTGATCTATCTTACTTGGCTCTTGTGAGTGATTAATGGACCATCCCATTTTGGGGGAGTGATATGCTTTGGCACTTCACAATCCTAAAAATGTGTGTACATGAGGAATACCACTTAGTGTTGATATTTAAAGATTATCTAGTCTCTATGTGGTATGTCATTCTCATGAGAAATTCAATTTCTATAATGTCCATTAATCATCTTGTTGGATTCTTTTGCCTCTTGTTGCTAAAGTTTAATTTTCTAGGTTTGGAGATTCCATTGGTTCTACCCCGGAGACTCCGGTGGGTCTACCCCGAAGACTCCGGTCCCCCTCGAAATTTCTAGGCCCTATGGAAATTGACTTTAACAACTTATTTGAAAATTTGTTTTATCACATTATGGGGGAGTATTATGCTTTGTGCATATTACAAATCCATGAAATGTGTATATTTGAGGTTATGTCACATAGTGTTGATATTGTAAATTATCTTGCTTCTATGTGGCATGTATTCTCGAACAAGTTCCAATTTGCCAAATTGTTTTATTGCTCTTGTTTTGGATCTTTTTTTTGTGAGATACTTTCTTGGAAGGGTTTTCCTAAATTGTGGAATACTACATCAAAGTTGGAAAACCATTTGCTTCAAGTTATCCTAATCATTGCTTTGCGTGATTGTTTAACTATTTGAGTCTATCAAGAACATCTTTGTTTGGCATGGTGCTTAATTCTTATCCTTTTTCATATGCTCATTTGTTGTGAAGATGATCTTGGATTTATGTGTAAACTACCACCGGAAATAACTCCATATACCTCTTCTCCTTGGAAAATTGGTAATCTATCATGTGGTATTTTTATATTGATCATCTTTACTTTGGCTATTGCTTTTAATTGCCTTATCTCTCGCCAAGAAATGTATTTGCTTTAACTCCCATTGTCTTTCTTGACTCTTGTGATTCCATTTGATTTTGTTGAACTTATTTTGTGGTATTTCTATGTAGGTAGATGTGATGATCCCATTTGTGTGCATTTTGTATCCAAATGCAAAATCATAAATAATGCACTAATCTTGGGGGAGCTCTCCTATATTTGTTATAACACACTCTTGTGCTTATTTCAATTGGTTTTGATTATTGTTGGAAGACAAATCTTTTCTTTTTGGTACTTAGTGTGCCATCATAAAAAGTGTGGAGAGTTTGGTTTGTTGTTGGAACCTTGATCTCTTTGGGAGTTGCTTATCTCATTCCTTGTAATTTGTTTTTCACTCTTAAAATGAGATATGTCTTTGAGCATGTGTCTTTTAGTGATTTTATGCTCATTAGCTTTTGATTTGTTCACTTGTTAAACTTTGGAACCAATCTTGTGTTGATTGGATTCTTTGATATAGTTTGGACAACTTTTAGTTTTCACACCGTTGTGTGACTTCTTGGTCTTCT
Organism: Dactylis glomerata; assembly: GCA_007115705.1. Lineage (NCBI taxonomy): Eukaryota > Viridiplantae > Streptophyta > Magnoliopsida > Poales > Poaceae > Dactylis > Dactylis glomerata. Next base: position 2,420,579 of record QXEO01000542.1, on the reverse strand, counting down.
TGGTGTTTTGTTCAAATTGTATCTCGCTTTGGCTCTTGAAAGTATTGTGCATGCATTCTTACTAAATGTATAATTTATGGCATGCTTTGCTTTCATTGATCCAATATATAGGCAAAACTCTATCAAATCCTAAATTGGCTAAGATGTGCATGAAATTTAAGTTCATATCTATATGCACATATTTATGTGTAGTTTGTCCTATATATTGTAGTTTCTCTAACTACTTTGGACCCAATGAGTTTGGGGACCATCTTGTACTTGAACTTTGTTTTTAGGTACATGGAGATATATTGGTGCTTGTCTCAATAATAAGAATGAAGTGGTGACTAAATGATAATTTGAGGCAAGCTAGGATTATTGAAGGACTCCTATCTACTAGATCCTACCATTGATATCTCGGTAACAAGTATCTTCTTCATGCGTACTTTTCTAGTATCCAACCTTGTGTAGGTTGTTTCATGGCATGGAAAATCTTTATTTACAAATGTTGTGCTTCTTACAAAGGTCTTAATGAAACCTCTTTATTGCAATTGTGAGTAATTTGAGATGAGTACATATTATTGGGAACATATAAAATCATGCTCATGATTCTCCTATCCCATATATGTCAATTTAGCAATTTTATTGCATATCAATTCCTCAAGTTTCTCACATGTGCAATATGGTTGAAAGTGTAAATTTAGTACTTTCTTTTGGTATCCATCTTTGTGATACTTGTTGCTTTTCTCAAAGCATCCCAACTATCTTCTTTCCCTTGTTGATATTTGTGATGTCTTTGACTTGTTTGTGGTTGAAGTTCATCAATATACAATAAGAAAATTTGAGCCTTTGGCCATGCTTTAAAAGCAAAAAATCTCATTGGTATATTGCATGACTTCATTTTGGATATCATGTTCTATTCTTAGTATCTATTTTGTGTGTACATGTTTCTTTGTGATAATTATCTTTGTGATGTTGTCTACTTAGAAACTTATACACATGAGAGATGATATCTCCTTATTTGATATCTTATTTGAACCTTATGTGTTGGGATGGAATGCTAAGCAATTTCATTCATTAAAGACTATGTGGATGCTCTATGCTTATCCTTGTATTAGTCTTATAATATGCTTTGTCATTCATATCACACATTCCTTTGGTTGAGCCTTTTAATATGTTGTCCCTTGCTTGTTGCTCAACCATTTGTTTGAAGCAAGTGTTAAGCTTAATTTCTCCTCTATGATCTCTTGCAAATGGTTGCGTTTTAAATGTTATTGAGGGAGTGAGGATTCCATGTTGTGCAAATTGTATTCAAATGCAAACACTCTATTTTTTTTGCACGTACCTTGGGGAGCTTCCTCATTTCATTTAAAGCACCATTTTGTGGTTATCATAGTATTTGACTTCACTTGGTATCATTTTGTTTTGAATAATATTGAGGGAGTGATGATTCCATGTTTGTGCACCTTATACTTCAATTCAAATAGAATATTTTGTACACAAACCTTGGGGAGCTTCCTCATATTATTTAGAGCATTATTTTGGTCTTATCATAATATCTTTATTTAATTTGTTCTTCGGATCATTTGATTGCTTTCTTCATTCATTGGAAGTTTCTTCACCATGTGATCTTATTTTATTTGCAATCTTTGATACTCAATATAGTTTGATTTCCTCCAAGTTTTCATATTTGGATATGTGCATATGTTTTGAATTTTACTTTTGGTTTATGCACACATTATGGAGGAACTCTCTCTATATTGGCCTTCTAAGTTTTTCCGCCCATTTCGGCAATTGGTGCCAATGGGGGAGAAGTTTCGAGGGTTTAAAGGGAATTGGGTTTTATGCTTTGGTTTTGTTCTTAAGCATTTGCCTTTCATGCTTTGCATGGTTGAGTATATATAGAGGAAACTCCACCAACAACCTTGGTTGGCAATATATGCAATGAAATCAAGATCATTCACACGTGCATAGATTGTGGGGGAGTTTGCTCTATATATGGTGGTTTTACTAACATCACATACTTTTATAGTATTTGATGTTAGTGCAACCATTTTGGTTCCTTAAATTCATTATATAAACCCTCTCAAAGAGATTGTCATCAATTACCAAAATGGGGGAGATTGAAAGAGCATGGAGCCCCCATGTGTGGTTTTGGTAATTAATGACAATCTCTATGGACTAATGTTTGCATTGAGTTATATTTATAGGACATGTCCATAGACAATGCTTGAACCATATGTTGGCTTCAAGGTTGTAAGAAGGATCAAATAAAGAACTTTAAGTGATGTCCAATGTGTTATTCAAGGAAATATCGGAAGAATGGTCATATGTGAATCGAGCTTATTGCAACTATGTCTTGAAGAATATAATTGAGTAGACATTTGTGTTTACCTTCAAGACATCATCATCATGATGGAAGAAGGAAGGATACAAGGTTGATCAAGTCAAAGTGCAAAGATGGCATTCAAGTTGATCAACTCTCAAAGCATACATAATGTATTGAGTGGGATCTTGTGATCTCGGGTGATGCTTCAGGTGAATGTGGCAACAGACAGTCCTTGTGCGTGGTGAATGACCAGCCCGTTGGGAACCCCAAGAGGAAGGTATGATGAGTGCAGCGGCTAGTTTTCCCTCAGTTAAGAAACCAAGGTTTAATGTCGATCTTGAAGAAGAGAGACGGTGACGACTGAAGGTGTTTGCGGAACCTGCACACACACAAACAAATACTTTGTCCCCAACTTGCGATGAGGTTGTCAATCTCACCGGTTTGCTTGAAACAAAGGTTATGAGTGTATCGAGTGGAAAACAGTAGTAATATGCGAGTAAAGTAAACAGTGCGGGAAAAGTAAACATGTGATTGCAATATGATTAAAATAGGACCGGGGTCCACAGTTCACTAGTGGTGTCTCTCCATAGATAAATAACATGCTGGGTAAACAAATTACAGTTGGGCAATTGATAGAATAAAGATAACGTGATATGTCAAGAAGATCACTATGAGATTTACTCTGGGCATTACAACAAAATACATAGACCGCCATCCAACTGCATCTATGACTAATAATCCACCCCCGGGGATATCATCCGAACACCCCAAAAGTATTAAGTTGCGAACAACAGATAATTGCATTAAGCAAAGTGTGTAATGTAAACAAAGCATATGCCCTTGAGCATATGAATGTTGTTTTCTCCCTAGTAGCAACAGCACATCTACCACCTTAGAGGTTTCTGTCACTCCCCCAGGTGAAATAGAGACATGAACCCACTATCGAGCATAAATACCCCCTCTTGGAGTCACTAGCAACTACTCGGCCAAGATAACTACTAACAACGGAGAGCATGCAAGATCATAAACAACATAGAGATAACAAAAGATATAATTCAGTACAGCAACTTAATCATAAACACCAATATTCATCGGATCCCAACAAACCAACATCATAGAATTACATAACGGTGATCTCAATCATGTAGGGCAGCTCATGAGATCTAAACATGAAGCACATGGTGGAGAAGACAACCATCTAGCTACTGCTATGGACCCATAGTCCAAGGTAGACTACTCACTCATCGCTCCGGAGGCAAGCATGGCGATGAAGAAGACCTCCGGTGGCGATTCCCCTCTCCGGCAGGGTGCCGGGAAGAGCTTCTGGACCCTCCCGATCTTCGGGTCGACGGCGGCGGCGGATCGCGATGTATTCTGGAAAACTGATCGGGCCCTTAGGTTTTTCTCGTCGGGGGGTACTTATAGGCGAAAGGGCGATGTCAGAGGGGGTCCCATGCCCCCTCACACGTGGGTGGCGCGGCCAGGCCCCTGGCCGCGCCGCCTGTGTGTGTGGGGCCCACGTGGCCCTACTCCTTCTCTCCTTCGGATGTTTGGAAGCTTCCGGGTAAAATATGACTTCAGGAACTTGTTTCGTCCAATTCCGAGAATATTTCCTGTGTATCACTTCTGAAACACAAAAACAGCAGAAAACAGGAAACTGGCACTGTGGCACTTCGTTAATAGGTTAGTTCCGGAAAATGTATAAAAGTGCCACTAAGTGTAACGAAACAATAGGCAAATGGTGTAAAAACAAGCATGGAGCATCAAAAATTATAGATACGTTTGAGACGTATCAAGCATCCCCAAGCTTAACTCCTGCTCGTCCTCGAGTAGGTAAGTGATAACAAAGAATAATTTTTGAGGTGACATGCACCTACACAATCTTGATCATATATGTAAGCATTGGTGAGCTGGGATCAATAGAACTTAAAACATGGGCATGAAGATATAATCATGACAATAAGAACTTAGCAACCATGTTGTAAACATGTAAATGAACACAAACAAAAGATCATGATAATGAAACAATTAAAGTCAAACGTGTGTTCAAATCATAAGGAAAAACATACAAATGGTTTTCAGCTTGTCCTTCAAAGAGAGCAAAACATAAATGCATAGGACACCTCAAAGTTTAAGAGGGCGACTAGATATAAATAATTTAAGAACAAGTGAAACCAACAATATGAGTCAATCAATGAACCTTGGGACAATGCATATCACACTAAGAATGACAACTATGCTCTCTTAATGGTGCATAAAGAAAGAAGGTGGTGACTCAACATAAAAGTAAAAGAAAGGCCCTTCGCAGAGGGAAGCAGTGATTTAAACATGTGCTAGAGCTTTTCATTTGTAAAACAGAGAGATAAAACTTGATTTTGAGAGGTGGTTGTCTTTGTCAACGACTGGCAATGGGGTTCTTACTATCTTTCATACAAAAATAAAGCAAGTTTTTGAGAGAGAGATTGGCACTTCGTGCTCTTTTTATAAAACTTGGCACTCCTCCCCACCTTTTCCTTTCACATACCATGGCTAACCGATTCCATCGGGTGCCCACCAACATTCACATTCTTTGGAGGAGTGCCTTTTTTTTCTTTTTTTTTTCTTTTTTTTCTTTTTGGAATAAGCAATATGGAAGATAGCAAATCCGACCACTACGTCCCCATGAGCTGAAAACAGTGTCACAAAACGAGAAGTATTTTGAAGGTTTTTGAAAGGTAGCACACGAAATTTTACTTTGGAATGGCTTACAAATACCATGCATAGGAATTTATAGTGGACACAATGGCAAACTTGGCTTTTAGGAGTTGGATGCACGAGTAGAGCTCATACTCAGTACAAGGCGAGGGCTAGCAAAAGACTGGGAGCGACCAACTAAGAGAGCAATAATGGCCATAATCATGCAAAGCGACAAAGCGACATTAAAAGAAGCATAAGATGGCATCAAAAGTCAAAAACTAGATGATCATGAAGGCTAATGGTGACTTTGTAAGAGTCTAACATGTGTGAGCATGCGCCAAGTTAACCCAAATAAAGCATCAAGGAGAAAACCAAAATAATGCTTCCATACAATAAAAACAACGCATGATTTTTTTCAAAGGCTCATTAAGCAATCTCAGTTATTTGAGACAAGTCATGCTACAGCAAAACCACTAAGCATACTATCAAAAAGACATCAAGCATGACATGAAAAAGCCTAAGCCGCAGTCTACACAAGCTCCTTCTTGTACCACTATTTTGCACAAAGCTTTTTTTCTCTTTTCCAACACCATTTGAAATTTTTATAAACACCTCTTTTGATGAAAACCAATAAAGATCAGAGGCAAAAATACACCTTGATGAAAAGATATGACAATATCTGAACGCATATCAAGGCGAAAACGAAAACCAAAAGCAGTAGCAGAAAAAGATGAACGCTCGATTTTTAATAAGAGTGAAAACTAGAGCGTTCTTTGCCAATGAAAACGAGTACATCTCCTCCAAAGGAAATTTGTTGGGGTCCAACCATTTATTGCAGCAAACAAACAAACTAAACAAACTAAGAAAACTAAAACAACTGACGCTCCAAGAAAAACACATAGTGCATGAAGCAATAAAAATATAGTGTCTTGAAAGGTGACCTGATTTTTGCCGATGAAGAAGGGGTGCCTCGGGGGCATCCCCAAGCTTTGACGCTTGTACTTCTTGGATATTTCTTGGGGTGATGCATGGACATCCCCAAGCTTGAGCTTTTGTCCATTCTTCAACTCATCTCATCATTCTCCAATCCCTACACTTGAAAACTTCCTTCATACAAAACTAAACACAATTCTATTAGCAACATTAGTGTAAGCATAAAATATATTCAACCTCTTTTAGCTTCAGGTTTCAACCCAAAACCACCACATATAAAGTATATACTACTGTAGCAACTTCCACAAGAGTTCCATGATCAAAAAGAACTCAAAAGAAAGCGATAAAGTGGCAAAAACAAATATTGGCAGAAATCTATCAAAACTGGACAGCTGACAAAGGACGAATTTTTGAGGGATTTTCCGTTGCTCAAATCAAAAAGCGTTCAACTAAGAAAAGTTTGGATATAACCTGGGGCATATGCACAAGAAATCGCAGGTCCAAAAGATAAACAGAGAATTTTCACGAATTTTTACGGTGCAGCACCGAAAACAGTTTCAGGACAGCAATAACCCCAAATCTTTACCTCACTCAAATTAGAGGCTTCTCTTGGCACAAAAACGAAATAAACAAGATAAGGAGCGGTCATTACAGTAGTAATGACTTCCAAGACTCAAATAAAAGAAAAAGTACTGAAAAGAAAACATTGGGTTATCTCCCAAGAGTGCTTTTCTTTAACGCCTTTGAGCTAGGCTCAGTAATTTGAGAAGATGCTCACATAAGAAATATGAATTGAAGCAAAAGAGAGCATCAAGGAGCAAATATAAAACACATTTAAGTCTAACCCACTTCCTATGCATAGGAATCTTGTAAGAAAATAACTCAAAGAAGCACATAGTAACAAGTATGGGTAGATAAAACAAGAGCAACTTTAGAACTTTAAATATAAAGAGAGGTGTTTTAGTAACATGGGAATTCCAACAACCATATTTTCCTCTCTCATAATAATTTTCAGTAGTATCATGAACAAACTCAACAATATAAATATCACACTCATCCTTCTTTGTTAAGCAAGGAGGGCTATCAAATAAGGTATTAGTTAAAGAGTTACTCTTATTGGGAGGTAGACATGGGTAGCTCCATTCTTCCCCCTCTTGATCATCACTCTCCTCCTCTTTTTCATCCAATGAGCTTCCAGTTTCAGCAATTTCTTCTTCCATAGGCTCCTTCCAGGCATTAGTCTCTTCCATTGGAGAGCATCTATTAAGATATTTAAGAATATAGCCATTTCCTTCCTTGTAATTATCAAAGCAAAATGTGAGTATATCGTAAACCTCATATTTATAAGGTGCATCTTCAGTATTTTCAAGCAAATAAGCAAGTTCGAATGCACCCTTCCAAGTAATAAATTCTTCAATTTGTTCCACATCATAAAAGTCATAATTTCCATTAATATAAGAAGATATGGTAACATCATCATTATACTCACATTGAAAAGGGAGGTGTTTATACCTCCTACAGCAACAAGATCTGTCAAAGCAATAAGTAACATTATAAGTAGAGCACACATTTCTAGCAATGATATACAATCTATTAATTTGTTCCCATAAGTGTTTCCCTTTTTGTGACAAGCGATGTTCCTCATAATAATTTTGCTGCTCTTTCGTGAACCCACCTTGCCAAAAAGATTTAGTTTCTAAGAAACCAACCATTGATAGAAAGCATGATAAAGCAAGACAAGTAAAACAACTACCAAGGATTCTAATTTTTTTGGGTTTTTGATATAAAAAGCAATGCAGGTAAAATAAAATAAAGTAAAGCAAAACAAATAACAAAGTAAAGAATGTGTGTGCGAAGAACTCCCCTCGCAGAAGTCTTCTCTCTTCCCCGGCAACGGCGCCAGAAAAGTAGCTGATGCTTCAGGTGAATGTGGCAACAGACAGTCCTTGTGCGTGGTGAATGACCAGCCCGTTGGGAACCCCAAGAGGAAGGTATGATGAGTGCAGCGGCTAGTTTTCCCTCAGTTAAGAAACCAAGGTTTAATGTCGATCTTGAAGAAGAGAGACGGTGACGACTGAAGGTGTTTGCAGAACCTGCACACACACAAACAAATACTTTGTCCCCAACTTGCGATGAGGTTGTCAATCTCACCGGTTTGCTTGAAACAAAGGTTATGAGTGTATCGAGTGGAAAACAGTAGTAATATGCGAGTAAAGTAAACAGTGCGGGAAAAGTAAACAGGTGATTGCAATATGATCAAAATAGGACCGGGGTCCATAGTTCACTAGTGGTGTCTCTCCATAGATAAATAACATGCTGGGTAAACAAATTACAGTTGGGCAATTGATAGAATAAAGATAACGTGATATGTCAAGAAGATCACTATGAGATTTACTCTGGGCATTACAACAAAATACATAGACCGCCATCCAACTGCATCTATGACTAATAATCCACCCCCGGGGATATCATCCAAACACCCCAAAAGTATTAAGTTGCGAACAACAGATAATTGCATTAAGCAAAGTGTGTAATGTAAACAAAGCATATGCCCTTGAGCATATGAATGTTGTTTTCTCCCTAGTAGCAACAGCACATCTACCACCTTAGAGGTTTCTGTCACTCCCCCAGGTGAAATAGAGACATGAACCCACTATCGAGCATAAATACCCCCTCTTGGAGTCACTAGCAACTACTCGGCCAAGATAGCTACTAACAACGGAGAGCATGCAAGATCATAAACAACATAGAGATAACAAAAGATATAATTCAGTACAGCAACTTAATCATAAACACCAATATTCATCGGATCCCAACAAACCAACATCATAGAATTACATAACGGTGATCTCAATCATGTAGGGCAGCTCATGAGATCTAAACATGAAGCACATGGTGGAGAAGACAACCATCTAGCTACTGCTATGGACCCATAGTCCAAGGTAGACTACTCACTCATCGCTCCGGAGGCAAGCATGGCGATGAAGAAGACCTCCGGTGGCGATTCCCCTCTCCGGCAGGGTGCCGGGAAGAGCTTCTGGACCCTCCCGATCTTCGGGTCGACGGCGGCGGCGGATCGCGATGTATTCTGGAAAACTGATCGGGCCCTTAGGTTTTTCTCGTCGGGGGGTACTTATAGGCGAAAGGGCGATGTCAGAGGGGGTCCCACGCCCCCTCACACGTGGGTGGCGCGGCCAGGCCCCTGGCCACGCCGCCTATGTGTGTGGGGCCCACGTGGCCCTACTCCTTCTCTCCTTCGGATGTTTGGAAGCTTCCGGGTAAAATATGACTTCAGGAACTTGTTTCGTCCAATTCCGATAATATTTCCTGTGTATCACTTCTGAAACACAAAAACAGCAGAAAACAGGAAACTGGCACTGTGGCACTTCGTTAATAGGTTAGTTCCGGAAAATGTATAAAAGTGCCACTAAGTGTAACGACACAATAGGCAAATGGTGTAAAAACAAGCATGGAGCATCAAAAATTATAGATACGTTTGAGACGTATCATCGGGCTAGGATATTATTAAGTGGTGATCGTCTTCATGGATGAGAAGTCAAGTTCAAGATGTGCCATCTCAAGGAGATTATATGCTTGATGCATGTATTCTATTTGGTGGTAATGGCTATGTGAAGATATTCCTAAGAGAGTCTTTCCCATATTGATTTATGGGGGAGCAATCCACAAGACTTCATCAAGCTAGCGCAATCAAGAAAGGAATTCCATCTTGAGGTGGAAAAGATCGTCTTCATCAAGCTCAAGTGGAATACACAAGGCAAAGGTTTGTTCTTGATAGGTTTTCTCTTCTACCGGTCTCGTGTGTTAGTTTGGAGACCGGGTTATAGGATTGGTAGCCGTACTATCAAGAGGGGCTCTCGAGTGAGTAACTTAACCGCATCGTTCGAAGAGAGCTCAAACCTTTGCATATTTGCCATCATCTTTCTTGGTTCTTATTTGGCTTTTATCCATGTGAGGTTTTAGAGCTTGTGGTTAATTCCATGACAAGCTCTAACTCATCAAAAACGGATTTTGGATGAAATTCTTATTGAGTTTTTGATGTTGATGGTTTTGCCGGTTCATCACTTATAGATAGGTTAAACCTTTCATCATTTGGTTTTATCCTCCCTTATTGGACTATGATGTTTCTATGCATATACATATAGAGCTCGTTGTTGTGATTCCAATGAGCTCAAGATCATCAAAAACGGAGTCCGAATGCTCAAGTTATTGTCGTTTTCGTGTTGGTGTTCCTGCCAGTTTTTGGGTGGCCGGAGTCTCCGGCCCGAGACGCAAAGTCTCCGGCCCAACTCCGGCCTAGCACCTGATTCGTCCGTCCTAAGGCCCCCGAATGACCCCGGGGCACCGGAGACTCCGGCCCCCAAGGCCGGAGACTCTGGGGTAAGTGCCCAGCAACGGCTAGTTTTCGTGGGGGACCTATATAAGGCCCCCTTCTTCTTCCTTGGGCTGGTTGGCTTCCTATTCTCTCTCTCCTCCATTGTTGACCTTGAAGCTTTGCTCTATCTCACAATCCCTCCAATGTTTCTTGCATCTTCTTGAGGGAAAAGAGAGAGGAGATCTAGATCTATCTTTCCACCAATCAAAATCTCCTCTAAGTGAGGGGAACCTATTGGATCTAGATCTTGGAGTTCTTTGTGGATTTCCTTTGTTCTTCCTCTCATATCTCTCCATAGCATTAGTTGCTTTGGTAGGATTTGAGTGAGAAGGATTTGAGCACTTTGTGTGATTTTGCCATTGCATTTGGTGCATCTGTTTGAGTTCTCCTCGGAGATTCGATAAGTGGAAGTTGTGAACTTATTACTCTTGGGTTCTTGGAACCCTAGACGGCTTAGTGGCCCTTGTGGCATATACTTGGGGCCTCCAATTAAGTTGTGGAGATTCCCCAACCTTTGTGGTGCCTTTGTGGTGATTCTTGGGAGCCTCCAATTAAGTTGTGGAGATTGCCCCAAGCTTGTACGGGTTCGGTGACCGCCCTCAAGTGTCCCATAGTGGACCGTGGCATCTTGCTTTGTGCGATAGCGCGAGGAGAATAAGGTGAGCCTTTGTGGCGTTTGGTGTGTAGCGTGCCTCCACATCTTGAGGTGAGCCTTTGTGGCATTTGGTGAGCATTGTGCTACCACATCTCAAGGTGAGGCCTTTGTGGCGTTCAGAGTGCATTAAGCCGCCACACCTCTCCAACGGAGACTAGCTTCCTTTGGAAGTGAACTTCGGGATACATCTTCGTCTCCTTCGTGCCTCGATAACTCTTATCCGAGCTCCACTACTTATGCACTTTACATTTGTGATAGCCATCGTGCTTGAAGTTATATATCTTTCTATCACCTTGCTACTTGTCTTGCTTAGCATAAGTTGTTGGTACACATAGGTGAGCCTAGTTTATTAGGTTTTGTAAGCTTGTCAAATTAAACGTTAGTTTATTTCCGCATTTGTACAAGCCTTTCGTAAAAGTTTTAATCGCCTACTCACCCCCCCTCTAGGCGACATCCATGTCCTTTCAAGTGCGAGTAAAGTAAACAGGTGATAGCAATATGATGGAAATAGGACCGGGGTCCACAGTTCACTAGTGGTGTCTCTCCATAAGATAAATAACACATGCTGGGTAAACAAATTACAGTTGGGCAATTGATAGAATAAAGATAACGTGATATGTCAAGAAGATCACTATGCGATTTACTCTGGGCATTACAACAAAATACATAGACCGCCATCCAACTGCATCTATGACTAATAATCCACTCACGGGGATATCATCCGAACACCCCATGAGTATTAAGTTGCAAACAACAGATAATTGCATTAAGCAAAGTGTGTAATGTAAACAAAGCATATGCCCTCGAGCATATGAATGTTGTTTTCTCCCTAGTAGCAACAGAACATCTACAACCTTAGAGGTTTCTGTCACTCCCCCAGATTAAATAGAGGCATGAACCCACTATCAAGCATAAATACCCCCTCTTGGAGTCACTAGCAACTACTCGGCCAAGATAGCTACTAACAACGGAGAGCATGCAAGATCATAAACAACATAGAGATAACATAAGATATATTCCAGTATAGCAACTCAATCATAACACCAATATTCATCGGATCCCAACAAACCAAACATGTAGAATTACATAACGGTGATCTCAATCATGTAGGGCAGCTCATGAGATCTAAACATGAAGCACATGGTGGAGAGAACAACCATCTAGCTACTGCTATGGACCCATAGTCCAAGGTAGACTACTCACTCATCGCTCCGGAGGCAAGCATGGTGATGAAGAAGACCTCCGATGGCGATTCCCCTCTCCGGCAGGGTGCCGGGAAGAGCTTCTGGACCCTCCCGATCTCGGGTCGACGACGGCGGCGGATTGCGATGTGTTTCTAGAAAATTGATCGGGTACTTAGGTTTTTCCTGTCGGGGGGTCTTTATAGGCGAAGGGGCATCGTCAGGAGTGGACTGAGGCGACCTCACACATAGGGGGCGTGGCCGGGGGCTGGGCCGCGCCGCCCTGGTGTGAGGGCCCCTCGTGGCCCCACTCTGTCTCCTCTTCGGTTCTCTGGAAGCTCCGTGAAATATCTGGACGATTGGCTTTGGTTTCGTCCAATTCCGAGAATATTTCCTATGTAACTTTTCTGAAACACAAAAATAGCAGAAAACAGGGAACTGGCACTGTGGCAACTTGTTAATAGGTTAGTTCCGGAAAATGCATAAAAGTGCCACGAAGTGTAATGAAACATTAGGCAAATGGTGTAAAAACAAGCATGGAACATCAAATATTATAGATACGTTGGAGACGTATCAGTGGTCAGATCAACCAATTAGGTTCAGCAGGGCAGACTGATGGGGCCGAGTTGATGAAGTAAAATAACCGGCCAGTTGGAAAACCCCAAGAGAAGGTTTTGATGAATATAGCAGCAAGTTTTCCCTCAGTTAAGAAACCCAGGTTTATCGTCCCGGAGAAAAGCAGACAATGACGACTGAAGGTGATGCTTGCTAGTTTGCGACAGCTTCAGACAATTTATATATGGCGCCTCGTCCAAGCTTTGCTTGCTAGCTACAACGCGGAACCTGCACACACACAACGAAGTACTTTGCTCCTAACTTGCGATGAGGTTGTCAATCTCACCGGTTTGCTTGAAACAAAGGTTATGAGCGTATCGAGTGGAAAACAGTAGAGTATGCGAGTAAAGTAAACAGTGCGAGTAAAGTAAACAGGTGATAGCAATATGATGGAAATAGGACCGGGGTCCATAGTTCACTAGTGGTGTCTCTCCATAAAATAAATAACACATGCTGGGTAAACAAATTACAGTTGGGCAATTGATAGAATAAAGATAAACGTGATATGTCAAGAAGATCACTATGAGATTTACTCTGGGCATTACAACAAAATACATAGACCGCCATCCAACTGCATCTATGACTAATAATCCACTCACGGGGATATCGTCCGAACACCCCATGAGTATTAAGTTGCGAACAACGGATAATTGCATTAAGCAAAGTGTGTAATGTAAACAAAGCATATGCCCTTGAGCATATGAATGTTGTTTTCTCCCTAGTAGCAACTTGTTAGTAGGTTAGTTCTGAAACACAAAAATAGCAGAAAACAGGGAACTGGCACTGTGGCAACTTGTTAGTAGGTTAGTTCCGGAAAATACATAAAAGTGCCACGAAGTGTAACGAAACAGTAGGCAAATGGTGTAAAAATAAGCATGGAGCATCAAAAATTATAGATACGTTGGAGACGTATCAAGCATCCCCAAGCTTAACTCCTGCTCGTCCTCGAGTAGGTAAGTGATAACAAAAGAATAATTTTTGAGGTGACATGCACCTACACAATCTTGATCATATATGTAAGCATTTGTGAGCTAGGATCATAAGAACTTAAAACATGGGCATGAAAGATATAATCTTGACAATAGAAACTTAGCAACCATGTTGTAAACATGAAAATAAACACAAACAAAAGATCATGAAAATGAAACAATGAAAGTCAAACGTGTATTCAAATCATAAGGAAAACATACAAATGGTTTTCAGCTTGTCCTTCAAAGAGAGCAAAACATAAATGCATAGGACACCTTCAAGTTTAAGAGGGCAACTAGATACAAATAATTTAAGAACAAGTAAAACCAACAATATGAATCAATCAATGAAAACTTTGGGACAATGCACATTATACTAAGAATGACAACTATGCTCTCTTATGGTGCATAAAGATAGCAGGTGGTGACTCAACATAAAAGTAAAAAAGAAAGGCCCTTCGCAGAGGGAAGCAGTGATTGCAAGTTTTATAACCTTCAAAAATTATGGTACTTACCGGCTTTGAGCTCTCATTGCCCCCATCATAAGCATCTTAAATGGTTAAAGTTAATGCGAGAACAATTATGATGCATATACTTGACAAATCATAAGTTGAAAACCTCGTGTCCCGTGAATACGAGTACCCAAACCTCATGCTACTTTACTTAGAGTCCCAAGCAAGGCTCTTGTCATTGTAAGTATATGCATATCATTGAGAACCGCCAATGGGGTACCTCCGTGTCCGATGACATGGAACAAGCCCACACCAAAATGACAGGACAAGCAGACAATGAACATCACGACATCTCTTTTCTTTGCCATTTGTTTAGCTTTTTATTGTGAGATGCGTCGTCGTATGTTCACCATGGGTATGCTGCAAATTTCCACCATGAATTATGCATGGCTTAGATTAGCGGCCCGGTGTTTCCCTAACACATATACAAACTCCATGATCCCCACAAGATTCCCAATTCATTTCACACCGCGGGCATCCATAAACAAAAGATCACGATATCAACTCAAATAAGAAGTGCAATATTGAAAGCTTGCCCATGACTGCATGGCTGGGCTAGTCTCCAACTTACAACTTGCAAGCATAACAACTCAACATAAGAGACCACAATGCCAAATTTTTAAGAACAGGAAAAAGTAAAGTGTGCCTTCCGGTTCGTGAGAGCTTTACTGACCGAATTTCGCATAACACTGGTAAGAGTTTAATTTGAAGAGAAAATAAAAGCAAGTCAAATTTACTTGGAATAGCAAATTGCTAGTAGGTATGTATGGTGGACACTTTGGAAAACTTGGTTTTTAGGAGTTGGATGCACGAGTAGAGCTCATACTCAGTACAAGGCGAGGGCTAGCAAAAGACTGGGAGCGACCAACTAAGAGAGCAATAATGGCCATAATCATGCAAAGCGACAAAGCGACATTAAAAGAAGCATAAGATGGCATCAAAAGTCAAAACCTAAATGATCATAGAGGCTATTGGCAACTTTGTAAGAGTCTAACATGTGTGAGCATGCGCCAAGTCAACCCAAATAAAGCATCAAGGAGAAAACCAAAATAATGCTTCCATACAATTAAAACAACGCATGATTTTTTCAAAGGCTCATTAAGCAATCTCAGTTATTTGAGACAAGTCATGCTACAGCAAAAGCACTAAGAATACCATCAAAAAGACATCAAGCATGACATGAAAAAGCCTAAGCCGCAGT
Organism: Dactylis glomerata; assembly: GCA_007115705.1. NCBI lineage: Eukaryota > Viridiplantae > Streptophyta > Magnoliopsida > Poales > Poaceae > Dactylis > Dactylis glomerata. The sequence goes on along the minus strand of QXEO01000542.1, from coordinate 2,405,137 downwards.
CTACACAAGCTCCTTCTTGTACCACTATTTTGCATAAAGCTTTTTCTCTTTTCCAACACCATTTGAAATTTTTATAAACACCTCTTTTGATGAAAACCAATAAAGATCAGAGGCAAAAATACACCTTGATGAAAAGATATGACAAGGTCTGAACGCAAATCAAGGCAAAAATGAAAACCAAAAGCAGTAGCAGAAAAAGAAGAACACTCGGTTTTTTGATAAGAGTGAAAACTAGAGCGTTCTTGGCAGATGAAAACGAGTACATCTCCTCCAAAAGAAATTTGTTGGGGTCCAACCATTTATTGAAGAAAACAAAACAAACTAACAAAGAAAACTAAAACAACTGACGCTCCAAGAAAAACACATAGTGCATGAAGCAATAAAAATATAGTGTCTTGAAAGGTGACCTGATTTTTGCCGATGAAGAAGGGGTGCCTCTGGGGCATCCCCAAGCTTTGACGCTTGTACTTCTTAGATATTTCTTAGGGTGATGCATGGGCATCCCCAAGCTTGAGCTTTTGTCCATTCTTCAACTCATCTCATCATTCTCCAATCCCTACACTTGAAAACTTCCTTCATACAAAACTAAACACAATTCTATTAGCAACATTAGTGTAGCATAACATATAATCAACCTCTTTTTGCTTCAGGTTTCAACTCAAAACCACCACATATATAGCAAATACTACTGTAGCAACTTCCCCAAAAGTTCCATGATCAAAAGAACTCAAAAGAAAGTGATAAAGTGGCAAACACAAATATTGGCAGAAATCTGTCAAAACTGAACAGCTGACAAAGGCCGAATTGTTAAGGGGTTTTCTGTTGCTCAAATCAAAAAGTGTTCAACTTACAAAAGTTTGGATATAACCTGGGGCATATGAACAAGAAATCTCAGGTCCAAAAGATATACAGAGAATTTATACGAATGTTTACGGTGCAGCACCGAAAATAGTTTCAGGACAGCAACATCCCCAAATCTTTACCTCACTCGAATTAGAGGCTTCTCTTGGCACAAAAACAAAATAAACAAGGATAAGGAGCGGTCATTACAGTAGTAATGACTTCCAAGACTCAAATAAAAGAAAAAGTACTGAAAATAAAACATTGGGTTATCTCCCAAGAGTGCTTTTCTTTAACGCCTTTGAGCTAGGCGCAGAAAATTGCGAATCAAGTATTTTCAGAAGAAGCATTAAGATCAACTGCAGAGGTCTTGTCAATAAGGCATTGTATTTCATCCACATAAGTTTTAGACGGCCCTTTGTGATCACGCTTTGGTTCACTCAAATCACAAAAAAGATTTTTGGGACAGATCCAGTCAAAATTATTTTTGAAAGCTTCACACAATCCCAAGAGCTTGCAAGGTATAGGTATTTCGGCCCCTTCATCATTTATACTAATAACCTTTATAGGTGAACCTAGTTTATTAAAACGTTTAAGAACTTTCCTAGCTTCAATAACGACATCTTTAAATTCTAGGCGCAAAGTTTCCAAGATAAAAGCTTTCTTTTTGGGATCCTCAATTTCATGAAGCTTAAGGAACATGTATTGCATAAAAGGATTAAGACTAGCAAACCTAGTTTCTAACATGTGAACTAAATAAGCAGAAGCAACTTCAATACTAGGAGCTAGCTCAACCAAAGACTTTTCATCAACTTCCTTATGCATACTAATATGATTAAAGAACTCCTCAATGTTACTTTTTCCCATAATCGACCCACTACCTACTGAGAGGTCCTCCAGAACGTACTTAGGGATCAACATGATGAACTAAAGTAAAGAAACAACAACTACCAAGGATTCTAATTTTTTTGGGTTTTTGATATAAAATGATGCAGGTAAAATAAATAAAGTAAAGCAAAACTATAAAACAAAGTAAAGGATGTGCGTGCGAAAACTCCCCTCGCAGAAGTCTTCCACTCTTCCCCGGCAACGACGCCAGAAAACTTGATGGGGCCGAGTTGATGAAGTAAAATAATCGGCCAGTTGGAAAACCCCAAGAGAAGGTTTTGATGAATATAGCAGCAAGTTTTCCCTCAGTTAAGAAACCAAGGTTTATCGTCCAGGAGAAAAGCAGACAATGACGACTGAAGGTGATGCTTGCTAGTTTGCGACAGCTTCGGACAATTTATATATGGCGCCTCGTCCAAGCTTTGCTTGCTAGCTGCAATGTGGAACCTGCACACACACAACCAAGTACTTTGCTCCCAACTTGCGATGAGGTTGTCAATCTTACCGGTTTGCTTGAAACAAAGGTTATGAGCGTATCGAGTGGAAAACAGTAGAGTATGCGAGTAAAGTAAACAGTGCGAGTAAAGTAAACAGGTGATAGCAATATGATGGAAATAGGACCGGGGTCCACAGTTCACTAGTGGTGTCTCTCCATAAGATAAATAACACATGCTGGGTAAACAAATTACAGTTGGGCAATTGATAGAATAAAGATAAACGTGATATGTCAAGAAGATCACTATGAGATTTACTCTGGGCATTACAACAAAATACATAGACCACCATCCAACTGCATCTATGACTAATAATCCACTCACGGGGATATCGTCCAAACACCCTATGAGTATTAAGTTGCGAACAACGGATAATTGCATTAAGAAAAGTGTGTAATGTAAACAAAGCATATGCCCTTGAGCATATGAATATTGTTTTCTCCCTAGTAGCAACAACACATCTACAACCTTAGAGGTTTCTGTCACTCCCCCAGGTTAAATAGAGGCATGAACCCACTATCGAGCATAAATACCCCCTCTTGGAGTCACTAGCAACTACTCGGCCAAGATAGCTACTAACAACGGAGAGCATGCAAGATCATAAACAACATAGAGATAATATAAGATATATTTCAGTACAGCAACTCAATCATAAACACCAATATTCATCGGATACCAATAAACCAAACATGTAGAATTACATAACGGTGATCTCAATCATGTAGGGCAGCTCATGAGATCTAAACATGAAGCACATGGTGGAGAAGACAACCATCTAGCTACTGCTATGGACCCATAGTCCAAGGTAGACTACTCACTCATCGCTCCGGAGGCAAGCATGGCGATGAAGAAGACCTCCGGTGGCGATTCCCCTCTCCGGCAGGGTGCCGAGAAGAGCTTCTGGACCCTCCCGATCTCGGGTCGACGACAGCGGCGGATCGCGATGTGTTTCTGGAAAATTGATCAGGTACTTAGGTTTTTCCTGTCGGGGGTCCTTATAGGCGAAGGGGCGATGTCAGAGGTGGCCCCAGGCCCCCTCACACCATGGCAGCGCGGCCAGGGCCTGGGCCGCGCCAGCCATGTGTGTGGGCCCCTAGTGCCCCCTCTCCTTCTCCTCTTTGGATGACTGGAAGCTCCCGGACAAAATAAGATATCAGAAACTTGTTTTGTCCAATTCCGAGAATATTTCCTGTGTATCACTTCTGAAACACAAAAACAGCAGAAAACACGGAACTCACACTGTGGCAACTTGTTAGTAGGTTAGTTTCGGAAAATGCATAAAAGTGCCACGAAGTGTAATGAAACAGTAGGCAAATGGTGTAAAAACAAGCATGGAGCATCAAAAATTATAGATACGTTGGAGACGTATCACAGACCACCCAAGGAAAATTCCCAGGCCGGGCCACTCGCCAATGGTACTAAAAGCGCAAATAGGAGGGTACGACATCGGGAGAGTATTCATGGATGCAGGAAGTGGCATAAATCTAATATATGCTAGAACTCTGAAAGCAATGTGTATCTCGTTGACAAGCCTGAAGCCAACATATTGTTCTTTCCATGGAATAGTACCAGGAGCCGCAAATTAACCTCTGGGGAAAATAGAACTCGACATCTGCTTCGATAGTAGCAGCAACTATCGCAGGGAGAAGTTGGAATTTGAAGTTATGGACTGGCCCTCACAGTATCACGCGATTCTAGGGTGCCCGGCATTTGCAAAGTTCATGGCAGTAACTTACTACGCGTATCTAACACTAAAAATTCCAGGACCCAAAGGAACGATCACAGTACAAGGGAGTTTCAAAGTAGCCAACACTTGCAACAAAGAATTCAATAGAATGGCGCAAACTTTCGGCATGACAGCAGAATATGAGAGACTGAAAGGGGAAACCGATCATAATGTGCTACCCGACGTTGGACGATCCCTGCCAGATCAGGCTTTCGACACAACTCAGGACTCAAAGAAAATCCAGGTCCACCCTACTGACGAGGGGTTAACTCGATAGATGTCCTAAATGAAGGACTTAGGATCAGGGAGATAGGGCGTCAGATGAACTCGAAGGTAAAATTAGTCGAAATAGGCGTATAACGAAAGTAAACTTGGGTGTTCAACCTGGCTTGCTTTCAATCTGGCCTACACCGTCCCCTCCTGTCCCCTATATATAGGTGGCCAGGTCCCGAGGATCGGGTATGGTCCGATATAGATTACAATATCGACATACGGTAAGAACTCGTATCTCGACTATTATTACAATTGGGCCTAGCTTAACGGGCCTCAGGGGTACTCAACTAGTGGGCTTTATTAGCTATACCCTTGTCAGTAGCTGATGTCTACGCACGAGTCTGTTCTTGTAGACAGTGTTGGGCCTCCAAGTGCAGAGGTTTGTAGAACAGCAGCAAGTTTCCCTTAAGTGGATCATTCAAGGTTTGTCGAACTCAGGGAGGAAGAGGTCAAAGCTATCCCTCTCAAACAATCCTGCAATTACGATACAGAAAGTCTCTTGTGTCTCCAACACTCCCAATACACTTGTCAGATGTATAGGTGCACTAGTTCGGTGAAGAGATAGTGAAATACAAGTGGTATAGATGATTATAAGTAGTAAATGCAATCTGGAATAAAAATGGCAGCAAGCAAACAAGTAACAAAACAGCAAGTAAATGGTGTGCAAAGCTTGGAAACAAGGCCTAGGGATCATACTTTCACAAGTGAACACACTCCCAACAAATATAACATAATTGAACAAATAAATAACTTCTCTTCACTATGCTACTCTGAATTACTCTCCTATTAAATAACACTAATCATTGCGTAGTGGCTACAGAAGCACCCCTTAAAGTTCATTAAGTACTTGACAAACAACACTCATAGAGATATCCAAATGAAATCACAACTCAAGATAAATATTATTGCAACTTAGACTAAGTACTAACACGGTGCACACACTGTCAACATTACACCATGAAAGGAGGAATAGATCACTTCAATACTATCATAGTGATAATTATTCTCATAATCCATAAGAGATCACAATCGTAGCCTAGACCAAGTACCACCACGATGCACGCACTGTCACCGTTACGCCATGGCAGGAGGAATAGATTACTTTAATAACACACTAGAGTACACATAATGAAGAAGAGTAACATCTACTTATTCAACATGATACAAAGCTCACGATCACATAAAGATCACATCATGGGAGAGAGAGGTGAACCACATAGCTACCGGTAGAGCCCTCAGCCCGGGGATGAACTACTCCCTCCTCATCATAGGAGACAGCAAGGTTGATGAAGATGGCGGTGAGGTTGATGGAGATGGCGGAGACGGCGATGGAGACCGATGGAGATGGCTCCGGGGGCACTTCCCCGTCCCGGCAGGGTAACGGAACAGAGACTTCTGTCCCCCAAAATTCGTTGGCGGCGGCGGCGGAGCTGCGGAACTCTTTCTGGAAAATTGCCGACTCCCCTAGGGTTTTCCATCCCGAGGCTTTATATAGGCGAAGGGGCATCGTCAGGGGGCTGCCAGGGCCTCCTCACACATAGGGGGCACGACCAGGGGCTGGGCCGCGCCGCCCTGGTGTGAGGGCAGCCCCTGGCCCCCCTCTGGCTCTCGTTTGGTCCTCGTCCTTCGTCCGGGAAAAATAAGACTTCTGGAACTTATTTTGTCCAATTCCAAGAATATTTCCTGTGTAGATTTTCTGAAACACAAAAACAGCAGAAAACAGGAAACTGGCACTGTGGCATCTTGTCAATAGGTTAGTTCCGGAAATCGCATAAAAACGCCACGAAGTGTAACGAAACACAAGGCAAATGGTGTAAAAACAAGCATGGAGCATCAAAAATTATAGATACGTTTGAGACATATCAGCATCCCCAAGCTTAACTCCTTCTCGTCCTCGAGTAGGTAAGTGATAACAAAAGAAATAATTTTTTAGGTGACATGCACCATCACAATCTGGATCATATAGGTAAAGCATTGAGTGCTGAGATCAAAGAACTTAAAACATGGGTATGAAAGATATACTCTTCACAATAAAAACTTAGCAACCATGTTATAACATGCAAATGAACACAAACAAAAGATCATGAAAATGAAACAATGAAAGTCAAACATGTGTTCAAATCATAAGGAAAAACATACAAATGGTTTTCAGCTTGTCCTTCATAGAGAGCAAAACATAAATGCATAGGACACCTTCAAGTTTAAGAGGGCGACTAGATACAAATAATTTGAGAAAAAGTGAATGCAACAATATGAATCAATCAATGAAAACTTTGGGACAATGCACATTATACAAAGAGTGACAACTATGCTCTCTTAGACGGTGCATAAAGATAGAAGGTGGTGACTCAACATAAAAGTAAAAGAAAGGCCCTTCGCGGAGGGAAGCAGTGATTGCAAGTTTTATAAACCTTCAAAAAATATGCTACTTACTAGCTTTGAGCTCTCATTGCCCCCATCATAAGCATCTTGAGTGGTTAAAGTTAATGCGAGAACACTTACGCTGCATATGCTTGACAAATCATAAGTTGAAAACCTCGTGTCCTGTGAATACGAGTACCCAAACCTCATGCTACTTTACTTAGAGTCCCAAGCAAGCTCTTGTCATTGTAAGTATACACGTATCATCAAGAACCGCCAACGGGTTACCTTCGTGCCCGATGACATGGAACAAGCCCACATCAAAATGACAGGACAAGCAGACAATGAACATCTCAATATCTCTTTTATTTACCATTTGTATAGCTTTTTATTTTGAGATGCGTCGTCGAATGTCCACTATGGGCATGCTGCAAATTTCCACCATGAATTATGCATGGCTTAGATTGGCGGCCCAGACATTTCTCTAAGACATATACAAACTCCATGATCCCGCAAGATTCCCAATTCATTTCATACCGCGAGTATCCATAAACAAAAGATCACGATATCAACTCAAATAAGAAGTGCAATATTGAAAGCTTGCCCCATGACGGCATGGCTGGGCTAGTCTCCAACTTACAACTTGCAAGCATAACAACTCAACATAAGAGACCACAATGTCAAATTTTTTAGAACGAGAAAAAGTAAAGTGTGCCTTCCGGTTCGTGAGAGCTTTACTGACCAATTTTCGATAACACTGGTAAGAGTTTAATTTGAAGAGTAAATAAAAGCAAGTCAAATTTACTTGGAATAGCAAATTGCTAATAGGTATGTATGGTGGACACTTTGACAAACTTGGTTTTTAGGAGTTGGATGCACGAGTAGAGCTCATACTCAGTACAAGGCGAGGGCTAGCAAAAGACTGGGAGCGACCAACTAAGAGAACAATAACGGTCATAATCATGTAAAGCGACAAAGTGTCATTAAAAGAAGCATAAGATGGCATCAAAAGTCAAAAACTAAATGATCATAGAGGCTATTGGCGACTTTGTATGAGTCAAACATGTGTGAGCATGCGCCAAGTCAACCCAAATAAAGCATCAAGGAGAAAACCAAAATAATGCTTCCAAACGATAAAAACAACGCATGATTTTTTCAAAGGCTCATTAAGCAATCTCAGTTATTTGAGACAAGTCATGCTACAGCAAAACCACTAAGCATACTATCAAAAAGACATCAAGCACGACATGCAAAAGCCTAAGCCGCAGTCTACACAAGCTCCTTTTTGTACCACTTTTTTGCATAAAACTTTTTCTCTTTTTCAACACCATTCAAACCTTTTTGAGGAAAACCAACATATACCAGAGGTCCAAATACACCTTGATGCAAAGATAAAACAAGATCTGAACAAAAATCAAGGTGAAAAATGCAAGCTAAATGCAGTAGCAGAAAAAGAGAACACTCATTGAACGATAAGAGTGAAAACTTGAGTGTTCTTGGCAAATGAAAAGCAAGGCAACTTCTCCAAAAGAAATTTGATGTGATCTAACCATTTATTGCGGAAAACAAAGCAAAAGAAAACTGAAAACAAAAACAACTGACGCTCCAAGAAAAATGCATAGTGCATGAAGCGATAAAAATATAGTGTCTTGAAAGGTGACCTGATTTTTGCCGATGAAGAAGGGGTGCCTCGGGGGCATCCCCAAGCTTTGACGCTTGTACTTCTTGGATATTTCTTGGGGTGATCCATGGGCATCCCCAAGCTTGAGCTTTTGTCCATTCTTCAACTCATCTCATCATTCTCCAATCCCTACACTTGAAAACTTCCTTCATACAAAACTAAACACAAATCTATTAGCAACATTAGTGTAGCATAACATATAATCAACCTATTTTTGCTTTAGGTTTCAACCTAAAACCACCACATATATAGCATATACTACTATAGCAACTTCCCCAAAAGTTCCGTGATCAAAAGACCTCAAAAGAAAGCGATTAAGCGGCAAACACAAATATTGGCAGAAATCTGTCAAAACAGAACAGCTGACAAAGGTCGAATTTTTAAGGGGTTTTCTGTTGTTCAAATCAAAAAGTGTTCAACTAATGAAAGTTTGGATATAACCTGGGGCATATGCATAAGAAATCGCAGGTCCAAAAGATATACAGAGAAGTTTTATGAATTTTTACGGTGCAGCACCGAAAACAATTTCAGGACAGCAACATCCCCAAATCTTTACCTCACTCAAATTAGAGGCTTCTCTTGGCACAACAATGAAATAAAAAGGATAAGGAGTGGTCATTACAGTAGTAATGACTTCCAAGACTCAAATAAAAGAAAAAGTACTGAAAATAAACAATGGGTTATCTCCCAAGAGTGCTTTTCTTTAACGCCTTTGAGCTAGGCGCAGTAATTTGCAAAGATGCTCATGTGGGCGCCATATAAGAGCTTGAGGCAAAGGCGCCATATAGGAACTTAAAGCAATAGAGAGCATCAAAAAGCAAGTATGGAACACATTTAAATCTAAACCACTTCCTATGAAAAATAATCTTGTAAAGAGACAAGTCATAAAAGCGCAAAGCAAAAAGCATAGGAAGGCAAAACAAGTACAACTTCAAGAATTGCAACATAAAGATGGGAAACTCAATATTGTTGAGATCTATCAAACCATGTTTCCCTCTCTCATAATAACTTTCAGTAGCAGCATGAGTAGAACTAACAATATAACTATCACATAAAGCATCCCTATCATGAGCCACATGCATAAAAGAATTAATACTCCCCACATGAACAATCGTAGTAGGAGCAGATTCAACAGAATAATCACCATAATCATAAAAAACAGGAGGCATATTGTAATCATAACTATTTTTCTCCTCAAAAGTAGGTGAACTGAAAATATTATACTCATCATCATAACCATCATAAACTAGAGGTTTAGTATCATCACAAGCTAGAGAATAACTATTTCGCAAAGCATACTCATCAAACATATCATCATAAGATGGAACATGAATAGTACTAATGGTACAACAATTATTAACCTTAGAATTGGTACCAAAAAGATTTTCAATATCAAAAGTAGAGTGCTTTTTCCAATCATGATCACTAACATAGGTAACAGGCATAGGAACATCATCCCAATCAGAATTATCATAATCAATAGCAGGATCATAACGCTTAGGGGAAGATACCGTGTCCTCTCACCTTTTACTCCTCTTCTTCTTCTTCTTCTTCTTACTCTTCTTACTCTCTCCTTTAGGAGGGAGAGACTTGAAGGGCATCTTCTCCACATATTCTCTAGGAGGGAAAGGCATCTTCTCCACATAATCTGGTTTGCTGACAGGAACAACAGAAGAAACTTTGGAGGATTCCTCCTCTCTATTAATAAGATTGAAACATCTATTAGTCCTGTCATAGCTTGGCAAAACATCATGTTTTATAAGATCTTGTAAGTAAGTATTTGCGAGGCAATCTTTAGCACAATAGAGACGACAACCACGAAGGATACTATTAATATCAACATCTCTCATATCAACCAAAGAAATCTTTCTAGATATCTCTTCACAATTCAAAAACAAAGTAAGCTCATCATACTGATTGAAAGTAATCTTATCATCACAATACAAATCTGCGGTACTCACTCGATTAATTGGGCATTGAAAATTAAAGTGACCCTTTTTACCGCAAAATTCACAAAGAAAAGGATAAAGTTCACAAACCTTTTCACCAAGCTCATCTAGATCCCTGAGCCACATACTGGTTTCTTCATTTGCGTGGGTGATGCAATAATCTTCCATGTTGTAACTCTGTTCACAAGGTCTATGTATTCCACAAAAATTAACATTCTTATAGGAAATAGGACTTTCACAGGTTCTAGCATGTTTATTGGAATCATCAACAACAATATCATTTTCTACGCGAGTGTCCTTAAAAGGTTCATGATACACGTCCCCATTTCCTTTAGGAACATTAATATGGGAAGCAAAAGTTTTAAAACAATCAATCATAATTTGAGGATCAAGACCATACTTAGCACTAAGCTCTTAAAAATCAGCAGTTTTAGCGAAAGACTTAATGCAATCAAACTCGTAATTCTTACCTGATCCTTTACCTTTGTCGCTATCCCAACCTTCAATATTGTTTTGAATTGTCTCAAGCAGACCCCACTTGGTGTCGACATCCTTGCTTGTGAAAGACCCATCAAAGCATGCATCTAGATAGTCCTTGTAATATCCTGAAAGCCTTGCATAAAAATTATTAATAACAATATTATGGGGAAGATCATGAACAGGACATTTATGCATTAATAACTTCAATCTTCCCCAAGCTTGGGCAATGCTTTCTTCATCATGAGGCCAAAAGTTATATATCCGGTTATGATCTTTATGAATTTCACTTGGAGGATAAAACTTGGAATAAAAGAGAGGTACAATTTCCTCCCATGCAATAGATGGACCATCTTTAAGCAGCTGATACCACTCCTCAGCTCTACCCTTCAGTGAATAAGAGAATAGCTTCCTCTTAACTTGGCTTGATGAAATACCTGCACACTTGAACAACTCGCATAATTCTTGTATAAAGAGTAAATGATCACCCGGAGGGACTGTTCCATCTCCTGAATAGCGGTTATTCATAACACGTTCAACAATTTTCATAGGTATTTTAAAAGAATGAGGAGCACAAGCATCATTAGAAACATCACATATGGGAGATAAAATATCATCAGAGCAAACTTTCTCCACTAAAGCTGGGGAACTAAAAATATCATACTTAACAAAACCAGCTTCCCCAAGCTTAGACTTTTCTATAGCATTAGCATTAAAGGTATTCAAAGCATTCGTACTAATAACATTGCTATGCGAAATAAGCTCCAAAGGATTTTCAATTTTCTCATCAAATCTAAACTTAGAAAAAAGACTAAAGAACTCTTTATTTTCCATTAAGCCTAACTAGTGAAAATAAAAACAAGAAACAAAAAGATATAATTGCAGAATCTAAAGGAAATAACTCCGAGCACTCACACAGGAGGATGCGAGTACCTTTTACCTTACCTCCCCGGCAACGGCGCCAGAAAAGAGCTTGATGTCTACGCACGCATCTGTTCTTATAGACAGTGTTGGGCCTCCAAGTGCAGAGGTTTGTAGAACAGCAGCAAGTTTCCCTTAAGTGGATCACCCAAGGTTTATCAAACTCAGGGAGGAAGAGGTCAAAGCTATCCCTCTCAAACAACCCTGCAATTACAATACAGAAAGTCTCTTGTGTCCCCAACACACCCAATACACTTGTCAGATGTATAGGTGCACTAGTTCGGCGAAGAGATAGTGAAATACAAGTGGTATAGATGATTATAAGTAGTAAATGCAATCTGGAATAAAAATGGCAGCAAGCAAACAAATAACAAAACAGCAATTAAACGGTGTGCAAAGCTTGGAAACAAGGCCTAGGGATCATACTTTCACTAGTGGACACACTCCCAACAAATATAACATAATTGAACAAATAAATAACTTCTCTTCACTATGGTACTCTGAATTACTCTCCTATTGAATAACACTAATCATTGCGTAGTGGCTACAGAAGCACCCCTTAAAGTTCATCAAGTACTTGACAAACACCACTCATAGAGATATCCAAATCAAATCACAACTCAAGATAAATATTATTGCAACTTAGACCAAGTACTAACACGGTGCACACACTGTCAACATTACACCATGAAAGGAGGAATAGATCACTTCAATACTATCATAGTGATAATTATTCTCATAATCCATAAGAGATCACAATCGTAGCCTAGACCAAGTACCACCATGATGCACGCACTGTCACCATTACACCATGGCAGGAGGAATAGATTACTTTAATAACACACTAGAGTACACATAATGAAGAAGAGTAACATCGACTTATTCAACATGATACAAAGCTCACGATCACATAAAGATCACATCATGGGAGAGAGAGGTGAACCACATAGCTACCGGTAGAGCCCTCAGACCCGGGGATGAACTACTCCCTCCTCATCATAGGAGACAGCAAGGTTGATAGGGATGGCGGTGAGGTCGATGGAGACGGCGATGGAGACCGATGGAGATGGTTCCGGGGGCACTTCCCCGTCCCGGCAGGGTGCTGGAACAGAGACTTCTGTCCCCCAAAATTCGTCGGTGGCGGCGGCGGAGCTGCGGAACTCTTTCTGGAAAATTGCTGACTCCCCTAGGGTTTTCCGTCCCGAGGCTTTATATAGGCGAAGGGGCATCATCAGGGGGCTGCCAGGGCCTCCTCCCACATAGGGGGCATGGCCAGGGGCTGGGCCGCGCCGCCCTGGTGTGAGGGCAGCCCCTGGCCCCCCCTCTGGCTCTCGTTTGGTCCTCGTCCTTCGTCCGGGAAAAATAAGACTTCTGGAACTTGTTTCATCCAATTCCGAGAATATTTCCTGTGTAGCTTTTGTGAAACACAAAAACAGCAGAAAACAGGGAACTGGCACTGTGGCATCTTGTCAATAGGTTAGTTCCGGAAATCGCATAAAAACGCCATGAAGTGTAACGAAACACAAGGCAAATGGTGTAAAAACAAGCATGGAGCATCAAAAATTATAGATACGTTTGAGACGTATCAGTAGCCCCTGAGATTCTACCAGAATTGCAGATTCGGGTTGAATCTCTAATCTTTAAATCTTTGACTTGATCAGTTCTTCGATTTCTTCATATCTTCAAATCTTTGACTTGGTCTTTCGACTTATTTTCATGATAATATCTCGCAAGGGGTTTTGATGAACAAGCCTGACAACTCTGATGGATCAAGAGGTCAGTTAACTGCCGGAACAGATACTTGCCACCTACTTCAAATTCAATCCCCTTGGACTTGAATTCGGGAGACCGGTCAAACCCACTCTTTTGCCGTATTTAGGACTTACAAAGAATGAATCCCAGTAGTTCTCAGGGTACCCAGTGCGTCCACCAGGATTTTCTTTGCGTCGTAGACACGGATACATACCAGCAGAGCACATCCATGTGCGTATACCAGGCCACACAGGACGGATCCCGGGGTCTTACCTTCGTGATAAATCACGGCATTCGAGTTTCGTTGCGATAACATAACTCGAGAATCGCATGTCGTAGTCTTGTTTGACTGATGGAATATCCAAAGAATTTTGAATTATATTAACTTTTCACGAGTAGCTCCCGATGGGAGTAGTCGCTCTATATTTCGTCGACTATGTAGTCGAAGTTTCATGGTTGTCGAAATGTTGAGCGGCTCGTACCGTATCCATCATTTCCTTAACCGTAGCTTCTTCATCTTTATTGCTGCTTGTTTTATTTTCTATCGGATGCGCGCTCAGTACTCCCGATGGGAGTAGCCCCTGAGGATATGGTTGGATACTTGTAGTCAATCATAGGCTCAAATTGACTTCCTCTATTCCTCCTTCTTCTTCTTCTTCTTCTTCTTCTTCTTGTTATAAGCCCCCGAGTCCAAGGCGAGGTTTCCCATACTTTCTTTGATATATTCTCTTTTATTATCATCTGCTATGTGCAGAATTTAACTTCTTTGCAAATACTTTATGGGCCTTATTTTCACAGAGGCCCATGAGTATGTGCTTATAAATAAAGCACACTTGGCGAGGGCAAAAAAACCCGAAACAGATTCCTCCTCCGCCGCATCATTTTTTTCTTCATCTAGGGTTTCTTTCTTCCAACTTGTCTCCATGGCTGATGCAGATGGGTCTCGTCTGAACCTCGGCTCCCCGATGGTGCCGCGGGGTCGTGGCCGCCCTCGTGGCAGCAAGAATAAGACAGCACCAGATGCTGTAGGATCTTCATCGTCCGTTCCGGTGAAGCGGCGTCCCGGCTGCCCGGTCGGGAGTAAGAATAAACCAAAGGTGCCTTGCGCCGTCCCAGGTCCAAGCGCACCTCCTGGTAATGCCTCTTCTCCTTAGCCGAAGATATACTCGTTTTTCTGTATTGCCGGTGCCATGGTTTTTAAGGCGTCAAGGCGTCTAGGGGAGGCACTCTGACGCCTAGGCGGACGCCTTAGGCGCCTAGGCGCCCAAGGCGGGCAGTTTTGCAAGGCGGAGGTCTAGCGCTTTGACGCCTAGGCGTCGCCTAGGCGATGCTTTAAGGACGCCTTTAAAACCATGGCCGGTGTGCAGTGCCGTGAAATTTAACGTCTGCTGCTAAAGTTCACCAAGTTCATGGATGGGCGGGAGTTGCGTGAAGCAATTCTTCATGAACATTCTGGGGGAGGAACTCCCTACGAGGTGGAAGTCTGGTATGACGGTGCTGGCAAACAATACTTCAAGGGCGGCTGGTCCCAGTTTGTGGATGATCACGACATCCAGCGAGGTTTCTTCATGTCTTTCGACTATCATATTGGTACGTCTAAGTTTGATGTGAAGATCTTCGACTGTACTCAATGCCAGAA
The DNA here is from genome assembly GCA_007115705.1 of Dactylis glomerata. Taxonomy (NCBI): domain Eukaryota; kingdom Viridiplantae; phylum Streptophyta; class Magnoliopsida; order Poales; family Poaceae; genus Dactylis; species Dactylis glomerata. The sequence goes on along the minus strand of QXEO01000542.1, from coordinate 2,390,136 downwards.
GGAGTATGAGGCTGAAGTACACTTCCACTAGAATCTCCTTATGTAATCTTCTTTTTGAGTTGCCTTGTCACCGTGCTAGTTGTAATGAATAATCGTATTTGAGTTGATGCTTTGTGTTTGAATAGACCATGGGAACAGATTGTCGTTCCGAGGTATGATATATATATATTATCGGGTTCCTTTGAACCAATTATATTGTTTCAAGAATATCGGGTTGTTTCACAACCTAGTATTATGTCTTTTAAAGATCTCCATATTGTATTGGACTTTCTTTCGTACGACCCGAGGGATGGAGCCCCCGAGTGGAAAAGTAGAATATTTGTACAATTTGTCGAGTTAACCCAAGGAACCCGACCTGTGGCTTCGTGTTCTGGGTTCAGAGGGTCAACTCGAAGTTACTGATGTCTCTAAACTTCTTCTATGCATAGAAACGCCGTAGATGCTCCGCATTCCACGGGTTGCTTTCGTCTTTTCCCATCTTCTTATCTTGTAGTTGATAAGATCCTCCTGGTATCACTTCTGTGACGATGTAAGGTCCCACCCAAGGGGACTCTAACTTGCTGTGGCTATCTTGCTTGAGTCGTAAGACTAAATCTCCCACCACAAAAGATCGCGGATGAACTCGACTACTGTGGTAGTTCCGCAGGCTCTGTTGATACTGCGTGGCCCTTTCCAATGCTTTATCTCTCACTTCATCCAGTGCATAGACATCGTCTTGTAACACTTCTATTGAGGTTACCTCGTCGTATGCTATTACTCTTGGAGCTTCGTGTGTAATCTCGACTGGAAGCACGACTTCTGCACCGTGGACCAGGAAAAAGGGAGTTTCTTGAGTAGCTGCATTAGGCGTAGTTCTTAGACTCCAAAGAACGGAGGGCAATTCGTCTACCCAAGCGCTCTTGGTTTTCTCGAGAGGTGCTAAGAGCCTCTTTTTTTATCCCATTGCATATTAGGCCATTGGCTTTTTTGACTTGCCCGTTTGTCTTTGGGTGTGCTATGGCTGCAAACTTGAGTTTGTTACCCAAACCTTTGCAATAATTCTTGAATTCCTTTGAAGTGAAGTTTGTCCTGTTATCTGTGATGATGCTGTATGGTACTCCGAAGCGAAAAACTATTGACTTGATGAAATTGATCGCTGCCGTCGAATCTTGAGTTGTTACCAGGGCCGCTTCTACCCACTTGGCAAATTTGTCGACTGCCACTAACATGTAGACATGCCCTCCTGGCCAGGACTTGTGCAACTTCCCTACCATATCGAGGCCCCACTGTGCAAAGGGCCAAGACAATGGTATTGGCTGTAACTCTGCTGCTGGCGCGTGTGGTCGAGACGCGAATCTTTGACATGCTTCACACTTTCAAACTATATCTTTCGCGTCTTCGATGGCTGTTAGCCAATAGAATCCTGCTCGAAACGCTTTTGCCGCGATTGCCCTGCTGCTAGCATGATGGCCACATACTCTAGCGTGTATATGTTTTAATATTACTTGTCCTTCTTGAGGTGTTATGCAACGCTGTAAAACGCCAGTTATGCTCTTTTTGTATAATTTTCCCTGCAACACGACAAATGCTTTGGATCGTCGAGTTATTCTTTTGGCTTCCACTGCAACTTCTGGCAACTTCTTACTCATCATGTATGCTAGATATGGTTGCATCCAGGCTTCTTCTATCATCATGACTTTCTCGGGTTCTGGTGTACTCTCGTCATTTTTTCGCATCAGCCCCCAAGCCTACTGCAGTAGTCAAAGTTTTGACGCTTTTTATCGACCTTTCCACTATTTCTTCCCAGAAGACTCCAGATGGTACGGGCAGGCATTGTGACCCAATATTTGCTAGAGTGTTGGCTTCTTCGTTGCTGTTTCTGCTGATATGCGAGACTTCGCACCCATCAAATGTTCCCTCGAGATAGTGATATAAGTTCTTGTAAGCCATCATGTTATCATTGATTGTGTCGCTTCTGTTCATAACTTGCTGGACGACGAGGTTTGAGTCCCCGAATATTTTTAGTCGAGTTGCTCTGCACACCTTGGCCATCTTCATTCCGTGCAGTAAAGCCTCGTATTCTGCTTCATTATTAGAGGCCTGCGGAAAACTCATCCTTAAAACGTACTTTAGTTTGTCACCTTGTGGTGATATCAAGACTACTCCTGCGCCTGTGCCTTGGATTCTTTTAGAACCGTCGAAGTACATTGTCCAGACACTCGATAAATCTGGCGGTCCTATGCTCTGTAACTCCAACCACTCTGCTGTGAAATCTGGCAAGATCTACGACTTGATCGCCTTTCTTTTTTCATATGTGATGTCCATGGGAGATAATTCGATTCCCCATAAAGAGACGCGTCCTGTTGTTGAAGGATTGTTCAATATGTTCGATAGTGGTGCTTCATTGACCACTATAATTGGGTGCACCGCAAAGTATTGTCGCAATTTTTGTGCTATTGTAAAGACACTATATGCGAGTTTTTGATAATGCGGATACCTCTGTCTTGTTGGAGAAAGAACTTCACTGTTAAAATATACCGGTCTCTGGACGCTGTGGGCTTTTCCTTCTTCACTTCTTTCGACTACTAATACTGTACTCACCACCTGATGGGTTGCGGCGATGTAGAGTAGTAGTGGCTCTTTTTCTTTTGGTGCGACCAGCACTGGTGGCATAGAAAGCACTTTCTTCAGCTGCGTGAACGCGACATCTGCTTCTTCTGTCCACTCAAATTTATCCCCTGATTTCTTCATGAGTGCATAGAAAGGGAGTGCTTTCTCTCCCAATCGAGCAACGAAACGACTTAGTGCCGCGACGCGTCCTGCGAGTTTCCGTACGTCATGTAGTTTCATGGGTTTCCCCATTGTTAAAATTGCTTGGATCTTCTCTGGGTTTGCCTCTATTCCTCGCGCTTACACCAGGAATCCTAGGAGTTGTCCTGCTGACACGCCAAACGAACACTTTGTCGGGTTAAGCTTAAGCTTGTACCTGTTCAGGTTGTCGAATGTTTCTACCAAGTCGTTGATTAGGGATTCCTCCTTTCTTGTCGTAATGACTACATCGTCGATATAGACTTGGTTGTTGTGTCCTATTTGGCTCCCGAGGCAGTTTTGCATCATCCGTTGATAGGTTGCTCCTACATTTTTTAGGCCAAAAGACATCACTTGGTAGCAAAACACCCCATATGGCGTAATGAAAGCTGTCTTCTCTTCGTCTTCTTTCTTCAACTTGATCTGGTTGTAACCAGAATATGCGTCCAGAAAGGAAAGCCTTGCACATCCCGCTGTTGAATCAATTATCTGATCAATGCGGGGTAGAGGGAAGGGATCCTTTGGACAGTGCTTATTGAGAGATGTGTAATCGACACACACTCTTTGTACGTCTATGTTTTTCTTGGGTACGATGACTGGATTGGATACCCAACTCGAAGTTTTTATTTCTCTGATAAATCCGGCATTTTCTAGCCTGTGCAATTATGATGCTATCGCCTTCCTTTTGGGTTCATCAAATCGTCGCAATGGTTGCTTGACTGGCTTTGCTTTAGGATCTACATTTAATGCGTGCTCGACGAGTTCCCTGGGAACCCCTGGCATGTCTGAAGGACACCAGGCGAAGATTTCCCAGCGCTCACGGAGGAACTCGACGAGCGCGCTTTCCTATGTGGGATCTAGGTTTACCGCAATCGATGTTGTCTTGTTTGGGTTAACTCGACAAATGTCCTAAATGAAGGACTTAGGATCGAGGAGATAGGGCGTCGGATGAACTCGAAGGTAAAGTTAGTCGAAATAGGTGTATGTCGAAAGTAAACTTGGGCGTTGAACCTTGCTTGCTTTCAATCTGGCCTACACCGTCCCCTCCTGGCCCCTTTATATAGGTGGCCAGGTCTCGAGGATCGGGTAGGGTCCGATACAGATTACAACATCGACATACGGTGAGAACTCATATTTCGACTATTATTACAACTGGGCCTAGCTTAACGGGCATCAGGGGTACTCAACTAGCGGGCTCTATTAACTATACCCTTGTCAGTAGCCCCTGAGATTCTACCAGAATTGCAGATTCAGGTTGAATCTCTAATCTTTAAATCTTTGACTTGATCAGTTCTTCAATATCTTCATATCTTCAAATCTTTGATTTGGTCTTTCGACTTATTTTCTTGATAATATCTCGCAAGGGGTTTTGATGAACAAGCCTGACAACTCTGACGGATCAAGAGGTCAGTTAACTGCCGGAATAGATACTTGCCACCTACTTCAAATTCAATCCCTTTGGACTTGAATTCGGGATACCGGTCAAACCCATTCTTTTGCCGCATTTAGGACTTACAAAGAATGAGTCCCAGTGGTTCTCAGGGTACCCAGTGCGTCCACCAGGATTTTCTTCGCGTCGTAGACACGGATACATACCAGCAGAGCGCATCCATGTGCGTATACCAGGCCACATAGGACGGATCCCGGGGTCTTACCTTCGTGATAAATCACGACATTCGAGTTTCATTGCGATAACGCAACTCGAGAATCTCATGTCGTAGTCTTTATTTGACTGAAAATATTCGGGTTATACAACCATAAAAACTCGCTCCCGATGGGAGTAATGATGTTTCATCGCATATTCCTTCGCTTTCCATGCTTTAGTGCTCGTTAATAAACATCATCGGGTGCGCGCTCAGCGCTCCCGATGGGAGTAGCCCCCGAGGCTATAGTCGAATAAAACTGTGTTTCGAGTATAGGCTCAAATACAGTGTACTCCATCATCGTACTGCAACTCGAAATGGTTTAATGATAATTTTGTCGGGTGCGCGCTCAGCGCTCCCGATGGTAGTAGCCCCCGAGGCTATAGTCGAATGTTTTTGGGTATAGTCTCCTTCATTGTCTTTTTGTATTGTCGGCGCCAACCTTGTTTGCTCTTTCCTGTCGTCCTTTCATTCTGAAGTCACCATATTCGATACTCGTTGATTATATGCATCTGTCGAATTGATCTTTGATTTTTCGTCTTCCTCGTGACGTCAGTGGTCAAATGTAGCTATATGTCATCCTTATTAAGCGCGTACCATTTCGTGGGTAGCGCGGTAATTTTGTATTTCTCTGCCCGTTAGTGGGCTGTCGCTTCCGCTCCTTACGCCACGTCTCAGCCCATGTTCCTTCACCGAGAAGGTATATAAGGGGAGAGTGGGGATTTGTACTGTTTACCAGCTCTTCCTCTCTGCCGCCGCCACCATTGCCAATCCTTGCGCCCTGCTCTTCGCGCACATAGCCCCTGAGCGTAGAATCGTAGATGCGCATGAAACACCTGGCAGTGAAGAACATCATGGCCAAAGGGAAGGCAGCGAGCTCCGCGACTAGCTGGGTGCCCTCTGCTACCACACAGAAGGAGCTAGACAAGGCCAAGACAGATGGTCTCATCTCTAGCAGCGATTCCATCAAGTTTCCGAGCACCGAACGGATCCCCAAGCCCCCGAGTGGCTATCGGGTGATGTTTCTTTCTTTCCTTCTCCGTGGACTCTCTTTTCCTGCCCATGAATTTCTTCGTGGGCTTCTTTTTGTTTACGGTGTGCAGCTTCACCAGCTCACACCTAATTCTATCCTTCACATTGCCTGCTTCATGACTCTTTGCGAGTCATTCCTGGGGATCGAACCCCATTTTCTTCTCTGGAGATCCATCTTTTGGCTCTGCCCCAGCGTTTCCTTGGCAAATAAGCCTGAACTGGGCGGGGCTGTCGTCTCTGTGCGCCCCGAGGCGCAGTATCTGGAGTTTTCTATGTCTGCATCAGTCCAAGGTTGGAGGACCAAATGGTTTTACATCAAGGACCGTAAGGCCTCCTCCAAAGATGAGTATGGCCTAGCCCCCTTTGACACCTCCAAGGAATTGAAGAAATTGGCATCGTGGGATTCGCCTCCCACAGATGCTGAGATGGAGCAAATTGCTCCGCTATTGACCCGCATCCAAGCTCTGAAAGGAGGTAAAGGAGGCGCTTTGTCGGGTATTCAGCTCATGGCGTTCTTTGTGCAACGTCGAGTTCAACCCCTGCAGCATCGCCTTTCCAAACTTTGGAGCTATTCTGGCTTGGTGGATCCTTCTCGCATCTCTAGAGATCTAATGGAGAAGCAGGAAGTCGACAAGCGAGTTAGGAGCCTCACCAAGCTCACCAAGGATCATGCGGTTGCAGAATTGGCCGCTGATTATTTCGACTCTGTGCATCCCCTACCCGAGGTATGTATTTGTTTGCTTTGTATACTTGTTGTCGAATTCATCAGTTTCCAGCTGTGTTCATCCTTGTATCTGTTACTTTTCTAACTTATTCGTTTGTAGGAACACCAATTCCTTGTTTCACGCCCTCCTCTTCCCGAGGAAGGGCCTCTTTCGGCTGATCTGGCCTCTACTGTATCTGAAGCCCCCGAGGATGAAGAAAATCAGGACGGAGATGAAGCCAAAGAATCGGAAGAAGATACCAGCTCGACGACATCGCCTCCTCCTGCGCTTTCTGAAGACACTGGTGCGGACAAGAAGAGGAAGCGTGTCGACAAGTTTACTTCTTCGAGTACCTCTGCACAGAGAACAGCGGCTAATAAAGCCCCTGTTCTAGAAGAAGATGTTGAATTCTTCGACCTCATGGCATCGTAAGTGTGTTGCGAGTTCTGCGATTGCACTGTACTTGCTTTCTTTCTTTCAAGTTGTATAAGACCTGTTTCCTCTTGCAGTGATGATGAGGAGCCAAAAAGGGATGTTGCGTCTGCTCCTTCTACTCAGGATGTAACTATTGATGAGCCTCCCACACAAGAGACTGAGCCAGCTGTACAGGCGCCGAGGGTCACCAGAGCTTCTACCAAGAAGATTACTGTGTCCCGAAGTACCAAGCGTTCGAAGAAATCTCAGGAAGCCGACGTTTCCCTTGAAGCACATGAGCCCACAGGCTCCCCTGATGATGTGAGTGGTTGTATTGCACTTATTTTTCTTGCGCCTTCCATATACTTATACGTTCTTCCCTTGTCAGGCATTGATGAAGAAATTTGTCGCCTTGGGTACTGAGTGTACTGAGTATTTGAAGGTTGCGAAAGCTTCCGAAGGTAAACTCTTTTATCCTGTCTTTGCTTGTCCTGTATTTTTCTCTTTGCTGTTTGTTTGACTTCTCCTTTCCTTTCTTTGCTGGATTGCAGATGCTCTAGCATCAGCCAATGTGCGCATTGCATCGCTAGAAGCCTAGCTTAATGCTTCGCGGAAAGCTTTTGATGTCGCGACCGCTGCCAAGGCAAATGCCGAGAAGTCGCATAAGGTAGCGCTGGCTAAGGCGAAGAAAGCAGAGAAGGCCTTGGCTGATGCTAACAAAGAGCATCTCCAGCGAGAGCAAGCCGTGGCTGAGCGGCTTCACACAATGTCTGCTGCTGCTGGAGGTACACACTTGTCTTGTCTTCTTCTGCTACTGCTGTTGCTTTCTTGCACTTGCTAATATTTTCCTTTTCTGCTATTTCTCTGTCGCCTTCGTTGTACAGAATTTACCAAGGTGTCTTTGTCGACTCTGCAACCGGGCGATGATCCTCTTATGGCCGCGGTTAACTTACTCGAAGCAAACTGGATATCTGTCCAAGAGATCTTTGAGTTGGTTAACCGCATTCTTACACGGATGTTTGTCGGGTTGTGGCCCAAGCAGAAGGCGGAGGTTCCGAATAGTGACTTGAAGAAACTCGCCAAAGCCTTCGATACTACTGATGACCCCGTCCTCCAGCTGAAGGGGCTTTCTTTGAAGCAAGGTGCTGAGGGTGCTATCGCACTTTCCTATGCACATGGTGCAGATTTCGACTGGGAAAAGGTTGGCTCTCCTCATGGCCGCACCCGCTTGGAGCTGAAGGCCTTCTTCGAGAAGGCGAAGAAATTTGCGCCCGCCATAGTGTCGATCATCTCTCCTTCGGCGGCTTCTGCGGCTTCTGCGGCTTCTTTCATGCCAACTTCCTCGACTCCAGCGACGGCTGATTCTGCGCCTCCTTCAACTGCTGGCGGTGATTTTGCCATGCCTTCCTCCACCACGGAGCAAAATGCTGAGGTGGTGTAGACTCGGCCTCTTGTTGTAATTTTCCATTTCTGCTTTTGATGTAAGAACCTTTAGTCGTATGCAACCTGAGAACCTTAGTCAGAGGGTTTGCGTCTATGTAAATATGCTTCTTTTCTATGATATATCGTGTTAGCTTCTGAAATGCTTCTCCTTTCCTTTCTTTTGGCTTCCAGTCTATGCGTATTGGTGATCCTTCAAGTCGCGACCATGCTCCCTCTTCTGCCAGTGTGTTTGACTCTAAAGTTTCGTCGCCTCCTCGCTGCTGCTGCCAATGCGCGGAATATTCTTCAAGAATTTCGGATCTCGAGAACCGCTTGACTTTGGCCAAATGCCAAGCACAGATGGTTGTAGACAAAGCTAGCAAAGCTTGTGGTTTGATGAAGCAGATATTTGTTCTTGATGATAAGGTGTCTAACTTGGTGGCTAAGATTGTGCACCATGAAGAATGCGACTCTTTTGTCATCGGCATTATCGAGTCTGCTTGCGAGATGTTACGATGTAAGATTCTTTGCGACTTCTCTGTTTTCCTTTTGTTCCATTGCTGCTCTGTGATGTCCTTTGTCATCTTAGGTACTTGTCTGGATTTTGCTTCTGAGGCTCGTCGGGTTGCCGAGCGAAATGCGGCTCTGGAAAAAACGTTAGGGGGTATTGATAGTTTGTGGTCTGATCCTCGACGCCGCCGTGCTATCGTATTGCTCCAGGACCGCGCCCAACATATCGGAGAGTCAGTTGATGGCTGCTGAAGAGCTCTCATAACCATGCACTCTGTGATGCTTCCTCGCAATCCTCTGCCTGAAAGTTTTCCGCTGCTACTTGACGCTTTTAGATCCAGTCAGCGTATTCACCGGTTGATTGAACTGAACTTAGTGGCGGGTGCCAATTTTGCTCTTAGGTGGATGCGTAAGTGGCACCCAAGGCTCAATTATAGTTCTATGTCGCTGAGCTATCCCCTAGGAGGAGCTAGTTTGCGAGTACATCTGGAGAATACCTTGCAGCCTGCTCAAAGGATTATAGCTAGGCTGTTACGGGAGGATGCCGCGTTCTTCCGCGAGTATCACTATTTAGATCCTTTAGGTGTAGACAATTCTGACAATCCGATGCTGTAATGCTTGTGTATATGTGGAACGCGAGAGTTTCCTATTTTGCGACTATATGTCTAAAAATTTTCCTCAGAGCGTTTCTGTATGATTCGTGCGTTTGCCGCATTTTCCTTTTGAGAGACTCATAAACTCGAATATGAGGAACGTTTTGTCTTTATTATACTTGTAATGTAAGATACATGGGGTGACCCAAGAGATTCGGCCTATGGCCTGTATTCTGGATCTAGAGGGCATTGCCCTGGGATAACTCGTGACTTTTACAGCCTTATTCTTCTACTCTACTTTATTGTTCTTGATATTTATGCCGTCGTGGCCTTCTCTCCTTCTTCTGTAGTTTTGTCTTCTCCTGACGCTTCTACTCGTGGTTTCTTCGTCTCTGGCTCCGCGGTACGTCCTTCGGGTAGCTTATCGCCTTCTGTAGTCGTGCTTTTCGCCTTCTCTGCATAGTTGGCTATCATGCCAAAGTTTTGCGCCATCTTGTAGAACTCCTTGTCGCATAGGTCTGAAACCTCGAAGCTTCCCTTCACTGTGATGATTCCCTTTGGTCCTGGCATTTTGAGTACTAGATACGTATAGTGAGGTACTGCCATGAATCACAAAAATGCGGGTCGCCCGAGGATCGCATGATACTGGGATGGCCAGTCCATGACTTCGAAGTCGAGCTCTTCTCTTCTGTAGTTTTGCCGGTTGCCGAAGCAAATGTTGAGTGCTATCCGACCTAGTGGATAATTGGCACTTCCTGGTACAATCCCATCGAAGGAATAGTCTGTTGGCTTTAGGAACTCTAGTGATATATGTATTGCTCTGAGCGTTTTCGCATATATCAAATTGATTCCACTTCCCGCGTCCATGAATATTCTGTCGACATCATACGTGCCGATTTGAGCTTTGAGTACCAGAGGCGTGTTTCCTGGCCGAGGTACTGTTATAGGGTGATCTTCTCTGCTGAACTCGATTGGTTGTTCTGACCAGTGTAGATATTCCGTTGTAGCTGGAGGCGAAGTAACTGCTAAATTGACTTGTCGGGTAATGCTTTTTTCTTCTTTGTTCGACTTGGGCACGGGTTGTATCATTGCTGTAATGTGCCCCTTAGATGGAACGTATCCTCCATCATCATCGCGTCCCTGGCTTGGCTGGTCTTATCCTTGAGGAGCTCCATTGTTCCCTTGTTGACTTGTGGGAGGTTTGTTGTTTCCTTCGTATCCTTGTCGCTTTGCTTTGGTTTGCTTACTTAGTGCTGCTTCTTGTAGTTTCAGGAACGTTGTGCAATCTTTCATTGCATGCCTGGACACTCGCTTTCCATCGACGAATGCTGAATGTATATGGCAAGGCCCGTTTAACATGTCTTCTGGCGATGGGTTGTACTCTCTGGATTCTCTTGTGGGAAACTTTTTGTAGTCCTCTTTTCCGTAGCTTCGATATCCTGAGCTTCTGCGATCACTCTCTTGGTAGCTGTTGTCCTTATATCCCGCGGCTACTTGGCTGTGGGAGCCGTAGTTGTCATAATTGCGGGATCTTCTTCTTTGGCTTCCATACATGTTTCTTCTATCATCCTCTGGCGATCGCGTCCGCTTGTTGTTGCATGCGTCTTCTCCATCTGCAAACCTGTTTGCTACGTCCATGAGGTCTGACACTATTTTCGGCTTGATTCTGCCCATCTCTTCGACTAGGTCCCCTCGCCTTAGTCCGATTATGAACGCGTCTATTGCTCTTTCGTCTGAAACTTCAACTGCTGAGTTTTTGATGAGACTCCATCTTTGGATGTACGCCCTTAGGGTTTCTTCGCGTTGTTGCACGCATACTTTGACCTCTTCTATCAACGCCGGCCGCTTATATGTCGACCTGAAGTTGCTTGTAAATTGCTTCGTGAGATCTTCCCAACTTCCAATAGTTTCTTTCTCTAATTTGCTCAACCATGACCTTGCTGCGCCGGTGAGGTGTAGTTGCAAACTTTGCATGGCTATTTCTTTGGTTCCTCTCAATATTTGTACTGCTTGTAGATAGTCTAAGAGCCATAACTGTGGTTCCTGTGATCCATCGTACTTTTGTTGATCATGAGGTAGTTTGAACCCCTTAGGTACTGGTGTAGTGCGAACCCTACGGGTAAAGCACGATGCTCCCATCTCCTTTTTGTCATCTTCATAGTCGTGCCTTTTGTTTGGAGATCGAGATCCTCGAGTTCCTCCATGCTTTGGGCTCCCATGCTGCTTTGGTGATGGCGATCGAGATTGTCGACTACTGCATCTGCGCCGAGGACTATTGTGACGGCGAGGTGATCTTGGCTTGTGTGTTTCCTTCTTGTGATATGCCTCCTCTTCTTTTGCTGATAGCTTGTTGCCCACCATCTTCAGTCCGTTCAACGCTGCTCTGTGCATATGTTCTCTCGGGTCTCCTGGACTTGGTCGAGTTGTAAATAGATACGCTTGAGCTGCTACTAGTGCTGCTTCGAGAGTTTTTGGTATGATGTTTCCCTGCTCGTCGACCGATAGGAAGGACGAGTCGAGATTTTTGGAGATGCTTTGCCTTTCTGAGTACTCAAGGTTTTTGTACCTTGAGCCATGTCGACGATTCCTATTTGCGTTAGTATGTGATGCGTCACTTCGTGCTCTGCGAGCGGCATTGCTGGCTGCAATGGCTGATTCTTTTCTTTGTTGTATTTCTATTTTCTCCTTTGCTAATTGTTTTGCCTGCTGCCTTAGGGCTTAGTGATACCCTAGGAGCATATCCTTGCTGGAATTTGATGGTATCGGCGTGCCGTGCTCTACGGCTGCCCTTATTACTCTCCATTCGTCGGTTGATAGTCGAATTTTTTCCCTAGTCATGAGGGATTCTGCTGTTTGCCCTTCTGCTAGATGATTTGCTCCTCTATCGATATTTGCTGGGTTTAGCACTGGATTGTTGTTTTCGTTGAATTCTTCTGAATTGTCTCCTACAATGGCGAGCACCTGGCACTGTTTGCCGATTTTGTTATTAAATCTTGAGAAGATTGAGTCATCATCTTCAGAAAGCTCTAACCCTGTCTTCCACGTATCTGTTGACTTGTCTGAGATATCGTCGTGGCAAATCATGAGATCTTCGAGTTGGACCCCTAAGTCAAAATTTTCCATTTTTTCGTCGCCTTCTACGATTTTTCTTTCTTGTACTTTTCCTAAGCCGACCGGCGAGTTTACCTCGCTGGAAGAGCCTTCAGAATATTCCATCATTGCTACTGTTTCGGGCTCACTTGCCGACGGATCTGGTTTCGCCGGATCTGAAAGGCAAGTCGAACCTAAAGGCCCGATGAGGATGTTTAGACTTCCGATTGTCAACTCCATCTCTTGATTTTCGTTGATTCCTGTACTGCTGTTGGCTAAAAACAAAAAAGCCGTCGAATTCATGATTCCAACGCCCAAGTCCCCACGGTCGGCGCCAATTGACGAGGGTTAACTCGACAAATGTCCTAAATGAAGGACTTAGGATCGGGGAGATAGGGCGTCGGATGAACTCAAAGGTAAAGTTAGTCGAAATAGGTGTATGTCGAAAGTAAACTTGGGTGTTGAACCTTGCTTGCTTTCAATCTGGCCTACACCGTCCCCTCCTGGCCCCTTTATATAGGTGGCCAGGTCTCGAGGATCGGGTAGGGTCCGATACAGATTACAACATCGACATACGGTGAGAACTCGTATTTTGACTATCATTACAACTGGGCCTAGCTTAACGGGCCTCAGGGGTACTCAACTAGCGGGCTCTATTAACTATACCCTTGTCACGTGGTTAAACCCACAACCATTCGTTTGCTACTGTCTATGGCGCTTACTCATAGGTGGCATATTCGTCAGCTGGATATACAGAATGCATTCTTACATGGTGTTCTTGAGGAGGAGGTCTTCATGCGCCAACCACCAGGTTTTGAGGATCCCAGCTACTCTGGATACTTATGTCGGCTAGATAAAGCTCTCTATGGGCTAAAACAAGCTCCTCGTGCCTGGCATGCTCGACTCAGTTCTGTCCTTAGTACTTTGGGTTTTACACCGTCGACGGCTGATACATCACTGTTTATTCTTCGGTGACCCAACATCACTGTCTACCTACTTGTTTATGTTGATGATATTATCCTGGTGAGCTCGACATCTTTAGCAGCTGATCGCCTTGTTCGGCAACTTGGTTCTTCCTTCGCTCTCAAGGATCTTGGTCATCTACATTACTTTCTTGGTATTGAGGTACAAACTCAGCAGCAGGGTGGCCTTCTTTTAAGTCAGCGCAAGTATGCCTCTGATTTACTACGCCGAGCTGGTCTACTTGACTCCACTCCTATGACTACTCCCATGTCTGCTACAGAGACACTCTCTGTTACTGATGGTACTCCTCTCTCCAGTGAAGAGTCCACTCGATACCGCAGCATTGTTGGAGGCCTCCAGTACCTTAATTACTATGACACGCCCAGATTTGTCTTATGCAGTGAACAAGGTGTGTCAGTATCTTCATTCTCCCCGGTGTACTCATTGGTCTGCAGTCAAGTGAATACTTCGCTATGTGAAGGGCACGATTTCCCATGGTTTGTTGCTGCGTCCATTCACTACTCCTGCCAGGCCTGTCCTCTCTGATGCAGATTGGGCTGGTGATCTTGATGATCGTAGATCAACGGGGGGATTTGCTATATTTTATGGAGGTAATCTAGTCTCTTGGAGTGCTAGAAAATAGGCTACAGTGTCTTGCTCAAGTACAGAGTCTGAATACAAGGCACTAGCCAATGCTACAGCTGAGTTGATTTGGGTACAAGCCCTCCTGGGTGAGCTTGGAGTTGTTCAGCGAAGTCCACCTATACTTTGGTGTAACAATATTGGAGCTACCTATCTTTCGTCCAACCCGGTGTTTCATGCTCGTACTAAGCATATTGAGATTGATTTTCACTTTGTCCGTGAACGGGTTGCTCAGAAGCTACTTGAGATCAGATTCATATCGTCGAAAGATCAGTTAGCCGACATATTCACTAAGCCACTGCCGTTTCCTTTGTTTACTCTATGTAGGCGCAATCTCAACCTTCAGACTGGTTGAGATTGAGGGAGGGTGTTAGATATTGTACGTATATTAGAGTTGTATTGTACCTCCACAAGTAATACCCTTGTAATTCCACTATATATATTGAGTACCGGCCGGCACTGGCGGCGCGTCATGGAGGCCAACCTGGGTGGTGGCCCAGTCTTATCAAAGTGAAAATTATTTTTATCAAGCTTATTTGACCCACAAATCTGGTAAATAATGGCCTATTTAGGAGATTTTTCTTCATTGGCCCATACTACCATCGTGACTTGACAATTTGGCCCATACTTATATTTCAATCACGCTCCGCCACTGCCGGCCGGCCCAAGAGGCACGAGCCAATACCTACCCCAATACGTTTTCTTTCAAGGTGAAGATCACATGTTCATCTTGTATTAACTAAAGCTATAATCTTGGTCAAATGCAGCTGCTCTAAGGGCATCTGCCTCTTCCCTTGACGCTGTCTTCTGGGCCAGTGTGTTTTTTCCTTGTGCGGTTTTTTCCTCTAGCACAACTCATGAGGCATGATGCGGTTCGTCATTTCGTTCAGAGCTTTAGTTGTGGTCGCTGTTGTGACTGCTCAATGGCCCTACACAAACCTGGGCTACCGCTTTGCAAAGTTGTGTCCTCAAGCTCAGCCCCACAACGAAACATCCCTTTCTTTTCTCCTCTCGCATTCTACCCTGCGTCGCATTTTTGCCCGTTGACACCCTTCTCACCATAGGAAGCCGCCTTCTCCTACATCATCCTCCACTCTTGTTTTCTGCATGTGGGCCTCCAATTATGGGGAGTTAGCAACGAACCCATATTGAATCCACACCGATATGTAAGAATCTAGGTAGTGTGTTGTACCCAAGGAAATATTCAAACATAACATGATCACAATACTTTCTATTTATGTTACAGATGCACTCAGACGACCACACCACGTCATCTACATATAATGTGTGGAAGAAAAGCAAATAATATCAACACACCATATATGAATATATAGTTATTCAACATCGCAATCCAAACATTTGATTGCACTACTCCTTGACCATGCATGCATTCAGATATATATTTCTTTCATCTTCATGGTGGTGGCCGCCGCGCGCTTTGTTGGGGAGGGTGTTGGGACACGTAAACCAGGGGTGGATCTATGGGGTGTCAGGGTGGGCCATGGCCAAACCCGAGATTTTCCTACGACCCATATATCGTAAAAAGAAAATAAAAAATAGAAAAAACCCCAAATTAGGCCAAAGTTTTGACGAAATGTTCATGCTTGGTCCGCCATGGACACAAACCCTTGCCTCCATGTACACCTTGCCGGGCCGGCACAAGAGGCCCTTTTCCGGTGCACAGTGTGAATCGTCGGAGCAAATGCATAGCCCTTCAAGGGCGCATCCGTTCTCTATGATGCTGGGGCTCCCATTGATGCCGAGCACCTGGTCACTCCACTCGCTGGAGAAGATACTGTCTGGGTCGTACCTGGCCTTCACCTTGAGGAACTCGCCGGCCTTTGGGTACTTGAAGATGGCACCATCAAAGGCGAAGTTGCGGTTTTTACCCCAATGAGGGATGGCATCGTACTTTCCCAAAGCTAGCTGTTCGAGCTCATCGATGACATCAGAGTGCGCCCGCGACGCTCCTCTAGTGTTGCTCCGGTAGTAGGTGATGTCGAACTCGATGGAGTCCTCCGTCTTTCCGAGGTAGGCGGAGGACGCCGAGACGTAGCGGGTGAGCACACCAAGTTTGGCGTCAAGGTTGCATAAGGCGCGCGGGTTGAGATCGCGGAGCTTCTGTATGTCGGCGATGAATGCGGGCGCCTTAGAGAGCGCAATGCTGAAGCCGGAGTTGTAGAAGAAGAGGCTTCGGACGCGTGGATCCCATAGGCAATAGGAAAACATCCCCTCCTCCTCCTTGTTGTTGTTGATACACGTGCCGGATGCCTGGATGCGGTGTTGGTACCCGACCACTGGGTATCCCCTGAAGGAGGAGCCATCGTTTGTGAAACCGTACGCGCGTAGCCCGAATGCCATGGTAGGCAATTGTGAGGCTAGGCACCGTGTAGTGTCACTCAGGGGGCTGTCCTCCTCAAGCCACTCCTCCATGGCCCTAGCGACTGTGAGGAAATACATGGGGCTGGCACGGAAGCCGAGGTAGTCGTTGAGGCCATTGCCAGGCACCAAGACGTCCACACGGTTGTCTTGGCGGTAGATGACCTTGCCCCGCCGCGGCAGCCATGCCATGTCGCCAAACTCGTGCAGGTGGCCCCACACAGCCACCTGCGCCGCGAAGTCCGAGTCGTCACGCTCCACGAACGTGACCGACCGCTTGAATAGCGGCTGCAGCGCCAAAGTAACCTGCTTGTAGAGAAAGACATGCATATATGATGCGTGATATATACCCCTCCTCCAAGGCCACCATCGAACCCTAGAATCACTAATACCTGGGAAACGACGCCGAGGACGCCGAGGGATACTTTAGCCGCGTCGAGGTCTGGGTGGTCGGCGCCGAGCTCCCTGACCACGGCAAACCCTTGGCTGGCCGGCGCAGGCGTGACGATCCTCATCCCGACCACGTACTCGTGCACGGCGCTGCCCTTGCCCCACAGTGAGCTCCCGTGCGCGCCCGTCGCCAGGAGGCCCCCGATGGTGAGTCCGTACCAGTAGGGCGAGTGCGGCAGCGCGAGCCCAGCCGCGGCAGCGGCCTGGATTAGGTCCCGTAGCACCATGCCGCTCTCCACCGTCATCAGGCCCTTGGCAGCGTCGATGCTCACGCTTCTGTTGAGCCGCTCCGTGCTGATGATCGTGCCATCGCGGCCACCGGGGCATGCCAGTTTGGTGAAGCTGTGGGAGTGCCTGGCGGCCACTTTCACCTTGCGCTTAGCCGCCGCTGCCACCGCCACCGCGGCCACGAGCTCCCTCTCGGTGCGCGGGTATGTGGCGTCGGCGGCGCGGCAGATGGTGCGGTCCGGGTAGGAGCCATAGACATTTGTGACAGTGCAGTCGGATGTACCGCCGGTGCAGGATACCGACTCCGGCGGAGCGCTGGAGACGGCGCGGCTCATGAGGAGGAGGCCCACGACGAGGAGAACTGCCGGAAGAAACGAGCCAGCAGCTTCCATTGCTATAGCAGGCAGCTGGTTTGCAACACCGTTACTAGCTAGCTAGAGTCTTGTTGGCATCATGTGTGCCCGCTTGCCCAAGCACAATGCTTCGATCTGGTCACACCTAAAATAGTCTGTACAATGTTAAGGTTTTTTTTTTGAACGGTGAGCACAATGTTAAGGTTAAGAGTACGATTTCGTTATCTGTGTGCCTGTACAAGTTGTTGTTCGTTTGTTTGTTCATGGATCGTTTCGCTGTGGCTGTCGCGTCCACTACAAGAAAATCGTCACGTAGAGACGTCATACATAAGACGCTTTTGTTTTCGTCTTTAGGACAAAGGAGCAGCTCAATATTAGGACGCTTTATTAGACGTTCCACCTAGCGCCTCAAATATATTATTTATCAGCTAGCTAAATAAATAAAATTGGTAATTTGTAGGCACTTAGAGACGAACCATGGGACGTTTTGGAATGCGTCATTCAGTGGGACTTGGAATATTTTTTTTGTTCTGTAAAGAAATCACTACATCGTATACAGCGAGCAAAATACAATCTCCATGGAGAAAAGAAATAGCCGGTTGTAATACACACTCGACAAAATTATTGCGCAAGCAAGATTCGAACTAGCGTCTTTAATTGGGAAGTTTGAGACCCACGGTGCCTGTTCATTATCGTATAAAGATCGATCTTTTTCTTCGTACATGGGCAAAATCAATATAGTCGACGTGTGAAATACACGTTTGACAGAAAAAATTAGCCGGTAGTAAATACACGATGGACAAAAATATAACGCATCCATGATTAGAATATATCACGGTACAACTCTTCTGTTATTATTACCAAAGAAATACCATGAAGCCAAAAAGATCATCCGTGGTTTGGGGCTTGAGTATGAGAAAATCCATGCATGCCCTCAAGACTGCATGCTTTTTCGAGGGGAAAGAGCTAACCAGGAGTTTTGCCATGTGTGTGGTACATCTCGTTGGTTGACTGATAAAGAGGGAGATGCTCCAATTTTATCTAAGAACAGGAAGATACCAGCAAAGGTGTTGCGGTATTTTCCTTTAATACCAAGGCTCCAAAGGCTTTTTTCAACTACCAAAACATCTGATGACATGCGTTGGCATGACGAGGGACGCACCAAAGATAAATTTCTGCGACATCCAGCTGATGGTGGCTGTTGGAAAGATCTCGATGACAGATATCCCAAATTTGCCGAGGATGCCCGTAATGTACGCCTTGGTCTTGCAAGCGATGGTTTTAACCCATACAGGAACATGAGTTCAAAACATAGTACTTGGCCAGTGATGCTTATTCCATACAACCTACCACCTTGGATTTGCATGAAACAAACATCTTTAATTTTGTCAATGATCATTCCTGGACCACATTCCCCTGGTAATGATATTGATATATATTTGCAGCCATTGATTGATGAGCTCCAACAACTGTGGAAGGGTGTGGACACATACGATGCTTCCGCAGACAGGAAATTTCCTCTCAAAGCTGCACTATTGTGGACTTTGAACGATTTCCCTGCACTAGCTTACCTTTATGGTTGGACCACAAGTGGTCAATATGCATGCCCATCTTGTGCTGTGTTTACAAAATCCAGATGGCTAAATAAAGGGAAGAAATGGTGTTATATGGGTCATCGTAGATGGTTGCCAAAAGATCATTCATATCGACGTAGTGGGATGCACTTTGATACGACTGAAGAAACAGAACTCGCACCTAAAACTATGACTGGCAGCACAGCTTTGAATATGTTGCAGGGCAGAGTGTTTGTGCTAGGAAAAAAGATCAAAGTAGCTACCGAAAGAAAAGGCAAGAAAAAAGGCAAAAATGTTAAAAATGGGAAAGCAAACAGTGAAGATCAGAAACGTAAGAGAAATGTGTCCAAGGAAAAAACAAATATGCCTAGTAAGCGTGACAAAAAGAAGCCAGAGGATTGGTTTAAAAAAAAGTCAATATTCTTTGAATTGCCCTATTGGGAGCACAACAAGTTAAGGCACAATCTTGATGTGATGCATATAGAAAAAAATGTGTGTGACAATTTAATTGGGACATTATTGGATATTGATGGCAAAACAAAGGATGGATTTAACACACGATATGACTTGAAGGATATTGGAATTCGAGAAGACCTTCAACCTTTTCCAGATGACAAAGGTAAAGAAACATACCGCCCTGCTCCTTTCACTATGTCTAGAGAAAAGAAGGAAATTCTTTGTTCAGTAATCAAGAACATGAGGACCTCTGATGGTTATGCGTCAAACCTTTCTAGATGTGCCAACATGAAAGATTCTACATTGACTGGTATGAAAAGTCATGGCTGTCATGTTTTGATACAAGAAATTCTTCCCATAGCACTTCGATCTTGTTACCCCAGCAAAGAGGTCATGACAATAGTTATTCGGTTGGCTAATTTTTTTAAGAAGATATGCTCCAAAGTTATAGAAGACTCTGAGCTTGATGTACTACAAGAGAGTATTGTGATGACACTTTGTGATATGGAAAGGATATTTCTTCCATCATTTTTTACTGTCATGGTGCATTTAATGGTGCACTTAGTCGAAGAAGTTAAACTTGGTGGTCCAGTGCACTACCGTTGGATGTATCCTCTAGAAAGGTATGCATTTCAGTTTGATTTTCTATCTTCAACAATTCATGAAATAACATATATTTTTTACATTTAGATATTTTGTTCGGCTAAAGTCATTTGTACACAATAGAACTTATCCAGAAGGTTCAATTGCTGAAGGATATATTGCTGACGAATGCTTGACCTTCTGTTCAAGATTTATAGAAGGAAATACACGTTTTACAAAACCAGCCAGAAACCAGATCCTCTAGATAACACAAAGGATATGTATATGTTTAATAGTGCTGGCCAAAGTATTGGAAAGGGTACCATAGTAAGCCAATTCGATAATGATCTTCTTCTACATGCACATAGATATGTCTTGCGACATTCTGATGAGCTTAAAATTTTGCGCAGGTATGTATGACTTCTGCCATTACTCATTTTTTGTAGGCCTTGATGAAATTGTGTTATTATTTAATTGCTCTACCGGTTGTAGGGAATTTATGGACCAAGAGAAGGGCAAACAATCCCAGACAGCTAATTTGAAGGATGCTAACATTGAAATGTTGATTAACCAACACTTTGCTGACTGGTTGGAACAGAAGGTGCATTTTATCATGATTCAAGACAATGTACTCACATAAACCATTAACTAAATGTACATATTTTTTATATACAGGTTTTAGAACATGATGGACGGGGATACAGTGAAAAGATAAGAGCATTGGCTGCAAAACCAAATAAATATGGTGTGCGTTACAGTGGATACATTATTAACGGTTTTAGGTTCCACACTATGACCCGTGAGACTGGGCATGTTACACAAAATAGTGGCGTAGTGAACATTGCAGCGGATGGAGTTAGTTATTATGGTAGATTATCTGATATTTGGGAATTATCATATAAGGATTATAAGGTTGTGCTCTTCAAATGCGATTGGTATGATGTTCATCATAAAGCTGGCTTCAAAACAGATGATTTTGGATTCCCTCTTGTAAACTTCTCTCGCAAAATACATACTGGTCAGAAATTAGACGACGATCCTTTTGTCTTTTCTTCTCAAGTGAAACAGGTTTTCTATGTGGAAGATCCAAAATATGAAGGATGGAATACAGTGGTTGGAGGCAGCCCACCACGTGATTTTTTTGATATGGGCGAGGAGCAATCATCAGACGAATCTGATGATAGTAGTGGGGAGCAATCATCGGATGACACATATTAGAGCAATGTGTTTTTACAACATTGTAGGCAAGTAGGCTGGATGTATTTGCCTTTTTACTTAGAGATCATAATTTACACAATTGTCAAACAAGTTATGTAATTGACAGGTTATTCTCTTCAGAATATATATATATATATATATATATATATATATATATATATTTCTTTTACATCTACTGATAATTTGATTTTGAATGAATGAAACCATCGCCAGGCGTAAAGTGTAACAATGAACTTTGAGCAGTGATATTGAGCTATCAACGAGCAAACAAAATCATAAGAACTGAAGTGAACTTAAAAGGGCAGGTGATGCAATCTTTGATATGTACTACCTCAAATTAAAAGTTCCCTGGAACCAAGCTGTTTGTTGAAACTGAAACTATGCAACAGCTACTACTCTGATTATCTGAATAAACTGTACAGAAGTGGTACAGGGGCGGCGAGCGGCGGCACTAGGTGGGGAACCGGACAGAGGACACGAGCGAGAATGGGGAGAGATGTGGCGGAATAGGTAGCTCACCAGGAACATGTAGGCGTGGCGGAGTCGGCAAAGGGGCACGACGTTGACTTCATGGACGACGCCGGCAGACGTTGGGGCACACGAGCGGGTCGGGTGTCGACACGGCGGTGAACAAGCTCGATGGGAAGGTCAGCGAACTTCAGGAACTCCAGTAGAAGGCGGGGGAGACGAGGGAAGCATCAGGTCTTGCCAGAGGAGGGGATCGACACGGCGGCGGTGACGGACCGGAGCAGGGGGAGATGAGCTCGGCGACACAAACAGAAGGCCTCCTTCATCGATTACTTCGGAAGAACGAACAAGGAGGGCGCGGTGGAGCTATCAGGCAAGGTGGAAGGGCTCGGAGTGGTCTATGGAGACGGGGAGGACGCCGTGGCTGCGACGCTCGGCAGGTGCTCGACAGGCACCAGCTTGAGCTACTAGAAGACATGGCACACACATTACAAAGAGGACCCCCATATACACAACATACAACATTGTACTCGCCTTTTACAAAAAAGGACCCTACAAGAGAAATCTAAATTGAATTCCAGTCCTTCTTCACCGATCCTACGATAGAACCTCAAAGCATGACCTTCCACCTCGTCACGCTAGCGACTACACCACTTGGGTCGAGGTAGTGTGGGGCGTCGCGCGTAGTAAAAGATCATCTCCTATGGCACACTAACCGAGAGGAGGAATAGTTGATGTACGTGAAAGACACCGAAGCCACCATTTGGGTCGAGGTAGTGTGGGTGCATTGAGACACAAAGCCACTAGCGCGCGCCAAAACCAGCTCTAGGGTTCCCCCCCCCCACTGCTCAGAAGGTGACATCGCCCATAAGAACCACCATTGACCGCTACTGTAGTGATTTCTCGTAGCCCTACATCAGCCCAGCGGTCCACCAAAACAAGGGAAAGCCACACTACCGATGATAGGCTAGCACTGGTCACTCGCGAGGGAGTCAAACATTGTCGAAGGACATGAATAAATTGTTCCCCTGGTTTTAGGGGTTTGGTGGGGCGGCGCTCAGGTGGTGGCGATGGCGTCTTCTCCAATAAAGTCTTCTCGGCTTCAGCCCCATCTCGATAGAGATGTCGAGAAGCTTGTGGGAGTGGTGTAGTGCTTGAGGACTTTTTCTGGTTGTGGGGGATCTTCGGATCGTCATGGAGCTTCATCAGCAGTTATTCCTTATTCATTGTCTTCGGGATGGATGTGGTCTTCTTTGAGTGTTCGGCGACTTCCTGTCGACAACCAACAATGTCATGCCGATTCAGGGAGGAGTGTTTTTTTTATGCTAGAATTCTATTAAAAAAAAACCATATCTTACTTATGTACTAGCAAAAGCACTCCACTAGTGCTATACCACGACTTTCCAAACGCGTCCTTGCTAGATCCGTCCCACACCAAATTGGCTAGGTCTGGGGCCCAACTAGCAATGTGATGCCCATCGACCGCCACCATGGTTGTGCTCTAGGGTTGAATACCTCAAAATAAATACAAATACGATTTCGCGACAAATATGATATGCAAATGGCCATTTATCAAGGAACATTAGTGATATAATACCTTGATATATATATATATATACCGCAATGGAAACTTTTCAATTCTTTTTTTTGGATTTCAGTTAAAGGGGAGTCTCTTTAATGAGGACCTGTCTCCACATGAGGCTGGAGTGGCTGATGGTGTCCACAAGGTAGTCGGCATGTATGCGTTAGGGGTGGCCGAAGCTGTCTGCCTGGCAACATGACTGGGAGTCTAGATCATACGTCGAGTTGATTCGTCATGCCACAAATATGCAATGAATCAAGATCAGAGGAAGCACAAGGAGGCGACAAGTTTTGATTAGGGAGAGATTGTTAGGTATAATCAAAAAAAGATTGGTTAATACCTAGCAGTATCCTAATTTGTTTGAGTTTGTATGTGTACTAGGCTGGTTACTTTCCAAGTCATGTGCTAATTGACTTGGTGGTGTCCGGCTACAGGATTCGTACTAGTTTGGTACGTGTCTTGGTTTGAGTCGTATGTCACTATGTGTCCGTGTAGTGCTAGGATCAGAGTACAATTAGGTTTAGCTGTTTTAGGTCGGTTGCTTCGTGCATATATATGCACACGGTTTGTAATCAAAGATTGTACCAATAGTTGAGGAGAAAAAAAAGGAGAAAACACAAGAAATAAGAAAAGTTTAGAGCGTGCGATACGCACGCTTGACGATAAAAGTAGTCTTCACGTGTGTTTGTGTAGCTTCATGTGATCGATCTGTGGGCAAATTCCAACAAAAACTATGCACTAACCACATATAAGGTATCTACAAAAGCACAACACTGAAGAAGCAATGTAAAATCCTTGCTCCATGTTCTAACTGCATGCAAAACATATTTACACAAGCTTATTAAGGAATTTTGAAGAAAGGAACAGGGTACAAGAGTGAAAAAATGTGTACCTTGTTGCAGTATGCAGACCTTATACCTCTATGGACAAACAAAGAAAAATTGTGAGACAAATCTATTAAATTTTATGTAGTACCAACAATACCAAAACCAATTTCGAATCCAATCCAAAAAGGATTCGCCTCCCCCTCTCTTTCCAAATGTGCCAAATCACATAAACTGACAGTGAGATATCACACCTTAGTCTTTCATCCGTGCGTCCTCTTCTTAGCTTCTTCCACCATGCCGTGAGAGTGAAGGATCGGTTAGCCATCAAAACAGCCCTCGGGTGGTCGCTCTGAAACTTGGACCAGACCTCCTTGGCGAAAGGGTAGTTCAGAGCCAAATGAGCAGCCGTTTTGAACTCTTGGTCACAAAGACAGCAGCAATCATCATGTGGAAGACCTCTTGCATGCAAACGCTCTGTTGTCCATTGCCTGTTCTACAGAAGCAGCCAGAAGAAAAACTTCACATTTCCTTCGGTGCGGATTCTCCAGATACAATCAAGGTGAGGTTGCCGTATCCGGCCATGGAACTGGACGGCGTAAGCCAAACTCGCAGAGTACTTGCCATCAGCAGATATGTGCCAGGTAATGCTGTCGGTGGTCGAAGAAAGAGCCACACTGCGAAGCCTGCCCCACATCGCAACAAACTGATCAATTTGTGCCTCAGTGCTCATCCTCTGCAGGCCACGCATCCATCTCCCTTCCATCATAGACTCCTTAACTGTAAGAGTTTTGCGAACAGCCAGATTGAAACAAAGCGGCGCCAACTGCTTCGGGGCCTGTCCATCTAACCAGTGATCATGCCAAAAACTCGCAATCTCCCCATTGCCAATTGAGATTGAAGTGCAAGCGGCGAACATGTCTTTGTCTGATTGATCACAAGGAGTCTCTGTTCTGACCCAGGGCCAATCCCGGTCATTCCACCTAAACCACTCCCATCGAAGATGAAGCGCACGGCTGAATGCCTGCATGTCCTTGATTCCAAGACCCCCATAAATTGTTGGCGCACAGATTTTTTGCCAACTGACCAAACACTTTCCTCCAGAGGCTTCTTCATCCGGAGTCCAAAGAAAATTTCTCCGTAATTTATTGAAGCTTTTGATCATCCACTTTTCAGCCGGGAAGATAGTCAAAAAATATGTGGCAATGGAGGTGATGACACTGTTGATGAGTGTGAGTCTGCCTTTCTTGGTCATGAGTTTGCCTCTCCAGCCCCTTAACCTGCTGACAACGCTATCAAACAGTGGATGTACATCAATCTTTCGCGGCTTCCGAAAGCCGAGAGGAAGGCCTAAGTACCTGCATGGGAAAACACCCTGCGCCCCACTGAAATCTTGCAAGATGTTGGCAAGGTCAATCCCATCACACGCCACAGGATAAGCAACACACTTTTCAAGACTTGTTCTCAGACCTGAGGCAACACCAAAAAGCTTTAGGATTTGCTGAACAACCGAGATGTAATTCTTTATAGGGTTTACAAATAGTGCAGCATCGCCAGTGTAGAAACTCGCCCGCAGCCGAGCAACTTTGAGCCTTATAGGCGTCAGCACCTCCTGTGCAGTGGCTTGCTCAAACAGGCACTGCAGCGGCTCCATAGCAAGAATGAACAACATCGGCGACAACGGATCGCCCTGCCGGAGCCCCCTCTTGTGGCTGAATGGAGCTCCCAGCTTCCCATTAAGCATGATCCTAGAAGAGGTAGAACCCAAAAGCAACGAAATGATGTTCCACCAACGTTGCCCAAAACCCATTTGCGTGAGCACACGCAACAAGTAACCCCAGTTCAGAGAGTCAAACGCCTTTGCTATGTCCAATTTCAGGAAGATAAGTGGCCTCTTTGTCTTGTGTGCTTTCTTGACCACATTCCTAACATACAGAAAACTATCTTGAATCGACTGCCCCTTGATGAAGGCACTCTGTCCAGAAGAGACCAGCTTGTGCAGTTCCGGAGCCAACCTGTTTGCCATCATCTTGCACAAATTTTTTGCAGCGCTGTGCATCAAGCTTACCGGCATGTAATCTTTAGCTTCCACTGCCTCATTCTTTTTGGGCAACAACACAATAGATGCAGAGTTTAGGAGTCACCAATTGTCGCCCTTGAGGGAATGCATCTGGTTCATGGCGGCAAGCAGATCATGCCCAATGATCAGCCAACACTTCTTAAAAAACCCTCCGATAAAACCGTCCGGCCCCGGTGCCTTCTCAGCGTGCATGTCGTCAATGGCGACCTTCAACTCATGCAAGGAGAAAGGCAGATCGAGGTGGGAGAGAGCAGCCAAAGGAAGATTCAGATCATCCCAGTTCAGGTCCACGTCCGATGGCAGCGAGGTGCCCATGAGCTTCTTGAAGTGCTGCAGCAAAATTTCCTCCTTTTCATCATGCTTGGAAACCATGCCTGAAGGTCCAATCAACAAGGGAATATGGTTTTTCTGCCGCCTGCCATTAGCCCTAAGATGAAAAAGCTTTGTGTTTGCATCACCTTCACGGATCCACGTGATCCTGGAACGCTGTCTCCACTTGATCCTATCAATGGCAGCAAAGCCCAGGAGTTTGCTCTTCAGAAGGGTGCACAGCTGCATCTCTTGCTCTGTCAGAACTTTGTCCTCCTGAGCGACATCCAAATTGAAAATCATCTCATCAGCGATAGAAGACACCATCTTGGCCCATTTAACCTGCCTTTTATTCCATTTTCTGAGTGCTTTTGTTGTTCTGCTCAGTTTGGTGTGTAGCACCCGGATAGGATTCACAGACCTAACCGGCTTCTCCCAAGCTTCAGTCACCACCGGCAGAAATTCCTCCTGAAGCAGCCAATGCGCTTCACATCTGAAGCTAGGGTAGTGCTTCCTGTCCATCTTGGAGAGCAACATTGGGCAATGATCCAAAACATTGGAAAAGGCAGGAGTGAGTTGAAACTGAGGGAATGCCAAGTCCCACTCCTTGGAAACCAAAACTCAATCAATCCTTGTATGAGTTGAATTCTCTCTCTCATTGGACCATGTGAATTTCCTCCCGATCAAAGGATAATCAATTAGCTCTAGATCCTGAATCACATCTCTGAACTGCCCCATCAACCTGAGGTTCACATTTGAGTTGCTTTTGTCCACAGTCAATGAAATCAAGTTGAAGTCGCCTAGAATCATCCACTTGTCTTGCACCACGGATTGCACATGTCTGATCTCTTGCATAAATTCTTGTTTCTGATCATCCTCTTGTGGCCCATACACAGCTGTAACAGACCAAGTTACAAGATCAGCCCGGTGAACAACAATCCTAGAGATGGAGTACCTGCTAGCCGCAGTCAAAGCATCAACAGTTATATGAAAATCAGCTGTGCAGGCGATCAGCACCCCGCCTCTTGTGCCATCAGCAGGTAAATCAATGTAATTGTCCCCAAATCTTGGACCCAACATCTCCACCACTAGCTCTCTGGTCATCACCTCAATCTTTGTCTCTTGCAAGCACACCACATTGCAGACTTTATCTGAGAAAAACAACTGCAGGGCCCTTCTCTTCGCGGGGTTATTGGCTCCCCTCACATTCCAATTCATTACAGCGAGCTCCATAAGTAAACTAAACAACTCTGAAATGACAGTACAAACAAAGGCGCAGTACAATCTGCCACCAAACCAACAGCACAACACGAAAAACAGAGGAGTAAACTGAAAAACTGATACATTGGGAGGGGTGGGAACACTTGCAGATCGGCAGAAACCGGAGTTAGAACTTGATGAGGCCCAACCCAATTGACTTTCCCTTCCCCCCCTCGTTGGATTCAATGAGCGAGGTAACCGCATCGATGAATTTTGGTGGCAGGGGCTTGCTGTAGCACTTTCTGTATTTCTGCAGATCTGTCGCCTGCAGGGTAGCTTCTTCAGAGATCATGCCACTCTTCTTGAGCAGAACCATCTGCACCTTCTCCATCGCTGTCCAGCTGGCAGTGGGCTTGGCGGCCAGGCGAACACTGCGCTTGCCCTTCTCCTCTCCGGCACTCTGCCTCTCTTGCAGAATGATGCGTCTCTAACGTATCCATAATTTTTAATGCTCCATGCTTGTTTTTACACCATTTGCTTAGTGTTTCGTTACACTTCGTGGCACTTTTATGCATTTTTCGGAACTAACCTACTAACAAGTCGCCACAGTGCCAGTTCCCTGTTTTCTGCTGTTTTTATGTTTCAGAAAAGTTACATAGGAAATATTCTCGGAATTGGACAAAACCAAAGCCAGTCGCCCAGAATTTTACCGAAGCTTCCAGAGAGCCGAAGAGGAGACGGAGTGGGGCCACGAGGGGCCCTCACACCAGGGCAGCGTGGCCCAGGGCCTGGCTGCACCCCCTATGTGTGAGACTACCTCGGTCCACTTCTGACGATGCCCCTTCGCCTATAAAGACCCCCCGATGAGAAAAACCTAAGAACCCTATCAGTTTTCTAGAACACATCGCGATCTGCCGCCGCCATCGACCCGAAGATCGAGAGGGTCTAGAAGCTCTTCCTGGCACCCTGCCGGAGAGGTGAATCGCCACCGGAGGTCTTCTTCATCGCTATGCTTGCCTCCGGAGCGATGAGTGAGTAGTCTACCTTGGACTATGGGTCCATAGCAGTAACTAGATGGTTGTCTTCTCCACCATGTGCTTCATGTTTAGATCTCATGAGCTGCCCTACATGATTGAGATCACCGTTATGTAATTCTACATGTTTGGTTTGTTGGGATCCGATGAATATTGGTGTTATGCTTGAGTTGAAGTACTGAAATTTATCTTTTGTTATCTCTATGTTGTTTATGATCTTGCATGCTCTTCGTTGTTAGTAGCTATCTTGGCCGAGTAGTTGCTAGTGACTCCAAGAGGGGGTATTTATGCTCGATAGTGGGTTCATGCCTCTATTTAATCTGGGGGAGTGACAGAAACCTCTAAGGTTGTAGATGTGTTGTTGCTACTAGGGGGAAAACAACATTCATATGCTCGAGGGCATATGCTTTGTTTACATTACACACTTTGCTTAATGCAATTATTTGTTGTTCGCAACTTAATACTCATAGGGTGTTCGGATGATATCCCCGTGAGTGGATTATTAGTCATAGATGTAGTTGGATGGCGGTCTATGTATTTTGTTGTAATGCCCAGAGTAAATATCATAGTGATCCTCTCATCATATGCACGTTATCTTTATTCTATCAATTGCCCAACTGTAATTTTTTTACCCAGCTTGTATTATTTTATCTATGGAGAGACACCGCTAGTGAACTGTGGATCCTGGTCCTATTTCCTTCATATTGCTATCACCTATTTACTTTATTCGCACTGTTTACTTTACTCACATACTATTATCACTTTCCACTCGATACGCTCATACCCTTTGTTTCAAGCAAACCGGTGAGATTGACAACTGATGACCCACAAGTATAGGGGGTGTATCGTAGTACTTTCGATAAATAAGAGTGTCGAACCCAATGAGGAGCAGAAGGTGTTGATGAGCAGTTTTGATCAAGGAATCACTGTAAATACTAGCAAACAGGTTTTCAAGAGTATTTGGTAATACGAGTAAATAAAGTGCGAGTAAATAAAAGACAGTAGTAACAATTGCAGCAAGTGGCCCAATCCTTTATTCAGCAAAGGACAAGCCGGTTGTATTCTTATAATAACCAAACGTTCTCGAGGACACACGGGAGTTTTCTGTCAAGAGCTTTCGCTTCATAGAGCCAATAGTATTTATTGATTTGATAAGTGTTATGGGGGTGAACCTGTGCTAGCGCACTACCCTTACTAGGATAAATACACACTTGTGATTATACCCCTTGCAAGCATCCGCAAATACAAGAAAGTAATTAAGATAAATCTAACCACAGCCTTAAAATCTAGGATCCTACGCTCCCTGGAGCAATGGTTTCCCAACGGAGGTTTAGGTTTCTGTCACTCCAGCAACCCCACAATCGGTGACCAAATACACAATGCATCTCACTAGGCCCATAAATGGTGAAGTATCATGTAGTCGACGTTCACATGACACCACTAGTGAAATAGCACCACAACAATATCAAACCATTAAATAATTCTTAACAATAATTCACTACTAACATCTTGACTTCTCCCATGTCCTCAAGAACTAAACGAACTACTCACAAGACATCATATGGATCATGATCAGAGGTGAAATAATGGTAAATAACAATCTGAACATAAACCTTAATTCAACGGTTCCACTCAATAGCATCAACTACAAGAGTAATCAACACCGGGAAAGTTTCCCCTATGAATATAACAAGATCCAACTCAAGATGTTACAGCGGGATGGCGTGGTGATGGTGGAGATGAAGGTGCTGGTGATGGAGATGATGATGATGATGATGATCCCGATGAAGTCCAGAGCGATGGTGATGACGATGGCGACGATCTCCCCTCTCCGGGAAGGAATTTCCCCGGCAGATTTCTCTCTGCCGGAGAGCTTTCTCTCTCTGGTGTTCTCCGCCCCGCAGAGGCGGCTGTGTCTAACTCTGAACCCCCCCCTTGACTTAGGTTTTCGGGGACGATGATGTACGCGAAGGGGCGAGACCAGAAGTGGGCCAGGGCTCCCTCACACAGGGCTGGCGCGGCCAGGGTGCTGACCGCGCCACCCTAGCGTGTGGGGCCCCCCTGGCCTCTCTCGACCCCTCCTTCTGGCTTCGTGAGTCTTCTGGGAAATTATAATTTCTGGGTATTTTTCTGGAATTTTCCTGATCTTCAAAATATGGTCTCGTGATGGTCCTTTTTCCAGCAGAATCCTGACTCTGGCAGTAGCTCCTCCGATGATCATCAAACATGTGAAAACAAAGGAAATAACATAAGTATCATATCTAAATATGAAATATATCAATGAATAACAGTAAATTATGATACAAAATAGTGATGCAAATTGGACGTATCACCCCCCCAAGCTTAGACCTCGCTTGTCCCCAAGCAAAAACTAAACTCGGTAAACATGACCACAGGTTTATGGAGTGAAGTGTCGATAATCAAAATACGGACAAGAAGCATCACTTTCACTAAGGCACAAATTATAATAGACAGCAACTTCCCTTTATAAGATGTAAACTTGCAATAGGTAAAAGGGAATCACATGTAAAGGTGCACAAGGTAAATTGTAATTGGCAATGGCAAACCTTAGTTCTTGGTCAAAGAATGGAGAACAAACTATTCTCTCTTTTAAACGGAGCCTTTTAAAACAGAGCTAATATAGCAAAGACTATATGCTCAACAAAGTAAACTTTTGCATTCATAGAAAGCTTTCAAAGATGTATTCCTTCAGATAAAAGCGTTATACAAAACAAGGAAGATAATAAACATGATTAAACGGATCAACATATAGATGAGTGAAACATACAACTCAAATGCTTGCTTTAGATAGAGGGACATAGGCTGACTCAACATAAAAGTAAAAGATAGGCCCTTCGCAAAGGGAAGCAGGGATTAAACATGTGCTAGAGCTTTTCATTTGTAAAACAGAGGTAAAAATTGTTTTGAGAGGTGGTTGCTTTTGTCAACGACTAGCAACGGAGTTCTTGATATCTTCCATACTAAACAAGTGAGAGCGGTTCCGAGATGTTTAATTAGTTGGCACTTTGGTGCTCTTTTATAGCTTTGCACTCCTCCCCACCTTTTTCCTTTCTCAAACCATGGCTAACCGATTCCATCGGGTGCCGACCAACTTTCACAATCCATTGGAGGAGTGCCTTTTTTCTTTCTTTTGAGATTATAATGGTCTGACCAGCTCCCTTGCAAAATTAATGACGAGCAGATGAAGCTGCCTAGTCGAGGGGTACTTAATTTAGTATGGAAGATAACAAACCCATCCACTACGTCCTCATGAGCTAAAAACAGTGGCACAAACTGAGAAGTGTTTGAAAGTTTTTGAAAGGTAGCACATGAAAATTTACTTGGAATGGCTTAAAATACCATGCATAGGAATTTATAGTGGACTCTTTGGAAGTGACTTGGCTTCTGGGAATTGGATGTACGAGAAGTATTTCCTCTCAGTACAGGTTTTTGGCTAGCAAGGTTGGGTAGCAAGCATAAGAGTTGCATGAAACAAACAAACATACATATAATAAGAACAATCATGCAAACTCCCTTGAAGGTACAATGATTTTAACTTTAAGAATAACAATGCTTATAAGCCAAACATAAGGAAAACTGAAGTGATGTAACTACAAGCACTTCTTTATTCTTTTCTACTCAAACCTCAAGGTAAAGTTGCTACTGACCAAGCTAGGTTTGCCAAAACCAACTAAATCTACTCATGCTCCCAATGTGATACCAATACCAATCGACAAGACTAGTCACATAAGAGAGATTGCAGACTAACATAAAGTCTGTGAAAAGTAAACGATAAAACTTCTCATTAATATTTCATTACCGCAACTCACACCAAGGGATACAAAGATAACTAACTAAGGAGGATACTTCCAACTGCAAACTATTCTATATGATAACTTCTCTATTCATGATAAGACTCTACTTGAAAAGTAAATGAACAAAAGGTAATGATGTGATACCGCGGCACTCCCCCAAGCTTGGAACAAGCCAAGGGGATGCCTATGACGATGACGAATTACTCCTTTGGCGGTGGTGGTGGATAATCTCTAATAAGCTTCTCAATCAAATCCTTTAGATCATCAATCTTGTGCTCGAGGTTACGAATCATCTCAGAATTGTGCTCAATACGGTTCATGAACCTGTCAGCAAGAGAATCCCAGCTCTTGGAATTATTTCCCCATCCTTCTTCACTCTTGGAGCTTCCTGTCCCTGCATTGTTAGAACGATCTATATCCCAGCCAGAGGGTAATCGTGATTTGGGCACCTTTTGGAACTGATGTTCATGAATTAGAGTATGGAAGGGACTTTGGCTTGGCGGGGATGTCCGTGGAGCTAAGGTGTGATATGGCACACCTCCTCCGGTCCTTATGCGAGCGCTCTTCTTGAACTTGTCATGATCTGTCACCACCCCTATGCTGGCAATCACGGTGCTTGGCCTTGGACCTTGATCTTCCTCCTCATCTTCTCTTTCAACCTCTTCTTCCAGCCGGAAATCTTTGATGCCATCTTCTGGAGGTGTCTTCTCCTTGTCCCCTCTTGAAGAGGCCATGACTTCCCAAAGCTTAAGATCAACTCCTGACAGAAACAGCTCGAAACAAAACACGACGAGAAAATGATATACAGACCCCGGGGACTCCGAGGGGTTAAATAGGCGAAAATTATACATCGAAACGAAATCACAGGAGGAAAACGGGACGGAAAAGGTTTCCGAGGTGTTCTCACACAGGGGTGGCGCGGCCAGGGGTGGGCCCGCGCCACCCGTGTGTGGGGCACACACGGACTCTTTTTCGTGCCCTTTTTCATCTCGTGATTTTTCATATTTATTAAAAACAGCAAAAATATTAAAGGAAGAACTTTTCGCGAAACTTTTCTGACTAGAACTGTTACCTATTCAAAAACGAACTCTGCAGGCTCCTGCAGTTTGTCTTGTATGTAATCTTCTGGAGAAACTGTTTCAATAACATCAACATCTTCATTATAAGAATCTCCAGAAATATAATGTTTGAGTCTTTGCCCATTCACCACTTGTGTAGAATCATCCTTCAATGAAGCAATCTTAATAGCACCTGAGCGGTACACTTCCACAATAACATATGGTCCTTCCCATTTAGAAAGTAATTTACCTGCAAAAAATCTGAGACGAGACCTATACAATAGAACTTTCTCACCAACATGGAACTGTCTCTTAAGAATTCTCTTATCATGCCATTGCTTGACTTTCTCTTTGAAAAGTCTGGCATTCTCATACGCTTCGTTTCTCCACTCATCTAGAGAACTCAAATCTAACAACCTTTTCTTACCGGCTAGTTTAAAATCTCTATTAAGCTCTCTCACTGCCCAAAAAGCTTTGTGTTCTAATTCTAAGGGTAGGTGACACGCTTTTCCGTAAACCATCTTATAAGGAGACATACCCATGGGGTTCTTATAAGCAGTTCTATAAGCCCATAAAGCGTCGTTTAACTTACTAGCCCAGTTTTTCCTAGATCTACTAACAGTCTTCTGCAAGATAGACTTGATCTCTCTATTTGAAAGCTCTACCTGCCCACTAGTTTGGGGATGATAAGCAGAAGCAATTCTATGATTGACATCATACTTAGCAAGAGTTTTTCTAAAACTACCGTGAATAAAATGAGAACCTCCGTCAGTCATAAGATATCTAGGCACTCCGAACCTAGGAAAAATAACATCCTTAAGCATCTTTAACGATGTCTCACCATCGACACTCTTTGTAGGTATGGCTTCTACCCATTTAGTAACATAATCTACATCAACAAGTATATGGGTATAGCCTTTTGAAGGAGGAAAAGGACCCATAAAGTCAAATCCCCAACAATCAAACGGTTCAATAACAAGAGTGTAATTCATAGGCATTTCATTGCGTCTAGAAATATTACCAACTCTTTGACATTCATCGCAAGATAAAACATACCTTCTGGCATCTTTAAAGAGGGTTGGCCAATAAAAACCTGATTGTAGAACTTTCTGTGCTGTTCTATCTCCAGCATGATGCCCTCCATAAGCACTGCTATGGCATTTCCTTAATATCTCTTGTTGCTCATATTCTGGTACGCATCTTCTCATGATACCATCAACTCCTTCTTTATATAAGTGTGGGTCATCCCAAAAATAATGCCTCAAATCATAGAAGAATTTCCTTCTTTGCTGAGCTGTAAAGGTTGGAGGAAAATACTTGGAAACAATAAAGTTAGCATAATCAGCATACCAAGGAAGGTCTCGTGAAGTTACATTAATTGCAGCCAACTGTTCATTTGGAAAACTATCATTAACAGGAATAGGATCAAAAGAAATATTTTTCAATCTAGACAAGTTGTCAGCCACAGGATTTTTAGCACCTTTCTGATGTCTACGTACTTCTATTCTTGTAGACACTTGTTGGGCCTCCAAGTGCAGAGGTTTGTAGAACAGCAGCAAGTTTCCCTTAAGTGGATCACCCAAGGTTTATCGAACTCAGGGAGGTTAGAGGTCAAAGCTATCCCTCTCAAACAACCCTGCAATTACGATACAGAAAGTCTCTTGTGTCCCCAACACACCCAATACACTTGTCAGATGTATAGGTGCACTAGTTCGGCGAAGAGATAGTGAAATACAAGTGGTATAGATGATTATAAGTAGCAAACGTGATGTGAAATAAATATCGCTGCGAGCAAACAAGTAACAAAATAGTAAGTAAACGGTGTGCAATGCTTGGAAACAAGGCCTAGGGATCATACTTTCACTAGTGGACACACTCCCAACAATATAACATGACTGAACAAATAACTTCTCTTTGCTAAGGCACTCTGAATTACTCTCCTATTGAATAACACTAATCATTGTGTAGTGGCTACAGAAGCACCCCTTAAAGTTCATCAAGTACTTGACAAACACCACTCATAGAGATATCCAAATCAGATCACAATTCAAGATAGAAATCATTGCAATTTAAACCAAGTACTAACACGGTGCACACACTGTCAACATTACACCATGAAAGGAGGAATAGATCACTCAAACTATCATAGCAATAATTATTCTCATAATCCACAAGAGATCACAATCATAGCCTAAACCAAGTACCACCATGATGCACGCACTGTCACCGTTACACCATAGCAGGAGGAATAGATTACTTTAATAACATTGCTAGAGTACACAAAATATCTGAATAATAACATGTACTTGTTCAACATGATACAAAGCTCACGATCACATAAAGATCACATCATGGGAGAGAGAGGTGAACCACATAGCTACCGGTAGAGCCCTTAGCCCCGGGGATGAACTACTCCCTCCTCATCATAGGAGACATCAAGGTTGATGGAGATGGCGGTGAGGTCGATGGAGACGGCGGAGACGGCGATGGAGGTCGATGGAGATGGCTCCGGGGGCACTTCCCCGTCCCGGCAGGGTGCCGGAATAGAGACTTCTGTCCCCCGAAATTCATCGGTGATGGCGGCGGAGCTGTGGAACTGTTTCTGGAAAATTGCCGAATCCCCTAGGGTTTTCCGTCCCGAGGCTTCTTATAGGCGAAGGGGCGATGTCAGAGGAGGACCAGGGCCTCCTCACACATGGCTGGCGCGGCCAGGGGCCTGGCCGCGCCACCTGTGTGTGTGGGGCCCCTGTGGCCCACCTCCTACTCCTCTTCGGATCTCTGGAAGCTTCCGGGTAAAATAAGACTTCAGGATGTGGTTTCGTCCAATTCCGAGAATATTTCCTGTGTATCACTCTGAAACACAAAAACAGCAGAAAACAGGGAACTGGCACTGTGGCAACTCGTTAATAGGTTAGTTCTGGAAAATGCATAAAAGTGCCACTAAGTGTAACGAAACAATAGGCAAATGGTGTAAAAACAAGCATGGAGCATCAAAAATTATAGATACGTTTGAGACGTATCAAGCATCCCCAAGCTTAACTCCTGCTCGTCCTCGAGTAGGTAAATGATAACAAAAGAATAATTTTTGAGGTGACATGCACCTACACAATCTTGATCATATATGTAAGCATTTGTGAGCTGGGATCATAAGAACTTAAAACATGGGCATGAAAGATATAATCTTGACAATAAGAACTTAGCAACCATGTTGTAAACATGAAAATGAACACAAACAAAAGATCATGAAAATGAAACAATGAAAGTCAAACATGTGTTCAAATCATAAGAAAAAACATACAAATGGTTTTCAACTTGTCCTTCAAAGAGAGCAAAACATAAATGCATAGGACACCTTCAAGTTTAAGAGGGCGACTAGATACAAATAATTTAAGAACAAGTGAAACCATGATCATGAATCAATCAATGAACTTTGGGACAATGCATATTACACTAAGAATGACAACTATGCTCTCTTAGTGGTGCATAAAGATAGAAGGTGGTGACTCAACATAAAAGTAAAAGAAAGGCCATTCGCAGAGGGAAGCAGTGATTGCAAGTTTTATAACCTTCAAAAATTATGGTACTTACCGGCTTTGAGCTCTCATTGCCCCCATCATAAGCATCTTGAATGGTTAAAGTTAATGCGAGAACAATTATGATGCATATGCTTGACAAATCATAAGTTGAAAACCTCGTGTCCCGTGAATACGAGTACCCAAACCATGCTAATTTACTTAGAGTCCCAAGCAAGGCTCTTGTCATTGTAAGTATATGCATATCATTGAGAACCGCCAATGGGGTACCTCCGTGCCCGATGACATGGAACAAGCCCACACCAAAATGACAGGACAAGCAGACAATGAACACCTCGACATCTCTTTTATTTGCCATTTGTTTAGCTTTTTATTATGAGATGCGTCGTCGAATGTTCACCATGGGTATGCTGCAAATTTCCACCATGAATTATGCATGGCTTCGATTGGCGGCCCGGCGTTTCCCTAACACATATAAAAACTCCATGATCCTCACAAGATTCCCAATTCATTTCACACCGCGGGCATCCATAAACAAAAGATCACGATATCAACTCAAATAAGAAATGCAATGTTGAAAGCTTGCCCCATGACAGCATGGATGGGCTAGAATCCAACTTACAACTTGCAAGCATAACAACTCAACATAAAAGGCCACAATGTCAAATTTTTAAGAACAGGAAAAAGTAAAGTGTGCCTTCCGGTTCGTGAGAGCTTTACTAACCGAATTTCGCATAACACTGGTAAGAGTTTAATTTGAAGAGAATATAAAAGCAAGTCAAATTTACTTGGAATAGCAAATTGCTAGTAGGTATGTATGGTGGACACTTTAAAAAACTTTGGCTTTTAGGAGTTGGATGCACGAGTAGAGCTCATACTCAGTACAAGGCGAGGGCTAGCAAAAGACTGGGAGCGACCAACTAAGAGAGCAATAATGGCCATAATCATGCAAAGCGACAAAGCGACATTAAAAGAAGCATAAGATGGCATCAAAAGTCAAAAACTAAATGATCATGAAGGCTATTGGTGACTTTGTAAAAGTCTAACATGTGTGAACATGCGCCAAGTCAACCCAAATAAAGCATCAAGGAGAAAACCAAAATAATGCTTCCATACAATAAAAACAACGCATGATTTTTTCCAAAGGCTCAAT
Source organism: Dactylis glomerata (assembly GCA_007115705.1). Lineage (NCBI taxonomy): Eukaryota > Viridiplantae > Streptophyta > Magnoliopsida > Poales > Poaceae > Dactylis > Dactylis glomerata. The sequence goes on along the minus strand of QXEO01000542.1, from coordinate 2,352,040 downwards.
AAGCAATCTCAGTTATTTGAGACAAGTCATGCTACAGCAAAACCACTAAGCATACTATCAAAAAGACATCAAGCATGACATGCAAAAGCCTAAGCCGCAGTCTACACAAGCTCCTTCTTGTACCACTTTTTTGCATAGAGCTTTTTCTCTTTTCCAACACCATTTGAAATTTTTAAAGACACCACTTTTGATGAAAACCAACATGGTCCAGAGGCAAAAATACACCTTGATAAATAAATATAAGAAGATCTGAATGCAAATCAAGGCGAAAACAAAAACCAAAAGCAGTAGCAGAAAAAGAAGAGCACTCGGTTTTTGATAAGAGTGAAAACTAGAGCGTTCTTGGAAAATGAAAAACAAGTTCATCTCCCTCCAAAACAACATGATGTGATCAAACCATTTATTGCAGCAAACAAAACTAAACTAACTAAGAAAACTAAAACAACTGACGCTCCAAGAAAAACACATAGTGCATGAAGCAATAAAAAATATAGTGTCTTGAAAGGTGACCTGATTTTTGCCGATGAAGAAGGGGTGCCTCGGGGGCATCCCCAAGCTTTGACGCTTGTACTTCTTGGATATTTCTTGGGGTGATGCATGGGCATCCCCAAGCTTGAGCTTTTGTCCATTCTTCAACTCATCTCATCATTCTCCAATCCCTACACTTGAAAACTTCCTTCATACAAAACTAAACACAATTCTATTAGCAACATTAGTGTAAGCATAACATATATTCAACCTCTTTTTGCTTGAGGTTTCAACTCAAAACCACCACATATATAGTAGATACTACTGTAGCAACTTCCCCAAAAGTTCCATAATCAAAAGAACTCAAAAGAAAGTGATAAAGTGGCAAACACAAATATTGGCAGAAATCTGTCAAAACTGAACAGCTGACAAAGGTCAAATTTTTGAGGGATTTTATGTTGCTCAAATCAAAAAGTGTTAAACTAACAAAAGTTTGGATATAACCTGGGTCATATGCACAAGAAATCGCAGGTCCAAAAGATAAACAGAGAATTTTCACAAATTTTTACGGTGCAGCACCGAAAACAGTTTCAGGACAGCAACATCCCCAAATCTTTACCTCACTCAAATTAGAGGCTTCTCTTGGCACAAAAACGAAATAAAAAGGATAAGGAGCAGTTATTACAGTAGTAATAACTTCCAAGACTCAAATAAAAGAAAAAGTACTGAAAATAAACATTGGGTTATCTCCCAATAGTGCTTTTCTTTAACGCCTTTGAGCTAGGCGCAGTAATTTGCAAAGATGCTCATGTGGGCGCCATATAAGAGCTTGAGGCAAGGCGCCATATAGGAACTTAAAGCAATTGAGAGCATCAAAAAGTAAGTATGGAACACATTTAAATCTAAACCACTTCCTATGAAAAATAGTCTTGTAAAGAGACAAGTCATGAAAGCGCAAAGCAAAAAGCATAGGAAGGCAAAACAAGTACAACTTCAAGAATTGCAACATAAAGAGGGGAAACTCAATATTGTTAAGATCCATCAAACCATGTTTCCCTCTCTCAAAGTAACTTTCAGTAGCATCATGAATAGAATTAACAATGTAACTATCACATAAAGCATCCCTATCATGAGCCACATGCATAAAAGGATTAATACTCCCCACATGAACAATAGTAGTAGGAGCAGAATCAATAGAATAATTATTCTCATCACCATAATCATCAAAAACAGGAGGCATATTGCAATCATAACTAATTTTCTCCTCAAAAGTAGGTGAACTGAAAATATTATACCCATCATCACAAGCTAGAGAACTACTATGTCGCAAAGCATATTCATCAAACATATCATCATAAGAAGGAACATGGATAGCACTAATGGTACAACAATTATTAACCTTAGAATTGGTACCAAAAAGATTTTCAATATCAAAAGTAGAGTGCTTTTCCCAATCATGATCACTAACATAAGTAATAGGCATAGGAACATCATCCCAATCAGAATTGTCATAATCTATAGCAGGATCATAAAGCTTAAGGGAAGATACCATGTCCTCTCGCCTCTTACTCCTCTTCTTCTTCTTCTTCTTCTTCTTCTTACTCTTCTTACTCTCTCCTTTAGGAGGGAGAGACTTGAAGGGCATCTTCTCCACATATTCTGGTTTGCTGACAGAAACAACAGAAGAAACTTTGGAGGATTCCTCCTCTCTATTAATAAGATAAAAACATCTATCAGTCCTGTCATAGCTTGGCAAAATATCAAGTTTTATAAGATTCTGAATGTAAGTATTTGCAAGGCAATCTTTAGCACAATAGAGACGACAACCACGAAGGGTGCTATTAATATCAACATCATTCATATCTATCAAAGCAATCTTTCTAGATATCTCGTCACACGCCAAGAACAAAGTGAGCTCATCATGCTGATTAGGAGTAATCTTGTCATCACAATACAAACTTAAGATACTAGAAGAGTAACTATTAGGGTTTGAGCATTGGAAATTAAAATGACCTATGTCATCGCAATGTTTACAAAGAAAAGGATAAAGCTCACAAACCTTTTTACCGATCTCACCTATATCCTTGTACCACATAGTAGTTTCTTCATTTGCGTGGGTGATGCAATAATCTTCCTTGTTGTAACTCTGTTCACAAGGTCTATGTACTCCACAAAAATTAACATGCTTATAAGAAATAGTACTTTTAGAAGTTTGAGCATGTTTATTGCAATCATCAACAACAATATAACTTTCTATGCAAGTGTCCTTAAAAGGTTCATGATACACGTCCCCATTTCCTTTAGGAACATTCATATGGGAAGCAAAGGCTTTAAAGCAATCAACCATAATTTGAGGATCAAGACCATATTTAGCACTAAGCTCTTGAAAATTAGCAGTTTCAGCGAAAGACTTAATGCAATCAAACTCGTAATTCATACCTGATCCTTTACCTTTGTCGCTATCCCAACCTTCAATATTGTTTTGAATTGTCTCAAGCAGACCCCACTTGGTGTCGACATCCTTGCTTGTGAAAGACCCATCAAAGCATGCATCTAGATAGTCCTTGTAATATCCTGAAAGCCTTGCATAAAAATTATTAATAACAATATTACGGGGAAGATCATGAATAGGACATTTATGCATTAGTAACTTCAATCTTCCCCACGCTTGGGCAATGCTTTCTCCCTCATGAGGCCAAAAATTATATATCTGATTACGATCTTTATGAATCTCACTTGGAGGATAGAATTTAGAATAAAAGAGAGGTACAATTTCCTCCCAGCCAACAGATGGACCATCTTCAAGCAGCCGATACCATTCCTCAGCTCTGCCTTTCAGTGACAAAGAGAATAACTTCTTCTTAACTTGGTTCATTGAAATACCTGCACACTGGAACAACTCGCATAATTCATGTATAAAGAGCAGATGATCACCAGGATGGATAGTTCCATCTCCTAAATAGCAGTTATCCCTAATACGTTCAACAATCCTCGTAGGTATTTTAAAAGGATGGGGAGCACAAGCATCATTAGAAACATCACATATGGGAGATAAAATATCATCAGAGCAAACTTTCTCCACTAAAGCTGGGGGACTAAAAATATCATACTCAACAAAACCAGCTTCCCCAAGCTTAGACTTTTCTATAGCATTAGCATTAACATTATTCAAAGCATTCGTACTAATAACATTGCTATGCGAAATAAGCTCCAAAGGATTTTCAATTTTCTCTTCAAATCTAAAATCAGGAAAAAGACTAAAGAACTCTTTATTTTCCATTAAGCCTAACTAGTGAAAATAAAAACAAGAAACAAAAAGATATAATTGCAGAATCTAAAGGAAATAACTCCGAGCACTCACACAGGAGGATGCGAGTACCTTTTACCTTACCTCCCTGGCAACGGCGCCAGAAAAGAGCTTGATGTCTACGCACTTCTATTCTTGTAGACACTTGTTGGGCCTCCAAGTGCAGAGGTTTGTAGAACAACAGCAAGTTTCCCTTAAGTGGATCACCCAAGGTTTATCGAACTCAGGGAGGTTAGAGGTCAAAGCTATCCCTCTCAAACAACCCTGCAATTACGATACAGAAAGTCTCTTGTGTCCCCAACACACCCAATACACTTGTCAGATGTATAGGTGCACTAGTTCGGCGAAGAGATAGTGAAATACAAGTGGTATAGATGATTATAAGTAGCAAACGTGATGTGAAATAAATATCGCTGCGAGCAAACAAGTAACAAAATAGTAAGTAAACGGTGTGCAATGCTTGGAAACAAGGCCTAGGGATCATACTTTCACTAGTGGACACACTCCCAACAATATAACATGACTGAACAAATAACTTCTCTTTGCTAAGGCACTCTGAATTACTCTCCTATTGAATAACACTAATCATTGTGTAGTGGCTACAGAAGCACCCCTTAAAGTTCATCAAGTACTTGACAAACACCACTCATAGAGATATCCAAATCAGATCACAATTCAAGATAGAAATCATTGCAACTTAAACCAAGTACTAACACGGTGCACACACTGTCAACATTACACCATGAAAGGAGGAATAGATCACTCAAACTATCATAGCAATAATTATTCTCATAATCCACAAGAGATCACAATCATAGCCTAAACCAAGTACCACCATGATGCACGCACTGTCACCGTTACACCATAGCAGGAGGAATAGATTACTTTAATAACATTGCTAGAGTACACAAAATATCTGAATAATAACATGTACTTGTTCAACATGATACAAAGCTCACGATCACATAAAGATCACATCATGGGAGAGAGAGGTGAACCACATAGCTACCGGTAGAGCCCTTAGCCCCGGGGATGAACTACTCCCTCCTCATCATAGGAGACATCAAGGTTGATGGAGATGGCGGTGAGGTCGATGGAGACGGCGGAGACGGCGATGGAGGTCGATGGAGATGGCTCCGGGGGCACTTCCCCGTCCCGGCAGGGTGCCGGAACAAAGACTTCTGTCCCCCGAAATTCGTCGGTGATGGCGGCGGAGCTGCGGAACTGTTTCTGGAAAATTGCCGAATCCCCTAGGGTTTTCCGTCCCGAGGCTTCTTATAGGCGAAGGGGCGATGTCAGAGGAGGGCCAGGGCCTCCTCACACATGGCTGGCGCGGCCAGGGGCCTGGCCGCGCCACCTGTGTGTGGGGCCCCTGTGGCCCACCTCCTACTCCTCTTCGGATCTCTGGAAGCTTCCGGGTAAAATAAGACTTCAGGATGTGGTTTCGTCCAATTCCGAGAATATTTCCTGTGTATCACTCTGAAACACAAAAACAGCAGAAAACAGGGAACTGGCACTGTGGCAACTCGTTAATAGGTTAGTTCTGGAAAATGCATAAAAGTGCCACTAAGTGTAACGAAACAATAGGCAAATAGTGTAAAAACAAGCATGGAGCATCAAAAATTATAGATACGTTTGAGACGTATCACTTTCCTATCTACGATATGCAAATCAAACTCTTGTAAAAGCAACACCCATCTAATAAGCCTAGGCTTAGCATCCTTCTTAGTCATAAGATATCTAATAGCAGCGTGATCAGTATGAATAGTAACTTTAGAATCAACAATGTAAGATCTAAACTTATCACAAGCAAAAACAACAGCAAGAAACTCTTTCTCAGTAGTAGCATAATTCTTCTGAGCAGCATCAAGAGTCTTACTAGCATAATGAATAACATTCAACTTATTATCTACGCGCTGTCCAAGAACAGCACCAACAACAAAATCACTAGCATCACACATAATTTCAAAAGGTAAATTCCAATCAGGTAGTTGAACAATAGGAGCAGTAATTAAAGCCTTCTTAAGAGTTTCAAAAGCTTCCTTACAATCATCATCAAAGACAAATGGTACATCCTTTTGAAGAAGATTGGTAAGAGGCTTTGAAATCTTAGAGAAATCTTTAATAAACCTCCTATAGAAACCAGCATGACCAAGAACACTACGAATACCTTTAACATCTCTTGGACATGGCATTTTCTCAATTGCCTCCACTTTTGCTCTGTCAACTTCAATACCTCTTTCAGAAATTTTATGTCCAAGGACAATTCCTTCATTTACCATAAAGTGGCATTTCTCCCAATTAAGAACAAGGTTAGTTTCTTCGCACCTCTGCAAAACTTTATCAAGGTTGTGCAAACAGTTATCAAAAGAAGTTCCATAGACGGAGAAATCGTCCATGAAGACCTCCACAATTTCTTCACAAAAACCATGAAAAATAGCAGACATACATCTTTGAAAAGTAGCAGGAGCATTGCATAAACCAAATGGCATACGTCTATAAGCATAAGTTCCATAAGGACAAGTAAAAGTGGTTTTCTCTTGATCATCCTTCTTAACAGCAATTTGAGAAAAACCAGAATAACCATCAAGGAAACAAAAATGAGTCTTCTTAGACAACCTTTCTAGCATTTGATCTATAAACGGTAAAGGGTAATGATCTTTCTTAGTAACTTTGTTTACCTTCCTATAATCAATGCACATTCTATAACCAACAACTACCCTTTGAGGAATAAGCTCGTTATTCTCATTAGGTACAACAGTCATACCTCCTTTCTTAGGAACACAATGAACATGACTAACCCATCTACTATCAGCAATAGGATAAATAATGCCAGCATCAAGGAGTTTTAATACCTCATTTCTTACCACATCCTTCATCTTGGGAATTAGGCGGCGCTGATGCTCCACAACTGGCTTCGCATCTTTCTCCATATTAATGGCGTGCTGACATAAAGTAGGAGAAATCCCTTTTAAATCATCAAGAGTATATCCCATAGCTCCTCGGTGTTTCTTCAATATCTCCAATAATCTTTCTTCTTCCTTTCCTGAAAGTTTAGAACTAATAATAACATGATATATTTTCTTATCATCAATATAGGCATATTTGAGGTCATCAGGCAAAGGTTTTAATTCAAACACAGGATCTTCTCTAGGCGGCAAAGTGGTGCCAAGATCCTCCACAGGTAGATTATGCTTGAGTAGTGGTGGTTGACGAAGGAGAATATCGTCAATCTCTTCTCTTTCCTTGCTAAAAACATCACTTTCGTGATCTTCCATGAATTGCTGCAAGGCATTATTAGGGGCAAGAGCAATAGAAGCAAGCTGCTCAACTCGAAAATTTTCATTAGGCGTGTCATTTTCATAAGAAGTCTTAGCAAATTTGGAAAAATTAAACTCATAAGACTCTCCATTAAACTTAGTAAAAAAATTCTCGTTCTTACAATCTATTATAGCGCCACAAGTGTTCAAAAAGGGTCTACCAAAAATAATAGGACAAGTTTTACTAGCCTCCTTACCAAGTACTAGAAAATCAGTAGGGTACTTAGTCTTACCGCATAGAACTTCCACATCTCGAACAATACCAAGAGGCCAAACGGTCTCTCGGTTAGCAAGCTGAACAACCACATCAATATCTTCAAGTTCACAAGCGCCAATCTCGTGCATAATTTCTTTATAAAGCTCTAAGGGAATAGCACTCGCACTAGCACCAATATCACATAAGCCATAATAGCAATGATCTCCAATCCTGACAGAGATAACAGGAACACTTGCTTTCCTGTGCTTTTTAGGATGTGAAAGAATGTTAGAAGCATCTTCACAAAAAAGAATATATTCATCTCCTACATCTTTAGTTACAAGATCTTTCAATATAGCAACAGGAGACTTAATAGTAATTTGCTCATCAGGCTCTGCAGCTTTCTTAGTACTTTTATTAGACACACTTACCAAAGTAGAGTACTTCTTTACCTTAGCAGGGAAAGGTGTCTTCTCAAAATAAGGTTCAGGCACGAGGCTATCAACAGTACAAACTTCAGTAGCTGCAGCAGGAATATGACTAATAGAATCTTTGTAAGGCGCATGATATTTGTTCCAATCTTTCTTTGGAACATCAATATAAGAGGCAAAGGCCTTAAGACAATTAGCAAGTATTTGGGAATCAAGACCATAAGCAGCGCTAACACTATGAAAGTCATCGGTTCCCATAAAAGATTTAATGCATTCATAATCATAGTTTATACCTGACTTCCTACCTTTGTCGTTTTCCCATCCTTCAGCATTCTCTTGTATACGGTCAAGAAGTTTCCACTTGGCATCTTCTTTCATATGAGTAAATGATCCAAAGCAAGAAGCATCCAAATAATCCTTATCAGGAAGAGTAAGCCGCGCATAAAAATTATCAATAACAATATTATTGGGGAGCTCATGAATGGGGCATTTGAGCATTAGTAACTTCAATCTCCCCCACGCTTGGGCAATACTCTCTCCATCATGAGGCCAAAAATTATATATCTTGTTACAGTCTTTATGAATTTCACTTGGAGGATAAAACTTGGAATAAAAGAGAGGCACAATATCCTCCCATGCCATAGATGGACCATCTTGGAGTAGTCGATACCACTCTTCAGCTCTGCCTTTCAATGATATAGAGAATAATTTCTTCTTGACCTGGCTTGGTGAAATACCTGCACACCTGAACAACTCGCATAATTCATGTATAAATAATAAGTGATCACCCGGATGGACAGTTCCATCTCCTGAATAGCAGTTATCCATAATACGCCCAACAATTTTCATAGGTATTTTAAAAGGATCAATTTCAGCAGGCGGTGGCGGTGGTGATTCCTCCGCATGTGCAGCAGCAGCAGCAGTAGTAGTAGAAGTGTTTCCAAATAGGAAACCAAATGGAGAGTTCTCCATAGCAGAGTAAAATAAAAGACAGAATAAAACAATACTCACAGTGACGGTTACCTTTACTAATTCCACTCTTCAATAGCGCTACACTCCCCGGCAACGGCGCCAGAAAATAGTCTTGATGACCCACAAGTATAGGGGGTGTATCGTAGTACTTTCGATAAATAAGAGTGTCGAACCCAACAAGGAGCAGAAGGTGTTGATGAGCAGTTTTGATCAAGGAATCACTGTAAATACTAGCAAACAGGTTTTCAGGAGTATTTGGTAATACGAGTAAATAAAGTGCGAGTAAATAAAAGGCAGTAGTAACAATTGCAGCAAGTGGCCCAATCCTTTATTCAGCAAAGGACAAGCCGGTTGTGTTCTTATAATAACCAAACGTTCTCGAGGACACACGGGAGTTTTCTGTCAAGAGCTTTCGCTTCATAGAGCCAATAGTATTTATTGATTTGATAAGTGTTATGGGGGTGAACCTGTGCTAGCGCACTACCCTTACTAGGATAAATACACACTTGTGATTATACCCCTTGCAAGCATCCGCAAATACAAGAAAGTAATTAAGATAAATCTAACCACAGCCTTAAAATCTAGGATCCTACGCTCCCTGGTGCAATGGTTTCCCAACGGAGGTTTAGGTTTCTGTCACTCCAGCAACCCCACAATCGGTGACCAAATACACAATGCATCTCACTAGGCCCATAAATGGTGAAGTATCATGTAGTCGACGTTCACATGACACCACTAGTGAAATAGCACCACAACAATATCAAACCATTAAATATTTCTTAACAATAATTCACTACTAACATCTTGACTTCTCCCATGTCCTCAAGAACTAAACGAACTACTCACAAGACATCATATGGATCATGATCAGAGGTGAAATAATGGTAAATAACAATCTGAACATAAACCTTAATTCAACGGTTCCACTCAATAGCATCAACTACAAGAGTAATTAACACCGGGAAAGTTTCCCCTATGAATATAACAAGATCCAACTCAAGATGTTACAGCGGGATGGCGTGGTGATGGTGGAGATGAAGGTGCTGGTGATGGAGATGATGATGATGATGATCCCGATGAAGTCCAGAGCGATGGTGATGACGATGGCGACGATCTCCCCTCTCCGGGAAGGAATTTCCCCGGCAGATTTCTCTCTGCCGGAGAGCTTTCTCTCTCTGGTGTTCTCCGCCCCGCAGAGGCGGCTGTGTCTAACTCTGAACCCCCCCCTTGACTTAGGTTTTCGGGGACGATGATGTACGCGAAGGGGCGAGACCAGAAGTGGGCCAGGGCTCCCTCACACAGGGCTGGCGCGGCCAGGGGGCTGGCCACGCCACCCTAGCGTGTGGGGCCCCCTGGCCTCTCTCGACCCCTCCTTCTGGCTCCGTGAGTCTTCTGGGAAATTATAATTTCTGGGTATTTTTCTGGAATTTTCCTGATCTTCAAAATATGGTCTCCTGATGGTCCTTTTTCCAGCAGAATCCTGACTCTGGCAGCAGCTCCTCCGATGATCATCAAACATGTGAAAACAAAGGAAATAACATAAGTATCATATCTAAATATGAAATATATCAATGAATAACAGTAAATTATGATACAAAATAGTGATACAAATTGGACGTATCAACAACCTCATCGTAAGTTGGGAACAAAGTATTTGGTTGTGTTGTGTGCAGGTTCCGCATTGCAGCTAGCAAAGCGAAGCTTAGACGAGGCGCCCTATAAATTGTCCGAAGCTGTCGCAAGCTAGCAAGCATCACCTTCAGTCGTTTGTTTGCTCCTCTCCTAAACGATAAACCTTGGTTTCTTAACTGAGAGAAAATCTTGCTGCTATATTCATCACACCTTCCTCTTGGGGTTCCCAACGGGCTGGTCATCAACCAGCAATCAAGCTCTTTTCTGGCGCCGTTGCCAGGGAGGAAGTAGAAGACTTCTGCGAGGGGAGTTTTCCGCACGCACATCCTTTACTTTGTTTATTTGTTTTGTTTTACTTTATTTATTTTACTTGCATTCGTTTTATCAAAAACCCAAAAAAAATTAGAATCCTTGGTAGTTGTTATCTCTTTACTTCTAGTTCATTATGTTGTTCCCTAAGTACGTTCTGGAGGACCTCTCAGCAGGTAGTGGTTCGATTATTGGCAAAAATAACATTGAGGAGTTCTTTAATCATATTAGTATGCATAAGGAAGTTGAGGAAAAGCCTTTGGTTGAGCTTGCTCCTAGTTATGAAGTTGCTTCTGCTTTATTTAGTTCACATGTTAGAAGCTAGGTTTGCTAGCCTTAATCCTTTTATGCAATACATGTTCCTTAAGCTTCATGAAATTGAAGATCCTGAGAAGAAAGCTTTTATCTTGGAAACTTTGCGCATAGAATTTAGAGATGTTGCCATTGAGGCTAGGAAAGTTTTTAAGAAATTTAATAAACTTGGCTTGCCTGTAGCGGTTGTTGGTACACCCAATGAAGATTTTAGAGTGCCAATACCTTATAAACTTGTAGGAATTCACGAAGCTTGGGAAAAGAATTTTAGTTGGATTTGTCCTGAAAACTTTTTTGATGAAAGTAGTGTACCAAAGAGTGATCATAAAGGGTCTTCAAAAACTCATTTGGACACAATTTCATTCATTGTTGAAAATACTCCTATAGTGGATCCTGATGCTTCTTTCATTATTACTTGATTCGCAATTTTTTGCGCCTAGCTCAAAGGCGTTAAAGAAAAGCACTCTTGGAAGATAACCCAATATTTTTATATTCAGTTCTTTTTCTTTTATTTGAGTTTTGGAAGTTATTACTACTGTAATGACCTCTCCTTATCCTTTTTATTTCATTTTTGTGCCAAGAGAAGCCTCTAATTTGAGTGAGGTAAGATTTGGGGATGTTGCTGTCCTAAAACTGTTTTCGGTGCTGCACCGTAAAAATTTGTGAAAATTACCTGTATATCTTTTGGACCTGCGATTTCTTGTGCATATGCCCCAGGTTATATCCAAACTTTCATTAGATGAACACTTTTTGATTTGAGCAACAGAAAACTCCTCAAAAATTCGACCTTTGTCAGCTGTTCTGTTTTGACAGATTTCTGCCAATATTTGTGTTTGCCGCTTTATCCCTTTTTTTTGAGTTCTTTTGATCACGGAACTTTTGGGGAAGTTGCTACAGTAGTATATGCTTAATATGTGGTGGTTTTAGGTTGAAACCTGAAGCAAAAAGGGTTGATTATATGTTATTCTTACACTAATGTTGCTAATAGATTTGTGTTTAGTTTTGTATGAAGGAAGTTTTCAAGTGTAGGGATCGGAGAGTGATGAGATGAGTTAAAGAATGGACAAAAGCTCAAGCTTGGGGATTCCCATGCATCACCCCAAGAAATATCCAAGAAGTACAAGCGTCAAAACTTGGGGATGCCTCTGAGGTACCCCTTCTTCATCGGCAAAAATCAGGTCACCTTTCAAGACACTATATTTTTATTGCTTTATGCATTATGCATTTTTCTTGGAGCATCAGTTGTTTTTAGTTTTCAGTTTAGTTTAGTTTTGTTTGCTGCAATAAATGGTTGGACCCCAACAAATTTCCTTTGGAGAAGTTGCCTTGCTTTTCATTTGCCAAGAACACTCTGTTTTTCATTCTTACAATTTCAACGAGTGTTCTCTTTTTCTAGAACTGTGTTTAGCTTTTGATTTTTGCCTTGATTTGTGTTCAGATCTTGTTATATCTTTTCATCAAGGTGTATTTTTGCCTCTGATCTTTATTTGTTTTCATCAAAAGAGGTGTTTATAATTTTTTTGAATAGTGTTGGAAAAGAGAAAAAGCTTTATGCAAAAAAAAGTGGTACAAGAAGGAGCTTGCGTAGACTGCGGCTTAGGCTTTTGCATGTCATGCTTAATGTATTTTTGATAGCATGCTTAGTGGTTTTGCTGTAGCATGACTTGTCTCAAATAACTAAGATTGCTTAATGAGCCTTTGAAAGAATCATGCGTTGTTTGTATCGTTTGGAAGCATTATTTTGGTTTTCTCCTTGATGCTTTATTTGGGTTGACTTGGCGCATGCTCATACATCTTAAACTCTTCCAAAGTCGCCAATAGCCTATATGATCATTTAGTTTTTGACTTTTGATGCCATCTTATGCTTCTTTTAATGTCGCTTTGTCGCTTTGCATGATTATGGCCATTATTGCTCTCTTAGTTGGTCGCTCCCAGTCTTTTGCTAGCCCTCGCCTTGTACTGAGTATGAGCTCTACTCGTGCATCCAACTCCTAAAAACCAAGTTTGCCAAAGTGTCCACCATACATACCTATTAGCAATTTGCTATTCCAAAGTACATTTGACTTGCTTTTATCTACTCCTCAAATTAAACTCTTACCAGTGTTATGCGAAAATTGGTCAGTAAAGCTCTCACGAACTGAAAGGCACACTTTACTTTTTCTCGTTCTTAAAAATTTGACATTGTGGTCTGTTATGTTGAGTTATTATGCTTGCAAGTTGTAAGTTAGAGACTAGCCCAGCCATGCCATCATGGGGCAAGCTTTCAACATTGCACTTCTTATTTGAGTTGATGTCGTGATCTTTTGTTTATGGATGCCCGCGGTGTGAAATGAATTGGGAATCTTGCGAGATCATGGAGTTTGCATATGTGTTAGGGAAACGCCTGGGCCGCCAATCTAAGCCATTCATAATTCATGATGGAAATTTGCAGCATACCCATTGTGGACATTCGACGACGCATCTCAAAATAAAAAGCTAAACAAATGGTAAATAAAAGAGATGTCGAGGTGTTCATTGTCTGCTTGTCCTGTCATTTTGATGTGGGCTTGTTCCATGTCATCGGGCACAGAGGTACCCGTTGGCGGTTCTCGATGATACATATATACTTACAATTACAAGAGCCTTGCTTGGGACTCTAAGTAAAGTAGCATGAGGTTTGGGTACTCGTATTCACGGGACACGAGGTTTTCAACTTATGATTTGTCAAGCATATGCATCATAATTGTTCTCGCATTAACTTTAACCATTCAAGATGCTTATGATGGGGGCAATGAGATCTCAAAGCCGATAAGTACCATAATTTTTGAAGGTCTATAAAACTTGCAAACACTGCTTTCCTCCGCGAAGGGCCTTTCTTTTACTTTTATGTTGAGTCACCACCTTCTATCTTTATGCACCATTAAGAGAGCATAGTTGTCATTCTTAGTATAATGTGCATTGTCCCAAAGTTTTCATTGATTGATTCATATTGTTGGTTTCACTTATCCTCAAATTATTTGTATCTAGTCGCCCTCTTAAACTTGAAGCTGTCCTAAGCATTTATGTTTTGCTCTCCATGAAGGACAAGCTGAAAACCATTTGTATGTTTTCCTTATGATTTCAACACACGTTTGACTTTCATTGTTTCATTTTCATGATCTTTTGTTTGTGTTCATTTTCATGTTATAACATGGTTGCTAAGTTTCTTCTATCAAGATTATGTCTTTCATTCCCATGTTTTAAGTTCTTTTTTTCTCAGCGTACAACGCTTACATATATGATCAAGATTGTGTAGGTGCGTGTCACCTCAAAAATTATTTCTTTTGTTATCACTTACCTACTCGAGGACGAACAGGAGTTAAGCTTGGGGATGCTGATACGTCTCTAACATATCCATAATTTTTGATGCTCCATGCTTGTTTTTACACCATTTGTTTAGTGTTTCGTTACACTTCGTGGCACTTTTATGCATTTTTTGGAACTAACCTACTAACAAGTCGCCATAGTGCCAGTTCCCTTTTTTTGCTGTTTTTGTGTTTCAGAAAAGTTACACAGGAAATATTCTCGGAATTGGACAAAACCAAAGCCAGTCGCCCAGAATTTTACCGAAGCTTCCAAAGAGCCGAAGAGGAGACGGAGTGGGGCCACGAGGGGCCCTCACACCAGGGCGGCATAGCCCAGGGCGTGGTCATGCCCCCTATGTGTGAGACTACCTCGGTCCACTTCTGACGATGCCCCTTCGCCTATAAAGACCCCCCGATGAGAAAAACCTAAGAACCCTATCAGTTTTCTAGAACACATCGCGATCTGCCGCCGCCATCGACCCGAAGATCGGGAGGATCTAGAAGCTCTTCCCGGCACCCTGCCGGAGAGGGGAATCGCCACCGGAGGTCTTCTTCATCGCTATGCTTGCCTCCAGAGCGATGAGTGAGTAGTCTACCTTGGACTATGGGTCCATAGCAGTAGCTAGATGGTTGTCTTCTCCACCATGTGCTTCATGTTTAGATCTCATGAGCTCCCCTACATGATTGAGATCACCGTTATGTAATTCTACATGTTTGGTTTGTTGGGATCCGATGAATATTGGTGTTATGCTTGAGTTGAAGTACTGAAATTTATCTTTTGTTATCTCTATGTTGTTTATGATCTTGCATGCTCTTCGTTGTTAGTAGCTATCTTGGCCAAGTAGTTGCTAGTGACTCCAAGAGGGGGTATTTATGCTCGATAGTGGGTTCATGCCTCTATTTAATCTGGGGGAGTGACAGACACCTCTAAGGTTGTAGATGTGCTATTTCTACTAGGGGGAAAACAACATTCATATGCTCGAGGGCATATGCTTTGTTTACATTACACACTTTGCTTAATGCAATTATCTGTTGTTCACAACTTAATACTCATAGGGTGTTCGGATGATATCCCCGTGAGTTGATTATTAGTCATAGATGTAGTTGGATGGCGGTCTATGTATTTTGTTGTAATGCCCAGAGTAAATCTCATAGTGATCCTCTCATCATATGTATGTTATCTTTATTCTATCAATTGCCCAACTGTAATTTGTTTACCCAGCTTATATTATTTTATCTATGGAGAGACACCGCTAGTGAACTGTGGATCCTGGTCCTATTTCCTTCATATTGCTATCACCTGTTTACTTTACTGGCATTGTTTACTTTACTCGCATACTATTATCACTTTCCACTCGATACGCTCATACCCTTTGTTTCAAGCAAACCGGTGAGATTGACAACCTCATCGTAAGTTGGGAACAAAGTATTTGGTTGTGTTGTGTGCAGGTTCCGCGTTGCAGCTAGCAAAGCAAAGCTTGGACGAGGCGCCCTATAAATTGTCTGAAGCTGTCGCAAGCTAGCAAACATCACCTTCAGTCGTTTGTTTGCTCCTCTCCTGAACGATAAACCTTGGTTTCTTAACTGAGGGAAAATCTTGCTGCTATATTCATCACACCTTCCTCTTGGGGTTCCCAACGGGCTGGTCATCAACCAGCAATCACAGAACTGGTTCGATCCCCTCCTGGGAGCGAGTTGGAACCGGAAGCAGAGCCCGTTCAACAGGCCGAGAATGCTGGACCAGGAAAGAGCTCAACAGGTCCATAGCGTTCCCAGGCCCAGCTTCCTCAATGTTCTCGGAGTCAGAAGCATTTTCCACCACCGGCCCATCATCTTGGCCTGGTTGCGCTCTGGGAGAATGCGTCCCAAAGACAAGTCCATTAGACCTCGCTGGGTCTGAGGAGATATCTGCCGGTCTGCAGCTATCTTGCGGGACCTCCATATCCTGCATGCTCAGAGTACCAAAGCCAATGCCATCCTCCACCAGCGTGCCCCATCCTGAAACTTGCTCTGCAAGGCCATGCACTCCACTCGGTGTTCCTTCCAACCCTTCTGTTTCCTTCCGCTTTAGGTCTTCCTGCATGGAGACCAGTTGACTGGGCTGCAGGTCCACATCGAGCAGACTTGGCATGCATGCCATCTGCTCAGGCTCCTGCTGCTTCACGCTGCCCACTGGCTGAGGCTCAGAGTTCAGAGTCCTCTCGTGCTCAGTGGGGCCCTGCTCCAAGGCCGCCAGTTGGTGGTGGTACCCACCGTGGCCGCCGCCTCCCACCGGCGAGCGCTATGGTTGATGCTCCTCTGGCTGATCCCAACACGACAATCTCCCTTGCCCACCTCTGGCATAGTACCGCCGTCTAGCCGCGTCTCCTGCAGCCCCACCGTCGCCTCCTTCATCATCCCGCCTACGAGGGAAGCGGAGATGAGAGAGCACCGACGTCCTTGGCGGCAGCGGCGAGAAAGTGCCGGCTTCGAGTCCTAGGTGCCAGCGATAGCCCCAGGAGATGAGAGATGGAATCATACCGGCCACCAAACAATCGGTGTCATGGCCAGGTCGAGGTCGCCTTCCCAGCCGTCAGCCACCACGATGCAGAAGGCATCACCATCTCAAAATTGGCCTCTGGCTGGTGGCTGCCTTCCGCGGTTGCAGCCACCTAGGTTGAGGGTGTTAATGAATATGATGGCCAGTGGCCCGCGATTGCGACAGCAGGCGCAGAGCAGTGTCCTATGGGCGAGGGAGCCAGGTTGGGGAGGAAGAAAGAAAAGCTCCTCTCCATCACACAACGTCTGCGGCCGCCATCTCTCCTGAATCTTGGCCAACCGGAGGAGCCATGGTGACCCGCCCCACCCCACCGGCCCTCTCTTTTGCACGATGCCGACGTGTATTTCGCAGGCGGTGCCGCCGGCTAGTATTCGCTCTCGGCTGGGTGGGTATGTGTGAGGGAAAGAGAGACGTGAGGGACAAAAGGAACCAGAAGATAAGAAGATGACTATTTAAAAATCATTTTTTTTAAACAATACCATAATATATTAAAGTAACGAACAGTACAAGATAAAGATATATAAGCTGTGTTTAGCGATTACAAAATAAAATCTAAGAAAAAAGGAGCTAATCTTCGAGGCCTTCAAACTCTTCTTCTTCCATGACACAATCTTGTATTTTCCTGAAGCCAGCCAAAAGATAATGGCACAAATATCAAACCATAAACCTGTAAATACCAATAGTGGTTCTCCCTTTTTTTAATTTGAGCCGCAGTGCCAAGGCTACGTGCACGCACGTAACTATTAAAACAATCATACCACATCGACAAGAGTACCAACACCAGTATTCCAGGGAAGAGAAACCGAACAGCCTTATCAACGGCGCTGGAAAGCCGAGAGTACGAATCACCATTGTCGAAGATGTAGCAGTCGGGACAAATATTTCAAGGATAACCCTCCTCGCGGCAACCAGGAGAAACAATCCAAAACCGATGGCGAAGCAAGATCTTGAAGACCATACCTAAAAAACTGTAATCTTACAACACCATCATTGATGCCGGGAAGAAGATCTCGTCGCTGAACAAAGAGGTGAAGATCACTTATTATGAACGATGACATCTTCATTGACGTAGAAGAAAACGAAGATGGCTACCAAAACACTAACTTAATCTTAGGAAAATACTACTTTTATTGAAATCTCCACCCATAGATCGGGTTCCCCACCCCTCCTGACACCGGCGAGACCGGCTGGAGGAGGGGGAACCGATCTATGGAGGAGGCAAAGGATAGGTCAAAGAGGCGGCGGCTGGGAGACGGACGAGACGGACAAGCAGATGGATAAGACTATTTAAAAATCTTGCTTCACTCCTGCCACTGACTTCTGCGGAACAAACGGACGAACCCGCCTAGAAAACCACGTCTTGTCCCACCTCCAACCCAACCCTAGTCGCCACCACCACCTCCTCCTCCCTCCCACCGCCGCCGCCGGTGGCGCCACTGGGCGAAGCCCCGGGGGCGTGGTGACGGTGGGGGACCTTCTCCTGCTGCGCTGAGTAGTGGTTTGGATTGGATTCTGGTAGAGTTTCGTGGGACGTCGTCGAGATGGAGGGGTGGCTTCGTCAGAATAAGAGAGCTGGAGCTCAACCCCCATCTCGGCAAGGCCACTTGTGGCGGCGCTGGTGAGCTACTGAACTGATTTCCTCTCAGATCTGTGGATCTAGGGAGGGTGAGTTCTCCAGGCGCGATCGTCCTTCGACGTGGCCATGGAGTTTCTGGAGTCTGTTTGGGTGTCGGAGGGCTGCTGATGCTGTTGCCTTCCCCTTAGCCGTCCGTGTTGGCAAGGGAGTGGAAGGGGATAGCACCACCGTCTTCCTCGTTAGGGTTGTTTGTGGTCTTTTTTTGAGATACGACTGTCGCGGCATGAAGCTTCTTCTGGCCGGCCATGGTGGCGAGGGGAGGATGCGGCTCAACGTGGCGTCGGTGGTTGGGACCTACTGCTCGGGATCTTGGATTGGAGGTACTTCTTGGTCTTCACCATCTCCTGCCTGCGTGATGTTCTGGAAAAGGATCTTAGCTCTTACCTCTTGGGGTGGGCACTTTTGCGGTGTTCAAAGCCCAATATGACGATAGTGGCGGCGGTGACTCAATGGTGTCTGAAGATGTGCTACTTCTGGGTCCGATCTTTGTACTTGGTTAGTGACGATGAGGACGATGGGTTTGATGATGTTTTGGAAATATGGTATGAGATCATTCTTGTAAAAGTCTAGGACCATGTTGTATTTTCCTTTTTTAGAGTCGTTTGTAATCTGTTATAGGATCAGTTGTTATCTAAAAAAAGACTTCCGCGGAACAGTTCCCCCTCTTCCATCCAATTTTCCAAAGGTAATAACCTGCTCAGGATCTCGCATTTCAGTTCAAAAAGTAGGGTTCCATTTTCCACATCTTCGATGCAGGATTCCTCCTCTCCACCCATTTCGAGCAGCGGTGGCAGCCATGTCTGGGCCTCGCCGCAACTTCTAGGACACCACCGCGAGGTTCTGGCTCGGGCAGCGCCCACCGCAGCAGCCTCCTTGTCGGCGCGCGGCAAGGGCGGCGGGGCGAAGCGCCACCGCAAGGCTCCGCGCGGTAGTGGCGGCGGCGGCGGCACCCATGACAACGGCTCTAGGTTGTGCCTGCGCTCAACACGTCCTTCTCCGCTTAGTATACTAGCTGCAATATTAGGAGCTTTATGTATAGTTGAAGGGTCTGATCTTTTTAGGACCTCTGGGTGGAACATGGAGCTGTAGGCAAATCTGATGTTCTTAGCAGTCACATGTCAATGCCAAAGATCACAATTCGGTAAGCACTTCAATTGATATGCTGCATTTGCCATTGCGATTTCCACTGCAAGATGATGCATACATGCCCACCTGAATAAACTTTGATATGCTTTACATTTTCTAATCAACATGTACAATTTGCAATTTGATCTGTTCATCGACCTTGCTATAACAACAAATCCAGTAAGGCTGCACTACTATTACATATACAATTGTTCACACAAATCATGACATTACTTGTACGCTTTATCTTGCAGAACCAAAACCCTTGTGGTCTTGTGCTTATTTATGACCAGGTGTTTCTCTGCTCTTAGCTTTATTTATACGGTTAAGTTGATTTGCTGATTAGTGTATCTGCAGTTCGCAGTTCAATCTGTCTGTGCTACCTTTGCTGGAACTTTAGGTGCTTGATGAAGATGAAGAAGAGAAAGGCAAAGAGGGCGATGGTGGCCAGGTGTAGGCAGGTGACAAGGTTGAAGTAGCAGTCTTTGAGGCCAAGGTAGCCCTCGAGAAACTCCCGCACCGTCTGGTCTGGTTGCCCTGCCACACGGATCAGTTCTGTCTGGTCACCCAGCTGCGAGAACATGAGCCCGTACACCGTCCACGCCGCTGGGTTAGCCCAGTACGCCCATCTCCACCATATCGGGATCAACTGCATCCACATTGCCACATAGTTGTTGTTCGTTAGGTAGGCATGCACAATCTATTCTCTCTTTTTCTAATACTAGATTTTATATTTCAAGAGAAGTCGAAAATCTGAACTAAATATGCAAACTATGAGGGGGTTATATAGGAATTCTATGAGGCCCAATCTGCCTGTGTTCCCTTAAGTGGGAAAATGTAATTGAAATGACAAAGATTGGGGGGTTAATCGGCAGAGTAAGACTAGTACCTCTCTTCCGATGATGAAGCCAGAGAAGACATTCCAAAAGATGAAGATAACCAAGGACAATCCGGCAGCTATGTCAACGTTAGGTGTTAGTGCCACTGTCATCATCCCGTAGAGTGTGTAGTACATGAAGCTTAGCACCATGTAAAGACAAACCAAAAGAACTTGCCAGCTGTCATTTGGAACCCAATCATTGAGTATACGATTGACACGAAGATGGCCACTTGGACAAGCATGTAAGGCAATTCAATTGCCATCTGCAAACAGAAATCCAGCGTTGAAGGTTAAAGAACATGCCAAAGCATTCTATATAACCACTCATAGGTTTAAGAATATTACCTGAGCTATGGCGTAGGCCAAGGTAGAATACATGCCTGCTGCCTTTTCTCGGTAGAGAACAACTCTCTCCGTTGCCACAACTGGCTGTAAGATGCTGCAGTTCATGAAGCCCAGAAACAGTGCTGATCCATATACAATTCCTAGTATGTTGAATAAATCTTGTTCTCTTTTTCTGTTGCATAGGAATAACATGATCTAATTAGGCATGATAATTTTTCATGAAATAAAATCATTAGGCTTGCTGTCATTAACTACTTACATGGTTGAGCCAATTTTCCAGAATACAATTCCAAACATAATTGATACAGCAAACGTGTTAAGGAACCGGACAACATTGTGTTCTGAATTTTTCCAGTATGCACATCTTTGTTTCCACAGGCAAGCCATACACTGCACCCTGAGGTTCTGCCAGTATCCAGGTGGAAACTGTAAATCCTCTGTGTTTGACGCTGGCTTCCCCAGCTCATCTGTTAGAAGCATGTTCTCCCTGTAGAAACAAGGTACATAGGTATTGTGTTTATCTTTTTCCCTATTGCTGAAACCAGTTAACAATATAGTTGCGAAAGCTTTATGATCGTATCAGGCTAACCTGTATAGGGAGGAGCTCTTATAAATTTCTGCATAGTCCACTCCAATCTCATATTCTGTTGTGTGCGAACTGATATCTAACACCCATGTTGCTGGGTTTTGTCCCTGTTTTATTCTAGGAACACCAGGTATAGCCTGTGACAAAGCAACTTAGTATTTCCGTCGCTATCCTGTGAATAGACATTTAATATTAGGCAATCTTACCTCGAAATACTTGATCATGTTGCTGGATAGTGGACCTAATGAACCACTGTAAATGATCTGACCGCCTCTTTTCATAAGCAGAAGCTGCAATTAGTCAAATTGAATTCAAGTCGAGAAATGTAATTTAACTTGCTCGTAATCATATGGTCATATAGAAAACAGTTGACTACCATTAGCTATTTCAAAGCTACTACAAAAAAAAGCTGAGGGGTGAGGGCTAACTGTATGATTTATTGTGTAAAAAATAATGCTAGTTTAGTTCTGTGTGATGAATAGTTTGATACTCTTTTCAGTGTTTGATCTTGATACCACATGGCCATTATTTTTCTTTCTTGTTCCAGTATAATTTATTGATCTATTTAAAATTTAGACTCTCGTACCTCGTCAAAAGATTCAAATACCCCAATGCTTGGCTGATGAATTGTGCAAACAACAGTTCGTCCAGTGTCTACTGTCTTTCTTACTGTTCTCATGACAATTGCTGCAGCACGGGCATCCAAGCCAGTGGTTGGTTCATCCATAAATATAATGGAAGGACTGGCTACCAGCTCCACAGCTATTGTGAGCCTTTTTCGCTGCTCAGTTGACAGGCCAGTTGCTCCTGCCAGACCCACCATGGAATTCTTCAATCCAGTTAATTCGACAAGGTCCATGACTTCGTCTATAAACATCTGAAACATGTTGAGAAATCTTGTGAGATATTTTGGTATATATCTTCCAAGATGATAAAGATAGTGGTCACTGCTCATACATCTCTTTGGCGAGATTTAATGTTTGAAGGCAGGCGAAGCCATGCAGAAAACTGCAGTGACTCATGCACAGTGAGGTTAGGGGAGTGGATGTCACTCTGTTCGCAGTAGCCCGAGATCCTTGAGAATGTCTCTTGCTTCTTTGGGTATCCTGCTATTCTAATAGTACCTTCAATACATCCTCCAGTTTTTCTACCACTCAAAACATCGAGCAATGTTGTCTTTCCAGCGCCTGTGATCCCCATCAGCGCTTTTAGCACCCCTGGCCTGAAAACACCACTGACGTCTTGTAGCAGCTGAAGCTTTTTCTCTGTTACTCCATACTTCATCATCTCCTGGTGGAAGATATGCATACTTTTGGTCAGCAAGCGACTGGAATGGATGTAACTATACAGCAAGGAAGACACTGCTCAAGAGCTTACCTTTGGCATGTCGACAAAATAGTTGATATGATTAAATACAAGGGAGAGAGGCTGAAATGGGAGGACAACTTGACCAGTTGATGCATTGCCCGTTCGAACTTTCTGGTTCTTGCACTCTGTCCTTTTCTTCATGGCATCTATGTTAACTTGATGCTTGTGTGGAGCTGCAAATGGTAAACAAGCAGGATGATTTTTTTTGATATATATGTTTTAACAATTATGATGTTTTGATAGCTCAATATACGTACAATTCATGAACTCCAGTGCAAATATAGTGAGGATGTTGAAGACCAGTGAGAATCCAAATAAAATGCCGACACAAATCTAGTACCAATACCACTCTGTGAGCATCCCCCTGATCTTGAGTATAGCTTCACCAACTGTATTAGCATTGGCGTAATAGAATTCCTGTCATCACGAATGATCATCATGATCAGGTTGATAACTATTCACTAAGGGTTATGTACATGTGATCAAGAATGTTGTTGAAATGATTTGCTTACGATAGCCCATCTTTCGTCAAGGAACTCATTTAGGGCAATTGCATTCTGTGCGTATGTGAATGGGGATGCCCAATTTCCCCAGCGCAACCATGGCTGGAGACTATCTGCTTTCAGTGATCAAAATTTGTAAGCATCTTGGGCACACATAAGTCAACCTGGCCTGTTTGTTACAGGTCTGACATACATCTTATGTTATTCTGAGCTAAAACATCAAACCTTTTGATACGATGAAGCCTCCAAATATGTAGATTGCTATAAGAGCTGCGGTGCCTAGCATGTTGGCCATTACTTGTGTTCTTCCTATTGCTGCTAAGAAATGATAGATGCCTGTTGACATTTGATGCATGGCAAAAAGTACCAAAAAGTGCTGGATGAATCTGCAAGAGGGCAAAGGTAAATTCTTTTCTGCTAGTCCAACTTATTGAAGTACTGTTATTAGATACTGAATTGACTAAGAGTACCTAAGAAAGGAAGGTGCATAGCCAATCACATAGTAGGTTAAGCTGGTCCAAAGACCTGTCTCTAAAAGTGACATTGGGAGGCTGATAAGGTAAGCTGAAGAAAGAAGTGCCCATCCTGGCAATGCAAGTAACTCTCTTTGCTTGTAGAAAGTGGGGAGTCGCTTTATTGTCATTGCAATTTCAGTCATGCCATTGAAGTTTACTATCACAACAGCTATAAAGAGTGATCCCATGTACTTATTGGCATCAAGTACAGATTTCTGGTTCATATTTGTGCGGACGTAAACCGTTGAGACAACGAAAGGAAGAACAGTTATCTATACAATCTTGAATATATGAAATGGAGAGTTTCTTTTCATAAGCAGTACTTCCCTTGAAAGGCATGCTTTGAAAGTATTCCATGTGGAGATCCTGTGACTTGCACTTGTTTTAATCTCCTTGCCTTTTCCTGTAGTGTTTGACCTGCAGTGGTTGTCTTCTACAAGTTGAGGGAGATACGATGAATGGAAGGATTCAGCAAATTTTTCAGTTGACCGGTATTGATACATATTTTCATCACCAATCCAGTATTGCTTTTGATCCATCTTCAAGGTCACCTGGCCAAATAGAGAAAAGTTACTGTCAGTTTGTTCCATATTATGCACCAGTAAATACATTTACACAATAACGGATAATGAGGTCTCATCTAGTGCGTGCTATACATGGTGAATTAATGCACTGGTTGTCCTTATGTTACTGAACATTAATTTTGGAAATTGCAATTAATTAGCAGTATTGATTTGTTTAATAGTTCCTTTTTATCAGAGTCCGTAATCTAGTACCTCTTGAAGGAAATCAGCTACATTCCCACACTTTCAAAGAAATCGGTAGCTTTTTCTCGTGGACCATGATATACAATTTGTCCCTTGCATAAAAGGATTATGTCATCAAATAATTCCAATGTCTCAGGAGGTGGTTGCAGCAAGGAAATAACCAGTGTGAGATCCATCAGATGAGCAATTTGTTGGAGAAACTTTACAATCTCGTATGTGGTAGCACTATCTAGACCTGTCGGTATGTCATCCATAAAGCATCTGGATAGGCCAACTAGCATCTCTCCTGCATGAAGGAATTTATCTTGAAAAACAGAAACAATGATAAATTGACAAATGAAAACAATGTTGATCATGTCATCAATACTTGGATTATTTAACCTTTGCACTGGCACTACCGAACAGTTTTGTCTTCTGTACAACTGGCATATTCGTAAGCAAAATAGGCTAGTTCATGTTATTAATTTGGAGTTCATTATATAAAGAACCTATATTATGAATTCAAAACATTGCAATGTGGGAATCTTCCAGTACTTTACATAATTTCTAGTTACCTCTTACATATTCAGGGTTGCTCTTATTCAGAAGAATAAAATATCAAGCATCAACCTAATATTGAATTCATTTTTCCCGGAGAACAATCCAGGCTTCTGCTTTAAGAGGGCATTCTAATGTTTTGTCACTGGCTCACTCACAAATATACTGTTTCCATAGTACATTTAATGGAACATGCCAATAAAAAAATGATGGTGTCATTTTTACATTTTGTTAGTCTACAATCTTTACATGTTAAGCTAACTAACTTTTATGTTTTATCAAGCAACATTGTATGCGATATGGAAGCCCTGGAGGTGGTAATTTTTGTTGTTGTGCTAAGTATTATAACACAAAGTCAGATTGGAAAATGCACTCCAGAAAGTTGGAACAGAGGGTGATGAGAGGAAGACGTAGTAGAAAGAATAGAATGCTTACCAATTGTGGCTCTTTTCTTTTGTCCTCCTGATATGCCTCTTATCAGCTCATCACCCACTATTGTATCAGCGCACTCGGACAAACCAAGTATCTGCATTTACGCAAGTTCATAATTATGTTATCAATACAAATGTTAAAACTGAAAAGTTACAAATTACCTTGATAATATAGTTTGTTGTAAGGTTGCTTCCTTCTCCAAATGTGGTAGCCTGCAGAATACAGATTTAAGTAATTGGGGAAATGTAATCCAGTTTTAGCCAAATTGGTAGAAAATAAAGTTAATGACCTTGATAAATGAGTCAAGCTCCTGGTCCACTTTGTTGATAACACCCTTTTTCCTCCTTATTGCTTCTCCCAGCATCTCTAAGGTGGCCATTCCAAATAGGAATTGTGTATTAGTATTTATGTCATGTAAAAAGGGACACCTTGAATATCTTCATGAGTGCTTCTTGAGTTACAATGTTTGGACTTAGGTATAAATTAGTTTATTTGTACACATAAAACTAAAGCTATATCAGATTTGTAATAGGAATATCACACCATAGGCAAGAGGGGGTCTCACCAAATTCATTATCGGTTCCCAACATCTTGGAAGAGAAATCGATCGTCTCTCTGACGGTCATCTCGGCATGGTGAAGATCGTACTGGCTAACGTAGGCTCGCAGGTACTAAGGTGTTGAGGAATTCACCTCTTTTCCATTGTACATGACCTTTCCTTTAAGCTATTAAGAGATGTGACATCATTATAAAGGTGCAATTTTGGTTAACCGATGCTTTTCTTGTTAGTAAATTGTTTTGGTGGCATGTAGATAACTCAAGTGTACCTTCAAAGAAGAGTCCACCTTTCCTGCCAATGCTTTCAGAAAAGTTGTCTTCCCAGAACCAGGTGCTCCTAGAAGAAGCGTCATCCTGGTGGTTATGCAATGTGGTGAACAAAATTCAGCATGTTAGGTGAGTAAATTAATGAATGATGATGAAGTCTTGTTTATGGGAACTTTACGGGATCACACCTGTTCCGATGGAACACTTAATCTGAGATAAATAGCATCTACGGACAATTATTCTCTCGATTTAGCAAAAAGTAGATCTGCGCTTACCTTGATGGATGAATTGTCCCGCTTGCTCCATTTATAATTTTGATGGGTCTTTTCCTTGTACTACACATGTGTGAAATTGTTGCCAATTCCTGCATAATGCAATAGTATGCATATTAAAGGAAACATGTGGATTTGAATAGATACTTGAGAGATGTTAAACTGCATGACATGACAGCATGCATTATCATTTTGGTTCTGGTAACTGACTTAATTTTCGCTTCAGTTCAAGTCCTGGAGCGCAGACACTAGTGGAAAAAGGCCTTCCATTCGCCCCTTTAGTCCCCGATTATTTCGGCCCGCGGCTAATGGACATATTAGTCCCAGTTCAATATAAAATGTGGGTTAGCACACATTAGTCTCGAATCAAATGTGCCCTATAGTCCCGGTTTGCGCCATCAACCGGGACTAATAGGTAGGGGCCTTTAGTCCCGGTTGCTGGCTCAAACCAGGACTAAAGGGCACCCTTTAGTCCTGGTTCGTGTCACGAGCCGGGACTAAAGGCCTGTTTAAATGAACCGCCCACTTCCCGCGCCAGTTACATCGACGATCGCTTTGGAATTCGGTGCCATTACGACGATCGCTTGGGAACTCGTCGAAAACGCTTCGGGACGCCGCCGGCCAGCCTTAATCACACCGTCGGCAGCTGCTTCTTCACCTCCCTCTCTCTACTATATAAGATGCACTCATCTTAAACATCTTCTTCATCCTCTAATCCTTCTAAAACATACATCTCCATAGCATCTTCACACACCGGCACCGGCCTAGCTCTCTCTCCCTCTCATTCCAATGAAGCCGACGATGATACCTCAATCTCGGGTGTACTATATCACCGCCGAAGGGATGCATTTCACTGTCATGGAAACTCTCCATGCATCAAGGGTGGAGATGTGGATCCACATCATCAAGCAGCAGTTCCTCGATGCCGCACCGATCAAGTGTGTGGGCTTAGACTGCGAGTTCACCAGCCCTCACGAGGGTAGGCACAATCAGCGTGCCGCCGTCCTTCAACTCTCGGCGGCGTCCAAAGTTTTGGTCTTCCAGATATGTTGGGCCAATCACGTGCAGCAGCTGCTCAAGGAATTCTTGAAGGACACCACCACCAGATTCTGCGGCGCGGCTATCGCCAATGATGTGTGATACGTCTCAAATGTATCTATAATTTTTGATGTTGTATGCTTGTTTATGCACCATTTGCCTTGTGTTTTGTTACACTTCGTGGCGTTTTTATGCATTTTCCAGAAATAACCTATTAATGAGATGCCACAGTGCCAGTTCCCTATTTTTTGCTGTTTTTGTGTTTCAGAAAAGTTACACAGGAAATATTCTCGAAATTGGATGAAACAAAAGCCGAAGTTTCTATTTTTCCAGACACGAGACGAAGTACAAAGCAGAGACGGAGGGGGGGGGGGCAGAGGGCAGCCGCACCATAGGGTGGCGCGGGCCACCCCCTGGCCGCGCCACCAGGTGGTGTGGACCCTGGTGCACCCCCTGACATCGCCCTTCCATCTATATATTCTCCTCGACGAGAAAACCCTAAGGCCCGAACTCTTTTCCAGAAAACATACTGCAAGCCGGCGCCGTCATCGACGCGAGATCGGGAGGGTCTATAAGCTCTTCCCGGCACCCTACCGGAGAGAGGAATCACCACCGGAGGCCTTCTTCATCACCAAACCTGCCTCCGGAGTGATGTGTGAGTAGTTTACCTTGGACTATGGGTCCATAGCAGTAGTTAGATGGATGTCTTCTCCTCCATGTGCTTCATGTTTAGATCTTGTGAGCTGCCTATCATGATTAAGATCATCATTATGTAATTCTACATGTTGTATTTGTTGGGATCCGATAAATATTAAGTACTATGTCAAGTTGATTTGTGATTTATCATCTCTATGTTGTTTATGATCTTGCATGCTCTCCGTTGCTTGTAGATATCTTGGCCGAGTAGATGCTAGTGACTC
This sequence comes from Dactylis glomerata, assembly GCA_007115705.1. Taxonomy (NCBI): domain Eukaryota; kingdom Viridiplantae; phylum Streptophyta; class Magnoliopsida; order Poales; family Poaceae; genus Dactylis; species Dactylis glomerata. The sequence continues at coordinate 2,323,482 of QXEO01000542.1, read as the reverse complement.
CAAGACGGGGTATTTATGCTCGATAGTAGGTTCATGTCTCTGGTAATCTGGGGGAGTGACAACAACCTCTAAGACTGTAGATATGCTATTGTGTGCAGGTTCCACGTTGCTGCTGGTGCAAAGCTATGCCCCAGATAAGGCGCATATATAAATTGTTCGAAGCTGTCGCCAAGCCAGCTAGCATCAACCTTCAGAAGTTGGTTCTTTCTCCTACTGATTTGATTAAACCTTGGTTTCATACTGAGGGAAACTTGCTGCTGTGCTCATCATACCTTCCTCTTGGGGTTCCCAACTGGGTGCCTACCACGCAACATCAATATGCGCATGCTAAGTTCATACGGAATTGAAATTCCGTCTGCGTACGATCTCTAAAAGATTGTCCTGAACCCCACCAAGAATCCAACTCCGAGTCTCTATGATTTGTCCAATGCTACTATTGGGACAAATCTTGAGAAGAAGAAGAGGATCAAGAAGGACAAGAAGAAGGACACGAAGAAGGACAAAAAGAAGGACGAGAAGAAGGACGACAAGGAAGAAGAAGAACTAATATTTGGTTGGGCCAAAGTTCAATTGAGCTTCGAGCAAGTGTTGTATGCCGCTCTAGACGCTCGCCTGGGCTTCGAGATTGCTAGGAGGAACTGGAAGTTACAAGGCTACAATAGCCATGTTGATCGTCTCAACATTTAGGTGGATGATCGTAGATGTGTGGTGTGGTGTGAGTCTTCAAGATTTCTCGTGCGTCTTATTGTTATTCTATTGGATGAGTAGCATGTTTGGAAAAATTGTACTCCCTCTGTTTCGGTTAACAACTCTATTAATTTTCGAATTTTAGATTTTTCAAGTTTTTTGGCCTTTTTTGAATATTTTAATTATTAAAAATTAATAATTAAATTATGCATAAAAATTATTTGGAATTCATTGATGCTTATTATTACTTAATCATTGTTGCTTATTTTGTGAGTTAATTTGGAATTTAAAAAAGTAATATTATATGTTACCAAAGTGTACAAGTTAATAGAATTGGTAGCATACCATTATCAAGAAGTCGTGAGTGCAGTCTTGGAAGCTACTATGGAAGGAATGGAGAAGTTAAGCATGCTAAAAGTAGAGCAGTGTGAGGATGGGTGACCAACTGAGAAGTGAGGACCACAAGTATATAATTTGACATGAGAATAGAGGTGATTAGATATTAAAGAAATAAAGAAAATCCAAAAAAACAAATTCAATTTTTTTAGAACGGACCTTTAGTCCCATGTTACGAGCTGGGACTAAAGGGTCCTCCAGCCGCAACACATGACCCGAGCCACGTGGAGGTCCTTTAGTCCCGGTTCGTAAACAATCAGGACTAACGGCTGGAGGTTTTAGTCCCACTTTATTAGTCCCGGTTGCTTCAACCGAAACTAATAGGCTTTACAAACTGGTGCTGATGGCCTTTTTTTTCCACTAGTGAGAGGCTGGAGACATACTTTGATCTCCATTATCGCTATTTGGTTTGATCAATTTCAAACAGGTTTGATGTCGCAAATTGCTTAATATTTTGTAATACCATATATCCCACAGCTACAGTAGCTAGCCCCACCAGAACTATTGCTCCACTTCTATTATTGTATCTATTTATGTATCTATCGTCAGGCATACCCGGTCGTTTTGATTAATTCGGAGTGCTATGGCTTCCAAGTAATGCCCGCCTGCTTGTTGTTTTGCACTGGAATTTCCAAACTTATGAACGTTCTACGTGCAGGCAACTGTGGATTATTTTGTCACTGTTAGGCGCGCCCTCAGGCTTTCCAGTGTAGGAAATGCTGGTTTGTGCTCTGCACTTTCTGGCTAAATTGACCAGCCAGAGGCTCACTTCTAAGAAATCAACTACAATAACAAGGTAAAATAGTCCTATTAAGATCTGCTAAACTGCTGGAGGCAGCAATTGCACGCACTTTTTTTGGAGTCCCGACGAACATGATGATTATAAGTGAACTGTGTAGGTAGCCATGACGATCTCAGGACTACTAGTACGTAGGAGTAGGCGAAAACTCTAATTCTAGGAGAATCCGCACATAGCATTTAAGAGTATGCACCAATACGTTTTCAGCCTTAATTAGTGGCAATCTTCACGGACGTGAATTTTTGGCACATGGGCGCTGTGCACTCTATAAACCCTAAAATTCGTAGTAATTTCAAATATTAAAAAAAAACTGAACCCACCTCGAAACAAAAGATGATCAAGTGTCAGGATCATTTCATTCTCCTGTGGCTATTGTTACTTTCGAATTTCATTGACAATTGGAAAGGTATCTTGGGCAAAAAAGTTAAATTTATGATGAATATAGCGTGAATAGTATATTGCTATAGAGCTTTTTGATTTTGTCTTTTTACCCAGGGTACAATAATAGTAATTTCCTCGTGAAATATTTTTATACAAATACAATACTTGATCATCTTTGGTCCCAAAAAATTCAGATTTTTAACCTTTCGTTGAATTACGTACTGTTTCTTATTTCTTTTTGGATGTATATGGGGTGCTTGGCACCCATGAGCATGAATGTATTTTCCCAATCTTCAGCTGTTTTCTAAGCGATGTGATCCTAAGAGATTCGGAGAGGCGTGCATGAGCAGAGTTCAAGCTATTTTCTTTTGTCATCAGTGCTAAGCAACAAGATCGCATTAAAATCAGCTGCCGTTACCCTAACCGCTCAGCTACGCTACCTTTATGAAAAGTTTAGACCAAGTACGAAAAGGAGCTGGCTAGATATAAGAATTAAATTAAGTTGGAGGAGGGAAGGGAAAAGAAGAGACAAAAGAAGTAGACTCTTATGCAAGAGCTAGCTCCAACATGTGCTTTTAGATATTTTGTGAGTGTTAGATGGGTCATGTATTCATAGAGTGGTTCATTTTTGTGGCTTATTATACATGTTGGCCATATAACTGACTATAGATGCATATTAATATCTTATAGCCATCGGTTCGCCCTACTGTTAAGCTTGCTCTTATATGAAAACACCTGGTTTCAAGATGCAATCCCCCATGTTAATCTATGCACTACTAAGGATGCATATTTAATTTTGTTAAAATCAAACTTTTAAAAATTTGACCAACTTTATAAAAATTATGTCAACATCCACAATATCAAGTAGATATGATATGCAAATATATTTTATGATGATTTTAACTATATATACTGATGTGTCAACAATTTTTTATATAGTTAGTCAAGTTTTTAAAAATTTAGCTTTGACTAAAAATTATAGTCATCCTATTTTAAGGAGAGAGTAGTGTTTCTGCTGCCGCTGCTGCCATTACATCTGGATAACCAAGAACCCTACCCTATTTTAGATAACCAAGAACCCTACCCTATTGACAAATATATATGGTCATGTGTAGAATATTAGTACTATATCTATTACTCTTTTCATTTTAAAAAGGATCTCAAAAATTTATCTAAAATTTAATGTATCTATACACTAAATCGTGTCTAGGTACATCTAAATTTTAACAAATCAGCGACTTTCTTATAGGGAACGGAGGAAGTACAACGAACCGATACTCTGGTTGAATCAGTGCCTTTAGTTTAGTCTAACCCAGCAGTATAAACAATGACATTACATATAGGGGAGATCGAGAAACTTGGATAGTTTTATGAGGTAGCAGTAGTTTTTAGTTGAGGTGTTTTGGCTCTGATGACGTCAATGGGATAGGATACCATGCCGGTAACTAAAATGGAACTAGTACTCAAGTAACCACTAAGACATTCGGATAGCAAAAATCCTTAACCAAGGATTCCGTTCTGTTACTGTTTTCTCAACTGCTAAACACTACTTCATTTAATCAACAATGCATCAGGGACAGGCCACTTTCACTCACATAGCAACTGGCCTATTAATCGATCAGTAGCTAGCACGGCAACTTAATTTTCAGAACAGGAAAAAGAGCGCGGTAATGACATCTGCTAACTAACTGTGGTGTTTTCATCTTGGCATCTCACAACCCTTTCCACGTGTCTCACCAAATTTCTCTTCGTTGCAAACGCATATGCCGTTTACGAGCATCCAACTATCCAGGACGCATAGAGCATTTCTTTCTATACATCTCTCTCTTTTTGTGTGTGCAAAAAATGACATACCTGAGCCGCGTTGACGGCGAAGTTTATCGGTTAACGGCGCAGTTGTGCTAACTAACTCAAACCCAAAAAAGAAGAAGAAGAAGAAGAAGAAGAAGAAGAAGAAGAAGAAGAAGAAGAACAGAGCAACACTGCTTCAGCTTGGCATCTCACAACCCTTCCTTCACGCGCCCCACCGAATCTCTCATCGTTGCAATGCATATGTCATGCACTGGGATCCAACTATCCACGTACTACGAATAGTAGAGCAAATAACACATACCTGGGCGGCGTTGATGACGCAGTTGGTCAGCGTCGGCAGCGCCCGGCGGCCGACGCGCACGTTGGCCTCCACCATGAGCTCCTCGAACCGCACCTCCACTTTCGCCGCGCCGACTCCCAGCCTGCGAACACTGTCGACAAAATTCACAGTCATCATGCTGCTTAAATCTGTTATTCTTTGTGATTTGTTTCAGTATAGAGCCGGCCGGCGTAAACATGCCCTTTCGTCCAAGAAACCCTCAGCCCCCGAACTGATGGCCATCAAAACAGGCTCAATTTCCATGCAACTCGCATGAGACGGACACAGATCGTCGTTGCACACATTTCCTTCTTCTCGCGTAGCATCTCGAGGAAGGCGCGGTTGTCCTCGTGGGTGAGCAGCGGCGGCGGCCTCAGCCTCGTCCCCGGCGACGGCGAGGCGCCCGGCGGCCGCTCGGACTCCCAGCTCTGCTCCATCATATCCTCCACCGGCGACGTCCGTTCGGCCTCGCGCTTGAGCAACGGCAGCGTCTGTTCGGCCTCGCGCTTGAGCAACGGTGGCGCGCGGTGGCTGCTAGCTTGTCCTTAGAGGGCGCGTGAATGGCCGCGCACGTGCACACGGGCATGTAGCTTGTACGAGCACGGGACGAGATACAAGTTGTGTCCTGGTTCCGGCAGGTTATCCCCTCGCGTCGCTCCCCCAGGCGACGCCAGGGGCGACAACGCCGCCGCGCCTCTAGCCCCTCCGGTCAGGCCGTCCTTGCCGCTGCCGCCGCCGGTCTCTGCCGCGGCGGTGGCGGCTCCCTCGACGCCGAAGGTGGTCGAGGGGTGTTCCGTGCTCGCGCGGTGGTGACCGGCTCGTGGGGGCGATGGCGGTCCGGGGAAGGGGAAGCCGAGTCGGCGGACTCAGGCCATGACAGAGGGTGGAGCGGCTGCCGGCGGCGTGGGGTGCTCTGCAGCTGGCTCGATGCCGCTGGTGGCGTCCCCTGGCCGCGTTTGCGGCGGCTGCGCATCTGGGCTAGCGCATGGACTGATGGGCTTTGGCGGGCCTGCGATGCCGGGGGAGGCGATGTGGAGCAGGGCGTGGCGGCAGGAGGCGTTGCTGTGCCGTGCTCCGGGGCTGCTGGGCGGCGGCGCTGTGCCATGCTGCAGGTAGCGGGGCGGCGTGCGGACCCGAGATCTGGGCCCGATCTAGGTCCAGAGGGCTCCTGCGTCGTCTGCTTCGTTGAGCTGCGGCGTGTGGGCAGCCTCCCCGTGGTGTGGGGCCATGCGGCGGCAGATGGAGGAATCCCTCCTCGATCTGGCCGGCGGTGGTCGTGGACTCCCTTCTCCTTCGACGACGAGTCAAGTCTCCTCACCTTGCGCTGGCGGCCTCCAACTTCCGATTGTCACTGTCCCGCTAGACCTTGTGGGACTGAGGGTCAGGCCAGGGAGAAATCCCCGCTTCGCGCTGACGACGGCGACGCCTGCGGGCGCCGTCCTCTTCTTGAAGGCGTCGTTATGGCCTCGACCGCTCTCTCCCATCCTCGAGCATTAGGGGAAACCCTATGTCCGACTCGTCGGACCATGCGGCGGCGGCGCCATGGCGTCGTTTCTTCGTTGGGAGCGTCGTGTGAGTTGCTTGCGGAGCCTCCGTGCAGCTGGTGGAGTTGGCTTTGGTCCCAGAGCAGGGCTGGGCATCTGAGGGCGCAATGTACGCCATCTCCGGGTGTTTCTTGGTGGCATCTTCTTCAGGTCCGGTCGGAGCCTGCCGTCCACTTGCCGGTTCTTCTTCTAGGCACATGGGTGGGCGGTACGTCGCTCCGGGCTGCTTGGAGTAAGGTCGTTCGTCGGAAGCTCTGGATCCGGTCGTGACGCGGCCTCTTTGCTTTGTGTTGCAGTTCTTCGCCATTGTTGGCTAGGATTGGACAAGTTGAGTTGGTTTCGTTGTTGTGGTTGTTTGGGAGTGGTTGCTAATCCCGTAGATTAGCGTGTGTTGTGTGTAGATGTTTGAACCAGGTCGCTTGTGACTTGCGTTCTTGCTTGGTTGTATCAAAGTCCGTTCCTTTCTTAATACAGAAGACATGCGATCCTCCGCATGTTCTTGAAAAGATAGAAGAAGGTATACTTGCGTTTAAAGGTGTTTGGAGTGTCATCTCGTATATATAGTGTGGAGTTCGACGGCCCAACGCCACCCGGCCATTACTACTACAGTAATCATATACAGTATATATAGATAGACAGATCCCATTAGTTAGCCATTAATCATATACAGTAAATATAGGACACAATTTTTCTTCTAAAGAGACGATAATCTATTTTCTTCTTTTTATTCTTGGACAGGCTCCGATTCCGTTATTTCATTGTACCACCTTGACATGACAGTCATTACGTGTCTCTGTACCGCTGTATATACGTCAGCAAAATGAAATGTTAGCTTAACCTTATCTTTTGACAGTGGCAAATAATATTGTTGCATCCAGCCATGCCGGTGCGTGAATGCTAGGTTTTGCTGTAGCATATGCATGGCTCTGACCTCTGAAAATCTTCAATGCGTCCACCTATAGTCCGCAAATGAAAATCTAAACTTTTAATGCATGTCCTCAGACCGTTTCTTTGCTAAACTATAGCTGCAGGTTCTACTCTGAATTACTCATCGATCAACACTCTGGGTATATATGCATTTTTTCCGATAAAGAGAATTTATTAATATCAAGAAGATACCAACAACACTCAGTCTCTGCAACAACGTAGTGCCCTAGTGACAATATGGATGCACACAACCAAAAAAAAATACATAAAAGAAAAGTCTCGCTATAATGATCTACAACTTATAACAGCAGACCACACACCACCAAGACAGCACCAAAAATCCATCTTCCCCAAAGCGTAGAACAGAAACGGATGCCAACACAGCGGAGACAGGTTTAAGGCAGTACATGTGTATATCTCGTCTGCTTGTGTCTTTTGTACCTAATGTTGTATCTTGGAAACTCCTGCGCAAGCTGTGATCTCTTCTCCGTGTCGCAAATTAAGCTACGTGGCATGGCATTGGCACCTACAACACAGGGGCGATGTCAGTCTTTTTGTTGGCGTTGGCGGTCACAATGGGGTATTTGTTCAGTCTGAAAGAGAGATAAAGCGATACAATTAAAGAGTCAACACATCCTACTCCTGTAGCGGTTACGTCTAACTCTAACTGTAGAATGATAGAGAGAGGTACGGCGAAATATGATGGATGTATTATTGAGCCTCGGGGGCGAGTATATATAGGCGTACAGGAGGCATCTTGGAGTGCAAGACAAGACACGAGGAGTCCTATCTCTATCCTAACTACCGCACACGTACGTGCCTAATTATATCTCTAACACCCTCCGCAGTTGTAGCGGGAGCGTCGTGAACAACATGAACGACGTGGACGACTGGAGATAAACCGAAGTAGACCCAGAAGGCTAACACCCCCCCCCCCCCCCCCCCGCAGTCGGAGCAGAAGCATCGTGGTCATGTCGCGGCGCCGATGCTTGGATTGGAGAGGAAGCTGACGAGTGCTCAGGCGAGGTGGTAGCCCTTGTGCCGATGTCGAGGTAGCCGAGAGCGATGGGTGCTGCAACCTTGGTCGAGGTAGTCGTGCGAGGGGATGCCGTGGTCGATGTCGTGGTCGGGGTTGCCGGTGTCGATGTAGCCGCACTTGAAGCCGCGGGCGCAAGAGAGCGCCATGGTGATGATGACGGAGATGCGTCGAGGGCAGTCATCGAGGATGATGATGCCGAAGTCGATGCAGTCCGAGCCGTCAAGGACGAGGTGCGGCCATAGTTGTGCCAGAACTAGGCGCATGTCCGGGGCGTAGGCATACTGCGGTTTTGCCAGAACCAAGTACGCAAGAAGAATCGTCGGTGACGCGGTCGAGGCAGTCGTAGGAGTCGATGTCGAAGAAGACGTTGTCGAGGCCGATGAAGACGAAGCGCCGATCCGAGCTTGCCAGACACGGGGGCGCGTCGGGGATGTTGGAACTAGTCCAAACTCCCTGTTGGAGTCGGAACGTGTTGTTCCATAGAGTTGGCTTGTAAGCCGTAATTCGTATACGAGTCGTAGTCGTGTAGGACAGCTTGAGTCGGTTTGTTCAAGTCTTGTAATCTGTTATAAATATATGAGAAAAGCCCCGATGAAGCTCACGGCAGAGGGGGAAAAAAAGGAAAACCAATCTCGTGTCTATTGTCGTCGATGTTATAGTTTGGGCCAGCTGAAATCCAATCGCTTTGCAAGTTACGTGAGTACTACTTGCTAGCTAGTTGAATCGATCTAGGAGCTTGGTCGTTTAGCTAGTTATACGTACGTCTCGGCGGATTGGTGATCGCGTGCGTGCGTCTCGCCGGATCTCTGTGGTCGTGGTCGTCGGGAAGTATACTGCGATCGGAGTGAAGCCAACAGGGGACGAAAGCACGCGGCGGTGTTGCCAGCACCTAGCATGCGTAGAGCGGGACCAGTATGAACTTCGCGCCATGTCGAGGGACTAGCTGACAAGGCTCCAGAGCGGTTGCGAGACGCAGAGCGGCAAAGAGGGGCCGAAGCCGTCGGCGGTTGTAGGAGTAGACTTGTCGGGGACGAGGCGATGACGCTGGTGGCGAAGTCGTACTGGAAGAGGACGAAGGTGTAGGCGGCAAAACCAGCGGCGGTGCAGGTTACGTGAGGAGGCGCGGTGGCGGTAGTCGAAGTAGGCGAGGAAGAACCAGGCGGTTGACGAAGACCTTGTACGGACGTGGCGACCCGCGCCATGGGAGGCGGCGCGGCGATAGCCTGGGACGTCGGTGCGTGGGGACGGCGAAGATGACCGCGCGCAGGACGCTACACCCCGAAGAGGCAGCGTAGCTGCTGGGCACGAGTTGATGCAACGGCGTGACCACCAGCTACGTACACACCTTGGAAGGCGTGTTGGAAGCCAGCGGCTTGGACCATTGGGGGCGGCGCTGCGGCCCAAAGGGGCGACGCAGCGGCAACCCGATGCTCGGTCAGCGATAGGCGCGTGCTCGGGAACGTGCTTGACGTAGACGTGCGCTAGATCGGTTGATCAGACCGATGGAGGAGCAGGACACGCCATGGCGTGGACACGACGCGCAGATCGGAGTTGATGGCGACGTTGTCGGTGAAGTCCCGGGCGATGACGACGAAGACGGACCGGCGAAGGAGACCGCGCGGACGAGAACAGTCTGCTGCGACGCACGTAGGGGCGCCCCGTGTGCGGCGTAGGCGGCCGTGTCGAGCGGTTGATGGAGATGGCCGGTGCAGGTCAATGCCGTTGTCGGAGTAGAGGCGCAGGATGACGGCGGCGATAGGCGACTCAATCCGATCTAAGATTGGTAAACCAAAAAGAAAAATGCTGGTCAAGTGACCGGTGAGAAAAAGACTGTAGGCCGGCCGATCAACGGATTGACGGAGATCATGGAGATCGACCTCCCCGGGGGCGGCGCGGGCGGAAGCGTGGGCAGCAACGGCTAGGATAGGATCGGTTTAGGGTTTTTGCTCTGATACCATGTAGAACGATAGAGAGAGGTATGGCGGAATATGATGGATGTATTATTTAGCCTCGGGGACGAGTATATATAGGCGTACAGGAACATCTTTGAGTGCAAGACAAGACACGAGGAGTCCTATCTCTATCCTAACTACCGCACACGTACGTGTCTAATTATATCTCTAACACTAACACAGTAGCAAGGAAGACCTTGTCTGGTACCAATTAAAAGATTGAGGACGACTACTGAGGAGAGGTGAATTGGAGTTCTTAAAAAATAACGGCGATCTAAAATAAGTATGCGCAAGCTTAGGACATATTGCGGTAAAAGAGGGAGCAACTTAGTAAATGAACATAATCTCTGGTGATTCTCAGTTTCGTAAACCTAAAGTTGAATGTCAAGTTTGAGAACCGGTGGACTTTGGAGATTTTCGACGGATCACGTCTCCATGCTCGCACCAATAATCCTGCAGGCACTCTGAAAAAATGGTGAAAGAAAAAGAGGCCTCTCTCACAGCGGCTTGATAACATTCATTCATGCAACCGATTCAGTTACAAAACCATGCTCTTTAAGCCTCCTTAATCTCGCAGCATGAAGAAAATACGGCTTAACTAACTTACTTTTGTAGGCAGAGAGAAAAAAAATTGCCCAGGCTTAGTTCCCAATCTCTGAATTTTAGATGTTTCAGTAGCTCACGATGTTCAGTTCTGTCCTGTGCTTGAGGGTGAGGGGCTGAGGGCTTCACTCCTGCTACTGACTTCCGCTCCTCCAACTGAAACCCCCGGAACAGTTTCCCCCTCTTCCATCCAATTTTTCCAAAGGTAATAACCTGCTCAGGATCTCGCATTTCAGTTCAAAGCAGGGTTCGATTTCTCACGTCTTCGATGCAGGATTCCTCCTCTCCACCGATTTCGACCAGCGGCGGCAGCCATTTCTTGGCCTCGCTGCAACTTCCAGGGCACCACCGCGAGGTTCTGGCTCGGGCAGCGCACCACAGCAGCCTCCTTGTTGGCGCGCGGCAGAGGCGGCGGCGGCGGCGGTACCCGTGACATCGGCGCTAGGTTGTGCCTGCGCTCAATACCTCCTTCTCTGCTTAGGCCCATGCCATCCCAACAGGAGCAGATCAGTAATACTATCAGCAATATTAGCAATTGTATAGTCGAAGGGTCTGAATTTTCTCAAGATGCCTGGGCCTGTAGCAGTCACATGCCAATGATAAAGGCCAAAGATCACAATTCGGTAAGCACTTCAATTCGATATGCTGCATTACAGAGTAAACCGCACCAACGGTCCTAATTTTTTTAATGCACCTTCACTTTGGTCCTAATTCTTTGAAATTGCACGTTTACGTCCTAAATTTTGCATAAGTGATTTACGTCAGGTCCTAAACCGGTCTGACTTGCGTTGACCGGTGCCACATCGGTAGTGGGACCTTGGAGGAATACCGGTCACCCTGCTTATTGCAAATAGGTCCTCTGGATTGTAATTCTTCCAAAACCCGGTCCGTGATTCTCTCCCCGTTGTGTCTAGCACCGGATACAATGCTGGCAACGATGTTGATGCTTCTAGAAAATAAATAGTGAACCATATGTTGGTCTCGTTGCGGTTATGGATGCTGCAGAGCCGTAGTTGCATCATCGGAGGACTTTGTGGGTAGTACACTGGGGCCAACGCCATGGAAGTTCACGAGAGAGATATACAATTCGCCCTAGCGTGACTTGGAAGCTCAGATTGTGAACTGCCCACATCCTACGCGTGAACCACATGCCTCTCCCCTCTGTTCTGCTGAATTGAGGAGCTCTAGCCTAGATCCATCACAGCTCATCCTTGAACAGAGCCATATGGCAGACAAGGGGGTGCGGGATGCCAATGAGGCACGCACTAGCACACTAGTAGGATGGTATATGTGCCGACATGAAACTGGGATGTGCCACCGACATGGGATGCATGGGAGGACCAGGCGCCGCCGACGCAGGATGCAGGGGAGGGAGGGGCATTGATATGGGTGCATGGGGAGCCGCTAGTGGTGTTGAGCATGGGGAAGCTAGCGGCATAGGGGGCGGGCATGAGGACGATTACGTCGCGCCAGTGGTAGGAGTCTAGGAAGACAAGGGATGGGTAGGTTGTTAGGTAGGAACAAATAGGGCAAGTCCAATTCCATAGGGACCGATATTTGGAAGAAATATAATCTAGGAGGGATATTTGCAAATATGTAGGGTGACCGGTATTCCGCCAAGGTCCCACTGCCGACGTGGCACCGGTCAAAACTAGTTAAACCAGTTCAGGACCTGGCATGAATCACTTATGGAAGATTTAGGACCTAAATGTGCAATTTCAAAGAATTAGGACCAAAGTGAAGGTGTCGGAAAAGAATTAGGACCGCCTGTGCGGTTTACTCTTTTCTAATCACATGTACAATTTGCAATTTGATTTGTTCATCGACTTTGCTATAACAACAATCCTGTAAGGCTGCACTAGTATTACATACACAAATGTTCACACAAATCATGACATTTTATCTTGCAGAACCAAAATCCTAATGGTCTTGTGCTTATTTATGACCAGGGTTTCTCTGCCCTTAGCTTTATACAGTTAAGTTGATTTGCTGATTAGTGTATCTGCACTTCGCAGTTCAATCTGTCCGTGCTACCTTCGCTGGAACTTGAGGTACTTGATGAAGATGAAGAAGAGAAAGGCGAAGAGAGCGATTATGGCCAGGTGTAGGCAGGTGACAAGGTTGAAGTAGCGGTCCTCGAGGCCAAGGTAGCCCTCGAGAAACTCCCGCACCGTCTGGTCTGGTTGCCCTGCCACACGGATCAGTTCTGTCCGGTCACCCAGTTGCGAGAACATGAGCCCGTACACCGTCCACGCCGCTGGGTTAGCCCAGTACACCCACCTCCACCATATCGGGATCAGCTGCATCCACATTGCCACATAGTTGTTGTTCGTTAGGTAGGCAAGCACAATCTATTCTCTCTTTTTCTAATACTCCGTTCCAAAACGGTTGACTCAACTTTTGTCTAGATACGCCATGTATCTAGATCGTTTTAGTGTGTAGATACATACGAATCTAGATAAAGTTGAGACAAACTTTTTGGAACAGAGGAGTAGATTTTTATCTTTCAAGAGAAGTCCAAAATATGAATTAAATACACAACCTATGAGTGGTTATATAGGAATTCTATGAGGCCTAATCTGCCTGTGTTCCCTTAAGTCGGCAAATGTAATTGAAATGACAAAGATTACGTGGTTAATCGGCAGAGTAAGACTAGTACCTCTCTTCCGATGATGAAGCCGGAGAAGACGTTCCAAAAGATGAAGATAACGAAGGACAATCCGGCAGCTATCTCAACGTTAGGTGTTAGTGCCACTGTCATCATCCCGTAGAGTGTGTAGTACATGAAGCTTAGCAACATGTAAAGGACAAACCAAAAGAACTTGCCAGCGGTCATTTGGAACCCAATCATTGGGTATACGATTGACGCGAAGATGGCCACTTGGACAAGCATGTAAGGCAATTCAATTGCCATCTGCAAACAGAAATCCAGTGTTGAAGGTTAAAGAGCATGCCAAAGCATTCTATATAACCACTCATAGGTTAAGAATATTACCTGAGCTATGGCGTAGGCCAAGGTAGAATACATGCCTGCTGCCTTTTCTCGGTAGAGAACAACTCTCTCCGTTGCCACAACTGGCTGTAAGATGCTGCAGTTCATGAAGCCCAGAAACAGTGCTGATCCATATACAATTCCTAGTATGTTGAATAAATCTTGTTCTTGTTTTCTGTTGCATAGGAATAACATGATCTAATTAGGTATGATAATTTTTCATGAAATAAAATCATTAGGCTTGTCTTCATTAACTACTTACATGGTTGAGCCAATTTTCCAGAATACAATTCCAAACATAATTGATACAGCAAACGTGTTCAGGAACCGGACGACATTGTGTTCTGAATTTTTCCAGTATGCACATCTTTGTTTCCACAGGCAAGCCATACACTGCACCCTGAGGTTCTGCCAGTATCCAGGTGGAAAATGTAAATCCTTAGTGTTTGACGCTGGCTGCCCCAGCTCATCAGTTAGAAGCATGTTCTCCCTGCAGAAACAAGGTACATAGGCATTGTGTTTATCTTTTTCCCTATTGCTGAAACCAGTTAACAATACAGTTGCCAAAACTTTATGGTCGTATCAGGCTAACCTGTATAGGGAGGAGCTCTTATAAATTTCTGCATAGTCCACTCCAATCTCATATTCTGTTGTGTGTGAACTGATATCCAACATCCATGCTGCTGGGTTTTGTCCCTGTTTTATTCTAGGAACACCAGGTATAGCCTGTGGCAAAGCAATTTAATATTTCTGTCGCTATCCTGTGAATAGACATTTAATATTTGGCAATCTTACCTCAAAATACTTGATCATGTTGCTGGATAGTGGACCTAATGAACCACTGTAAATGATCTGACCGCCTCTTTTCATAAGCAGAAGCTGCAATCAGTCAAATTGAATTCAAGTTGAGAAATGTAATTTAACTTACTCATAATCATATATTCATATAGAAAACAGTTGACTAACATTAGCTATTTTGAAGCTACTATTAAAAAAAGCTGAGGGGTGAGGGCTAACTGTATGATTTATTGTGTAAAAAATAATGCTAGTTTAGTTTTGTGATAAATAGTTCGATACTCTTTCAGTGTTTGATCTTGATACAACATGGCCATTATTTTCTTTCTTGTTCCGGTAGAATTTATTGATCTATTCAAAATAGACTCTCGTACCTCATCAAAAGATTCAAATATCTCAATGCTTGGCTGATGAATTGTGCAGACAACAGTTCGTCCAGTGTCTACTGTCTTTCTTACTGTTCTCATGACAATTGCTGCAGCACGGGCATCCAAGCCAGTGGTTGGTTCATCCATAAATATAATGGAAGGACTAGCTACTAGCTCCACAGCTATTGTTAGCCTTTTTCGCTGCTCAGCTGACAGGCCAGTTGCTCCTGCCAGACCCACCATGGAATTCTTTAATCCAGTTAATTCGACTAGGTCCATGACTTCGTCTATAAACATCTGAAACATGTTGAGAAATCTTGTGAGATCTTTTGGTATATATCTTCAAAGATGATAAAGATAGTGGTCACTGATCATACATCTCTTTGGCGAGATTTAACGTTTGAAGGCAGGCGAAGCCATGCAGAAAACTGCAGTGACTCATGCACAGTGAGGTTAGGGGAGTGGATGTCACTCTGTTCACAGTAGCCCGAGATCCTTGAGAATGTCTCTTGCTTCTTTGGGTATCCTGCTATCCTAATAGTACCTTCAATACGTCCTCCAGTTTTTCTTCCAGCCAAAACATCGAGCAATGTTGTCTTTCCAGCACCTGTGATCCCCATCAGAGCTGTTAGCACCCCTGGCCTGAAAACACCACTGACATCTTGTAGCAGCTGCAGCTTTTTCTCTATTACTCCATACTTCATCATCTCCTGGTGGAAGATATGCATACTTTTGGTCAGCAAGTGACTGGAATGGATGTAACTATACAGTGAGGCAGACACTGTGCTCAAGAGCTTACCTTTGGCATGTCGACAAAATAGTTGATATGATTAAATACAAGGGAAAGAGGCTGAAATGGGAGGACAACTTGACCAGTTGATGCATTGCCCGTTTCAACTTTCTGGTTCTTGCACTCTGTCTTTTTGTTCATGGGATCAATGTTAACTTGATGCTTGTGTGGAGCTGCAAATGATTAACAATCAGGATGATTTTTTTTGATATATGTTTCAACAATTATGATGTTTTGATAGCTCAATATACGTACAATTCATGAACTCCAGTGCAAATATAGTGAGGATGTTGAAGACCAGAGAGAATCCAAATAAAATGCCGACACAAATCCAGTACCAGTGCCACTCTGTGAGCATCCCCCTGATCTTGAGTATAGCTTCACCAACTGTATTAGCATTGGCGTAATAGAATTCCTGTCATCATGAACGACCATCATGATCAGGTTGATAACTATTCACTACGGGTTTATGTACATGTGATCAAGAATGTTGTTGAAATGATTTGCTTACGATAGCCCATCTTTCGTCAAGGAACTCATTTAGGGCAATTGCATTCTGTGCGTAGGTGAATGGGGATGCCCAATTTCCCCAGCGCAACCATGGTTGGAGACTATCTGCTTTCAGTGATCAAAATTTGTAAGCGTCTTGGGCACACACAAGTCAACCTAACCTGTTTGTTACAGGGCTGACATACGTCTTATGTTATTCTGAGCTAAAACATCAAACCTTTTGATATGAGGAAGCCACCAAATATGTAGATTGCTATAAGAGCTGCGGTGCCTAGCATGTTGGCCATTACTTGTGTTCTTCCTATTGCTGCTAAGAAACGATAGAGGCCCGTTGACATTTGATGCATGACAAAAAGTACCAAAAAGTGCTGGATGAATCTGCAAGAGGGTACAGTTAATTATTTTCTGCTAGTCCAACTTATTCAAGTATTGTCATTAGATACTGAATTGACTAAAAGTACCTAAGAAAGGAAGGTGCATAGCCAATCACATAGTAGGTTAAGCTGGTCCAAAGACCTGTCTCTAAAAGTGACATTGGGAGGCTGATAAGGTAAGCTGAAGAAAGAAGTGCCCATCCTGGCAATGCTAGTAACTCTCTTTGCTTGTAGAAAGTAGGGAGTCGCTTTATTGTCATTGCAATTTCAGTCATGCCATTGAAGTTTACTATCACAACAGCTATAAAGAGTGATCCCATGTACTTATTGGCATCAAGTACAGATTTCTGGTTCATATTTGTGCGGATGTAAACCGTTGAGATAACGAAAGCAAGAACAGTTATCTGTACAATCTTGAATATATGAAGTGGAGAGTTTCTTTTCATAAGCAGTACTTCCCTTGAAAGGCATGCTTTGAAAGTATTCCATGTGGAGATCCTGCGACTTGCACTTGTTTTAATCTCTTTGCCTTTTCCTGTATTGTTTGACCTGCAGTGGTTGTCTTCTACAAGCTGAGGGAGATAGGATGAACGGAAGGATTCAGCAAATTTTTCAATTGACCGGTATTGATACTTATTTTCATCACCAATCCAGTATTGCTTTTGATCCATCTTCGAGGTCACCTGGCCAAATAGAGAAAAGTTACTGTCAGTTTGTTACATATTATGCACCAGTAAATACATTTACACAATAACTGATTATGTGGTTAGATTCTGACTCATCTAGTGCATGCTATACATGGTGAAATTAATGCATCGGTTGTCTCTATGTTACTGAACATTAATTTTGGAATGATAATTAATTGCTAGCAGTACTGATTTGCTTAATAGTTCATTTTTGTCGGAGTCTATAATCTAGTACCTCTTGAAGGAAATCAGCTACATTCTTCCTGCCGGGACATTTGAATCCCATAATTTCAAAGAAATCGGTAGCTTTTTCTCGTGGACCATGATATACAATTTGTCCCTCGCATAAAAGGATTATGTCGTCAAATAATTCCAATGTCTCAGGAGGTGGTTGTAGCAAGGAAATAACCAGTGTGAGATCCATCAGATGAGCCATTTGTTGGAGAAACTTTACAATCTCATATGTGGTAGCGCTATCTAGACCTGTCGATATATCATCCATAAAGAAGCATCTGGATAGACCAACTAGCATCTCTCCTGCATGAAGGAATTTATCTTGAAAAACAGAAACAACGATAAATCGACAAATGAAACAATGTTGATCATGTCATCAATATTTGGATTTGTTAACCATGGCACTGGCACCATCGAACAAATTTTCTTCTGTACAACTGGCATATTCGTAAGCAAAATAGGCTAGTTCATGTTATTAATTTGCAGTTCAGTATATAAAGAACCTATATTATGAATTCAACACATTGCCATGTGGGGACCTTCCAGTACTTTACATATTTTCTAGTTACATCTTACATATTCAGGGTTGCTCTTATTCAGTAGAAAATAAAATATCAAGTATCAACCTAATGTTGAATTCATTTTTCCTGGAGAACAATCCAGGAAGAGAGTATTCTATTGTTTTGTCACTGGCTCACTCACAAATATACTGTTTCCATAGTACATTTAATGGATCATGCCAATAAATAAATGAAGGTGTCATTTTTACATCTTGTTAGTCTACCATCTTTACATGTTAAGCTAAGTAACTTTTATGTTTTATCAAGCAACATTGTATGCGATATGGAAGTCCTGGAGGTGGTAATTTTTTGGTGCCAAGTTTTATAATACAAAATCAGATTGGAAAATGCACTCTAGAAAGTTGGAACAGAGGGCGATGAACGTAGTAGAAAGAATAGAATGTTTACCAATTGTGGCTCTTTTCTTTTGTCCTCCTGATATGCCTCTTATCAGCTCATCACCCACTATGGTATCAGCGCAGTCGGACAAACCAAGTATCTGCATTTACGCAAGTTCATAACTATGTTATCAGTACAAATGTGAAAACTTAAAAGTTACAAATTACCTTGATAATATAGTTTGTTGTAAGGTTGCTTCCTTCTCCAAAGGTGCTAGCCTGCGGAATACAGATTTAAGTATTGGGAAAAGGTAATCCAGTTTTAGCCAAATTGATAGAATATAAAGTTAATAACCTTGATAAATGAGTCAAGATGCTGGTCCACTTTGTTGATAACACCCTTTTTCCTCCTTATTGCTTCTCCCAGCATCTCTAAGGTGGCCATTCCAAACAGGAATTGTGTATTAGTATTTATGTCATTGAAAAAGGGACACCTTGAATATCTTCATGAGTGCTTCTTGAGTTACAATATTTGGAATTTGGTATAAATTAGTTCATTTCTACACAGAAACTAAAGCTATATCAGATCTGTAACAGGAATATCACACCATACTCAAGAGGGTGGCTCACCAAATTCATTATTGGTTCCCAACATCTTGGAAGAGAAATCAATCGTCTCTCTGACGGTCATCTCGGCATGGTGAAGATCGTACTGGCTAACGTAGGCTCGCAGATACTGAGGTGTCGAGGAATTCACTTCTTTTCCATTGTACATGACCTTTCCTTTAAGCTATTAAGAGATGTGGAATCAATAAAGGTGCAATTTTGGTTAACCGATGTTTTCTTTGAAGATAACTCAAGTGTACCTTCAAAGAAGAATCCAACTTTCCTGCCAATGCCTTCAGAAAAGTTGTCTTCCCAGAACCAGGTGCTCCTAGAAGAAGTGTCATCCTGGTGGTTATGCAATGTGGTTAACAAAATTCAGGATGTTAGGTGAGTAAATTAATGAATGATTAATAACTCTTGTTTATGGGAATTTTACGGAATCACACCTGTTCCTATGGAACACTTAGTCTGAGATAAATAGTGTCTACGGACAATCATTCTCGATTTAGCAAAAAATAGATAGACACTTACCTTGATGAACGAATTGTTCCGCTTGCTCCATTTATAATTTTGATGGGTCTTTTCCTTGTAGTACACATGTGTGAAATTGTTGCCAATTCCTGCATAATGCAATAGTATGCATATTAAATGAAACATCTGGATTTGAACACGTGATACTTGAGAGATGTTAAACCGCATGACAGCATGCATTCTCGTTTTGGCTCTGGGAACAGACTTAATTTTCTTTTCAGTTCAAGTCCTGGAGGAGACTGATCTCCATTATCCCTATTTTCTTTGATCAATTTAAAACAGGGTTGATGTCGCAAATTGCTTAATATTTTGTAATACCATATATCCCACAGCTACAGTACCTAGCCCCACCAGAACTATTGCTGTAATACCATATATTTTGTAATACCATATATCCCACAGCTACAGTAGCTAGCCCCGGTCGTTTTCCTTTATTTGGAGTGCTATGGCTTCCAAGTAATGCCCATCTGCTTGTCGTTTTGCACTGAAATTTCCAAACTTAAGAACGTTCTACGTGCAGGTAACCGTGGATTATTTTGGCACTGTTAGGCGCGCCGTCAGGCTTCCCAATGTACGAAATGTTGGCTTGTGCTCTGCACTTTCTGGCTAAACTGACCAGCCAGAGACCCACTTCTGAGAAATCAACCACTTCTGATCGAAAAAGAGTGTCGGTGACTTAGTATAAATTTTGTACAAAGCTAATACAAAAGGAAAAAACTTGTCTGAGCACCATCTTACCTACACCCTCTTACTGTTTGAAATTTGTCTTTTTTATATCCCCTAAACTATATAACATATGGACTTGAAACTTTGCAGGTCACTGTAATATTGCAACTAGAATGTGGGAAAAATAGTTCAGAATTTTTTTGTGAAATTTAAAATTTTCAAATATTTAAAATTCAAAAAAAATTGTTTTAAAAAGTATATATATACTGTCATAAAAATCCCGAACTATTTTTCCCAAAATATATCTCAACTATTTCAGTGAACTGCCAAGTTTCAGATTCAAAGTTTGCATAGAGTGAGAGATACAAAAAGAAAGAAGTTGTTTGAGAGCGCAAAAAATAGGCCAGGACGGATCTTGATGCACGTATTAACAGCCCAGATATGGGGGTGTAGGTGAGATGGTGCTGAGAAAATGCACTCTCAATACAAAATCATTGACACTCGTTTCGTTTCCGATCGGAGGGGTACAAATGACAAGGTAAAATAGTCCTATTAAGATTTCCTAAACTGCTGGAGGCATCGATTGCACGCACTTTTTGAAGAGTCCCGACGAACATGATGATTATGAGTGAACCGTGTGGTCTGTTATCTTCTGTGCCTATCTGTGTGTGTGTGTGTGCGCGCGCGCGCCAACTACTCCCAATAACTGCAGGTAGCCATGGCGATCTCAGGACTACGTAGGATCCGTACACAACAATCAATTTTTGACGTTTTTGGCCTAAATTAGCGGCAATTTCTGCTTTTTTTCAGAGTGATGTGACAGTAGAATCGAAGAGACGTGTTAGAGTAGCGTTTGAGCTGTTTTCTTTCGTCATCAGGGCTAAACAGGAACAAGATCGCATTTAAAATGAGCTGTTTAAGGTAGGCCTGGTTGGGGAATATATGGCCATGGCTGCATCAGTGATTCAGTGCCCTTTAGTTTAGTCTAGCCCAGTAGTATTATAAACCGATACGCTGCCTTGTAGTTAAACAAGTCTGGGCTGAATCAGTGCCCTTTAGTTTAGTCTAACCCAGTAGTATAAACAATGACTACATATAAGGGAGAGAAACTTGGATAGTTTATGAGGTAGTAGTAGGTCTCTTTAGCTATATATCAATTCAGCAGCGGATCTAGGAAGAAATAGATGTCTGATGATGTATGTGACCACTAGGACTTCCAGATAGCAACTTAATTCATCAACCTTCCCTTCTTTTATTGCCTTTCTCAATTGTTCCAGTACTTCGTTTAACCAACAATGCAATAGGCCACAGAGTAGACCATTTTCGCATAACAACTTACGTACTGATCGATCAGTTGAGGTTTTTGGAACAGGAAAACGAGAGCGTACCCAGCAGTATTATGCGCTAACTAACTCAAATCCAAAAAAAAAGGAGAAGAAAAGAAAGCAGCACTACTTCATCTTGGCATATTCTCACAACCCCTCCCACGTGCCCCCACCGAATCTCTCTCGGTTGCAATGCATATGTCATGCACAGGGATCCAGCTATCCACGACGCGTAGCAGCACATACCTGGGCGGCGTTGATGGCGCAGTTCATCAGCGTCGGAAGCGCCCGGCGGCCGACGCGCATGTCGGCCTCACGGTGAGCTCCTCGAACCGCACCTCCACCTTCGCCGCGCCGACTCCCAGCCTGAGAAGGAACACATCGACAATTCACAGTCATCGCGCTGTTATTTGTGATTTTTCAGTATAGAGCCTGCCGGCGTAAACCCTTTCGTCCAAGAAACTCTCAGCCCCCCCCCCCCCCCCCCCCCCCCCCCGAACTGGTGGCCCTCAAAATCTTTCATGCAACTAGCATGAGACGGACATGTACAGATCGTTGCATGCTAGTAGCAGTACCTTTCTTTCTTCTCGCGGAGCATCTCGAGGAAGCCGCGGTTGTCTTCGTGGGTGAGCGGCGGCGGCGGCCTCAGCCTCGTCTCCGGCGACGGCGCCGTCGCGGCACTGGGGGGCCGCTCGGACTCCCAGCTCTGCTCCATCATATCCACGACCGGCGCCGGCGACCCACGTATGTACGGCACTTCCAGCAACGCCTTTGCGGGCAACGGCGGCGCGCGGTGGCCGCTAGCTTGTCCTTAGACGGCGCGTGAATGGCCGCGCACGTACACGGACATGTAGTTTGTACGAGCACGGGACGAGATAGAGAGGATTATACTTGCGTTTAAAGGTGTTTGGAGTGTCATCTCGTATATATAGCGGAGTTCGACGGCCCAACTCCCATTAATTTTTTAAGATATATTTTTCTTCTAAAAGCGGAGTTCGACGGCCCAACTCCCATTAATTTTTTAAGATATATTTTTCTTCTAAAAAGACAAATACGTCGCCTTTTTCTTTTTCTTGGACATGCTTCTGATTCCGTAATTCGATTGTAGCATGACATGGCAGTCATTTTAAGATAAACATACCTAGCTCTGTACCACCGTTATGCAGGCATAAACTCAAATATAGATTACCATGGATCAAGTTTGGGTGTGTGTTCGCTCCATCTACCTAGGCTATACTCAGTGTGGTACGTCAGCAAAATGAAATGTTATCTTAACCTTATCTTTGACAGTGGCAAATAATATTGTTGCACCCGGCCATGCCGATGCAGTGTATGCTTGAATGCTAGGTTTTGCTGTAGCATGCATGCATGCATATGCATGTTCCTGACCTCTGAATTCTTCAATGCGTCACCACTTGATCTTTCATCAGTATAGTCCCCAAAGGAAAATCTACTCCCAGTACGCTTTTAATGTCCTCGGACCCGTTTCTTTGCTAAATTATAGATTTATATATAGCTGTAGGATCTACTCAGAATTACTCATTGATCAACACTCTAGGTATGCATGTGAGTAGAGCCCAAACAGACGGAAAGTGTCTTTGGTACATGGGCATAAGTGATCCATTTATTTTTAGATTTTTGAGATTTTCAAAATATTACAATTTAATGTATCCAAATATTATGGTATTAAATATATAAAAAGGTATTTACAGGTGGAGCATACGTAAAAAGTCCTGTTAAAATACTTTATATTCTAGGAAATGCAAAAAAGACAAATTTCTAACAAAAGATGTACTATTTTACTATTATTTACTAAAAGAAATTTGTTTTTTTATATTTCCTAAAATACAACATATTTTTAACGAGACTTTTTGTATACACTCCACCTATATATATCTATCTATATATTTAACGCCATAATTTTTGGAGGCATGGAACTGTAAGATTTTAATTTTTAAAAATTCTGAAACTAAAGGGAGCACTAATGCTCACGTGCACCAAATCCCTTCTCTGAAACAGATGCCATCTCCCTCTCTCGTGCATATCCATGTCACGGAAAGATAACACAAGGGAGACAGGTATAAGGCAGTACATGTGTATATCTCATCTGCTTTGTGTCTTTTGTTCTTAATGTTCTTGTCTCTTGTATCTTGGAAAGCCCCGCGCTAGCTGTGATCTCTTCTCCGTGTTGCAAAATCATGGTACGTGGCATGGTGAATAGAGGACCGATGGCATTGGCACCTACAACACAGGGGTGATGTCAGTCTTTGTTCGTGTTGGCGGGTGACATAATTGTGGTATTTGTTCAGTCTGAAAAAGAAAAAAAGGCGATTACAAATCATGATTTTTCAAGGGACGACTACAATTAAGAAGGCTCATGCGTTAGACAAGAGTCATTAACATGTTAACATAGGCCACAATAGTTTTTTTTTTCAATGTACGTGTCCATCACTTTGATGCAGAGGCCAGGATACCCCATTTTGAAAGAAATAATATTTTTTCTGTGATCTTATACTAGTATATTTTTCTTTTATGCTATCCCTTGGTCCAAGTATATAGACAAGTAAAAGAGGTGGCACACATATTTCTACCATATATTTTCTCCTTTCCATTTTATTAGGTGTATTTTTTTGGCAGTATATGGTTATCCATGTTAACCTTAACACTAGCGGGTCATGCCTAACACAGTATGAAGTGAGACCTTGCTCTCATACCAACTGAAAGATCGGGATGAACAAAGGGGGAGGGGGGGGGGGAGGGGGAGGGGGGAGGGGGGGGGGGGGGGGGGTGGTGGATATGAGTTCTTAAAAAAATTACAATCTAAAATAAGTATGTGCACGCTTATGACATATTGCGCTAAAAGAGCGGGGTAAGTTGGTAGATGCTTCAAGAGGCTAGCAGATATGATCGATTGAGGCAAACCATCAGTTCACCCACAGGATGAAGACAGGACAGTGAAGTGTGTGGCTACGAATAAGAAGCCGCATGTTTAGAGTTAGAGAAGTCCAATGTACCAGGAAGCAACAGACCTCTTGTGGCAAGAATAAAGAGACGATAACACGTTAAACATATGCCACCAATTCTTTTCTCTGTATATTATTTACTATAATTTTTATGCTATCCTCGGTTAAGTTGGCAAGTAAAAGATGGTGCACGCATATTTCTACCATATATTCTTTTTCCTTCTATTAGGTGTTTTTCGGCAGTATATGGTTATCCATGCGCCCAAATTTCAGCAGCTTTGTGGAGTGGTCAGCCCTACTATTGCAATTCTTCTCTTTTTCCACTGCTTCTCCTGATGCACTTCTGTATAAAAGTCTATTATATTAGTACATGTTTAGAATCCTTGTAGACATCCTTTGCTTACAAAGAAATGTCACATCAGACCAGTAGTGTGCTCGCTCTGCAAACTGCTGCCATAGAAACGACACACCATCAGCGAGCCATTGCTTGCCTAACGTGTCTCATTTAATCACCGGCACTCTGCACCTATAGCATCTACTCCAAGATACATGACGAATACCAGTGATCAGTATTCATTCGTAGAAGAAATCAATCCTGATGGGCAGCATTCATGGCGTGCTAGATTGATCAACTGAATCAAGATTGCCCCTGAACGTTTTTCACGCATGTACTAGTCATGAATCATGATCGCTTCCTTCTCTGCCAGGGTACGCGCATCAGCATTACACATGCATATTGGTAGTATTCTTGGAGATTCTCTCTAGAACACATCCATTTTTTTAAAAACCGGGCATAATTTTAGTTAAAAGTTAGTCTTAAAGTTTGAGTACGTTTGAGTAATCTTACATAAAATAATGAACATAGATCAATAAATCGATCATAGAAATATTATTCATAGTGTACGTAGTTCTTCAATAGTAGTATTGTAGCTATATATTTGTCTATAAGATTGGTCAATTTATAAGAACATTTACTCTTACTAAAAATATATGTCTTGTTACCGGTTAGCGTGACAAAACGTTGTCACACTAAAGTGCAAATAGACACGATACATCATGCGATCATAGGATTAAAGTCGTGGGTGCGTGGGAAATGTACAACCTCTCCTTCCTCTCTGATCACTTGTGGACAGTTGCTATAACACATCGCTGCAACAAAACATCTTTCATGATAGTGCAAGCCGAGGACCCATGATTTGTGTGATGAGATTATATAGACTAGAATTTTTTCGTTCCTTCTTTAGTTATGTTAGGCCGACCTATTCTTATATTATATGTAATAAAATAAAAAGTTTCTAGAAATAGTATGAAATGATGAGAAAATGTGTATGTACTTCCTCTGTTTCCAAAAATATAAGATGTTTTAGCTTTTGTGAAGTAAATGTATTTAGACATCTTTTAGTGTGTAGGTTTCACTAAATATACACATAAGTATGTCTAGATACATTTGCTTCATAAACCTAAAAACATCTTATATTTTAAAACGGAGGAAGTATGTTACATTCACATGACTTCCGCGGCATGTCTTGGTGGTGGCGGATCGGCAATGATGGTTGTGCCAAGTTTGGTGTGTCAATGATTCTATTTTGTTGTTTTGTGCTTGCAAAAATACTTTCTCTGCAGAGTAAAGACGATGAATCGTCAATCCTCGCCTGGATTGCATGGGTGCGTGTCCTCGGCCACAATGCGCCGATCGATCTTAGGTTCTTCCTATTACTGCGGCAGTTTTTTTCCTAACCTTTGAATTCAGTTAGTTCAGCTTGTGCAGATTTGGTCAACTACGTTTAGATACTTCGGACGACTTTGAAGCCATTTGATGTAACATCGTTTGGGTTAACCAGGGATCTCTGTCATTCATGTGTGTTTGCAATTTTTTCGATGAGGCTTGCTCGAGTACAACCCCTACCCTCAAATTCAACCAAACCCATATTCAAAATCTGGTACTCCCTCCGATCGGAAATAACTGCGGAGGGAGTATATTACTATATTCATGAATAGATATACAGATTGGAGTATGCCCGATATTCTTCAACCTATGTTCCAGATGTTACTTATGGCCTGATCCATCTCACAAACTAATGCCGATCACCGCCCCCGCCAGCCGACCGCGAGATCACTGCCGCCGCTTGGCCCAACTTCGCGATCGCCGCCGCCACCAGTCAACCTCGTGATCGTCGCCGCCACCAAACAGTCTTTCTCTTGCCGCCGTACAGTCTGACGACCTGTTTCTGGTAGGCCGGTCAAGTCACCGGACAACTTGATGGACATGTCTTGCTCCCTCGCGCACACACCGCCAGAATGTCCAGTGGGTCAACGTGTCGCTGCACCGCCGCGTACATGCCACCGCCAACCCTGTTGGCACACACCTACGAGGCAATGCCGAGGCTCGTGCCAGAGATCCACCTCGGAGTGCATCGTGGTCGGCCAAAACCGCCACCACCACCGCGCGCCGGCCACAGCCGCCACCTCCGCTAGCCCGCCGGCCACTACTGCCACCGCGCGGCAGAGTCACCGTCGATGAGTTGGCACATACACTCATCGGAGGCAAACATACATACTCGTACACATATGTATGCTACATGCATATTCATATAATTTATTTGAGCCATACAGGTTTTATATAGGGCTACGTATATCTTTTTTTTTGCGGGTATGACAAAGGAGTATTAAGAGATCTTAGCCATCCTTGTGTTTGAGTTTGCTCTGAATTTGAGGGAGGAGGTTGTACCGAAGCAAATACCTTTTTTGATCTAATATGGTACGTGCAATAGTTTGTTTATCAACAGTAGTTCGGAATGTTTGCTAACAAGCAGATACTTAATGGATGCATGAGAGAGAATCATGATTAAAAAGCTAACCAATGTGTTCTCTAATAATTTGATTTTCGACTATACGATTTTGGCCCATGATGGGAGCGTGGATAGACTATTGATGGGGGCGTGGATAGACTATAGATGGTGCGAAGTTGGTTGCGGGTCTACTATGTGTTCCTTAACAGGTATCTGCGGCTGGAATACATAGTGCGACCATGCATTATGCATTATCGTATGGCCGTACGCGGTAGCTCGGCCATCACAAACGTGATTAAGCACATGAAAGCACCGAGAAGGGAAAGGAGATTTGTTTTGCTGATGTTTACATAACAAGGAGAGCCGTTTCTATTTTGAGAGAAGAGCCCTGTTTGCCGAAAGAGTTGAATCTTGAATGGCCCTACAAATTAAGTTCCCGACTCTTGTCTGACGCTCACAAATGGTTGTTCAAACTTTTTTAAATGAGAAAGGTATGTGGCAGGAGTTACTACATAACAAAAATCTAGTACTAAATCCCTTGCTCAAGTCAAAGTCAACGAATTTATCTTTCTGGTAAGGCTTTGAGCATGGTTCTTTTGCTATTGGGATGGATAAGTAGCTCGATTTTGGGAGGATGCTTGGCTAGACAGAGTCCACTTAGCAAACCTCTATACGCAATAGTGCGCCATAAAAATGTTAGGGTAGCTGACGTTCTAAATCAAACACCGTTAAATATTGGGTTTACTAGAGTGTTACGGGATGGGCGTTGGGAGAGATAGCTGCATTTGGTTGAACGCCTGATGGGCGTGCATTTAACTGATGAACCAAATAGCTTTGTTTGGCATTTGACCTCCTCTGGTGTTTTCAGCGTAAAATCTTTGTATGAGAAATATTTGAATGAAGATAGTAGGTATTTACAAAAGTACATATGGAAATTGAAGGTTTCGCTAAAAATTAGGATTTTCATGTGGTTCCTTCACAAAAGTTTTTTGCTCACAAAGGATAATCTTTTAAAAAGAATCTAGATTGGTTGTAAGAAATGTGCTTTTTGTGACTCAGAGGAGTCTGTGGAGTATCTCTTTCTCAAATGTAATTTTGCAAAACTTGTGTGCAAAGTGGTTCATTATACTTTCAACATACCGCCTCCAGCTAATATTAAAAACCTATTCGCCAGTTGGTTGAATGGGATTGATAAGATTACTAAAAGTCGGATTCGAGTTGGGGTTGGGCAATTTGGAATGGCTGTGCTCAATTCTTGTAGGTTATTCACAAAGCTATCCATTGGATAAATATGTGGTCTTATCTCCTACCAAAGAATCAGCAGGTGCATATGGATTCTGAATGCACTCGTTTGATGGTGGTCATTCGGGCTATCTTCAGCCATGGCATTC
Source organism: Dactylis glomerata (assembly GCA_007115705.1). Classification (NCBI taxonomy): domain Eukaryota; kingdom Viridiplantae; phylum Streptophyta; class Magnoliopsida; order Poales; family Poaceae; genus Dactylis; species Dactylis glomerata. Next base: position 2,295,105 of record QXEO01000542.1, on the reverse strand, counting down.
TAATAGATTACAAGATGCATAATATTATTTTGTACTCTTTTCTTCGCTGGTCATCCATGTTGCCACTTTAAGTGATCCATGAATTGTAATTCCAAATCAGATTTCAAGCTCGTGAAGCTTTAATAAATAGCCGTGTGTATGGTTTCGATGCAGAGGTTGGGATCCCTGTCTCAAAAAAACTAGTCATGGGAAAGATCTCTTCTCTGATTATACTTTAATCTGAATCTGTAGCTAATTAAATGTAAACTATGAGGAAATTCATATATTCATGTAAAATCTACCAAAACAGATGACCAGCAAGTAGTATAGTTGTATACTCGAGCTTGGTCAGCAACCGTTCAAAATAGGCGGCAGGGAGTGTCCATAAATGGCACACGGACTGCATATAGTAGCTTTGCGCACCGTACCTGCCATTTTCCGAACTGTTTTCTGTCTAGCTGGCTAGATGATGAGTATACTTGTCACCAGCATTGTGTATGTTACGTATAAGATTCCATGGACCTAGCTAAGCGCATCGACACCTGTAGGGATGCTTTCTGTCGTCGTTGTACTTGTACACATTATAAAGAGATACTACGTGATGCAGGAAAAATACTAGTTTGAACCTAGGTTCCGGCCGATGGACAAGTTTTATAAAACTACACAAAAGTAGGCGTTTTAAGCTTCAATTCAAAGAATTCTAGAAAAAATCACACATGTTACTTTTTTTTCAAAAAGGGAAAAACGCCCCGGCCTCTGCATCAGTGCATGTATATAGCTAGTTTTATTACTTTATTCAAGACGCATATATTTTTGGAGTTGAACTTCCTTACGTAAACTATATACTAAAAGCACAATACAGAAGTCTAAAATAGAGCCACCACGTTAATCCACATCATTCACATTATTACGACGGTTAGATCTAAAACTTACGGCTAAGATTTCATAAAACAAATAACAGTTACGTAACAAAAACATACCACATAGTAACCTGTTTGACACGCTTTGACATGGCTTATGTCTAGAAGATAACGTCAGATGTGGACTCGGTAGCTACCGGACTGAACATGACCGTTAGATTTATGTAACAAATATGGCACATATTTCAATTAGTAGGATCCGACACATAACACAAGTTACGTGTATACATGGGTTCAACCGGACCAAAGTACCAACTCACGTATAGAAAGGGTCAAGTCGGTTCTGTTTTTTTTAATGGACTCTGATAATGCACTTAGACATGGAAAAAAGTAACCATACTCCTAGCTAACAAAAATAGCCCAGCCTATTAAAAAATATTTTATACTCCATCAAAAGAGCCTAGCCTGTTACAAAAATATTGTGTGCATCTGGCTTGCTGGCTAGGTAAGAGAATTTTGTTCTAAAGGATTTCCATGGACGTGAAAAACAATTAGCTAGGCCATCTCTATGTAGAAATAGCAAATATTTTTTAAAAAAATTTGGATGCATTTGTTGTAATTGGTGTTTTCACGTGGGCACGTTGTAACACTAATCTGTCCATGGGCATGCTGAGTATACAAAAAATATCATAAGAAAAAATATTTTTATTTTGAATACGAAATATAAAATTTGATACTACATCGATCCAAAATGCTTATCTAAGTGCATATACCTAGACATGTTTTAGTATGTAGGTTCGCACATTTCACGAGTCAAGTATATTGGATCGGAGGGAGTACACGTAGTTCATAAATCAGTTTATAAATATTCTTTAAACTCAGTTTACTAAATCATTGCGCTAAAAGATCACTAACACTGGACATATAAATTCTTCACAAATTTGAATATTAGTTATAAAAACCACAAAACTCTTGATTATCTATTATGTTTAGTTTTAGCAAAGATTCACAATGGAGATTGTGTTAATTTCTAAGAAGTCAAACTATATAACTTAACACGAGGAGGAAATAGAGAAATAGGTAACAATTCCAGTTATTTTATTTTAGTTCACAAAGAAAAATTATCAATGTGAGTTAACCTCACATACTGATCTAAGATTATGTAAACGTATGAGTGTGCAAATGGATAACTAATAACTATCCTCCTAACAATTAAGGATGTTAATGATTTTACTCGCATTTATGATATTTTATTTATCATACCATTTGTGATAGTCATAGAACGGCATTTATTTCTTATCAACAATGTGTTATTCATGAAACTATANTTTGAATTAAAGCCTTTGCCTGATAATCTTAAATATGCTTATATAGATGATAAGAAAATATATCCTGTTATTATTAGTTCTAAACTTTCAGGAAAGGAAGAAGAAAGATTATTGGAGATATTGAGGAAACACCGAGGAGCTATGGGATATACTCTTGATGACTTAAAAGGGATTTGCCCCACTTTATGTCAGCATGCTATTAATATGGAGAAAGACGCGAATCCAGTTGTGGAGCATCAACGCCGCCTAATTCCAAAGATGAAGGATGTGGTAAGAAATGAGGTATTAAAGCTCCTTGATGCTGGTATTATTTATCCTATTGCTGATAGTAGATGGGTTAGTCCTGTTCATTGTGTTCCTAAGAAAGGAGGTATGACTGTTGTGCCTAATGAGAATAACGAGCTTATTCCTCAAAGGGTAGTAGTGGGGTATAGGATGTGCATTGATTATAGGAAGGTAAACAAAGTTACTAAGAAAGATCATTATCCTTTACCGTTTATAGATCAGATGTTAGAGAGGTTATCTAAGAAGACTCATTTTTGTTTCCTTGATGGTTATTCTGGTTTTTCTCAAATTGCTGTTAAAAAGGAAGATCAAGAGAAAACCACTTTTACTTGTCCTTATGGAACTTATGCTTATAGACGTATGCCGTTTGGTTTGTGCAATGCTCCTGCTACTTTTCAAAGATGCATGTCTGCTATTTTTCATGGTTTTTGTGAGGAAATTGTGGAGGTCTTCATGGACGATTTCTCCGTCTATGGAACTTCTTTTGATAACTGTTTGCACAACCTTGATAAAGTTTTGCAGAGGTGCGAAGAAACTAACCTTGTTCTTAATTGGGAGAAATGCCACTTTATGGTGAATGAAGGAATTGTCCTTGGACATAAAATTTCTGAAAGAGGTATTGAAGTTGACACAGCAAAAGTGGAAGCAATTGAGAAAATGCCCTGTCCCCGAGATGTTAAAGGTATTCGTAGTGTTCTTGGTCATGCTGGTTTCTATAGGAGGTTTATTAAATATTTCTCTAAGATTTCAAAGCCTCTTACCAATCTTCTTCAAAAAGATGTACCATTTGTCTTTGATGATGATTGTAAGCAAGCTTTTGAAACTCTTAAGAAGGCTTTAACTACTGCTCCTATTGTTCAACCACCTGATTGGAATTTACCTTTTGAAATTATGTGTGATGCTAGTGATTTTGCTGTTGGTGCTGTTCTTGGACAGCGCGTAGATAATAAGTTGAATGTTATTCATTATGCCAGTAAGACTCTTGATGCTGCTCAGAAAAATTATGCTACGACTGAGAAAGAGTTTCTTGCTGTTGTTTTTGCTTGTGATAAGTTTAGATGTTACATTGTTGATTCTAAAGTTACTATTCATACTAATCACGCTGCTATTAGATATCTTATGACTAAGAAAGATGCTAAGCCTAGGCTTATTAGATGGGTGTTGCTTTTACAAGAGTTTGATTTGCATATCGTAGATAGGAAAGGTGCTGAAAATCCTGTGGCTGACAACTTGTCTAGATTGGAAAATATTTCTTTTGATCCTATTCCTGTTAATGATAGTTTTTCAAATGAACAGTTAGCCGCTGTAAATGTAACTTCGCGAGACCTTCCTTGGTATGCTGATTATGCTAACTTTATTGTTTCCAAGTATTTGCCTCCAACTTTTACAGCTCAGCAAAGAAGAAAATTCTTCTATGATTTGAGGCATTACTTTTGGGATGACCCACACTTATATAAAGAAGGGGTTGATGGTATTATGTGAAGATGCGTACCAGAATATGAGCAACAAGAGATATTAAGAAAATGCCATGGCAGTGTTTATGGAGGGCATCATGCTGGAGATAGAACCACACAAAAGGTTCTACAATCAGGTTTTTATTGGCCAACCCTCTTTAAAGATGCTAGAAGGTATGTTTTATCTTGCGATGAATGTCAAAGAGTTGGTAATATTTCTAGACGCAATGAAATGCCTATGAATTACACTCTTGTTATTGAACCATTTGATTGTTGGGGATTTGACTTTATGGGTCCTTTTCCTCCTTCAAAAGGTTATACCCACATACTTGTTGTTGTTGATTATGTTACTAAATGGGTAGAAGCCATACCTACAAAGAGTGCCGATGGTGAGACCTCGTTAAAAATGCTTAAAGATGTTATTTTTCCTAGGTTTGGTGTGCCTAGATATCTTATGACTGATGGAGGTTCTCATTTTATTCATGGCAGTTTTAGAAAAACTCTTGCTAAATATGATGTTAATCATAGAATTGCTTCTGCTTATCATCCCCAAACTAGTGGGCAGGTAGAGCTTTCAAATAGAGAGATCAAGTCTATTTTGCAGAAGACTGTCAATAGATCTAGGAAAAACTGGGCTAGTAAGCTAAACGATGCTTTATGGGCTTATAGAACTGCTTATAAGAATCCCATGGGAATGTCTCCTTATAAGATGGTTTACGGAAAAGCGTGTCACTTGCCTTTAGAATTAGAACACAAAGCTTTTTGGGCAGTGAAAGAGCTTAATAGAGATTTTAAACTAGCCGGTAAGAAAAGGTTGTTAGATTTGAGTTCTCTAGATGAGTGGAGAAATGAAGCGTATGAGAATGCTAGACTTTTCAAAGAGAAAGTCAAGCAATGGCATGACAAGAGAATTCTTAAGAGAGAGTTTCATGTTGGTGAGAAAGTTCTATTGTATAGGTCTCGTCTCAGATTTTTTGCAGGAAAATTACTATCAAAATGGGAAGGACCATATGTTATTATTGAAGTGTACCGTTCAGGTGCTATTAAGATTGCTTCATTGAAAGATGATACTACACAAGCGGTGAATGGGCAAAGACTCAAATATTATATTACTGGAGATTCTTATAATGAAGATGTTGATGTTATTGAAACAGTTTCTCCAGAAGAATTCATCCAAGACAAATTGCAGGAACCTACAGAGTTCGTTTTCGAATAGGTAACAGTTGTAGTCAGAGAAGTTTCGCGGAAAGCTCTTCCTTTAATATTTTTGTTGTTTTTACTAAATATGAAAAATCACGAGACAAAAACGGGCAGGAAAAGGAGTCCGGGTGCTTCTCACACACAGGGGCGCGGGCCCACCCCTGGCTGCGCCACCCTGGTGTGAGAACACCTCGGAACTCGTTTCCATCTCGGTTTGCTCCTGTGATTTCCCCTCGATGTATAATTTTCGCCTATATAACCCCCCGGAGTACCCGATGTCTGTATATCGTTTTCTCGTCGTGTTTTTGTTTTGAGCTATTTCTGTCAGGGATTACTTTCAGCTTTTGAGTTACAATGTCTTCGTCCGGTCCATCCGAGGAGAACTCTCTTGCGGATCTAGGTTTGCCAAAACCAACTACATTTACTCATGCTCCCAAAGTGATACCAATACCAATCAACAAGACTAGTCATACAAGAGAGATTGCAAACTAACATAAAGTGTGCGGAAAGTAAACGATAAAACTTCTCATTAATATTTTATTACCGCAACTCACACCAAGGGATACATAGATAACCAACTAAGGAGGATACTTCCAAACTGCAAACTATTCTATAAGATAACTTCTCTATTCATGATATGACTCTACTTGAAAAGTAAATGAGCAAAAGGTAATGATGTGATACCGCGGCACTCCCCCAAGCTTGGAACGAGCCAAGGGGATGCCTATACCGATGACGAGTTACTCCTTGGGTGGTATTGGTAGCAGCCTTGGATTAATGAAATATTCCTGCATTCTGCGAAGCCTGATATTCTCTTCTTCAAGCATCTCTACCTCCCTCTTCAAGGCTCGATATTGAGTGCAAAACTCATAAGTGACCAGAATTCCCTCTTCTATCACGGGCATGGAGTTAAGATCCAAAACATGATATGTTGGTCCCTGCAGATCATGAGAAAAGATACATCTAGCTTTCGTTGGTCCTTCAAAAGCAGGGTTTTTCGGACTTGCTCTTCCAGAACCTTCCTCCACCTTCCACTTTTGGCCTTGGTGAACAAATTCCCAGGGTCTTTTGCCTTTGTCGTCGCTTGAAGAGGCCATGACTCCCCCAAACTTAAGATCAACTCCTGACAGAAACAGCTCGAAACAAAACATGACGAGAAAACGATATACAGACCTCGGGGACTCCGGGGGGTTAAATAGGCGAAAATTATACATCGAAACGAAATCACAGGAGGAAACCGGGACGGAAACGAGTTCCGGGGTGCTCTCACACCTGGGTGGCGCGGCCAGGGGTGGGCCCGCGCCACCTATGTGTGAGAAGCGCACGGACTCCTTTTCCTGCCCGTTTTCGTCTCGTGATTTTTCTTATTTAGTAGAAATAGCAAAAATATTAAATAAAGAGCTTTTCGCGAAACTTCTCTGACTAGAACTGTTACCTATTCGAAAACGAACTCTGCAGGTACCTGCAATTTGTCTGGGATGAATTCTTCCGGAGAAACTGTTTCAATAACATCAATATCTTTATTATAAGAATCTCCAGAAATATAATGTTTGAGTCTTTGCCCATTCACCACTTGTGTAGAGTCATCTTTCAATGAAGCAATCTTAATAGCACCTGAGCGGTACACTTCCACAATAACATATGGTCCTTCCCATTTTGAAAGTAATTTTCCTGCAAAAAATCTAAGACGAGACCTATACAATAGAACTTTCTCACCAACATGAAATTCTCTCTTAAGAATTCTCTTATCATGCCATTACTTGACTTTCTCTTTAAAAATCCTGGCATTCTCATACGCTTCGTTTCTCCACTCATCTAGAGAACTCAAATCTAATAACCTTTTCTTACCGGCTAGTTTAAAATCTCTATTAAGCTCTCTCACTGCCCAAAAAGCTTTGTGTTCTAATTCTAAGGGCAAGTGACACGCTTTTCCATAAACCTTCTTATAAGGAGACATACCCATGGGGTTCTTATAAGCAGTTCTATAAGCCCATAAAGCATCGTTTAACTTACTAGCCCAATTTTTCCTAGATCTATTGACAGTCTTCTGCAAGATAGACTTGATCTCCCTATTTGAAAGCTCTACCTGCCCACTAGTTTGGGGATGATAAGCAGAAGCAATTCTATGATTGACATCATATTTAGCAAGAGTTTTTCTAAAACTACCATGAATAAAATGAGAACCTCCGTCAGTCATAAGATATCTAGGCACACCAAACCTAGGAAAAATAACATCCTTGAGCATTTTTAACGAGGTCTCACCATCGGCACTCTTTGTAGGTATGGCTTCTACCCATTTAGTAACATAATCAACAGCAACAAGTATATGGGTATAGCCTTTTGAAGGAGGAAAAGGACCCATAAAGTCAAATCCCCAACAATCAAACGGTTCAATAACAAGAGTGTAACTCATAGGCATTTCATTGCGTCTAGAAATATTACCAACTCTTTGACATTCATCGCAAGATAAAACATACCTTCTGGCATCTTTAAAGAGGGTTGGCCAATAAAAACCTGATTGTAGAACCTTCTGTGCGGTTCTATCTCCAGCATGATGCCCTCCATAGGCGCTGCTATGGCATTTTCTTAATATCTCTTGTTGCTCATATTCCGGTACGCATCTTCTCATAATACCATCAACTCCTTCTTTATATAAGTGTGGGTCATCCCAAAAGTAATGCCTCAAATCATAGAAGAATTTTCTTCTTTGCTGAGCTGTAAAGGTTGGAGGCAAATACTTGGAAACAATAAAGTTAGCATAATCAGCATACCAAGGAAGGTATCGCGAAGTTACATTTATTGCAGCCAACTGTTCATTTGGAAAACTATCATTAACAGGAATAGGATCAAAAGAAATGTTTTCCAATCTAGACAAGTAGTCAGCCACAGGATTTTTAGCACCCTTCCTATCTACGATATGCAAATCAAACTCTTGTAAAAGCAACACCCATCTAATAAGCCTAGGCTTAGCATCCTTCTTAGTCATAAGATATCTAATAGCAGCGTGATCAGTATGAATAGTAACTTTAGAATCAACAATGTAAGATCTAAACTTATCACATGCAAAAACAACAGCAAGAAACTCTTTCTCAGTAGTAGCATAATTCTTCTGAGCAGCATCAAGAGTCTTACTGGCATAATGAATAACATTCAACTTATTATCTACTCACTGTCCAAGAACATCACCAACAGCAAAATCACTAGCATCACACATAATTTCAAAAGGTAAATTCCAATCAAGTGGTTGAACAATAGGAGCAGTAGTTAAAGCCTTCTTAAGAGTTTCAAAAGCTTCCTTACAATCATCATCAAAGACAAATGGTACATCTTTTTGAAGAAGATTAGTAAGAGGCTTTGAAATCTTAGAGAAATCTTTAATAAACCTCCTATAGAAACCAGCATGACCAAGAATACTACGAATACCTTTAACATCTCTGGGACAGGGCATTTTCTCAATTGCCTCCACTTTTGCTCTGTCAACTTCAATACCTCTTTCAGAAATTTTATGTCCAAGGACAATTCCTTCATTTACCATAAAGTGGCATTTCTCCCAATTAAGAACAAGGTTAGTTTCTTCGCATCTCTGCAAAACTTTATCAAGGTTGTGCAAACAATTATCAAAAGAAGTTCCATAGACGGAAAAATCGTCCATGAAGACCTCCACAATTTCTTCACAAAAGCCATGAAAAATTGCAGACATGTATCTTTGAAAAGTAGCAGGAGCATTGCATAAACCAAATGGCATACGTCTATAAGCATAAGTTCCATAAGGACAAGTATAAGTGGTTTTCTCTTGATCTTCCTTCTTAACAGCAATTTGAGAAAAACCAGAATAACCATCAAGGAAACAAAAATGAGTCTTCTTAGATAACCTCTCTAACATCTGATCTATAAACGGTAAAGGATAATGATCTTTCTTAGTAACTTTGTTTACCTTCCTATAATCAATGCACATCCTATAACCAACTACTACCCTTTGAGGAATAAGCTCGTTATTCTCATTAGGCACAACAGTCATACCTCCTTTCTTAGGAACACACTGAACAGGACTAACCCATCTACTATCAGCAATAGGATAAATAATACCAGCATCAAGGAGCTTTAATACCTCATTTCTTACCACATCCTTCATCTTGGGAATTAGGCGGCATTGATGCTCCACGACTGGCTTCGCGTCTTTCTCCATATTAATGGCATGCTGACATAAAGTGGGAGAAATCCCTTTTAAATCATCAAGAGTATATCCCATAGCTCCTCGGTGTTTCCTCAATATCTCCAATAATCTTTCTTCTTCCTTTCCTGAAAGTTTTGAGCTAATAATAACAGGATATATTTTCTTATCATCTATATAAGCATATTTAAGATTATCAGGCAAAGGTTTTAATTCGAAAACAGGATCTTCCTTAGGCGGCAAAGTGGTACCAAGATCCTCCACAGGAAGATTATGCTTGATTAATGGTGGTTGACGAAGAAGAATATCGTCAATCTCTTCTCTTTCCTTGCTAAAAACATCACTCTCGTGATCTTCCATGAATTGCTGCAAGGCATTATTAGGAGCAAGCGCAATAGAAGCAAGCTGTTCAACTCGAAAATTTTCATTAGGCGTGTCATTTTCACAAGAAGTCTTAGCAAACTTGGAAAAATTAAACTCATAAGACTCTCCATTAAACTTAGTAAAAAAAATCTCCTTCTTACAATCTATCACGGCGCCACAAGTATTCAAAAATGGTCTACCAAAAATAATAGGACAAGTTTTACTAGCCTCCTTACCAAGTACTAGAAAATCAGTAGGGTATTTAGTCTTACCTCAAAGAACTTCCACATCTCGAACAATACCAAGAGGCCAAACAGTCTCTCTATTAGCAAGCTGAACAACCACATCAATATCTTCAAGTTCACATGCGCCAATCTCATGCATAATTTCTTTGTAAAGCTCTAAAGGAATAGCACTTGCACTAGCACCAATATCACATAAACCATAATAGCAATGATCTCCAATCCTGACAGAAATAACAGGAACACTTGTTTTCCTATGCTTTTTAGGATGTGAGAGAATGTTAGAAGCATTTTCACAAAAAATAATATATTCATCCCCTACATCTTTAGTAACAAGATCCTTCAATATAGCTACAGGAGACTTAATAGTTATTTGCTCATCGGGTTCTGCAGCTTTCTTAGTACTTTTATTAGACACACTTACCAAACTAGAATACTTCTTTACCTTAGCAGGGAAAGGTGTCTTCTCAAAATAAGGTTCAGGCACAATGCTATCAACAGTACAAACTTTAGTAGCTGCAGCAGGTATATGACTAATAGAATCTTTATAAGGCGCATGATAGTTGTTCCAATCTTTCTTTGGAACATCAAGATAAGAGGCAAAGGCCTTAAGACAATTAACAAGTATTTGTGAATCAAGACCATAAGCAGCGCTAACACTATGAAACTCATCGGTTCCCATAAAAGATTTAATGCATTCATAATCATAATTTATACCTGACTTCCTACCTTTGTCATTTTCCCAACCTTCAGCATTCTCTTGTATACGGTCAAGAAGTTTCCACTTAGCATCTTCTTTCATATGAGTAAATGATCCAAAGCAAGAAGCATCCAAATAATCCTTATCAGGAAGAGTAAGTCGCGTATAAAAAATATCAATAACAATATTATTGGGGATCTCATGAATGGGGCATTTGAGCATTAGTAACTTCAATCTCCCCCACGCTTGGGCAATACTTTCTCCATCATGAGGCCAAAAATTATATATCCGGTTACGGTCTTTATGAATTTCACTTGGAGGATAAAACTTGGAATAAAAGAGAGGTACAATATCCTCCCATGCCATAGATGGACCATCTTGGAGTAGTCGATACCACTCTTTAGCTCTGCCTTTCAATGATAAAGAGAATAATTTCTTCTTGACCTGGCTTGGTGAAATACCTGCACACCTGAACAAATCGCACAATTCATGTATAAATAATAAGTGATCACCCGGATGGACAGTTCCATCCCCTGAATAGCAGTTATCCATAATACGCCCAACAATTTTCATAGGTATTTTAAAAGGATCAATTTCAGCAGGTGGTGGCGGTGGTGGTTCATCCACATGTGCAGCAATAGTAGATGTGTTTCCAAATAGGAAACCAAATGGAGAGTTCTCCATAGCAGAGTAAAATAAAAATATAAGAGAAAATAAAAACAATACTCACAGTGACGGTTACCTTTACCAATTCCACTCTTCAATAGCGCTACACTCCCCGGCAACGGCGCCAGAAAATAGTCTTGATGACCCACAAGTATAGGGGGTGTATCGTAATACTTTCGATAAATAAGAGTGTCGAACCCAACGAGGAGCAGAAGGTGTTGACTAGTGGTTTTGATCAAGGCTTCACTGTAAATACTAGCAAACGGGTTTTTAGGAGTATTTGATAGTGCAAATAAATAAAGTGCGAGTAAATAAAACACAATAGTAACAATTGCAGCAAGTGGCCCAATCCTTTCTTCAGCAAAAGACAAGCCGGTTGTGTACTTATAATCACCAAACGTTCTCGAGGACACACGGGAGTTTCTGTCAAGAGCTTTCGCTTCATAAAGCCAATAGTCTTTATTGGTTTGATAGGTGTTATGGGGGTGAACCTGTGCTAGCGCACTACCCTTACTAGGATAAATACACACTTGTGATTATACCCTCCTGCAAGCATCCGCAAATACAAGAAAGTAATTAAGATAAATCTAACCACAGCCTTAAACTCTAAGATCCTACGCTCCCTGGTGCAATGGTTTCCCAACGGAGGTTTAGGTTTCTGTCACTCCAGCAACCCCACAATTGGTAGCCAAATACACAATGCATCTCACTAGGCCCATAAATGGTGAAGTATCATGTAGTCGACGTTCACATGACACCACTAGTGAAATAGCACCACAACAATATCAAACCATTAAATATTTCTTAACAATAATTCACTACTAACATCTTGACTTCTCCCATGTCCTCAAGAACTAAACGAACTACTCACAAGACATCATATGGATCATGATCAGAGGTGAAATAATGGTAAATAACAATCTGAACATAAACCTTAATTCAACGGTTCCACTCAATAGCATCAACTACAAGAGTAATCAACATCGGGAAAGTTTCCCCTATGAATATAACAAGATCCAACTCAAGATGTTACAGCGGGATGGCGTGGTGATGGTGGAGATGAAGGTGCTGGTGATGGAGATGATGATGATGATGATCCCGATGAAGTCCGGTGCGATGGTGATGACGATGGCGACGATCTCCCCTCTCCGGGAAGGAATTTCCCTGGCAGATTTCTCCCTGCCGGAGAGCTTTTCTCTCTCTGGTGTTTTCCACCCCGCAGAGGCGGCGGTGTCTAACTCTAAGCCCCCCCTTGACTTAGGTTTTCGGGGACGATGAAGTACGCGAAGGGGCGAGACCAGAAGTGAGCCAGGGTGGCCTCACACAGGGCTGGCGCGGCCAGGGGTTAGGCCGCGCCACCCTGGCGTGAGGGCCCCTCCTGGCTCCTCTCGACTCCTCCTTCTGGCTTCCTGAGTCTTCTGGGAAAATATAATTTCCTGGTATTTTTCTAGAATTTTCCTGATCTTCAAAATATGGTCCCTTGATTGTCCTTTTTCTAGCAGAAGCCTGACTCCGGCAGCAAATCCTCCAATGATCATCAAACATGTGAAAACAAAGGAAATAACATAAGTATCAACTCTAAATATGAAATATATCAATGAATAACAGTAAATTATGATACAAAATAGTGATGCAAAATGGACATATCAGATACTTCACCATTTATGGGCCTAGTGAGATGCATTGTGTATTTGGCTACCAATTGTGGGGTTGCTGGAGTGACAGAAACCTAAACCTCCGTTGGGAAACCATTACACCAGGGAACGTAGGATCTTAGAGTTTAAGGCTGTGGTTAGATTTATCTTAATTACTTTCTTGTATTTGCGGATGCTTGCAAGGGGTATAATCACAAGTGTGTATTTATCCTAGTAAGAGTAGTGCGCTAGCACAGGTTCACCCCCATAACACTTATCAAACCAATAAAGACTATTTAGCGGTATGATGCGAAAGCTCTTGACAGAAACTCCCGTGTGTCCTCGAGAACGTTTGGTTATTATAAGTTACACAACCGGCTTGTCCTTTGCTAAGAAAGGATTGGGCCACTTGCTGCAATTGTTACTACTGTCTTTTATTTACTCGCACTTTACTTATTTGCATTACCAAATACTCCTGAAAACCCGTTTGCTAGTATTTACAGTGAAACCTTGATCAAAGCCACTAATCAACACCTTCTGCTCCTCGTTGGGTTCGACACTCTTATTTATCGAAAGTACTACAATACACCCCCTATACTTGTGGGTCATTAGCCCCCTATACTTGTGGGTCATCAAGACTATTTTCCAGCACTGTTGCCGGGGAGTGAAGCGCTATTGAAGAGTGGAATTGATAAAGGAAACTCTTACTGTGAGTATTGTTTTTATTTCTGTTTGTTAATTTATTTTATTATGGAGAAGTCTCCATTTGGTTCCCTATTTGGGAATACTACTGCCACTATTACGGTAGTAGTGTAGCGTACCTGTGCTTTATTTGTGCTAGTCCCGGATCAACTGCTAGCACACACAGTACAAGATGAAATATCGAGAATACAAAGGTCTTTATTATAACGCTTGATCCACAAATAACATAGTTCTTTTACAACTCAAGTGGCACAATGACACAACTTATTACAACTCGAGAGAAATGACTAAGTAAATGAACTACAAGTGTTCTTTCTTCATAGCTCCACAGGCAGATGTGTTGGACGAAGACTCGTGACCGTGGCGCAGCAATCTTCAATCTTCATAGTAGTATCCTGCAACATGATACATTGCAGCCACGGAGGGTCAATATTTTGAATGTATTGGCATGATGTCACTTTGGTGGACTCAATGGCACCTACACTTATATGGTATTTGGCCAGGTGGAGTTTGACTTAGCAAAAAGCAAGCTTTCTTCCTATCCTTTGTAAAACTCAAGTTTTCCTTAGTAAAATTTTGTTTAAGGACATTTTACTACCCAAGTTTTTCCCATCAAGTTTTAACTTAAGAAATTGGGATGAGGAGATTCTCGAACAGCTTCAATATCATGTCACTCAGAATTATCCGTAACCGGGGACACGGCTAAGTACTTAGTGCTAACACTCTGCAGAGGTGGTGCACTTTTCCCACAAGACTTAGTCATTCCCTTTTCCCATGAAGCTCATTTTGCATCAAATGGGCAGGTGGAGACCAAGATGAGATCTTTCAGAAGCAATCCCTCAGACCAACCTGGACGCGCTCCATCCTATCATCTCCTACCACCCTCTGTCCGTCTGGTTGAGTTCTTGCAGCTTAGTTGATCAAGATAGAGCCCATTTGACTTGTGGTTGCACTGGAAGCTTCATGACTTGAGTGTCTCCAATCTCTTTGCTCCAGGGTGGCCGTCCTTCAAGTGAGATACACACGACCGCCATAGAGATGGCTCTGGTGTAACCACTCAACATAAATCCATCTTACCGATTTCCACCCAGGTGTTTCATTAACTTAGTTGTTTTCTTAGTTTTCCAAAAACTTGGTTTTCAACACTTAGCCAAAACATGTGATAACCCTTCCCACAACAAGTGTAAATCAAAACCTATAGCAGCAACAATTCTACTAGGAGATGCAAGGGCTAGACAAAAGCTAGATAAAAGACTTAGCATAAAATCTAGCAAACTAAAACTTAAACTCATAAAATCACCTACACATGCATCTTCTACTAGAAAAGCTACAAGTGACCAAAACTTTCAGTAGGACAAGGAATATGGTGACACTTGCCTTGATGAGGAGAGGAGTTGGTGCACTCGTTACAAAGACACTCGTTGCACTCAACACAATCTACACATAAAATGATGCAACCATAAGCACATAGCATTCATAAACACTCATGGAAGAGAAATATGTATGAAATATGTGTCTTAACATCACAAAGGCACTTAGTAAGTTCTCTGGTTGGTTGCTATATGCATGATCAAAATTTTAGAGTTATTTATAAAACTTAGAGCAAAATTTTAACACACATAGAACTACTCATACAAGTTAAATCTACAAATGTAATGGAAATAGTACTAAAAATATTCTACTTATGCTACAGTATAGAGGAAACTCATATTGATCAGAAACAAAAAGGAATACTGTAAAATAAAATTTACAATTATTTTTAATAGCCAGAATACTAAAATAAAGCATTCTGAAATAAAATGTTTACAGCAAGAGCAAAAGTGAAATATTATGCTATAAACATGTTCTACTCATTTTTCTGAATCCATAGCCGCAAAATTTGCTAAAATTGGATTCGTAGAACTCAAGATATGGATTTTTGAAGTTTAAACATGATTCTGGAATTTTAAAATGAAAAATGAATCGGAAATAACCAGGGGCGTGCACGTGGCGCTTCCTGATTCGACGATACCGATTCGGTCGGATAACAGATTTGGGCCATCAGATCTAAATAGAAATCGACGCACCAGATTCACTGATACCCCTTCGGTTAAGTTCTAATTTGAACCCTAGATCTAAGATCCAATGGGAGATGGAGAAAAGGAGGGGTGCTCACCGTCGAGCAGAGCTCCGGTGAGGTGGCGCTACTAGAGTGGATGTCGTCGGTGTTCTGGGAGTCCCTGGAGGCAGCGGGGGTGCAGTCGAGATGCAGACGGTCACGACGAGGTTGAGGGTGGTGTGCTTAACGTCGATTGCTTCCTGTAATGTTGCAGAGATGCAACCGGAGTTAGTGCTAGCGGCGAGATCTCCAGAGTGAACAAATACAGCGCAGTGGAGATGGTTTTAGGACGTGCTGCTCTTACCAGAAGACGTGGACCGTCGAGGCAGGCTTGGTGGCAAAGTGGGCAAGGCGGAGACGCTCTGGTTGCCTGGCAATCCTTCATCGGAGTTGCACCCGCGGACGGTGATGTCCAGGTGAGGTGCTCCACGTCGACCTGGGATGCGCGGGGACAATACAGCGTGTCTATCAGATGCGCAAGACCAAGAGAAGAAGAATGGAGCAAGGGAGAGATGGGGAAGGCCTGTCCTCACCGGAATCGTCGCAGGAGCACGTCGGTTTCCACGAGATGTAGATCTCGATTCCGAGCAGCGTGGTGGCCGGGTGAGGTAGGAATCAGAGGGGGAAAGGATAGGGGGTAGAGGCCTTCTTATAGGTGCGGCTAGCATCGAAATGGCAGGGAAATAAAGGAGAATTAAGAGGGGTGGGCTTTGATGCGTGCGGTGATCCCGCGCATGATTTTCGTCCAGACGTAGAAGAAGGCGTCGGTGCTGATGATGGCGCGGTATTGAAGGTGCTAGAGAACTTGATTGCGTTTGTTGATGAAGTAAAATGACCGGCCAGTTGGAAACCCCAAGAGAAGGTTTGATGAATACAGCAGCAAGTTTTCCCTCAGTTATGAAACCAAGGTTATCAATCCAGTAGGAAAAAGCCAATACTCCAGAAGGTGATGCCTGCTAGCCTAGTGACACTCCAACAAGGGCGCCGTTAACGATAACTTGTTAGCGCGTCTTCAACTAGTAGCAACGTGGAACCTGCACACAACACAACCAAATACTTTGTTCCCAACTTACGATGAGGTTGTTAATCTCACCGGTTTGCTTGAAACAAAGGGTATGAGCGTATCGAGTGGAAAACAATAGTAGTATGCGAGTAAAGTAAACAGTGCGAGTAAAGTAAACAGGTGATAGCAATATAATGGAAATAGGACTGGGGTCCATAGTTCACTAGTGGTGTCTCTCCATAAGATAAAATAACACATGCTGGGTAAACAAATTACAGTTGGGCAATTGATAGAATAAAGACAACGTGCATATGTCGAGAGGATCACTATGAGATTTACTCTGGGCATTACAATAAGATACATAGACCGCCATCCAACTGCATCTATGACTAATAATCCACTTGTGGCGAATCAATCCGAGAACTCCACAAGTATTAAGTTGCGAACAACAGAAAACTGCATTAAGCAAAGTGTGTAATGTAAACAAAGCATATGCCCTTGAGCATATGAATGTTGTTTTCCCCTAGTAGCAACAGCACATCTACAACCTTAGAGGTTTCTGTCACTCTCCCAGATTAAATAGAGGCATGAACCCACTATCGAGCATAAACACCCCCTCTTGGAGTCACTAGCAACTACTCGGCCAAGATAGCTACTAACAACGGAGAGCATGCAAGATCATAAACAACATAGAGATAACATAAGATAATATTCAGCACATCAACTCAATCATAACACCAATATTCATCGGATCCCAACAAACACAACATGTAGAATTACATAACAGTGATCTCGATCATGTAAGGCAGCTCACGAGATCTAAACATGAAGCACATGGTGGAGAAGACAACCATCTAGCTACTGCTATGGACCCATAGTCCAAGGTAGACTACTCACTCATCGCGCCGGAGGCAAGCATGGCGATGAAGAAGACCACCGGTGGCGATTCCCCTCTCCGGCAGGGTGCCGGGAAGAGCTTCTGGACCCTCCCAATCTCGGGTCGACAACGGCGGCGGATCGCGATATGTTTCTAGAAAAGTGATTGGGTGTTTAGGTTTTTCCCGTCGAGGGGTCTTTATAGGCAAAGGGGCGGCGTCAGAGGTGGACCAGGGCGGCCTCACCACCAGGGGGCGCGGGCCAGGGGCAGGCCGCACCGCCCTATGGTGTGGCCGGCCCGTACCCCCCCTCCGTCTCCTCTTCGGTTCTCTGGAAGCTTCGGTAAATTTCCGGATGTTCGGCTTTTGTTTCGTCCAATTCCGAGAATATTTCCTGTGTAACTTTTCTGAAACACAAAAACAGCAGAAAACAGGGAACTGGCACTGTGGCATCTTGTTAATAGGTTAGTTCCAGAAAATTCATAAAAATGCCATGAAGTATAACGAAACACTAAGCAAATGGTGTAAAAACAAGCATGGAGCATCAAAAATTATGGATACGTTGGAGACGTATCAGCATCCCCAAGCTTAACTCCTGCTCGTCCTCGAGTAGGTAAGTGATAACAAAGGAAATAATTTTTGAGGTGACATGCACCTACACAATCTTGACCAAATATGTAAGCATTGTGCGCTGGGATCAAAAGAACTTAAAACATGGACATGAAAGATATAATCTTGATAGAAGAAACTTAGCAACCATGTTATAACATGAGAAAGAACACAAACGAAAGATCATGAAAATGAAATAATGAAAGTCAAACGTGTGTTCAAATCATAAGGAAAAACATACAAATGGTTTTCAGCTTGTCCTTTATGAGAGAGCAAAACATAAATGCATAGGACACCTTCAAGTTTAAGAGGGCGACTAGATACAAATAATTTAAGAACAAGTGAAACCAACATCATGAATCAATCAATGAAAACTTTGGGACAATGCACATTATACTCAGAATGACAACTATGCTCTCTTAGACGGTGCGTAAAGATAGAAGGTGGAGACTCAACATAAAAGTAAAAGAAAGGCCCTTCGCGGAGGGAAGCAGTGATTAAACATGTGCTAGAGCTTTTCATTTGTAAAACAGAGAGATAAAACTTGGGTTTTGAGAGGTGGTTGCTTTTGTCAACGATTGGCAATGAGGTTCTTACTATCTTCCATACAAAAATGAAGCAAGTTTTTGAGAGAGATTGACACTTTTTGTGCTCTTTTATAAAGCTTGGCACTCCTCCCCACCTTTTTTTCTTTTCACAAACCATGGCTAACCGATTCCATCGGGTGCCCACCAACATTCACATACCATGGAGAAGTGCCTTTTTTTCTTTTTTCTTTTTCTTTTTTTCCTTTTTGGAATAAGCAATATGGAAGATAGCAAATCCGACCACTACGTCCCCATAAGCTGAAAACTGTGTCACAAAACGAGAAGTATTTTGAAGGTTTTTTTCAAAGTAGCACATGAAAATTTACTTGGAATGGCTTACAAATACCATGCATAGGAATTTATAGTGGACACAATGGCAAACTTGGTTTTTAGAAGTTGGATGCACGAGTAGAGCTCATACTCAGTACAAAATGAGGGCTAGCAAAAGACTGGGAGCGACCAACTAAGAGAGCAATAACAGCCATAATCATGCAAAGCGACATTAAAAGAAGCATAAGATGGCATCAAAAGTCAAAAACTAAATGATCATAGAGGCAATGGCGACTTTGTATTAGTCTAACATGTGTGAGCATGCGCCAAGTCAACCCAAATAAAGCATCAAGGAGAAAACCAAAATAATGCTTCCAAATAATTAAAACAACGCATGATTCTTTCAAAGGCTCATTAAGCAATCTTGGTCAGTTGAGACAAGTCATGCTACAGCAAAAAACCACTAAGCATACTATCAAAAAGACATCAAGCACGATATGCAAAAGCCTAGGCCGCAGTCTACACAAGCTCCTTCTTGTACCACTTTTTTGCATAAAGCTTTTTCTCTTTTCCAACACCATTCGAACTTTTTTTATAACAACTCTTATGATGAAAACCAACATGGACCAGAGGCAAAAATACACCTTGATGCAAAGATATAACAAGATCTGAACACAAATTAAGGCGAAAAATGAAAGCTAAACGCAGTTCTAGAAAAAGAGAACACTCGTTGAAACGATAAGAGTGAAAAACGGAGTGTTCTTGGCACATGAAAAGCAAGGCAACTTCTCCAAAAGGAATTTGTTGGGGTCCAACCATTCATTGCAGCAAACAAAACTAAACAAAACTGAAAACTAAAACAACTGACGCTCCAAGAAAAACGCATAATGCATGAAGCAATAAAAATATAGTGTGTTGAAAGGTGACCTGATTTTTGCCGATGAAGAAGGGGTGCCTCAGGGGCATCCCCAAGCTTTGACGGTTGTACTTCTTGGATATTTCTTGGGGTGACATGGGCATCCCAAAGCTTGAGCTTTTGTCCATTCTTCAACTCATCTCATCATTCTCCAATCCCTACACTTGAAAACTTCCTTCATACAAAACTAAACACAAATCTATTAGCAACATTAGTGTAAGCATAACATTGAATCAACCCTTTTTGCTTTAGGTTTCAACTCAAAACCACCACATATAAAGTATATACTACCGTAGAAACTTCCCCAAAAGTTCCGTGATCAAAAGAACTGAAAAAGAAAGCGATAAAGCAGCAAACACAAATATTGGCAGAAATCTGTCAAAACAGAACAGCTGACAAAGGTCGAATTTTTAGAGGGTTTTATGTTGCTCAAATCAAAAAGTGTTCAACTAATGAAAGTTTGGATATAACATGGGGCATATGCACAAGAAATCGCAAGTCCAAAAGATATACAGAGAATTTTCACGAATTTTTACGGTGCAGCACCGAAAACTGTTTCAGGATAGCAACATCCCCAAATCTTACCTCACTCAAATTAGAGGCTTCTCTTGGCACAAAACCGAAATAAAAAGGATAAGGAGAGGTAATTACAGTAGTAATAACTTCCAAGACTTGAATAAAAGAAAAAGAACTGAATGTAAAAACATTGGGTTATCTCCCAAGAGTGCTTTTCTTTAACGCCTTTGAGCTAGACGCAGAAAGTGTGAATCAAGTAATATCAAGTGATGAAGCATCAAGCTCATAATTTCCTCTAAGTTTAGAGTCAAAAAGTAATTTCTATCTCTTTCTAGGGAAGTGTTCCATACCTTTCTTGAGTGGGAATTGATATTTGATGGTGCCTTCCCTCATATCAATGATAGCACCTATAGTTCGAAGAAAGGGTCTTCCCAAAATAATAGGACATGAAGCATTGCATTCAACATCCATGACAAGAAAATCAACAGGAACAAGGTTATTGTTAACCACAATAAGAACATCATTAATACTTCCCAAAGGTTTCTTCTTAGCAACATCAGCAATAGGAACATCATAATAACACTTTTCAAGAGGTGGTAAATCAAGCATGTCATAAATCTTTCTAGGCATGATAGAAATACTAGCACCTAGATCACATAAAGCATGGCAATCAAAACCATTAACATGCATATCAATGATGGGTTCCCAACCATCTTCTAACTTCTTGTGAACAGAAGCTTTTTGCTTCAACTTTTCATCCCTAATTTTCATAAGAGCATTGGTAATATGCTTAGTAAAAGCAACATTTAAAGAACTAGCATTGGGACTCAAAGCAAGCTTTTGCAAGAACAAAATAACTTCAGATATATTGCAGCCATAAACATCAAAATCATTAAAGGAAATAGAGCTATCATCTCCCACACTCTGAAAAATTTCAGCACTCTTTTGAGAAAAAGTTTTAGCAGTTTTAGGCTTTTTAACACAAGGAGTGGGAGTTTTTTCTACACCAATCAAAGTAAGAGGATTGCTATCATTTGGAACAACATCATTAGAGGTAGTAATGGTACATAACTTCATGTTTCTAGCCATCTCATCTTCTCTTTCCCACCTGGCATGCAATGCTGCTAGCATCCTAACATTTTCATCAATTCTAACTTGGATAGCATTAGCAGTGGCAAAAGTATTGTTCTCTTTCACATCATTAGGCAACACTTTTAATTTCAGAAGTTCAACATCATGAGCAAGGCTATCAACTTTAGAAGCAAGAATATCAATTTTGCCTAACTTTTCCTCAACAGACCTGTTAAAAGCACTTTGCTTACCAATGAAGTCCTTGAGCATTACCTCAAGCTCGGAGGGCGCGGCCCTAGTGTTGTTGGAGGAATTACCATAAGAATTACCATAACCATTATCATTGGTAGAAGGATACGGCCTATAATTGTTACTAGCAAAATTGTTCCTATAAGCATTGTTGTTAAAATTATTATTTCTAATGAAGTTTACATCAACATGCTCTTCTTGAGCAACCAAAGAGGCCAAAGGAACATTATTAGGATCAACATGAGTTCTATCATTAGAAAGCATAAGCATAATAGCATCAATCTTATCACTCAAGGAAGAGGTTTCCTCAACAGAATTTACCTTCTTACCTTGTGGAGCTCTCTCGGTGTGCCATTCAGAGTAATTTACCATCATATTGTCGAGAAGCTTTGTTGCGGCGCCCAAGGTAAGGGACATAAAAGTGCCTCCAGCAGCTGAATCCAATAGGTTCCTTGAAGAAAAATTTAGTCCTGCATAAAAAGTTTGGACAATCATCCAAGTAGTCAGTCCATGAGTGGGACAATTCTTGATCATAGATTTCATTCTTTCCCAAGCTTGAGCAACATGTTCATTATCAAACTGACTAAACTTCATAATATTGCTACGCAAAGCTATAATCTTAGCAGGAGGATAGTATCTACCAATAAAAGCATCCTTACACTTAGCCCATGAATCAATATTATTTTTAGGCAAAGACAGCAACCAATCCTTAGCTTTTCCTCTCAAAGAAAAAGGAAACAACTTAAGCTTAATAATATCACTCTCCACATCCTTATATTTCTGCATCTCACATAGCTCAACAAAATTGTTGAGATGAGCTGTAGCATCATCAGTACTAGCACCAGAAAATTGCTCTTTCATAACAAGGTTCAACAAAGCAGGCTTAATCTCATAAAAATTTGCAGCAGGAGCAGGTGGCGCAATAGGAGTGCAGATAAAATCACTATTATTAGTGCTAGTAAAATCACACAACTTGATGTTCTTAGGAGTAGCCATTCTAGCAAAACTAAAAGCAGACAAGTAAAAACTACTATAAAGGATACTAATTTTTTTGTGTTTTTGATAAAATGAAACAAGTAAAAATAAAGTAAAGCAAAACTTAAAACAAAGTAAAGGATG
The DNA here is from genome assembly GCA_007115705.1 of Dactylis glomerata. Classification (NCBI taxonomy): domain Eukaryota; kingdom Viridiplantae; phylum Streptophyta; class Magnoliopsida; order Poales; family Poaceae; genus Dactylis; species Dactylis glomerata. Next base: position 2,272,208 of record QXEO01000542.1, on the reverse strand, counting down.
TGCGTGCGAAACTCCCCTTGCAGAAGTCTTCTTTTTCCCCGGCAACAGCGCCAGAAAACTTGTTAATGGCGCGGTATTGAAGGTGCTAGAGAACTTGATTGCGTTTGTTGATGAAGTAAAATGACCGGCCAGTTGGAAACCCCAAGAGAAGGTTTGATGAATATAGCAGCAAGTTTTCCCTCAGTTATGAAACCAAGGTTATCAATCCAGTAGGAAAAATCCAATACTCCAGAAGGTGATGCCTGCTAGCCTAGTGACACTCCAACAAGGGCGCCGTTAACGATAACTTGTTAGCGCGTCTTCAACTAGTAGCAACGTGGAACCTGCACACAACACAACCAAATACTTTGTTCCCAACTTACGATGAGGTTGTCAATCTCACCGGTTTGCTTGAAACAAAGGGTATGAGCGTATCGAGTGGAAAACAATAGTAGTATGCGAGTAAAGTAAGCAGTGCGAGTAAAGTAAACAGGTGATAGCAATATAATGGAAATAGGACCGGGGTCCACAGTTCACTAGTGGTGTCTCTCCATAAAATAAAATAACACATGCTGGGTAAACAAATTACAGTTGGGAAATTGATAGAATAAAGACACCGTGCATATGTTGAGTGGATCACTATGAGATTTACTCTGGGCATTACAACAAGATACATAGACTGCCATCGAACTGCATCTATGACTAACAATCCACTTGTGGCAAATCAATCCGAGAACTCCACAAGTATTAAGTTGTGAATAACAGATAACTGCATTAAGCAAAGTGTGTAATGTAAACAAAGCATATGCCCTCGAGCATATGAATGTTGTTTTCCCCCTAGTAGCAACAGCACATCTACAACCTTAGAGGTTTCTGTCCCTCCCCCAGATTAAATAAAGGCATGAACCCACTATTGAGCATAAATATCCCCTCTTGGAGTCACTAGCAACTACTCGTCCAAGATAGCTACTAACAACGGAGAGCAGGCAAAGATCATAAACAACATAGAGATAACATAAGATAATATTCAGAACATCAACTCAATCATAACACCAATATTCATTGGATCCCAACAAACACAACATGTAGAATTACATAACAGTGATCTCGATCATGTAAGGCAGCTCACGAGATCTAAACATGAAGCACATGGTGGAGAAGACAACCATCTAGCTACTGCTATGGACCCATAGTCCAAGGTAGACTACTCACTCATCGCGCCGGAGGCAAGCATGGTGATGAAGAAGACCTCCGGTGGCAATTCCCCTCTCCGTTAGGGTGCCAGGAAGAGCTTCTGGACCCTCCCGATCTCGGGTCGACGACGGCGGCGGATTGCGGTGTGTTTCTAGAAAAGTGATCGGGTGTTTAGGTTTTTCCCGTCGGGGGGGGGTCTTTATAGGCGAAGGGGCAGCGTCAGAGGTGGACCAGGGCGGCCTCACCACCAGGGGGCGTGGGGCAGGGGCAGGCTGCGCCGCCCTATGGTGTGGCCGGCCCGTGGCCCCCCTCCGTCTCCTCTTCGGTTCTCTGGAAGCTTTAGTAAATTTCCAGATGTTCAGCTTTTGTTTCGTCCAATTCCGAGAATATTTCCTGTGTAACTTTTCTGAAACACAAAAACAGCTGAAAACAAGGAACTGGCACTGTGGCATCTTGTTAATAGGTTAGTTCCGGAAAATGCATAAAAATGCCATGAAGTGTAACGAAACACTAAGCAAATGGTGTAAAAACAAGCATGGAGTATCAAAAATTATGGATACGTTGGAGACGTATCAGCTGACAGCCGAGGCCCGCACATCAGCGAGGTGAGAGGAGGGAAAGGTTACCGATTCGGGAGTTCAAGTTGTTGGGCCGTGGGCTGGTTCTGGTTTCAGGCCGAATTGTTTCCCGCGGCCCTTTTTCCTTTTTTTTTTCCTTTTCTTTTCTCCTTTCCTTTTCTGTTTTTCTTTTGTGAATTTTGCAAAAAGATCCCAAATTGATTCAAACCAATTTTGAATTTTGTAAAATAATTTCCCTTGTTGTTTGAAACTTACAGGGAAAGATTTTGATTCAAAAGAAAAGTAAGTCAATCCTTAGGAACTTATGTGCATAAAATGATGGTATGAATGCGTGTGCATGAAATGATGGTATGAATGCATGTATGCAAATTTTGAATTCGTTTCAAATTTTGGGATGTTACAAGTCTAACCCCCCTTAAGATGAATCTTGCCCTCGAGATTCGGGTTGGCTAGCAAATAGGTGCGGATGGTCTTCTCGAAGTTCATCTTCTCGTTCCCAAGTTGCTTCTTCTTCAGTATGGTGACTCCACTGAACCTTGCAAAACTTGATCGTCTTGGTACGAGTAACTCTTTCTGATGTCTCCAAGATTTTGATGGGCTTCTCCTCATACGTGAGATCACTTTCCAACTGAACCTCTTCCAATGGTATTGTGTCTCTTAGTGGGGTATCTACCATCTCTAGATGACACTTCTTCATTTGACTCACATGGAACACATTATGTACCGCCGACAAAGATTCTGGCAGTTCTAGCTCATATGCAACTTCTCCTTTGCGAGCCAAAACCTTGAATGGTCCTACAAAGCGAGGTGCTAGCTTTCCTTTGACTCCAAATCTTTTCACTCCACGAAGTGGCGATACTTTAAGATATGCTCTATCGCCTACCTCATAGGTCACCTCTCTACGCTTTGAATCAGCATAACTCTTCTGTCTGGATTGAGCTATCTTGAGTCTATCCCTGATCAAACGAACCTTTTCCTCGGCATCTTTTATTATGTCTGGCCCGAAGAGACTTTGTTCTCCAACACCACTCCAAAGCAATGGTGTAGTGCATTTCCTTCCATATAGAGCTTCAAATGGTGCCATCTCAAATCTAGCTTGATGGCTATTGTTGTAAGAAAACTCTGCATAGGGCCAATTATCATCCCAGCTAGACCCATAGTCTAAGGCACAAGCTCTCAACATGTCTTCTAGAATCTGATTCACCCTTTCTGTCTGCCCATCAGTCTAAGGATGGAATGTTGTGCTGAACTCTAGTCTAGTGCCCAAGGATTCGTGGAGTTGGCGCCAAAAGTGAGAGGTGAATTGAGTACCTCTGTCAGACACAATGCTCTTAGGTACTCCATGTAAGCATACTATTCTGTTCATGTATATCTTGGCTAGTCTGGCACTGGTATAAGTGGTCTTCACAGGAATGAAGTGAGCCACTTTAGTTAATCGGTCAACTACTACCCAGATGGAGTCATAACCAGACTTGGTCCTTGGTAATCCCGTGATAAAATCCATGCCAACATTATCCCACTTCCACTCTGGTATAGGCAATGGCTGCAATAAACCTGCTGGCTTCTGATGCTCTGCCTTGACTCTGTTGCACACGTTACATAGGGCAATGTACTCAGCGACATCTCTTTTCATATTGCTCCACCAGAATCTACCCTTCAAATCCATATACATCTTGGTGTTTCCAGGATGAATGGAATAGGGTGAATCATGTGCTTCTTGCAGAATCAGCTTTCTGAGTTCAGGGTCCTCTGGTACACAAACACGTTTCTCAAACCATAAAATCCCTTGCTCATCTTCGCAAAATCCCTTCGCCTTCCCTTTAGTCATATTACTCTTTATTTCTTCTATTTGCTTATCTAGCTTCTGAGCTTCTTTGATCTTGTCCATCAGTGTAGGTTGAACTTCAAGTGATGCCAAAAATCCTTCTGGCACAATTTCCAGTCTGAGCTCTTTGAACTGTTCACACAATTCTTTAGGCAACTCTCCTGCTGTAAGCCCATTTACGTAGCTTTTACGACTTAAGGCGTCAGCTACAACATTAGCCTTTCCCGGATGGTACTGTAGGCTCATATCATAATCTTTTATGAGTTCCAACCATCTTCTTTGTCTCATGTTCAGTTCCTTCTAAGTGAATAAATACTTCAAGCTCTTGTGATCGGTGAACACATCGCAATGCTTTCCCATCAGGTAGTGCCTCCAAACTTTTAGAGCATGAACAACAGATGCTAGCTCCAAGTCATGGGTGGGGTAGTTTCTCTCGTGATGTCTGAGCTGGCGCGAGGCATAACTCACCACCTTTCCATTTTGCATTAGAACGCTACCAAGTCCTTGACAAGAAGCGTCGCAGTAAACTTGGAAATCCTTCTGTATATCTGGCAGGCATAGAACTGGTGCACTTACTAGTCGTTTCTTTAGCTCTTGGAAAGTAGCTTCACATGAGTCGTTCCATTCAAATTTCTTGTCTTTCTTCAATAGTTTAGTCATTGGCTTTGCGATCTTGGAGAAATTTTCAATGAATCTCTGATAGTATCCCGCCAGGCCTAAGAAACTCCAGATATCTCTCGCATTTTTGGGTGACTCCCATTCGGTAACGGATGCTACCTTGCTTGGATCCACCGCGACTCCTTCCGCGGAAACTATGTGTCCAAGAAATCCCACCTTGTTCAGCCATAACTCACACTTGCTAAACTTTGCATACAGCTTATGCCCCCTGAGCTTTTCCATGATTAAGTATAAATGCCCCTCATGTTCCTTATCATCCTTGGAGTAAATCGGGATGTCGTCAATAAACACCACCACGAATTTATCCAAGTACTCCATGAACACCTTGTTCATCATGGTCATGAAGTATGCCGGGGCATTTGTTAGTTCAAAGGACATGACAGTATACTCATATAGACCATATCTGGTGGTAAAGGCTGTCTTGGGTATGTCTTGCTCTCGGATCTTTAGCTGGAAATATCCTGATCGGATATCAATCTTGGAGAATACTTTTGCTCCTTTCAACTGGTCGAACAGGTCATTGATGTTGGGCAAAGGGTACTTGTTCTTGATTGTCACTTCGTTTAGAGAATGGTAGTCCACAACCAATCTCTTGCTAGAATCTTTCTTCTCCACAAACAAAACAGGGGCTCCCCATGATGATGAACTTTGTTGGATAAAACCTTTGTCCAACTGTTCCTTGAGCTGCTTCTTTAACTCTTTTAGTTCCTCTATATCCATCTTATATGGCCTTTTAGCTATGGGTCCTGTTCCAGACAGCAAGTCAATAATAAACTCGATATCTCTGTCTAGTGGCATTCCTGGTAGCTCTTCCAGAAACACATCGGGATACTCTTTCACAACCAGAACTTCATCCATGCTAACCCCTTAAGAGAATTAACCTTAGACCCTTTAAGCTTGAAGGTTGATTTGAAACGAATGTGTTTCTTTTCAGGAGTGGTAAGAGTAAAGGTTCTTTTTGCTATATCTATGACACCCTCAAAAGCTGTCATCCAATCCATGCCTAGGATGACATCCAGGCCTTGAGACTCTGCTACTCCAAGTTGATGTGGGAGCAAACTGTCCTTGTGCGTGGTGGATAACCAGCCCGTTGGGAACCCCAAGAGGAAGGTATGATGAGTGTAGCGGCTAGTCTTCCCTCAGTTAAGAAACCAAGGTTTAATATCGATCAGGAGAGGAGAGACAATGACGACTGAAGGTGATGCGGACTGGCTTAGTAACACTCCACCAAGGGCGCCGTTTAACGATACTTGTTGACTCGTCTTCGGCCAGTAGCAACGCGGAATCTGCACACAACACAAACAAATACTTTGTTCCCAACTTGCGATGAGGTTGTCAATCTCACCGGTTTGCTTGAAACAAAGATTATGAGCGTATCGAGTGGAAAACAATATAGTATGCGAGTAAAGTAAACAGTACGAGTAAAGTAAATAGTGTGAGTAAAGTAAACAGGTGACAGCAATATGATGGAAATAGGACCGGGGTCCACAGTTCACTAGTGGTGTCTCTCCATAGATAAAATAACACATGCTGGGTAAACAAATTACAGTTGGGCAATTGATAGAATAAAGATAACGTGATATGTCAAGAAGATCACTATGAGATTTACTCTGGGCATTACAACAAAATACATAGACCGCCATCCAACTGCATCTATGACTAATAATCCACTCCCGGGGATATCAATCCGAACACCCTAGAAGTATTAAGTTGCGAACAACAGATAATTGCATTAAGCAAAGTGTGTAATGTAAACAAAGCATATGCCCTTGAGCATATGAATGTTGTTTTCTCCCTAGTAGCAATAGCACATCTACCACCTTAGAGGTTTCTGTCACTCCCCCAGGTGAAATAGAGGCATGAACCCACTATCGAGCATAAATACCCCCTCTTGGAGTCACTAGCAACTACTCGGCCAAGATAGCTACTAACAACGGAGAGCATGCAAGATCATAAACAACATAGAGATAACAAAAGATAATATTCAGTACAACAACTTAATCATAAACACCAATATTCATCGGATCCCAACAAACCAAACATGTAGAATTACATAACGGTGATCTCAATCATGTATGGCAGCTCATGAGATCTAAACATGAAGCACATGGTGGAGAAGACAACCATCTAGCTACTGCTATGGACCCATAGTCTAAGGTAGACTACTCACTCATCGCTCCGGAGGTAAGCATGGCGATGAAAAAGACCTCCGGTGGCGATTCCCCTCTCCGGCAGGGTGCCGGGAAGAGCTTCTGGACCCTCCCGATCTTCGGGTCGACGGTGGCGGCGGATCGCGATGTGTTCTGGAAAATTGATCGGGTACTTAGGTTTTACGCGTCGGGGGGTCTTTATAGGCGAAGGGGCATCGTCAGAGGAGGAGCCAGGCTCTCTCACGCGGGGCCCACGCGGCCAGGGGCCTAGCCGCGCCGCCACTGCGTGTGGGGCCCTGGTGGGCCCCCTCCGGCTCTCCTTCGGATCTCTGGAAGCTTCCGGGTAAAATAAGACTTCAGGAACTTGTTTTGTCCAATTCCGAGAATATTTCCTGTGTATCACTCTGAAACACAAAAACAACAGAAAACAGGGAACTGGCACTGTGGCAACTCGTTAATAGGTTAGTTCCGGAAAATGCATAAAAGTGCCACTAAGTGTAACGAAACAATAGGCAAATGGTGTAAAAACAAGCATGGAGCATGAAAAATTATAGATATGTTTGAGACGTATCAGACTCCAGAACTATGAGATGAGCGGGAAATTGATACTTCCCGATTCCTATGGTCAGATCTCGACACCCAAAAGCTGCTACTAACTCTCCTCCCGGAGAATTTATTTTAATTGGTCTGTCTATGGTTCTGGTTGGTATTTTATTTCTATCCACAAATACCCTCGAGATGAATGAATGAGATGCACCAGTATCAAAAAGAACAAGTGCTGAAAAGTCACTGAGCTGAAACGTACCATAGACAGCGTCAGGCTCATCATAAATCTCCTCCACATTGACATGATTAACATGTCCCTTCTAAAATGGGTTTGGCTTGTTTCCTTTGTCCTTCCTCTGGGGGCAATCATTTGCATAGTGCCCAGTCTTGTGGCACTTAAAGCACTCCACTTGACTAATATCCCTCTTCTCGGGGACATTGTTGCTTCTGCCATTGTTGTTGCCATTGTTATGGCCATTTGTCCTCGTGGAGTTGTGATTGTTGTGACTCCTATGGCCATTATGGTGGTGGCCATTTCCCTAGTGATGCTGGTCCCCGTTTCCACCATTATTGTTGTGGTGGTTTCCTCCATTCTTATGGAATCCAGAACTCCCACTGCCACTATGGAAGCTTCTCTTATGCACAGGCTCTTGGTATTTGCTAACTGATGCGACACGGTGTGTTAATGTAAATCACTGTCCAGTTGGGAACCCCAAGAGGAAGGTATGATGAGTACATCAGCAAGCTTTTCCCTCAGTAAGAAACCATGGTTTAATCGTATCCAGGAAAAAGCCAAACTCTAGAAGGTGATGCTAACTAGCTTCGCGACAGCTCCGGACAATTTATAAGGCGCCTCGTCTAGTGCTTTGCTTTGCCAGCTGCAACGCGGAACCTGCACACAACACAACCAAATACTTTGCTCCCAACTTACGATGAGGTTGTCAATCTCACCGGTTTGCTGTAAACAAAGGAATGAGCGTATCGAGTGGAAAGCAGTAGTAGTATGCGAGTAAAGTAAACAGTGCAAGTAAAGTAAACAGGTGATAGCAATATAAAGGAAATAGGACCAGGGTCCACAGTTCACTAGTGGTGTCTCTCCATAAGATAAAATAACACATGCTGGGTAAAAAAATTACAGTTGGGCAATTGATAGAATAAAGATAATGTGCTATGTCAAGAGGATCACTATGAGATTTACTCTGGGCATTACATCAAGATACATAGACCGCCATCCAACTGCATCTATGACTAATAATCCACCCGCGGGGAATCAATCCGAGAACCCCACAAGTATTAAGTTGCGAACAACAGATAACTGCATTAAGCAAAGTGTGTAATGTAAACAAAGCATATGTCCTTGGACATAAGAATGTTGTTTTCTCCCTAGTGGCAACAACACATCTATAACCTTAGAGGTTTCTGTCATTCCCCCAGATTAAATAGAGGCATGAACCCAACTATCGAGCATAAATACCCCCTCTTGGAGTCACTAGTATCTACTCGGCCAAGATAGCTACTAACAACGGAGAGCATGCAAGATCATAAACAACATAGAGATAACATAAGATAATATTCAGCACATCAACTCAATCATAACACCAATATTCATCGGATCCCAACAAACACAACATGTAGAATTACATAAAGGTAGTCTCGATCATGTAAAGCAGCTCATGAGATCTAAACATGAAGCACATGGTGGAGAAGACAACCAACTAGCTACTGCTATGGACCCATAGTCCAAGGTAGACTACTCACTCATCGCGCCGGAGGCAACCATGGCGATGAAGAAGACCTCTGGTGGTGATTCCCCTCTCTGGCAGGGTGCCAGGAAGAGCTTCTGGACCCTCCCGATCTCGGGTCAACGACGGCGGCGGATCGCGATGTGTTTTTGGAAAAGTGGTCAGGTACTTAGGTTTTTCCCGTCGGGGGGTCTTTATAGGCGAAGGGGCATCGTCAGAAGTGGACCGAGGCGGTCTCACACATAGGGGGCGCGGCCAGGGCCTGGGCCGCGCCGCCCTGTTGTGTGGCCGGCCTGTGGCCCCTCTCCGTCTCCTCTTCGGTTCTCTGGAAGCTTCGGTAAATTTCTGGATGTCTGGCTTTTGTTTCGTCCAATTCCGAGAATATTTCCTGTGTAACTTTTCTGAAACACAAAAACAGGGAACTGGCACTATGGCATCTCGTTAATAGGTTAGTTCCGGAAAATGTATAAAAATGCCATGAAGTGTAACAAAACACTAAGCAAATGGTGTAAAAACAAGCATGGAGCATCAAAAATTATAGATACATTTGAGACGTATCAGCATCCCCAAGCTTAACTCCTGCTCGTCCTCGAGTAGGTAAGTGATAATAAAAGAAATAATTTTTGAGGTGACATGCACCTACACAATCTTGACCATATATGTAAGCGTTGTGCGCTGGGATCAAAGAACTTAAATCATGGGCATGAAAGACATAATCTTGATAGAAGAAACTTAGCAACCATGTTATAACATGAAAAAGAACACAAACAAAAGATCATGAAAATGAAACAATGAAAGTCAAACGTGTGTTCAAATCATATGGAAAGACATAGCAAATGGTTTTCAGCTTGTCCTTCATGAGAGAGCAAAACATAAATGCATAGGACACCTTCAAGTTTAAGAGGGCGACTAGATACAAATAATTTAAAAACAAGTGAAACCAACATCATGAATCAATCAATGAAAACTTTGGGACAATGCACATTATACTCAGAATGACAACTATGCTCTCTTAGACGGTGCATAAAGATAGAAGGTGGTGACTCAACATAAAAGTAAAAGAAAGGCCCTTCGCGGAGGGAAGCAGTGATTGCGAGTTTTATAAACCTTCAAAAATTATGGTACTTACTAGCTTTGAGCTCTCATTACCCCATCATAGGCATCTTGAATGGTTAGAGTTAATGCGAGTACAATTATGAAGCATATGCTTGACAAATCATAAGTTGAAAACCTTGTGTCCCGTGAAGTACGAATACCCAAACCTCATGCTACTCGACTTAGAGTCCCAAGCAGGCTCTTGTCTGTAACGACCCAAGATTTTATCAAATTTTGGGGGAAATTTTTTGCTTTTTATTTTGCTTGTGATGATTGGAAATTTCACAGGGATTTAAAACTTTTTGAGTTTATTTGAAAGCTTTGTTTGAAAACTATTTAAAATCCTCTATTTATTTCTTGAAGAACTTCTTTGAGAAAGATCAAGTTTCAAAATACTACTTTGTGTTTATTCAAACCTATGCAAGCTATCTTGCAAAGGGATATTTACAAAATGGTTTATAAAGTTTTCTATGCCAAAGGAATGTTTTACAAATATATTTCAAAAACTATTTTTATAGAATTTATTCTCTGATTTTAAAAGAATTACTTTAAAATCCTATTTCTACTTTGGTTTATGCAAATAAACCCTTTGTCTGAATATTAGAGTTTTATTTGGAAACTAGTTTTAATTATGAAAACATGTTTACTACTGTTTTAAAATGTTAATTTTAATTTTAGAAAACTTTTGCAAGTGGTTTGATTTGGTTTGAAGCATTTTTGCAAAATCTATGGAAGAAAAGGAAAACAGAAAATGAAAAGGAACCAGAACAAAAAAAGAAGAGAACAGAAAAATAGAGAAGGGCCTCGGGGGGAACCCTTCGGCCCAGAAGTGAAAGCAGCCCGCGGCCTAGTAGGCGAACACCGGACCGGTACCTCCCTCTCTCCCTCCCACCTCGCTGACACGTGGGCCCGCGTTGTCAGCATCATCTCCCTCCTCCAGCCGTTACTCCTCACTGGTAACCGACGCCACCGACCACGCCCCACTCCCCCTCATTAATCCGCAGCAGAAACGGCTCCCCGACCACGCCTATAAGACCCCCACATCTCCCTCTCCATTCTTCCCCTTCTCTCTCCCAGGGTTGCGCCCCCAGGCTGCTCAAATTGCTCGCCGGCCTCCGCGGCACCTGCAGGCTCCTCCGGCCGAATTCGCTGCCGCCAGTGACCTCGGGCAACCCTTCTTCTTCCAGACGTCTTCCCTCGACACGGCGCATCCCCCTGACATCTTTTCTTGCCTTGTTCTGCAGCCAATCGAGCTCCCCGTCGTCTCGTGGATCTCACCGACGCAGCACTCGTCTCCAGCCTCACCTACCCGTCACTCGAGGAAGCAAACCACCACGAAGTTGACGCCATCGCCTTCGCCAGCCTCTCCCGCACGTCGTCGTCCACACCGCCACCACCAGAGACCCCCGGAGCATTGCCGGTGTCCAGCATCTGGCCGCTGCATCGCCGGAGATTCGCCGGAAACCTAGCCAAGGTGAGCCTCTCCCCTCTCCTTTCTTTTGCACCGTTGGATCAAGATCCAGTGATCCTAACATATCACTTAAGTGAAGGGGTACGGGCAAATCCTGTACGTCCAGATCCACTTGAATCCGACGATCCACGATGCCGATCCGGCCGAAGCGGTATCCACTAACCAGAACACGCCACGTGGCGACTCTCGGATTAAAGCAGATTCAAATTAGAAATTGAAATCAGATTTGATCCAGATCTTCAGAAAATCATATCTTTTGATCTGTAGGTCCAAAAATAACAAATGATATACCGTTGGAATCCTTAGGACATCTAGAATCCAGTAGAACAATAAAACTTCATATTTTATGGGTCCAATTTGAAACTATTTTCAAAATGGAATCAAACCTTCTATTAGCATGTTTAATTCATATCCTTAGTTCTGTTAATCCAAAAATTACAAATTTGTAGTCTTTGGATTCCTCTCAACTTGTAGAACATCATAGGATCAAGAAATGTCAAATTTGATATGTGCACACACTTTGTGCATTCAAATTTATCCAAATCACCATTTAGGTGATAATTCAAATTCTATAACTCATTTTGGAGTGAAACCAATTGCAGTGACTTTGTATTACTGCAAGCTATCCAGTAGCATGACTCCCATAATTTCTTGAAACACTTCACGATTATTCAAATTCTAATATGAGAATTTGAGTATTCCTATATAGAATATTTCTATTTCTATTTCAACCAGTGATTCCTCCTACTTTAGAAAACCCTATAATCATACCTAGACATCAATGTTGTCTAAACCACATCTTGATCAAGATCATTTCACTTAGATCTATCTTGCATAGTACCCACTTATTCAAATTACGAATGTGTCATTTGAGTAAAGTGTGATACTTTCAATCTTAGTTTCTACCTTTGCTACTATGGTATTGATCAAATCAACATCATAGTACTTAACCCAATCCTATTTACTCATTGGGAACCTTAAGCCACGTATTCAAACATCACCTATACATATCCATTACCTATAGCCATTTACTCAGATCTACTCAATCTTAGCCTTGCATTGAACTATTCAATTTGCATTTGAGTTGATTGAGTACTTCAATGTATTAAGAATCCCAGCCTAAGCTTAAGTGTAATATATACTATTTAAGAATAAATGTTATCACACTTATTCAATAGTATTGCTATTGCACTATTTTGTTTCTTATGTGATTTACCCACATGAGATATTCCAGGATTCAATATGCTTTAATAAAGCATGAAGATCTCACTCATCATATTTTGTCTAATACATATATGTACTCAAATTACAATTGTGCTACTTGAGTGGAATATGAATTCATCTCAAACTTAGGTTCTATTAATGTGAGTTGTTATAACCCATACCATAGTATGTGTTATACACCATGTTGATCAGTGAACCAGTTGAGCCATATCCTCAAATATCAATCATCCATATCCAATCCCATGCCTACTTAATCTTGTCCATGTATTGAACTATTCAACTTGCAAATGTGCTAATTGAGTAATTCAAGCATTCTTAAAAACCTAGCCTAGTTCCTAAGTGCAATAGATGCTATTTAAGAGTAATTGTTGTCACACTTACTCAATAGTGTTGTAGTTGCACAATTTAAATCTTGTGTAATTTATTTTACATGAGCTATTCCTAAAACTCTTATATGCTTTGATAAAGCATAAAGACTTCATCAATTATATTATGCCTAATCCAATTCTCCCCCTCAAATCATATTGATCTTTCACAACTAAGCTCTCAAATCCATATCTCTCAAATCATGATCCTTTACCATATCTTTCTTGTCATAACATCTCAATAAACCAAATTGTTAAACAAACACCTTTCAATTGTTTGATTTGTTTGATTGTGTTTGTATGGATTGTTTATGGTATGCTATTTCTTGTGCTATAGTTCGTACGAAGAGCTACGTGCTTAGTTGAGAAAAGTGGAAAGATCGTATTCTTCAAAAAGGCAAGTGACACACATTTTCCCTACCCATTTTATTATGCATTAGTATATTCACCTCTTGTAGTATGCATGATAGGTGTTTTACTCAACTGTTTTATCAAATGCTTAGATCCTAGTAGTGTGTAGCAATCCCTCAAACCCCACCTGTTAGGATGCTAAGTACCTTGTTAACCTTGATGCCATGCTAAGACCACTTGAAAAGTGTTTTGTGAAAAGTTAAGAACTTCAACTAAAATGAAACACCTGGGTGGATTGGTTTGATGAAGGCGGTGGTGTTGAGTGGCGACCTGGGGCTACACTTTGTGTAGTTGCTGCCTAGGCGTACACTTGTGGTCGGCCACCCAGGAACAAAGAGATGGCTATGTCTTCCATGCTTAGTGTACTTCCAGTGCAGCCTTATGACATTATGGGCTCTGTCTTGACTGATTTGATGTGGGGGTGCAACTAGGTGCAAGAAGACGGTGGTAGAAAAATTATAGGTTGGGAACGGATCTTGCCAGTTAGTTGCCCTCTCCTTCTAAAAGGTCTCGTTTCATTTTATGTATGGGCATAAAATGAATCGTAAGGTGAAAGTGCACAACCCTTGCAAGGTGTTTAAAACTAATCGATTAGCCGTGTCCTCGGTTATGGACAATTGAGTCTCTAGACATGGAATGTACGGAAGAATCTCATCACCGTTTCTGAATAAATTAAAATTTGTCTAGAAACACTTAGGACAGGGGCACCTCAGAGCTACATACCTTTCAAGGATGTGGTGGACTCTGAGGGCTATCCTGAATTATTTTGAATAACACCTCAGAGCTACATGCCTCCAGTATGTGGTGAACTCTGAGGGTTATTCAAATTTTGTTGAGTGGCACCCCAGAGCTACATACCTTTCAAGTATGTGGTGAACTTTGGGGGTTATCTTGACCTTTAAAAGATCTGAATGTTTAATAAAAGTATTAAAAATGATTTTAGGATAAAATTGGCTTTATGCAAATTAGCCTATGAGATCCACCAGCCAAATGTCATATAGTATAGTCTTTCCACAAAATGCCACCAAATATGTGTCATTTGCCAGTACATCATTGTACTGACCCCTCTGGGGCTGCATATTCAAACGTGCAGGTTTTACTGTCGAGTAAGGAACCAGGAGTAGGATCTCGAGACTACATTCCAACATGTCTGCCTGTGGCACGCGATGAAGAATGGAGGCTCACTGCAAATATGCTTTATGCTGTGCACTCGTAAGGTTGAAGACCTATGTAACTGGATTTACGTTGTAATATTGATGCTATTGCAATGATTACTTATTTTGTACTGTGGTGCTATCTACTGATCCAGGGAATGGCACAGATACACAGGAGATTTGCCTTTAGTAAAAGGCGGGTCGTTACAAAATGGTATCAGAGCATAGTGTTGCCTGTAGGATCGAGACCCTAGGTTTGGAATAGACTAGAAAGCCCTAGGATTCTTTCCTCTCTCTTCAAAAAGAAAATCAATACAGTTTTCTAAATGAGATCAATCTATATACTCTCAGTTGAAATTTTCTTGTAAGAACTTACCCCATTCATTTGTTTTACACTACTCTTCTTTCTAATTTAGATGACCAGCCTCATTGAATCACTGAAGAAAGGACCAGTGATGATCATGACCTTGAAGAGTGAGACTGAGTTTCCCAAAGCATTGAAGAACCTCATGTTAAGCATGGGAATGCGAGGAGAAGCTGTCTACAAAGGATTTCCCATGATGGATGAAGGTGAAGAATATTGGTGGGTGCAGCTTCACTTATACAAGAACAAGGAAGATGACCACAAGAAGATGGGACTTTGGATGTTCACCAACTCCGAGATGTATCCATCATTTCTTGACTCAGCAAGATGTGCTGCTTGGTCAGCAATAAAGGAACTTGGAGAAAGACTTAAGTGGAGACTTCATAATACTCAACAAGACCTCAAAGAAGAAAAGGAAGATACTACTGCATTGAAGGCAACCATAAGTCAACTTCAAGGTGACATGGAAAAGTTGGTATCTGAACTTAGTGTTCAAGAAGACCTCATCAAGACCAAGGATGAGCAAATTGCCAATCTACAGAAGCAGTTGGACCAGAATAATGGATCTGCTTAGAAGAGAACCAAAAAGCCTTAGTTGGACCTCCATTTAGGAAATTTTAATAAGCAACGACGTGTATTAAACGTTATGGTCATACCAACTTGTGGATGATCGTACCTTTTTGTGTGTTATAGAACTAGTTTGCCTGATATGATGAATGTTTGTTAGATATTGCTTGTAGGATAAATTGTTTTGATCTGTTGTGTTTGGGCAGGAATCTTCTTTAGATCCCTTCTATCTAATTCTCATCTATGCTAATACCTAAACTTGTCCTAAAACCCAAACCAAAGCATTTCTCAACGACAGAACAACTACAATGACCCTCAGTTGGAGATAAGGATACAGAGTACAGCAACAAGAGGTAGTGTTTCAAGTATAAGAGACTGGAACATTACGCAAGAGACTGCACAAACAATGATAACCCAAGACTCCAGTAAGCTAGGATAGCTGAAAGATACCTCGCAAAGAATGAGAAGACACCCCAAGGTGTAACTATTGTGGAAGTAATACTATCCAACCACCTCACGCAAGAAAGGTGGAAAGAGCAAACAGAGCAATGGAAAGAGCAAACAGAGCAATGGAAAGGATTTCAATTCCTCTTAAATGGCAAACCAAAGGATCTACAACTTAAGGATTATTGCCATGAGCTTTGTTGAAAACCTCTAGCTAGGAACGATAGATTTTGTTCTTCAAAATTCAAAATAGGATTTAGGAACTTGGTTCCAATTTCAACAAAACTTTTGTTTAAAAGCTAGTGAGGTTGACCAAGAGTTAGAATGCGAGATGCACCAAACCAAATACAAGGTAATGATTGAGTGCGACATGGATTCGCGCCCATGACGACTACTCATATTGTTCGCTCTTGTATGAGGAATGGTAAATCTAGAGAGACATACCTACCTAAGAGACAACGATGTTAAACCATAACCTTAGGAGGATAATATGTTACATCCCTTATAGTGAGCCAGTGGCCAAAACGTAGGACTACGGTGAGGATGTTTTGGTATTAAACGACTTCACGAACCAGAAATGTTTTGCTCAGTGGGCGTTGAATACGAAGACTGTTCAGCTTCGGCTACTGCCTGTTCAGCTAACTCCCTGAGCCTATAAAAGGGAAGTTCACTCCTCTCCAGAAAGTCACAACAGAGACGACCACCACTACCTATGAGATTTCCTCCTGATTCCAAAGCTTTACGTCACCGAAGTCTACCCCATCCCGACCTGCGACATTATGAAGCAACTCTCCAAATCCATGGAACTATTTTCCTGCCCATGAGAGCTTCGTTAGATCCCTATTCCCTGAGAAAGAGTTCATCTTCGAGACATGATCAAGTCGTCCAGCGTCTTCCAATGACTATGAAGATGGTTGCGAAAGGAATTCTTAAGGACCATCTGGTACCTGTGGCAAGTAGCACGACTTGCTCCGGTAACTTGAATGGATTCAACAATGCTGGTTATAAGGCGACCTTCCGTCCCTTAAAGGTGCAAGTACCTCTTACAGAGTCTACCTTGTTTACCCCTATGAAACGCATGAGAAGCCTGCAGAGAGATGCCATCCTAGTTCATTGGGATGTGTGGTCTCATCATGTTTGTGGGGCAAGCATGCAGTACTTAGCACTGAGTCATCTTTTGAGATTCTGTAATGAAAATCAGCGAAAAAGCAACAAGGAGTATGGTGATAGCCTGTATGCTGTCTTGGCCTTGGTGAGGACCGACCAAGAAAAGGGTAGATACACATTCTTGGAAGATGTGCAACAACCAGGAAGGTTACTAGAACAGAAGGGCATCGTGGAAAATTGAAGAGCAGAATGATATAAGAAAGCAACCATAAGTTGAAGAACCTCTAAGGATGATGATTAGGAAGTTGATACGATGAGAGGATACCCTCTCAGCTTGGTCTTCTGAATGACCCAAAGAGGAGACAACTCAGCTTGGTCCTCTGATTGAACCAAAGAGTGACTCCTCAGTGTCCAAAGTAATTCAACAACTACCCCGTTGGATAGAAAGCTCTACAATAGAGTAAGGTTACCTCAAGCAACCCCATAAGGAAGGTTGATGCCCGGATTTGTGAATAGACACCCACCTATTATAAATGGAGATGTGGACTACCTTGTTGAAGACAACGCGATGGATGATATCTGCTTATCACCAGAATTGGATGGAACCCTTGGTGTGCCCACTTTTGAATATAGTTGTGGATATCAAAACTTCTGAGAAGAGCGAATTCAAGTAAATGGCACAACGGTGAATGCAAGCTGGGAACAAAATGCAAGTGCCTAAGGAAGCATCAAGATACCACCAGGAGGAATTTTCTTTTAAGGGTGGTAGCCACCCCGATACCTAAACCCACATAACCTAATACCTACTTTCTTTTTAGCCTTCTCCAATCTCGAGGACGAGATTTCTTTTAAGGGTGGTAGTCTGTAACGACCCAAGATTTTATCAAATTTTGGGGGAAATTTTTTGCTTTTTATTTTGCTTGTGATGATTGGAAATTTCACAGGGATTTAAAACTTTTTGAGTTTATTTGAAAGCTTTGTTTGAAAACTATTTAAAATCCTCTATTTATTTCTTGAAGAACTTCTTTGAGAAAGATCAAGTTTCAAAATACTACTTTGTGTTTATTCAAACCTATGCAAGCTATCTTGCAAAGGGATATTTACAAAATGGTTTATAAAGTTTTCTATGCCAAAGGAATGTTTTACAAATATATTTCAAAAACTATTTTTATAGAATTTATTCTCTGATTTTAAAAGAATTACTTTAAAATCCTATTTCTACTTTGGTTTATGCAAATAAACCCTTTGTCTGAATGTTAGAGTTTTATTTGGAAACTAGTTTTAATTATGAAAACATGTTTACTACTGTTTTAAAATGTTAATTTTAATTTTAGAAAACTTTTGCAAGTGGTTTGATTTGGTTTGAAGCATTTTTGCAAAATCTATGGAAGAAAAGGAAAACAGAAAATGAAAAGGAACCAGAACAAAAAAAGAAGAGAACAAAGAAATAGAGAAGGGCCTCGGGGGGAACCCTTCGGCCCAGAAGTGAAAGCAGCCCGCGGCCTAGTAGGCGAACACCGGACCGGTACCTCCCTCTCTCCCTCCCACCTCGCTGACACGTGGGCCCGCGTTGTCAGCATCATCTCCTTCCTCCAGCCGTTACTCCTCACTGGTAACCGACGCCACCGACCACGCCCCACTCCCCCTCGTTAATCCGCAGCAGAAACGGCTCCCCGACCACGCCTATAAGACCCCCACATCTCCCTCTCCATTCTTCCCCTTCTCTCTCCCAGGATTGCGCCCCCAGGCTGCTCAAATTGCTCGCCGGCCTCCGCGGCACCTGCAGGCTCCTCCGGCCGAATTCGCTGCCGCCAGTGACCTCGGGCAACCCTTCTTCTTCTAGACGTCTTCCCTCGACACGGCGCATCCCCCTGACATCTTTTCTTGCCTTGTTCTGCAGCCAATCGAGCTCCCCGTCGTCTCGTGGATCTCACCGACGCAGCACTCGTCTCCAGCCTCACCTACCCGTCACTCGAGGAAGCAAACCACCACGAAGTTGACGCCATCGCCTTCGCCAGCCTCTCCCGCACGTCGTCGTCCACACCGCCACCACCAGAGACCCCCGGAGCATTGCCGGTGTCCAGCATCTAGCCGCTGCATCGCCGGAGATTCACCGGAAACCTAGCCAAGGTGAGCCTCTCCCCTCTCCTTTCTTTTGCACCGTTGGATCAAGATCCAGTGATCCTAACAGATCACTTAAGTGAAGGGGTACGGGCAAATCCTGTACGTCCAGATCCACTTGAATCCGACGATCCACGATGCCGATCCGGCCGAAGTGGTATCCACTAACCAGAACACGCCACGTGGCGACTCTCGGATTAAAGCAGATTCAAATTAGAAATTGAAATCAGATTTGATCCAGATCTTCAGAAAATCATATCTTTTGATCTGTAGGTCCAAAAATAACAAATGATATACCGTTGGAATCCTTAGGACATCTAGAATCCAGTAGAACAATAAAACTTCATATTTTATGGGTCCAATTTGAAACTATTTTCAAAATGGAATCAAACCTTCTATTAGCATGTTTAATTCATATCCTTAGTTCTGTTAATCCAAAAATTACAAATTTGTAGTCTTTGGATTCCTCTCAACTTGTAGAACATCATAGGATCAAGAAATGTCAAATTTGATATGTGCACACACTTTGTGCATTCAAATTTATCCAAATCACCATTTAGGTGATAATTCAAATTCTATAACTCATTTTGGAGTGAAACCAATTGCAGTGACTTTGTATTACTGCAAGCTATCCAGTAGCATGACTCCCATAATTTCTTGAAACACTTCACGATTATTCAAATTCTAATATGAGAATTTGAGTATTCCTATATAGAATATTTCTATTTCTATTTCAACCAGTGATTCCTCCTACTTTAGAAAACCCTATAATCATACCTAGACATCAATGTTGTCTAAACCACATCTTGATCAAGATCATTTCACTTAGATCTATCTTGCATAGTACCCACTTATTCAAATTACGAATGTGTCATTTGAGTAAAGTGTGATACTTTCAATCTTAGTTTCTACCTTTGCTACTATGGTATTGATCAAATCAACATCATAGTACTTAACCCAATCCTATTTACTCATTGGGAACCTTAAGCCACGTATTCAAACATCACCTATACATATCCATTACCTATAGCCATTTACTCAGATCTACTCAATCTTAGCCTTGCATTGAACTATTCAATTTGCATTTGAGTTGATTGAGTACTTCAATGTATTAAGAATCCCAGCCTAAGCTTAAGTGTAATATATACTATTTAAGAATAAATGTTATCACACTTATTCAATAGTATTGCTATTGCACTATTTTGTTTCTTATGTGATTTACCCACATGAGATATTCCAGGATTCAATATGCTTTAATAAAGCATGAAGATCTCACTCATCATATTTTGTCTAATACATATATGTACTCAAATTACAATTGTGCTACTTGAGTGGAATATGAATTCATCTCAAACTTAGGTTCTATTAATGTGAGTTGTTATAACCCATACCATAGTATGTGTTATACACCATGTTGATCAGTGAACCAGTTGAGCCATATCCTCAAATATCAATCATCCATATCCAATCCCATGCCTACTTAATCTTGTCCATGTATTGAACTATTCAACTTGCAAATGTGCTAATTGAGTAATTCAAGCATTCTTAAAAACCTAGCCTAGTTCCTAAGTGCAATAGATGCTATTTAAGAGTAATTGTTGTCACACTTACTCAATAGTGTTGTAGTTGCACAATTTAAATCTTGTGTAATTTATTTTACATGAGCTATTCCTAAAACTCTTATATGCTTTGATAAAGCATAAAGACTTCATCAATTATATTATGCCTAATCCAATTCTCCCCCTCAAATCATATTGATCTTTCACAACTAAGCTCTCAAATCCATATCTCTCAAATCATGATCCTTTACCATATCTTTCTTGTCATAACATCTCAATAAACCAAATTGTTAAACAAACACCTTTCAATTGTTTGATTTGTTTGATTGTGTTTGTATGGATTGTTTATGGTATGCTATTTCTTGTGCTATAGTTCGTACGAAGAGCTACGTGCTTAGTTGAGAAAAGTGGAAAGATCGTATTCTTCAAAAAGGCAAGTGACACACATTTTCCCTACCCATTTTATTATGCATTAGTATATTCACCTCTTGTAGTATGCATGATAGGTGTTTTACTCAACTGTTTTATCAAATGCTTAGATCCTAGTAGTGTGTAGCAATCCCTCAAACCCCACTTGTTAGGATGCTAAGTACCTTGTTAACCTTGATGCCATGCTAAGACCACTTGAAAAGTGTTTTGTGAAAAGTTAAGAACTTCAACTAAAATGAAACACCTGGGTGGATTGGTTTGATGAAGGCGGTGGTGTTGAGTGGCGACCTGGGGCTACACTTTGTGTAGTTGCTGCCTAGGCGTACACTTGTGGTCGGCCACCCAGGAACAAAGAGATGGCTATGTCTTCCATGCTTAGTGTACTTCCAGTGCAGCCTTATGACATTATGGGCTCTGTCTTGACTGATTTGATGTGGGGGTGCAACTAGGTGCAAGAAGACGGTGGTAGAAAAATTATAGGTTGGGAACGGATCTTGCCAGTTAGTTGCCCTCTCCTTCTAAAAGGTCTCGTTTCATTTTATGTATGGGCATAAAATGAATCGTAAGGTGAAAGTGCACAACCCTTGCAAGGTGTTTAAAACTAATCGATTAGCCGTGTCCTCGGTTATGGACAATTGAGTCTCTAGACATGGAATGTACGGAAGAATCTCATCACTGTTTCTGAATAAATTAAAATTTGTCTAGAAACACTTAGGACAGGGGCACCTCAGAGCTACATACCTTTCAAGGATGTGGTGGACTCTGAGGGCTATCCTGAATTATTTTGAATAACACCTCAGAGCTACATGCCTCCAGTATGTGGTGAACTCTGAGGGTTATTCAAATTTTGTTGAGTGGCACCCCAGAGCTACATACCTTTCAAGTATGTGGTGAACTTTGGGGGTTATCTTGACCTTTAAAAGATCTAAATGTTTAATAAAAGTATTAAAAATGATTTTAGGATAAAATTGGCTTTATGCAAATTAGCCTATGAGATCCACCAGCCAAATGTCATATAGTATAGTCTTTCCACAAAATGCCACCAAATATGTGTCATTTGCCAGTACATCATTGTACTGACCCCTCTGGGGCTGCATATTCAAACGTGCAGGTTTTACTGTCGAGTAAGGAACCAGGAGTAGGATCTCGAGACTACATTCCAACATGTCTGCCTGTGGCACGTGATGAAGAATGGAGGCTCACTGCAAATATGCTTTATGCTGTGCACTCGTAAGGTTGAAGACCTATGTAACTGGATTTACGTTGTAATATTGATGCTATTGCAATGATTACTTATTTTGTACTGTGGTGCTATCTACTGATCCAGGGAATGGCACAGATACACAGGAGATTTGCCTTTAGTAAAAGGCGGGTCGTTACATTGTCATTGTAAATATATGTGTATCATTGAGAACCGCCAACGGGGTACCTCCTGCCTGATGACATGGAACAATCCCACATCAAAATGACAAGACAAACAGACAATGAACACCTTGACATCTCTTTTATTTACCATTGGTATAGCTTTTTATTGTGAGATGCGTCGTCGAATGTCCACTATGGGCATGCTGTAAATTTCCACCATGAATGATGCATGGCTTAGATTAGCGGCCCAGGCGTTTCCCTAACACATATAAGAACTCCATGATCCCACAAGATTCCCAACTTATTTCACATCGCGAGTATCCATAAACAAAAGATCACGATATCAACTCAAATGAAAGATAGTGCAATGTTGAAAGCTTGCCCCATGACGGCATGGCTGGGCTAATTTCCAACTTACAACTTGCAAGCATAACAACTCAACATAAGAGAGCCACAATGTCAAAATTTTAAGAACGGGAAAAGTAAAGTGTGCCATCAGGTTCGTGAGTGCTTTACTGACCAATTTTCGCATAACACCAAAAAGAGTTTAATTTGAAGGATAGATAAAAGCAAGTCAAATGTACTTTGGAATAGCAAATTGCTAATAGGTATGTATGGTGGACACATTGGAACAACTTGGTTTTTAGGAGTTGGATGCATGAGTAGAGCTCATACTCAGTACAAAATGAGGGCTAGCAAAAGACTGGGAGCGACCAACTAAGAGAGCAATAACGGCCATAATCATGCAAAGCGACAAAGCAACATTAAAAGGAGCATAAGATGGCATCAAAAGTCAAAAACTAAATGATCATACATGCAATGGCGACTTTGTATGAGTCTAACATGTGTAAGCATGCGCCAACTCAATCTAAATAAAGCATCAAGGAGAAAACCAAAATAATGCTTCCAAATAATTAAAACAACGCATGATTTTTTCAAAGGCTCATTAAGCAATCTCAGTTATTTGAGACAAGTCATGCTACAGCAAAACCACTAAGAATACTATCAAAAAGACATCAAGCACGACATGCAAAGGCCTAGGCCGCAGTCTACACAAGCTCCTTTTTTTACCACTTTTTTGCATAAAGCTTTTTCTCTTTTCCAACACCATTCGAACTTTTTTTAAACAACTCTTTTGATGAATACCAACATGGATCAGAGGTAAAAATACACCTTGATGCAAAGATATAACAAGATCTGAACACAAATCAAGGCCAAAAACAAAAACTAAACGCAGTTGCAGAAAAAGAGAACACTCGTTGAAACGATAAGAGTGAAAAACAAAGTGTTCTTGGCAAATGAAAAGCAAGGCAACTTCTCCAAAAGAAATTTGTTGGGGTCCAACCATTTATTGCAGCAAACAAAACTGAAAACTAAAACAACTGACGCTCCAAGAAAAATGCATAGTGCATGAAGCAATAAAAATATAGTGTGTTGAAAGGTGACCTGATTTTAGCCGATGAAGAAGGGGTGCCTCGGGGACATCCCCAAGCTTTGACGCTTGTACCTCTTGGATATTTCTTGGGGTGCGTGGGCATCCCCAAGCTTGAGCTTTTGTCCATTTTGCAACTCATCTCATCATTCTCCAATCCCTACACTTGAAAACTTCCTTCATACAAAACTCAACACAACTCTATGAGCAACATTAGTGTAAGCATAACATTGAATCAACCCTTTTTGCTTCAGGTTTCAACTCAAAACCACCACATATAAAGTATATACTACTGTAGCAACTTCCCCAAAAGTTCCGTGATCAAAAGAACTCAAAAAGAAAGCGATCGAGCGGCAAACACAAATATTGGCAGAAATCTGTCAAAACAAAACAGCTGACAAAGGTCGAATTTTTAGAGGGTTTTCTGTTTCTCAAATTAAAAAGTGTTAAACTAATGAAAGATTGGATATAACATGGGGCATATGCACAAGAAATCGCAGGTCCAAAAGATATACTGAGAATTTTCAAGAAGTTTTACGGTGCAGCACTGAAATCTATTTCAGGACAGCAACATCCCCAAATCTTACCTCACTCAAATTAGAGGCTTCTCTTGGCACAAAAACGAAATAAAAATGATAAGGAGAGGTTATTACAGTAGTAATAACTTCCAAGACTCAAATAAAAGAAAAAGAACTAAAAGTAAAAACATTGGGTTATCTCCCAAGAGTGCTTTTCTTTAACGCCTTTGAGCTAGGCGCAGAAAGTGCGAATCAAGTAATATCAAGTGAAGCATTAGCATCAACGGGCGCCTTACGCCTCCCTTTCTTACCCTTCTTAACTCTAGGAAATACGTGATTGTTGCAAGGTGGACTGGTAAATTTTATAGTACCTTTTCCCACATCTATAGTGGCGCCGAGGAGCTTTAGTAGAGACCTTCCAAGCATGATTTGTCCTTTTCCTACACATTCAATAACAAGATAATCAGTAGATACCATTTTTCCTAGGACTTTTGTAAACACTCCTTCAGCTATCCCAACGGGAAATATAGTGGCATTATTAGTAAGAGAAATTTCTTCTCCCCCTTCGGAAAGCTTCCAAAGACTCAAAAATTCATAAACATTCTTTGGCATAAGACAAAATTCAGACATAATATCACAACGAGCATGAAAAGTTTCACCACCAATGGTGATCTTTACAGTAGGATACCAACTCGAAGGTTCAGAATTTGTTGGCAGATAATCAAAATGCTGACGCAAAGTACTATAGCAAGTGTTCAAACTGGCAGTGTGAGTCTCAAGAGTATTAAGTCTATTAAAAATGCTCACAAGAGAGGAATCAAAATTAGTTGGCATGCTATAAATTGTAATCAACTTCTTTATAATATTGAAATCTTGATCTCCATCACAATGAAGGAAATCTCCTTCTGCAGTAGCATCCAAAGCACATCTATAGCGAAGAGCAAGTCTAAAGTAAAAACAACTAAGAAGCAAACTCAAAGACATTTTCTATAACATCCCAAGATTTTATCAAATTTTGGGGGATTTTTTTTGCTTTTGTTTTGCTTGTGTTGATTGAAAATTCACAGGGATTTAAAACTTTTTGAGTTATTTAAAAGCTTTATTACGAAAACTATTTCAAAATTTCTATTATTTCATGAAGGACTTCTTTGAGAAAACCAAATATCAAAATATTATTTTCCTATATCTTTATTCAAACTTATGCAAGCCTTGCTTGCAAAGGAATGAATCACAAAATGTATTATAAGGATTGCTTTTCAAAACTATGATTAAGAGTGTTTCTCAATTATTATTTTATTAAATATTTTCTCCTATTTTAAAAGATTTATTTTCAAACCCTAACTATCATTTTATGTTACGCAAGCAAGCCCCTTTGCTCATAAAATTATACTGAAAACTTTCTATTTATTTTGAAAACTAGTTTCACTACTGACTTAAAACACTGCGTAGAATATTTGAAGGATTTAGGAATTTCTTTGATTAGATTTGAAACAAGTTTGCAAAAGAAATTGAAATAAATCTGAAAACAGAAAAGAAAAATTGAAAAGAAATCAGAAAATAAGAAAAGGCCGGGGGGGTCACTTTCGGCCTGGCCAGAAAACGAGCCCACTGCCCAACTAACCTCCCCACACGAATCGGTACGCCCCGGCCGTGCCCGACGCTGATAGGTGGGGCCCACATGTCAGGGTCGCCATCTACCTCTAGGCAGAGCCCTCTCTCTCACGGCGTTGCCCCTGGCTGCCCGATGCGCCCACGCCCCGAACCCTACCCCATCCCCCAAGGTAACCCCGCCTATATAACCCCCACGGACACCTCCCCCGACCCCCTTTCTTCTTTCTGCCCAAGACGTCGCCAGCTTGCGGAATTTCTCGCCGAATCCCCGCAGCACCTGCAAGCTTCCCGGGATGAATTCGTCACCATTGGTGAACGCCGACCCTTCCTCTCTCTTCTACCACCTTCCCCTCTCTTCGGTGCCCCCTCTGACATTTTTCTTTCGCTTTAATTCGCAGTAAATCGAGCTCTTGGCCATCACCCGACACGCCCACATCTCCGGCCACACCTCCATGACGACCAAGGACGCGAGCGACTGCGCCGTGGTCACCATCGGGTTCCCCTCGTCGCGTAGAACACCGTAGTCCTCTTCCTCGCCTCGGGACACTACCGGAGTTTCGTCGAAGCTCGAAGCCGAGCCGTGCCTCGCCGGAGAAACACGCCGGCGACCTGAAACCCTAACCCTAGGTACTCTCTCTCTCCTTTAATCCTGACCGTCGGATCTGAATCCAGTGATCCAGATTGGATCACTTAACGAAGGGGTACGGGCCAATCTAAACCATCAGATCATTATAAGATCTAACGGCCTAAAACGGTGATCCACCCGAAGCGGTACTGTCTAATCACAAGCTGCCACGTGTCGAGCCCGCATCTGTTCTGTTTCAAATTAGATTTAAACTCCTTTTAAATATCTGCAAACTTGCAAAAATCATAACTTTTGATCTGTAACTCGAAATTTAACAAATAATATGTCGTTGGAATCCTTATAACATTTAGAATCTATTAGTGCACTTATAATTCATAGTTTTAGTATTCAATTTGAAACCATTTTCAAATTGAATCAAACACATCCGTTAGCTTATTTAAATCATATCTTTTGTTTTGTAGATCCAAAAATTGCAATTAATATGTCCCTGGATTCCTAAAAATGTGTAGAACACTATTCCGTAATAAAATTTGTTTTTTGAACTAGTTGAAAACATTCAAATTTAAATATGTGAGTTTGAGTGTTTCTGGTATAGTTCAAATTCTATAAATCCTTTTCAATTGATTTCTTTTGCAGTAGGATCATATTGTTGTCCTCTATTCAGTAGAACTACTGCAAAAATTAATTGAACCAATTTTATCAAGTATTCAAATTCAAATGAGGATTTGAGTATCTTCTTCCTAGATTTAATTCTATAAATATTTCAGGCATAATTATTTTTGCAAAATTGCCTACCTTGATAATTGAAACCCACCATACTTTTCACACACTCCATTAGCTCATCCTTTTTGCAAAGTTATAGTTGTGTTATTTGAGCACTTTGCAAATGTCAATCCAAATCCTTATTGTGCACTTTGTGCTATTTGACTAGTGTCCTACTCTAACAATGGTGTGGAATATCCTAAGTCCTAGTGACCTTTCCACTCCACCATGACTTAGTAAAAAATCCACTCTATCCTTGCCCAAGTGCAAAACTATCAATCCCATCTTACCCAAAATTCTTCTAAGTATTTTGACTACCCCATCCAACACTATGGCATAGAAGTTTTCCCATATCAAAACCATGGAGAAGAAGTTGAAGAGAAGACAAGAGTTGAAGGCAAAACAAGAAGTTGAAGAGAAGACAAGAGTTGAAGGCAAAACAAGAAGAAAGAGAAGACAAGGAGTTGAAGACAAGAAGATCAAGAGAAGAGAGACCAAGTCAAGAAGATGAAAGTGTTAGACCTCATGACTTAGAAATTATTCATCCAACTTCTCAAACCAAGCCTAAGAATCTCCTTGAAGCTAATTTTACTAAGTGTTTGACACTTCTTAACAATCTAGAAAACCCCCATCAATCTTTTAAAGTCTTTGACTTAGCCATTCTCTCCATCCATATTAAGTCAACTTCATGCCCCAATCTTTTGTCCAATTATCACTAAGACTTTGAAGACTAAGCTAAAACAAATGAACACTTTTATTGTCTTGTTTGATTATATTGCTTGAATGGTGTGTTTATGTTGTGTTACTTTCTATCTTATAGTTGTACGGAGAGCTACGTGTGTTGATTAAGAGAAGTACAATCTTCAGAAATTTCTAAGGCAAGTGTCACTCTTGTTCATAAAATTCCCAATGATGTTTTACTATGCATGTAGTGTTTCTCTTCTTTTAATAATATGCATGTGTAGATTGTTAGGCTTGCTATCTCCTATTTAGGATAACCCTAATTACCCTGTTAGAAGAACCACCGTAAGTGTAGATTGCTTAGTTATGCTATAGAATTCGTGGTTGGGATTCCACATGTTCTTTTATTAAGTTTGAAAACTATGTTTTGCAAAAACTAAGAAAACAACTAAGTTAATGAAACACCTGGGTGGAAATTGGTAAGATGGATTTATGTTGAGTGGTTCACCGGAGCCATGTCTATGGCGGCCGTGTGTATCTCACTTGTGGACGGCCACCCAGGAACAAAGAGGTTGGAGACGTTCAAGTCGTGAAGCTTCCAGTGCAACCACGAGTCATATGGGCTCTATCTTGACTAACTAGGTTGCGAGAACTCAGCCAGACGGACAGAGGGTGGTACTGATTTGTAGGATGGAACGCGTTCGGATTGGTCTGAGGGATTGCTTCTAAAAAGTCTCGTCTTAGTCTTTACTTGGCCATTTGAGCAAAATGAGCATCATGGCAAAAGAGGTTGACTGAGTCTTGTGGGAAAAGTGCACCACCTCTGCAGAGGGTTAAAAACTAAGTACTTAGTTGTGTCCCCGGTTACGGACAATTTTGAGCGACATGATTTTGAAGCTGTTCAAGGATCTCCTCATCCCAACTTCTTTAGATTAAAACTTGAGTGGTTAACAAGGGATTGTTGTGTGATCATAATTATGTACACCTGGTGGATTCCTGTGTGTGCATAATTAACTAGGAGCACCTGGTGGATTCCAGTGTGTCCAATAGTGCTTTAAAAGAAAAATGAGATCTTTTGAAAAGTAGGATAAACAATTGCTTTTCTGCAAGCTTAGCCTGAAGCTCCACTTAGCCAAATATTCATGTAAGTGTTAGGCTCCATTTGTGTCCACCAAAAGTGACATCTTGCCAATACAATTCAAATGTATTGACCCTTTGTGGCTGCAACGTTTCATGTTGCAGGTTTTGACGATAAGAAAGGTACGATAGGGTTACGAGTCTATCCGCAGCATGTTTGCCTGTGGCACATGAAGAAGAAGGACTCCATGCTATTTTTTGATTTCGTTGTAAACTCTGATAGCTCTATGCTATGAGCATTGTAAAGTTTCTTTATGTAATTGCTGGATCATGCGATGTAATAAAATGACCTTGTTTCTTGATATTACATCTTAAACTGTGTGTGCTAGCGTTTGATCCAGGGACTAGCACTGAAAAGCACAGGGATCGTCATCTTTAAAGGTGAGGTCACTACATTTTCGGTTCAGTTTTTCCATGCCAATCATAAATTCTAGACCAAGCTTCCTTGAAACTTTCCTTACTCTTTTTCTTGAAAGTAAAAATCATATCCTCAGGCGACATAATAGTAGCAACTAAACTAGACATAATAAACAACTATAAAGGAAATTAAATTTTTTGTATTTTTGATAAAATGAAACAAGTAAATATAAAGTAAAGCAAAACTTAAAACAAGGTAAGGATGTGCGTGCGAAACTCCCCTTGCAGAAGTCTTCTTTTTTCCCCGGCAACGGCGCCAGAAAAGAGTCTTGATGCGGCACGGTGTGTTAATGTAAATCACCGTCCAGTTGGGAACCCCATGAGGAAGGTATGATGAGTACATCAGCAAGCTTTTCTGGACAATTTATAAGGCGCCTCGTCCAGTGCTTTGCTTTGCCAACTGCAAGGTGGAACCTGCACACAACACAACCAAATACTTTGCTCCCAACTTACGATGAGGTTGTCAATCTCACCGGTTTGCTGTAAACAAAGGAATGAGCGTATCGAGTGGAAAGCAGTAGTAGTATGCGAGTAAAGTAAACAATGCGAGTAAAGTAAACAGGTGATAGCAATATAAAGGAAATAGGACCGGGGTCCACAGTTCACTAGTGGTGTCTCTCCATAAGATAAAATAACACATGCTGGGTAAACAAATTATAGTTGGGCAATTGATAGAATAAAGATAACGTGCTATGTCAAGACAATCACTATGAGATTTACTCTGGGCATTACATCAAGATACATAGACCGCCATCCAACTGCATCTATGACTAATAATCCACCTGTGGGGAATCAATCCGAGAACCCCACAAGTATTATGTTGCGAACAACAGATAACTGCATTAAGCAAAGTGTGTAATGTAAACAAAGCATATGTCCTTGGACATAAGAATGTTGTTTTCTCCCTAGTGGCAATAGCACATCTACAACCTTAGAGGTTTCTGTCACTCCCCCAGATTAAATAGAGGCATGAACCCAACTATCGAGCATAAATACCCCCTCTTGGAGTCACTAGTATCTACTTGGCCAAGATAGCTACTAACAACGGAGAGCATGCAAGATCATAAACAACATAGAGGTAACATAAGATAATATTCAGCACATCAACTCAATCATAACACCAATATTCATCGGATCCCAATAAACACAACATGTAGAATTACATAAAGGTAGTCTCGATCACGTAAAGCAGCTCACGAGATCTAAACATGAAGCACATGGTGGAGAAGACAACCAACTAGCTACTGCTATGGACCCATAGTCCAAGGTAGACTACTCACTCATCACGCTGGAGGCAAGCATGGCGATGAAGAAGACCTCCGGTGGCGATTCCCCTCTCCGGTAGGGTGCCAGGAAGAGCTTCTGGACCCTCCCGATCTCGGGTCGACGACGGCGGCGGATCGCGATGTGTTTCTGGAAAAGTGATCGAGTACTTAGGTTTTTCCCGTCGGGGGGTCTTTATAGGCAAAGGGGCATCGGCAGAAGTGGACCGAGGCGGTCTCACACATAGGGGGCGCGGCCAGGGCCTGGGCCGCGCCGCCCTGTTGTGTGGCCGGCCTGTGGCCCCTCTCCGTCTCCTCTTCGGTTCTCTGGAAGCTTCGGTAAATTTCTGGATGTCTGGCTTTTGTTTCATCCAATTCCAAGAATATTTCCCGTGTAACTTTTCTGAAACACAGAAACAGCAGAAAGCAGGGAACTGGCACTGTGGCATCTCGTTAATAGGTTAGTTCTAGAAAATGCATAAAAATGCCACGAAGTGTAACGAAACACTAAGCAAATGGTGTAAAAACAAGCATGGAGCATCAAAAATTATAGATACGTTTGAGACGTATCACTAACATGGTGCTTCCTCTTTCTGTTTTCAGACTGCTTCATCTTGCTCTCTAGAGTTATAGCTTGATCAAGCAGAGATGGAAAGGTAGGAGTGTAAGCAACAGACAGAGGGATTGACAACTCGTCATTGAGGCCCTCTAGGAACTTCTCCTTCCTCTTTGCATCCATGTCAATGTCGTCCGGTGCATAACGTGACAGACTGGTGAACTCATCAATGTACTCAGACACACTGCGGTACTTCTGTCTAAGATCATGGAACTCCTTCTTTTTTAGACCCATCATACCATAGGAAATGTGCGTAGCCCAAAATCCCTCCTGGAACAAGTCCCAAGTCACTCCTTCGATGGGATGAGTGATCTGGTAAGTGTCCCACCAGCTTGCTGCTGGTCCTTCTAGCAGATGAGCTACAAACCTGACCTTTTCTGCATCAGTGCAACCAGTAGTCACCAAGTCTTTGTTGACAGAACAGAGCCAATCCATGGCCTCCAATGATTCAGCAACACGTGAGAACTTGGCAGGGCAAAGTCTTAAGAACCTTGCAAGCATGTCAACCTGAGGGGGTGGTGGTGGTGGTGGTGGAGGGTTGTTATTGTTGTTGTTGTTCTGAACGTTGGCAAGAAACTGAGTCATGACTTGCATGAGTTGAGCCTGGGCTTTCATCATCTGCTGCATCTGTTCCTCAGGAGCGCGACGAGGAGGCATCTGTTGGGTTTGAAATAGGTGAGGTTAGACTTAGAGATAGAGTCTAAAGTAATAAAGTTTCCTACCCACATGCATATAAACAATCCTTAAAGAACACATACATAAGCACACACAAGCATAGGAGAAAACTTAAAACCAAGCATGCAATAAACAACTCACAAATAGTTCAAAATGATGCAAACATTTCAGTCTTAAGGGATACAATGTCTAATGCCATACCACAACCGGTCACGGGCATAAACGCAAACTCAAGGGCAAAGTGGGGTAGTCTCTCTAACTACTCTACTCTTCCATGGCGACTTCCTCCTCCTCAACATCAAAGCCCTTCTCCTTGAGTAGCCTCTTATAGTCCTGCAGGTCTTCAGTTTGGGTGTCGACCTTCTCTTGAAGCTCCCTCTTGTTGGCGCGTAGCTTCTCGATCAGATCGTGGTCCGCTTCAAGCTCGAAGTCGTTGCACTCTAACTTCTGCTTCAGCTCTCTAACTTCTTTGTTCCTGGCTTGGATCCTCTTCTCTTGATTCTTCCGCTGCTTCTCTTGAGTCTCGAACTTCGCCTTCATCTCCTTGATCCTCTGCTCTTGCTCCAGGTGTTGTTTGTCCTTCTTGGCAAGCTGGGTGTGTAGCTCGTCGTTGTTAAACAACTCATTGTACCTCTCAACGTCGACGTCCCTGACGAGGTACTCTAACTCGGTGAGGTGGATGCGCATGGGGTCTTGTTCGCTGTCAGATAGCCCGATGACCATGCCCTTCTCGTCACGTCGGCCGAAGGTGTGGGAGTAGTGGTACTGGAGCTTAGAGAAGTGACGTCCGCAGAGGCGTGCTATCAGTTCTTGCATGAGGAGATGGGAACCCGCGTCTTTGTAGGTGTGGAAGGTCTTGAACTTGATTTCTTCAGTCTTCGGCTCTGTCTCGCGTCCTGGCTGCATAATGTGGATGACCCAGATGCCCTTCTTGTGGAACTTGGTCATCTCGCTCCCATTGATGAATGGGGTAGGCAGGGACAAAGCAGTGATGATGTCGATGAGGCAATCTTTGAAGCTGAAGGACTTGAAACTATCGGGCTTGGTGATGCGGAAGGTTGACATTTTTATGTTGGAACATGATAAGTTAGTAAGCAAAAATAACAAAAACTTAACAAAAGTGCTGAACAAAAGTAAAAGAGACGTCTAACTTAGAGAGATCAAACTATTTCTAAGTGTTAGCAACAAAGAGGACAAGAACAACTCCTAAATTTTTTTCCTATGGCTTTCGTCCAATCCTAGGGTCACAAACCTAAGGGCAACACTTTGCTCTGATACCATCTGTAGCATACCTATGCTTTATTTGTGCGATTCCCGGATCAACTGCTAGCACACACAGTACAAGATGAAATATCGAGAATACAAAGGTCTTTATTACAACGCTTGATCCACAAATAACATAGTTCTTTTACAACTCAAGTGGCACAACGCCACAAATTATTACAACTTGAGAGAAATGACTAAGTAAATGAACTACGAGTATTCTTTCTTCATAGTTCCACAGGCAGATGTGTTGGACGAAGACTCGTGACCGTGGCGCAGCAATCTTCAATCTTCATAGTAGTATCCTGCAACATGATACGTTGCAGCCACGGAGGGTCAATACTTTGAATGTATTGGCAAGATGTCACTTTGGTGGACTCAATGGCACCTACACTTATATGGTATTTGGCCAGGTGGAGTTTGACTTAGCGAAAAGCAAGCTTTCGTCCTATCCTTTGTAAAACTCAAGTTTTCCTTAGTAAAATTTTGTTTAAGGACATTTTAATACCCAAGTTTTTCCCATCAAGTTTTAACCTAAGAAATTGGGATGAGGAGATTCTCGAACAGCTTCAATATCATGTCACTTAGAATTGTCCGTAACCGGGGACACGGCTAAGTACTTAGTTCTAACACTCTGCAGAGGTGGTGCACTTTTCCCACAAGACTTAGTCATTCCCTTTTCCCATGAAGCTCATTTTGCATCAAATGGGCAGGTGGAGACCAAGACGAGATCTTTCAGAAGCAATCCCTCAGACAAACCCGGACGCGCTCCATCCTATCATGTTGATCCCTAAGTACGTTCTGGAGGACCTCTCAGTAGGTAGTGGTTCAATTATTGGAAAAAGTAATATTGAGGAGTTCTTTAATCACATTAGTATGCATAAGGAAGTTGAGGAAAAATCTTTGGTTGAGCTAGCTCCTAGTATTGAAGTTGCTTCTGCTTATTTGATTCACATGTTGGAAACTAGGTTTGCTAGTCTTAATCCTTTTATGCAATACATGTTCCTTAAGCTTCATGAAATTGAAGATCCTGAAAAGAAAGCTTTTATTTTGGAAGCTTTGCGCCTAGAATTTAAAGATGTCGTTATTGAAGCTAGGAAAGTTCTTAAACGTTTTAATAAACTCAGTTCACCTATAAAGGTTATTAGTACAAACGATGAAGGGGCCGAAATACCTATACCTAGCAAGCTCTTGGGATTGTGTGAAGCTTTCAAAAATAATTTTGACTGGATCTGTCCCAAAAATCTTTTTTGTGATTTGAGTGAACCAAAGCGTGATCACAAAGGGTCTTCAAAAACTTATGTGGATGAAATACAATGCCTTATTGACAAGACCTCTGTAGTTGATCTTAATGCTTCTTCTGAAAATACTTGATTCGCAATTTTCTGCGCCTACCTCAAAGGTGTTAAAGAAAAGCACTCTTGGGAGATAACCCAATGTTTTATTTTTAGTACTTTTTATTTTATTTGAGTCTTGGAAGTCATTACTAGAGTAATGACCGCTCCTTATCCTTTTTATTTCGTTTTTGTGCCAAGAGAAGCCTCTAATTTGAGTGAGGTAAGATTTGGGGATGTTGCTGTCCTAAAACTGTTTCCGGTGCTGCACCGTAAAAATTCGTATAAATTCTCTGTATATCTTTTGGACCTGCTATTTCTTGTGCATATGCCCCAGGTTATATCCAAACTTTCGTTAGTTGAACACTTTTTGATTTGAGCAACAGAAAACCCCTCAAAAATTCGACCTTTGTCAGCTGTTCTGTTTTGACAGATTTCTGCCAATATTTGTGTTTGCCGCTTAATCGCTTTCTTTTGAGTTCTTTTGATCACGGAACTTTTGGGGAAGTTACTACAGTAGTATATGATTTATATGTGGTGGTTTTGGGTTGAAACCTGAAGCAAAAAGAGGTTGATTATATGTTATGCTTGCACTAATGTTGCTAATAGAATTGTGTTTAGTTTTGTATGAAGGAAGTTTTCAAGTGTAGGGATTGGAGAATGATGAGATAAGTTGAAGAATGGACAAAAGCTTAAGCTTGGGGATGCCCATGCATCACCCCAAGAAATATACAAGAAGTACAAGCGTCAAAGCTTGGGGATGCCCCCGAGGCACTCCTTCTTCATCGGCAAAAATCAGGTCACCTTTCAAGACACTATATTTTTATTGCTTCATGCATTATGTGTTTTTCTTGGAGCGTCAGTTGTTTTAGTTTTCCTAGTTAGTTTAGTTTTGTTTGCTGCAATAAATGGTTGGACCCCAACAAATTTCCTTTGGAGGAGTTGTACTCGTTTTTCATTTGCCAAGAACACTCCGTTTTCACTCTTATCGTTCATCGAGTGTTCTTCTTTTTCTGCTACTGCTTTTGGTTTTCGTTTTCTCCTTGATTTGCGTTCAGACCTTGTCATATCTTTTCATCAAGGTGTATTTTTGCCTCTGATCTTTATTGGTTTTCATCAAAAGAGGTGTTTATAAAAATTTCAAATGGTGTTGGAAAAGAGAAAAAGCTTTATGCAAAATAGTGGTACAAGAAGGAGCTTGTGTAGACTGCGGCTTAGGCTTTTTCATGTCATGCTTGATGTCTTTTTGATAGTATGCTTAGTGGTTTTGCTGTAGCATGACTTATCTCAAATAACTGAGATTGCTTAATGAGCCTTTGAAAAAAATCATGCGTTGTTTTTATTGTATGGAAGCATTATTTTGGTTTTCTCCTTGATGCTTTATTTGGGTTGACTTGGCGCATGCTCACACATGTTAGACTCTTACAAAGTCGCCTATAGCCTCTATGATCATTTAGTTTTTGACTTTTTATGCCATCTTATGCTTCTTTTAATGTCGCTTTGTCGCTTTGCATGATTATGGCCATTATTGCTCTCTTAGTTGGTCGCTCCCAGTCTTTTGCTAGCCCTCGCCTTGTACTGAGTATGAGCTCTACTCGTGCATCCAACTCCTAAAAGCCAAAGTTTTCCAAAGTGTCCACCATACATACCTACTAGCAATTTGCTATTCCAAGTAAATTTGACTTGCTTTTATTTTCTCTTCAAATTAAACTCTTACCAGTGTTATGCGAAATTCGGTCAGTAAAGCTCTCACGAACCGGAAGGCACACTTTACTTTTTCCTGTTCTTAAAATTTTGACATTGTGGTCTCTTATGTTGAGTTGTTATGCTTGCAAGTTGTAAGTTGGAGACTAGCCCAGCCATGCAGTCATGGGCAAGCTTTCAACATTGCACTTCTTATTTGAGTTGATATCGTGATCTTTTGTTTATGGATGCCCGCGGTGTGAAATGAATTGGGAATCTTGTGGGGATCATGGAGTTCGTATATGTGCTAGGGAAACGCCGGGCTGCTAATCTAAGCCATGCATAATTCATGGTGGAAATTTGCAGCATACCCATGGTGAACATTCGACGACGCATCTCACAATAAAAAGCTAAACAAATGGCAAATAAAAGAGATGCCGAGTTGTTCATTGTCTGCTTGTCCTGTCATTTTGATGTGGGCTTGTTCCATGTCATCGGGCACGGAGGTACCCCATTGGCGGTTCTCAATGATACACATATATTTACAATGACAAGAGCCTTGCTTGGGACTCTAAGTAAAGTAGCATGAGGTTTGGGTACTCGTATTCACGGGACACGAGGTTTTCAACTTATGATTTGTCAAGCATATGCATCATAATTGTTCTCGCATTAACTTTAACCATTCAAGATGCTTATGATGGGGGCAATGAGAGCTCAAAGCCGGTAAGTACCATAATTTTTTAAGGTTATAAAACTTGCAATCACTGCTTCCCTCTGTGAAGGGCCTTTCTTCTACTTTTATGTTGAGTCACCACCTTCTATCTTTATGCACCATTAAGAGAGCATAGTTGTCATTCTTAGTATAATGTGCATTGTCCCAAAGTTTTCATTGATTGATTCATATTGTTGGTTTCACTTGTTCTCAAATTATTTGTATCTAGTCGCCCTCTTAAACTTGAAGGTGTCCTATGCATTTATGTTTTGCTCTCTTTGAAGGACAAGCTGAAAACCATTTGTATGTTTTTCCTTATGATTTGAACACACGTTTGACTTTCATTGTTTCATTTTCATGATCTTTTGTTTGTGTTCGTTTTCATGTTTAC
Organism: Dactylis glomerata; assembly: GCA_007115705.1. Lineage (NCBI taxonomy): Eukaryota > Viridiplantae > Streptophyta > Magnoliopsida > Poales > Poaceae > Dactylis > Dactylis glomerata. Next base: position 2,234,760 of record QXEO01000542.1, on the reverse strand, counting down.
AACATGGTTGCTAAGTTTCTATTGTCAAGATTATATCTTCATGCCCATGTTTTAAGTTCTTATGATCCCAGCTCACAAATGCTTACATACATGATCAAGATTGTGTAGGTGCATGTCACCTAAAAAATTATTCTTTTGTTATCACTTACCTACTCGAGGACGAGCAGTAGTTAAGCTTGGGGATGCTTGATACGTCTCAAACGTATCTATAATTTTTGATGCTCCATGTTTGTTTTTACACCATTTGCCTAATGTTTCGTTACACTTCATGGCACTTTTATGCATTTTCCGGAACTAACCTATTAACAAGTTGCCATAGTGCCAGTTCCCTATTTTCTGCTGTTTTTGTGTTTTAGAAGTGATACACAAGAAATATTCTCGGAATTGGATGAAACAAGTTCCTGAAGTCTTATTTTGCCCGGGAGCTTCCAGAGATCCGAAGAGAAGTAGGAGGGGGGGCACAGGGGCCCCACACACCAGGCTGGCGCGGCCAGGGCCTGGGCCGCGCCGCCATGGTGTGAGGCCACCTGGCTCCACCTCTGACATCGCCCCTTCGCCTATAAAGACTCCCCGACGGGAAAAACCTAAGTACCCGATCAATTTTCCAGAACACATCGCGATCCGCCGCCGCCGTCGACCCGAAGATCGGGAGGGTCCAGAAGCTCTTCCCGGCACCCTGCCGGAGAGGGGAATCACCACCGGAGGTCTTCTTCATCGCCATGCTTGCCTCCGGAGCGATGAGTGAGTAGTCTACCTTGGACTATGGGTCCATAGCAGTAGCTAGATGGTTGTCTTCTCCACCATGTGCTTCATGTTTAGATCTCATGAGCTGCCCTACATGATTGAGATCACCGTTATGTAATTCTACATGTTTGGTTTGTTGGGATCCGATGAATATTGGTGTTATGATTGAGTTGTTGTACTGAAATATATCTTATGTTATCTCTATGTTGTTTATGATCTTGCATGCACTCCGTTGTTAGTAGCTATCTTGGCCGAGTAGTTGCTAGTGACTCCAAGAGGGGGTATTTATGCTCGATAGTGGGTTCATGCCTCTATTTAACCTGGGGGAGTGACAGAAACCTCTAAGGTTGTAGATGTGTTGTTGCTACTAGGGAGAAAACAACATTCATATGCTCAAGGGCATATGCTTTGTTTACATTACACACTTTGCTTAATGCAATTATCTGTTGTTCGCAACTTAATACTTGTGGAGTTCTCGGATTGATTTGCCACAAGTGGATTATTAGTCATAGATGCAGTTGGATGGCGGTCTATGTATTTTGTTGTAATGCCCAGAGTAAATCTCATAGTGATCTTCTTGACATATCACGTTTATCTTTATTCTATCAATTGCCCAACTGTAATTTGTTTACCCAGCATGTGTTATTTATCTTATGGAGAGACACCACTAGTGAACTGTGGACCCCGGTCCTATTTCCATCATATTGCTATCACCTGTTTACTTTACTCGCACTGTTTACTTTACTCGCATACCTCTGCTGTTTTCCACTCGATACGCTCATAACCTTTGTTTCAAGCAAACCGGTGAGATTGACAACCTCATCGCAAGTTGGGAACAAAGTACTTGGTTGTGTTGTGTCCAGGTTCCATGTTGCTGCTAGCAAAGCAAAGCTTGGACGAGGCGCCATATATAAATTGTCCGAAGCTATCGCGAAGCTTGCAAGCATCACCTTCAGTCGTTTGTCTCTCCTCTCCAAGATCGACATACCTTGGTTTCTTAACTGAGGGAAAACTAGCTGCTATACTCATCATACCTTCCTCTTGGGGTTCCCAACGGGCTGGTCATTCACCACGCACAAGGAATCTTCTGGTGCCGTCACCCACGCGCCAGCAGTGCACTCGTCACAAAGACACTCGTTGCACTCAGCACAATCTACACATAAAATGATGCAACCATAAGGACATAACATTCATAAACACTCATGGAAGAGAAATATGTATGCAATATGTGTCTTAACATTACAAAGGCACTTAGTAAGTTCTCTGGTTGGTTGCCATATGCATGATGGCATGATTAAAATTTTAGAGTTATTTATAAAACTTAGAGCAAAATTTTAACACACATAGAACTACTCATACAAGTTAAATCTACAAATGTAATGGAAATAGTACTAAAAATATTCTACTTATGCTATAGTACAGAGGAAACTCATATTGATCAGAAACAAAAAGGAATACTGTAAAATAAAATTTACAACTATTTTTAATAGCCAGAATACTAAAATAAAGCATTATGAAATAAAATGTTTACAGCAGGGGAAAAAGTGAAATATTATGCTATAAACATGTTCTACTCATTTTTCTGAATCCATATCCGCAAAGTTTGCTAAAATTGGATTTGTATAACTCAAGATATGGATTTTTGAAGTTAAAACATGATTCTGGAATTTTAAAATGAAAAATGAATCGGAAATAACCAGGGGCGTGCACGTGGCGCTTCCTGTTTCAACGATACCGATTCGGTCAGATAACAGATTTGGACCGTCAGATCTAAATAGAAATCGACGCGCCAGATTCACTGATACCCCTTCGGTTAAGTTCTAATTTGAACCTTAGATCTAAGATCCAACGGGAGATGGAGAAAAGTTGGGGGGGTGCTCACTGTCGAGCAAAGCTCCGGCGAGGTGGCGCTACTGGAGTGGATGTCGTCGGCGTTCTGGGAGTCCCTGGAGGCAGCGGGGGTGCGGACGAGATGCAGACGGTCACGGCGAGGTTGAGGGTGGTGTGCTTAACGTCGATTGCTTCCTGTAACGTTGCAGAGATGCAACCGGAGTAAGTGCTGGCGGTGAGATCTCCAGAGCGGATGAATACAGCGTAGTGGAGATGGTTTTAGAACGTGCTACTCTTACCAGGAGACGTGGACCATCGCGGCGAGCTTGGTGGCGAAGTGGGCGAGGTGGAGAAGCTCTGGTTGCCTAGCAATCCTTCGCCGGAGTTGCGCCCGCGGACGGTGATGTCCAGGTGAGGTGCTCCTCGTCGACCTGGGATGCGCGGGGACAATACATCATGTCTATCAGATGCGCAAGACCAGGAGAAGAAGAATGGTGCAAGGGGAGAGATGGGGAAGGCTTGTCCTCACCGGAATCATCACCGGAACACGTCGGTTTCCACGAGATGTAGATCTCGATTCCGAGCAGCATGGTGGTCGGGCGAGGTAGGAATCAGAGGGGGAAAGGAGAGGGGGTAGAGGCCTTCTTATAGGCGCAGCTAGCGTCGAAATGGCAGGGGAATAAAGGAGAATTAAGAGGGGAGGGATTTGATGCGTGCGGTGATCCCGCGCGTGATTTTCGTCCAGAGGTAGAAGAAGGCGTCGGTGCTGACAGCCGGGGCCTGCACGTCAGCGAGGTGAGAGGAGGGAAAGGTTACCGGTTCAGGAGTTCAAGTTGTTGGGCCGTGGGCCGGTTCTGGTTCCAGGCCGAATCGTTTCCCGCGGCCCTTTTTCATTTTTTCCTTTCCTTTTCTCCTTTTCTTTTCTATTTTTCTTTTGTGAATATTGATTCAAACCAATTTTGAATTTTGTAAAATAATTTCCCCTGTTGTTTGAAACTTACAGGGAAAGATTTTGATTCAAAAGAAAAGTAAGTCAATCCTTAGGAACTTATGTGCATAAAATGATGGTATGAATGCATGTGCATGAAATGATGGTATGAATGCATGTATGCAAATTTTGAATTCTTTTCAAATTTTGGGATGTTACAAGTAGATGAACCACCGCCTGCTCAATTGGATCCTTTTAAAATACATATGAAAATTGTTGAACGTGTTATGAATAACTGCTATTCAGGAGATGGAACTGTCCATCCTGGTGATCATTTGCTCTTTATACATGAATTATGCGAGTTGTTCAAGTGTGCAGGTATTTCATCAAGCCAAGTTAAGAGGAAGCTATTCTCTTTATCACTGAAGGGCAGCGCTGCGGAATGGTATAAGCTACTGAAGAATGGCCGATCTATTGGCTGGGAGGAAATTGTACCTCTCTTTTATTCTAAATTCTATCCTCCTAGCGAGATTCATAAAGATCAGAATCAGATATATAATTTTTGGCTGCATGATGGAGAAAGTATTGCCCAAGCGTGGGGGATATTGAAGTCACTAATGCTCAAATGTCCCATTCATGAGCTTCCTAGTAATATTGTTATTAATAACTTCTATGCAAGGCTTTCTCTTCACGATAAGGATTTATTGGATGCTTCTTGTTCTGGATCATTTACACGTATGAAAGAAGAAGCTAAATGGGATCTTCTCGACCATATTCAAGAAAATACTGAAGGATGGGAGAATGACAAAGGAAGAAAGTCAGGTATAAATTATGATTATGAATGCATTAAATCTTTTATGGGAACTAATGACTTCCATAATATTAGTGCTATTTATGGTCTTGATTCTCAAATACTTGCAAACTATTTTAAGGCCTTTGCCTCTTATCTTGATGTTCCAAAAAAGGAATGGAACAAGTACCATGCGCCTTATGAAGATACTGTTAATTGTGTTCCTGCTAGAATTACTGAAGTTTGTATAGTTGATCACATTTTGCCTGAACCTTATATTGAGAAAATACCTTTCCCTGTTAAGGTGAAGGAGCATTCTATGTTAACTAGTGTGATTAACAAAAGTGCAAAGAAAGCTTTAGAACCTAATGAACAAATAACTGTTAAACCTGCAGTAGCAATAGTAAAGGACTTGTTACTGAAAATGTAGAAGATGGACACATTATCTTTTGTGAAGATGCTTCTAATATTGTTTCACATCCTAGTAGATCTTGGAAAACTAGTGTTCCTGTGCTTTCTGTCAGGATAGGTGATCATTGCTATTATGGTTTATGCGATATTGGTGCAAGTTCGAGTGTTATTCCTTATGAGCTTTATAGAGAAATCATGCATGAAATTGGTTCTTGTGAACTTGAAGAAATTGATGTGGTTATTCAGCTTGCTAATAGAGAAACTATCTCTCCGATTGGTATTGTTAGAGATGTGGAAGTTCTATGTGGTGACTAAATATCCTGCTGATTTTCTAGTACTTGGTTCAGCTGCTAGTAAAACTTGTCCTATCATTTTTGGTAGACCTTTCTTGAACACTTGTGCCGCCATTATAGATTGTAAGAAGGAGAAAATTTTGACTAAATTTGATGGAGAATCTTATGACTTTAATATTTTTAAGTTTACCAAAGCTCCTTATGAAACTGAATTGCCTAATGAAGATTTTAGAGTTGAACAACTTGCCTCTATTGCTCTTGCTCCTAATGATGCTTTGCAGCAATACATGGAGGACCACGAGAGTGAGATCTTTATGGAAGAAAGAAATGAGATTGACGAGATTCTTCTTCGTCAACCAGAGATGCTTAAACACAATTTACCTGTGGAAGACTTGGGTACCACATTACCACCCAAGGAAGATCCTATTTTTGATTTAAAACCTTTACCTGATGATCTTAAATATGCTTATATTGATGATAAGAAAACATATCCTGTTATTATTAGTTCTAAACTTTTAGGAAATGAAGAAGAAAGTTTATTGGAAATATTAAGGAAACACCGAGGAGCTATTGGATATACTCTTGATGATTTAAAAGGGATTCCCCCTACTATATGTCAGCATGCTATTAATATGGAGCCTGATGCAAAGCCAGATGTTGAACATCAATGCCGTTTAATTCCTAAGATGAAGGAAGTGGTAAGAAATGAGGTATTGAAACTCTTTGATGCCAGTATTATTTATCCCATTGCTGATAGTAGATGGGTTAGTCCTGTTCATTGTGTCCCTAAGAAAGGAGGAACTACTCTTGTTCCTAATGAAAATAATGAGCTTATTCCTCAAAGAGTAGTAGTTGGTTATAGGATGTGCATCGATTTTAGAAAGGTCAACAAAGTTACTAAGAAATATCATTATCCTTTACCTTTTATAAATCAGATGTTAGAGAGATTATCTAAGAAAACTCATTTTTGTTTCCTTGATGGTTATTCTGGGTTTTCTCAAATTGCTGTTAAAAGCAAGATCAAGAGAAAACCACTTTTACTTGTCCTTATGGAACTTATGCTTATAGACGTATGCCTTTTGGTTTGTGTAATGCTCCTGCTACGTTTCAAAGATGCATGTCTGCTATCTGAAGGGAATATGCCCGAGAGGCAATAATAAAGTGGTTATTATCATATTCCATGTTTATGATAAATGTTTATTTCTCATGCTAGAATTGTATTAATCGGAAACATTAATACTTGTGTGATTAATAAACTCAAAAGGTTCCTAGTAAAGCCTCTCTTTTATACTAACTCGTTGATTAACCGATGATAAAGGTTTCCTGATCATGAACATTGGATGTTGTTAATAACGGGGTCATATCATTAGAAGAATGATGTGATGAACACTCACACCCATAGTACGAATAGCAATACGATCAAGTCATCAAGTTCATTGCTATATCAAACTCATACGAAATAGTTCTAATCCTCAGACCATGAGATCATGTTAATCACCGATACCGGAAGAGTGCTTTGATGATATCAAACGTCACACCGTCACAGGGTGATTATAAAGGTTGATTTGGGTATTCTGAAAGTATTAGTTGAGGCTCATGGATCAAGAGTGGAATTTGTCCGACCCGATGATGGGAAGATATTCTCTGGGCCCTTCTCGGTGATATTGTATTAGAATCGCTTGCAAGCATGTGACTAGGTCACAGGAATGCATTATCACGGAACGAGTAAAGAGACTTGTCGGGAACGAGATCGAACTAGGTATGGTTGATACCAAATGATCGGATCTCGGACAAGTAATAATATCACGAGACAAAAGGAATTAACTATGTTCGTTAACGGTTCACACGATCACTAGATTCATCGTTGAGTAAGTGGGAGTCGTCATGGATTTCCAGATCCCGCTGATGATTATTGATCAGAGAGGAGTCTCGATCATGTCCATGTTATTCACGAACCGTAGGGTGACACACTTAAGGTTCGCCGTCGTTTTTGAGTGGATTTGGAACTCCGGCTGAATTATTGGACATCACAGGGGTTGTTTCAGAAAAGCACCAAAACTGTTTCGGTATATTGAAATGACTCGAGGGGGTAAATGTTAATGTTTGTTAATTGATTGAATTAACAAATATTAAAGAAATAAAAATGTTTTATTAATTCAATAAGTGTGGATTTTAATTAACATGAATGTCATGCAAAATTAAAATGGGGGTTACTCATTTGATGAGGGGGTTACCTTTCCATGAAGGAGGGGGTTACCACCACCATGAAGAGGAGAAAAGGGGAGGGGCTGGCCGCACCCCTCCTGGGTGGCTGCCCCCTCTCTCCTATATATATGTTGGACATACTTCTCTTCTCCCAACACTTAGTTGCTTCCATCCCCTAACTTGTTGCTCCACACCATGGCTGTTGCTTAAGCGAAGCGCTGCCGAAATTATTAGCCACCAACACTTGGAGAAGTGGAGGAGTTGGAGTGTCCGGCGGATCCCTTCTTCCGCTGCCCCGCTGGACCGAGGGTATGGAGGAGTCGACGACGAGCTGTACGTGTGACCGAGCACGGGGGCGCTGCCACTTGTGGCGCCGTGTACACGATCTTGTGATCGTCAAGTGAACCACTACGTCGACTACGTCAAGTGAACAACTACGTCGACTACGTGCGTCTTCATCGACTCTCCATCTTCAATGTTTGTGCGGGAACGTAATCCCCGCTTACGGTCATCGAGGGTTAGTCTCCATTGCTACCACCTCGTAGAGTATCTTGGCTAGTTTATGTGTTCTTGCGTAGGAATTTTTTGTTTTCTATGCTACGAACCCATCAGTGGTATCAGAGCCATCTCTATGCGTAGTTGGTATGCACGATTAGAACACATGGAGATGTGGGCGTTGATGATCATGTTATTGCTATTTTTTGTATTATTGGATCATAGTGGCATAGTGGGATTGAAGCTGCCCGAGACTAACATTACGTGACCGCGTTCACGAGACTTGTCCCACACTTGACATGCTTCGGCATATGTGGCTTTGCGGGTGCACGTTTCTCCCACTATAGTTATGATCTATTTTACAAAGAATTGTTAATAATATTTTATCACCGTTGTGGTTACATGTTCGTAGGTAAGAACGGTTCTTCCTAGAAAGCCCCAAACCACGTAAAATATGCAAGACAAATTAGAAGCGTCTAACTTGTTTTTGCAGGGCATGTGATGTGATATGGTTAAATTGTTTATGTTACAAATTGTATGCAATGATCCTTTTTGTAAGTTATAAACAATCGGCAGAAGCCATATGGTTGTCTTTTCATTTTATGGACTGCGTGCCGAATATATATATCCAAGAGATATATTGTAATGGAGGAAGACAACCAAGGTGGCGCGCCATGGACCTTGGTGCTACGCCGGTGGAATGATGGAGATCATGCCATGACGCACAAGATGGAGATCGAATGCGTGAAGGACCATATCATATCACATTATATATGCATGTGATGTTTATCCTTTTATGCATCTTATTTTACTTAGATTTGATCGCGCGGTAGCATTATAAGATGATCCCTCTCACATGAATATCAAGATAAAAATGTGTTCTTCCATAGCATGCACCGTCAAGAAAGTTTGTCGTTTCGAGACACCACGTGATGATCGGGTGTGACAGACTCTACGTTCACATACGACGGGTGTAAGACAGTTTTACACACGCGAGTGCTATGGTTCTACTTGGCGAGCCTAGCATGTACAGACATGGCCTCGGAACACGAACCGAAAGGTTAAGCATGAGTCATATGGTTGATATGATGAACATGGTGATGCTCGCCTTTGAAACTATGCTATTGCACGTGATGATCGTTGCGGTATAGTGAATTTGGTTCATATAATCACTTAAGAAAACTAAGAGGGATGTTGTTTTTAAGTGGGAGTTCACTTAGTAATTTTGAATTATAGAACTTAATTTATCATGAACTAAATCAGAGTGAATTTGCATAGTTTGTTGTAGGCATTGGCATCCGTTTACTACCTTGCGTTTAGCTATAATTGAGATAATAGAACTATAGAATTCTGGATGTTAACTTTACGATCTGGTATCGTATTGTTTGAATGTCAATCTAAAGTTTAAAGTCCTATTGCAAACTTTTAGCAAACCTTGTTTACCCGATGAATTTTAATAAGTAGTATTAAATCAAGAGTAACAATTCCAGTGTTAGTATCTAAGTAAAACACTTGCCTCCATGATCCTTGATATTCAAAAGTTGTTTTTAGTATCAAGGTTATCTAGGAGTTGAAAGAATTGTTTCATAAACTATCATGTGTGGAAGATATTGTGATATCTGAAACAATGTTTGGTTGCAAAGTGATAGAGTATAATTTAGTAAGACACATGTTCTCATATTGTATGAGAATTTGTGAAGATTGGAGACGCTAGGTGTCCAGATCTCCTAAAAAGGTTTTGGGAACTAACATTATACTCAAAATTCGTCCTCATGAGCCATAGTAGCTTGATCATGAAAGTTGTCATGATAGGATGAATGGAAGATGTAGGTAAAATGTTTACTACCCTAAAAGATTACTAAAGAATGGAATTTGGAAGAACGCCAAATATTTGATTATGGTGATCTACTTCAAAGTGTGAGTCCAAGGGTATTAGTGTTTGACTAATCATGCCTTGAACTATGTGCCATGTGTATGGTGCCACTATTGATGTTGATAGATTCTTCTACAAGGAAAAGAATTGCTAAAAGAGAATCCAAAATTTATTCTGGCGGAAAAGAAAAGACTGGAAATGTCCAGCTCAGGTATATAGAAGATATACATGTTATGGGTGTATTCGTTGCTTGTTAAAACAATGTGGTTCTTGGGTATTTGATACTAAATTGGTTGGTATGAACTGTCATACAAACAACGCAATACAAGAACTACAATGGCCTAATTAACTAGCAAATGAATATGGGATGATTCTCATTGAAAACAAATAAAGTGTTATTGTGTTTCGTTGGAATTAAACCTAGCCTTCAAGATTTGTTTGAATAATTGTTATTTTGTTCTGGTATTATGAGAACAATGGTTGTTCAAATTATTACCGCATTCATAAAAGATGGATGAACGCTTATCTTGTTGGAGAAATCACATCCATAACACTGATGCTAAAAGTGTCTCAAATGATTAGAAGATCACTTATGAGTGACACCACCGTTTAAATCATATTGGAAAGTAAACATGAAGAAACTCCATGTTGATGGAATTTTGGAGTCCTTTTGATTTTGAATCAATTGACACTTGTGAAAATTTCCTAGAGATGATTAAAACTCCGTTTGTAGGCCAAAGAAGAACGGACGACTAACTTATTGGATATTGTACATGTTGATGCATATAGTCCATTATGTGTAGCCGTGTGTGGTGAATTCTTGAACTTCATTTACTTTAACCGATGATCTGAGTAGATATATGTGTATGTTTACTTAATAAGGAAGAAGTATGAAATATTTGAAAAATGTTCAAAGTATTTCTAGATGAAGTTGAAAATCATTGTAACAAGAGAATAAAGAATTTATGATTGGATCATAAAGGAAGATATTTGAGTTACAATTTTAGCAAACACCTAAAAGTTGAGGAATCGTTCCATAGACTTGTATTTCCCGAAACACCATAGGAATATGGAGTGTTTGAGAGATGAAATCAAACTTTGTTTGACATCATTGGATCAAAGGTGTCGTCTATAAAACTGTCATTATATTTTAAGGATAAAGCTTTAGAGACTACCGCTTTTTACACTGAAAAGAGCGCCATCATGATCCATTGAAATGACACCATATGAGATATGGCATGGGATAAAACCCAAGTTGTCTTTTCTGAAATTTTGGTATGCTAGGCATATGTAAAATGTTTACAACCAAAGTCGGATAAATACGTCTTTGTAGGTTATCCCAAAGTAACTGTTGGGTATTCCTCCAGAACACTGAAGACAAAAGTGTTTGTCACTGAAAACGTCAAGTTTCTTGAGAAGGAATTTTTTGCAAAAAGTCAAGTGGGAGGACAATAGAACTTTTATTGGGTTATTGAACCTAAGCTATATGTGCTGAGTAGCGCAGCACTGGGAAGTGTCCCGGAGGCGGCCACAATGCGCATGGTTGTCATACCTCAAAGGTTGTGGCCACATAGATCAAAGTTCCTATTGAACCGCGTGAGTCGGGTAACAATCAAATAGTTAGATTTGAGAATGAATCATTATTGTTTGACAATGATGAACCGACTGCATGCAAAGAAGCGATGATGGGCCCTGACTCCGTCAAATGGCTAGAAGCCATAAACTTCCGTGATAGTTCCATACACGACAAACCAAGTTTCTGAACTTGGAAGACCCTCAAAAGGCATCAAGCCTAATGAATGTATTTGGATCTATAAAGACAGACATGGATGTTTAACATCTATGAAATAGTCGACACATTGTTAAAAGAGTTTACGATTGTGTTCAAGGAGTTGACTGTGACAAGATTTGATCTTTCATAGCGATATTTTGTCTGGACGGATTACTGTAGCAACCACTACATATGCCAAGTTTGGTATATGTTAGTTGAACAAACAAGACAACATTCTTCTAATATAATGGTTACCTAGGACATGTACATGACATGGTCCAATGGGTTTTGTAAATTCAAAGGATGCTAAAAGGCATGCAAACTTCAATGGTTGAAGTAAGCATCGCGGAGTTGGAATATTCATCATGATGAAATAATTAAAAGGTTTAGTTTTATCAGATACGATGAATATGCTTGCATTTGCAAGAAATTAAGTGGGAGCACTGAGACATATTTCTAGTACATTATGTAGAAGACATATTGTTAATTGGAAATGATGTATCTTTTATTGACACTGGTTAAGATTTTCATTAAAATTAGATTTCAATGAAAGACTTAGGCAAAACCAAAATATTGGGTCTCGATGTCTATGTAGATAGATCGAGGTACCAATATGGTTGTGCCAAAGTACATAGATGAAATATTGAATGAAGTTCAATATGGAAATGACGAGAAAAGTTCTTATCGCATGGAAGAGGTTGAAACAAGATTCAGGTATTTTTAACACTTGATGAGTGAAGCCACATGAATGATTTGATCGATCATGTATACCGTGATATGTACATATCCAGATATGTCCTATGCTCTAAATGTTATGAGCATATACCAGAGTGATAAATGTCATAAGATGATCACTGGACAATAGTAAAGATATCCTTATGTGCTTTGGAAGGACTAAGGATATATATTATGTATGACAAAGTGACACATAGTTCATTGTAAAGTGTTACATTGATACTAAGTTTGTCACAAGATACAAATTAAGTTTATCTCAATTTTAGCTATATGTTTAGGTGGCACAATATAATGGAAGGAAGTTCCATGGTGGATTTGGATGAGTTCCAAAGTTAAGACATTGTGATGGATTCTACAACAAAGGTTGAGTATATGGCTACTTTAGAAGTAGCAAAGGAGGGCATTTGTGTCAATAAGTTTGTTATCAAATTAGGTGTAGTTCCAAGCGGGCTATTACTATGAAGATCTATTGTGTGACAATAGTGACAACATAATTTTAGCTAAAGGAACTAAGGTCTCACCTAAGGACCAAATTTATACCCAACTGTCTCATTTGAGAATGAGTGATGCGTAGAGACGGAAAGACATGCAAATACACACAGAACTGAAAGTGTTAGATCTGGAGATCAGATTAACCACATGCAACGCGTATGGATGACACGTGAATGCCATAAGTGTTATATACGCAAGTATCAACTAGATTATTGACTCTAGTGCAAGTGGGAGACTGAAGGGAATATGCCCGAGAGGCAATAATAAAGTGGTTATTATCATATTCCATATTTATGATAAATGTTTATTTCTCATGCTAGAATTGTATTAATCAGAAACATTAATACTTGTGTGATTAATAAACTCAAAAGGTTCCTAGTAAAGCCTCTCTTTTATACTAACTTGTTGATTAACCGATGATCAAGGTTTCCTGATCATGAACATTGGATGTTGTTAATAACGGTGTCATATCATTAGAAGAATGATGTGATGAACACTCACACCCATAGTACGAATAGCAATACGATCAAGTCATCAAGTTCATTGCTATATCAAACTCATACGAAATAGTTCTAATCCTCAAACCATGAGATCATGTTAATCACTGATACCGGAAGAGTGCTTTGATGATATCAAACGTCACACCGTCACAGGGTGATTATAAAGGTTGATTTGGGTATTCTGAAAGTATTAGTTGAGGCTCATGGATCAAGAGTGGAATTTGTCCGACCCGATGACGGGAAGATATTCTCTGGGCCCTTCTTGGTGGTATTGCATTAGAATCGCTTGCAAGCATGTGACTAGGTCACAGGAATGCATTATCACGGAACGAGTAAAGAGACTTGTCGGGAACGAGATCGAACTAGGTATGGTTGATACCAAATGATCGGATCTCGGACAAGTAATAATATCGCGAGACAAAAGGAATTAACTATGTTCGTTAAAGGTTCACACGATCACTAGATTCATCGTTGAGTAAGTGGGAGTCGTCATGGATTTCCAGATCCCGCTGATGATTATTGATCGGAGAGGAGTCTCGATCATGTCCATGTTATTCACGAACCGTAGGGTGACACACTTAAGGTTCGCCGTCGTTTTTGAGTGGATTTGGAACTCCGGCTGAATTATTGGACAGCACAGGGGTTGTTTCAGAAAAGCACCGAAACTGTTTCGGTATATTGAAATGACTCGAGGGGGTAAATGTTAATGTTTGTTAATTGATTGAATTAACAAATATTAAAGAAATAAAAATGTTTTATTAATTCAATAAGTGTGGATTTTAATTAACATGAATGTCATGCAAAATTAAAATGGGGGTTACTCATTTGATGAGGGGGGTTACCTTTCCATGAAGGAGGGGGTTACCACCACCATGAAGAGGAGAAAAGGGGAGGGGCTGGCCGCACCCCTCATGGGTGGCTGCCCCCTCTCTCCTATATATATGTTGGACATACTTCTCTTCTCCCAACACTTAGTTGCTTCCATCCCCTACCTTGTTGCTCCACACCATGGCTGTTGCTTAAGCGAAGCGCTGCCGAAATTATTAGCCACCAACACTTGGAGAAGTGGAGGAGTTGGAGTGTCCGGCGGATCCCTTCTTCCGCTGCCCCGCTGGGCCGAGGGCGTGGAGGAGTCGACGACGAGCTGTACGTGTGACCGAGCACGGGGGCGCTGCCACTTGTGGCGCCGTGTACACGATCTTGTGATCGTCAAGTGAACCACTACGTTGACTACGTCAAGTGAACAACTACGTCGACTACGTGCGTCTTCATCGACTCTCCATCGTCAACGTTTGTGCGGGAACGTAATCCCCACTTACGGTCATCGAGGGTTAGTCTCCGTTGCTACCACCTCGTAGAGTATCTTGGCTAGTTTATGTGTTCTTGCGTAGGAATTTTTTTGTTTTCTATGCTACGAACCCATCACTATCTTTCATGGTTTTTGTTAAGAAATTGTGGAGGTATTCATGGACAATTTCTCCGTCTATGGAACTTCTTTTGATAACTGTTTGCACAATCTTGATAAAGTTTTGCAGAGATGTGAGGAAACTAATCTTGTTCTTAATTGGGAGAAATGCCACTTTATGGTAAATGAAGGAATTGTTCTTGGACATAAAATTTCTGAAAGAGGTATTGAAGTTGACAGAGCAAAAGTTGAAGCAATTGATAAAATGCCCTGTCCTAGGGATGTTAAAGGTATTCGTAGTATTCTTGGTCATGTTGGTTTCTATAGGAGGTTTATTAAAGATTTCTCTAAAATTTCAAAGCCTCTTACTAATCTTCTTCAAAAAGATGTACCTTTTGTTTTTCATGATGATTGTAGGGAAGCTTTCAAAATTCTTAAGAAGGCTTTAATTACTGCTCCTATTGTCCAACCACCTGATTGGAATTTACCCATTGAAATTATGTGTGATGCTAGTGATTTTGCCATAGGTGATGTTCTTGGACAGCGAGTAGATAAGAAGTTGAATGTTATTCATTATGCTAGTAAGACTCTTGATGCTGCTCAAAAGAATTATGCTACTACCGAAAAAGAGTTCCTAGCTGTCGTCTTTGCTTGTGATAAGTTTAGACCTTATATTATTGATTCGAAAGTTACTATTCATACTTATCACACTGCTATTAGGTATCTTATGGAAAAGAAAGATGCTAATCCTAGGCTTATTAGATGGGTGTTGCTTTTACAAGATTTTGATTTGCATATTGTAGATATGAAAGGTGCTGAAAATCCCGTTGCTGATAATTTGTCTAGATTGGAAAACATTTCTTATGATCCTATTCCTGTTAATGATAGTTTTCCAAATGAACAGTTGGCTGCAATAAAAGTAACCTCGCGAGAGAGTCCTTGGTATGCTGATTATGCTAACTTTATTGTTTCCAAGTATTTGCCTCCAACCTTTACAACTCAGCAAAGAAGGAAATTCTTTTATGACTTGAGGCATTAATTTTGGGATGACCCACATTTATATAAAGGAGTGGATGGTATTATGCGAAGATGTGTTCCAGAATATGAACAATGAGAGATATTGAGGAAATGTCATGGTAGTGCTTATGGAGGACATCATGCTGGAGATAGAACTGCACAAAAGGTCCTACAATCAGGTTTTTATTGGCCTGCCCTTTTTAAAGAAGCAAGAAAATTTATTCTATCTTGTGATGAATGCCAAAGAGTTGGTAATATTTCTAGACGCAATGAAATGCCTATGAATTATTCTCTTGTTATTGAACCATTTGATTGTTGGGGATTTGACTTTATGGGTCCTTTTCCTCCTCCAGAAGGTTATACTCATATACTTGTTGTTGTCGATTATGTTACTAAGTGGGTAGAAGCTATACCTACAAAGAGTGCTGATGGTGAGACCTCATTAAAAATGCTTAAGGATGTTATTTTTCCTAGGTTTGGTGTGCCTAGATATCTTATGACTGATGGAGGTTCTCATTTTATTCATGGTGGTTTTAGGAAGACCCTTGCTAGATATGTTGTTAATCATAGAATTGCTTTAGCTTATCATCCCCAAACTAGTGGGCAAGTAGAGTTATCAAATAGAGAGATCAAGTCTATCTTGCAAAAGACTGTTAATAGATCTAGGAAAAATTGGGCTAGTAAGTTAAATGATGCTTTATGGGCTTATAGAACTGCTTATAAGAATCCCATGGGTATGTCCCCTTACAAAATGGTTTATGGAAAATCTTGTCACTTGCCTTTAGAATGAGAACACAAAGCTTTTTGGGTAGTGAAAGAGCTTAATAGAGATTTTAAACTTGCTGGTAAGAAAAGGTTGCTTGACTTGAGTTCTTTAGATGAATGGAGGAGTGAAGCCTATGAAAATGCTAGACTCTTTAAAGAGAAATTTAGGAAGTGGCATGATAGGAGAATTCATAAGAGAGAATTCCATATTGGTGAGAAAGTTCTATTGTATAGGTCTCATCTCAAATTTTTTGTAGGAAAATTACTCTTGAATTGGGAAGGACCCTTTATTGTTGAAGAGGTGTATCGTTCAGGTGCAATAAAAATTGCTTCCCTAAAAGATAACACGCAAGTGGTGAATGGGCAAAGACTCAAGCATTATATTTCTGGAGATTCTTATAATGAAGATATCGATATTATTCAAGTGGTGACTCCGAAAGAATTCATCAAAGAACAAATGCAGGAAACTACAGAGTCCATTTTCGAATAGGTAACAGTTCTAGTCAGAAAAGGTTCGTGTTAAACGTTTCTGCTTATACTTTTGTTGTTTTTATTAAATATGAAAAATTACGAGACGAAAACGGGTAGGAAACGGTGCCCGAAGGCACCACACCACCCCATGGCACGGGCCCCCTGCTAGCCGCACCACTTGGTGGTGTGGTCGCCTTAGAGTTCGTTTCTGACCCGGTTTCATCCTGTGCCTTCCTTTTGTTGTTAAACTTTTGCCTTTATAATCCCCCGGAGTCCCCGAGGTCTGTATATCGTTTTCTTGTCGTGTTTTTGTTTTGATCTGTTTCTGTCAGGAGCTTTTCCCAGTTTTAGAGGCACCATGGCCTCTGCCAACAACAACAAGGAGAAGACGCCTTCAGAAGATGATCATCAAAACCCCAAGCTAAAGGAGGAGGTCGAGAGTGAAAGCGAAGAAGAAATAGAAGAAGACCAGCGTCAGTGCCCTCGCGCCATCGTTGCAAGCATTGGGGGCGGTGACAAACCCTAACAAGTTCAAGAAGGGTGCGCAGATAAGCACTGATACGTCTCCAACGTATCTATAATTTTTGATGCTCCATGCTTGTTTTTACACCATTTGCCTTATGTTTCGTTACACTTCGTGGCACTTTTATGCGATTTCCGGAACTAACCTATTGACAAGATGCCATAGTGCCAGTTCCCCGTTTTCTGCTGTTTTTGTGTTTCAGAAAAGCTACACAGGAAATATTCTCGGAATTGGACGAAACAAAAGCCAGAAGTCTTATTTTTCCCGGAAGCTTCCCGAAGACCGAAAGAGAGCCGGAAGGGGGCCAGAGGCCGCCATCACACATAGGTGGCGCGACCCAGGCCCTGGCCGCGCCACCCAGGTGTGAGGAGCCCCTGGCTGCCCCCTGACGACGCCCTTTCACCTATATAAAGCCTCGGGACGGAAAACCCTAGGGGAGTCGGCAATTTTCCAGAAAGAGTTCCGCAGTTCCGCCGCCGTCGAAGCCAAATTTCGGGGGACAGAAGTCTCTGTTCCGGCACCCTCCCGGGACGGGGAAGTGCCCCCGGAGCCATCTCCATCGACCTCCATCGCCGTCTCCGCCGTCTCCATCGACCTCACCGTCATCTCCATCAACCTTGCTGTCTCCTATGATGAGGAGGGAGTAGTTCATCCCCGGGGCTGAGGGCTCTACCGGTAGCTATGTGGTTCACCTCTCTCTCCCATGATGTGATCTTTATGTGATCGTGAGCTTTGTATCATGTTGAACAAGTAGATGTTATTATTCAGATATTATGTGTACTCTAGTGGTATTATTAAAGTAATCTATTCCTCCTGCCATGGTGTAACGGTGACAGTGCGTGCATCATGGTGGTACTTGGTCTAGGCTACGATTGTGATCTCTTATGGATTATGAGAATAATTATTACTATGATAGTATTGAAGTGATCTATTCCTCCTTTCATGGTGTAATGTTGACAGTGTGTGCACCGTGTTAGTACTTGGTCTAAGTTGCAATAATATTTATCTTGAATTGTGATTTGATTTGGATATCTCTATGAGTGGTGTTTGTCAAGTACTTGATGAACTTTAAGGGGTGCTTCTGTAGCCACTACGCAATGATTAGTGTTATTCAATAGGAGAGTAATTCAGAGTACCATAGTGAAGAGAAGTTATCTATTTGTTCAATTATGTTATATTTGTTGGGAGTGTGTCCACTAGTGAAAGTATGATCCCTAGGCCTTGTTTCCAAGCTTTGCACACCGTTTACTTGCTGTTTTGTTACATGTTTGCTCACAGCGATACTTATTTCATATCACAGTTACTACTTATAATCATCACTACCGCTTGTATTTCACTATCTCTTCGCCGAACTAGTGCACCTATACATCTGACAAGTGTATTGGGTGTGTTGGGGACACAAGAGACTTTCTGTATCGTAATTGCAGGGTTGCTTGAGAGGGATAGCTTTGACCTCTTCCTCCCTGAGTTCGATAAACCTTGGGTGATCCACTTAAGGGAAACTTGCTGCTGCTCTACAAACCTCTGCACTTGGAGGCCCAACACTGTCTACAAGAACAGAAGCGTGTGTAGACATCAAGCACTCGAGGGAATGTTCCACGCAACTTCCTAGCTCCAAGGACATCTTCTTTAGGCAACAACCCCTTCCATACTCTAATACATGAACATCAATTCCAAAGGGTGCCTAAAGCAAAATTACCCTCTAGTTGGGACATAGATCATTCTAACAGTGAAGAGAAATAAAGCTTTAAGCGTGAAGAAGAGTGGGGAAATAATTCCAAGAGCTAGGATTCGTAGTACGACAAGTTCATGAACCGTATTGAGCACAATACGGAGTTGATTCGTAATCTCACCTACAAGATTGATGAGTTGAAGGAGCTGATTGAGAAGCTTATTAAAGATGCACCAGCACCGAAGGAGTAATTCGTCATTGGTATTGGCATCCCCTTGGCTTGTTCCAAGCTTGGGGGGGGTGCCACGGTATCACATCATTACCTTTACCCATTTACTTTTTAGTAGAGTCATATCATGAGTAGAGAAGTTATCATATAGGATAGTTTGCAGTGTGGAAGTATCTCTCCTTTAGTTGGTTATCTATGTATCCCTTGGTGTGAGTTGCGGGTATGAAATATTAATGAGAAGTCTTATCATTTACTTTCTGCACACTTTATTTTAGTTTGCAATTTCTGTTATATGATTAATCTTGTTGATTAGTATTGGTATCACTTTGGGAGCATGAGTAAATCTAGTTGGTTTTGGCAAACTTAGCATTGGTCAGTAGCAACATTACTCTGAGGCTTGAGTAGAAAAGAGAGAAATACATGTAGATACATTATTTCATTATCTTTCTTTCTTGATTGGCTCATAAGCTTAGAATTCTCAAGTTAAAATCGTGTGTTCTTCCAAGGAAGATTGCATGATTGTTTTTTATCACATGTATGTTTGTTTGTTTCACTCAACTCTTATGCTTGCTACCCAGCCTTGCTAGCCAAAAACCTGTACTGAGATGGAATACTTCTCGTGCATCCAACTCCCAAAAACCAAGTTGCTCCAAAGAGTCCACTATAAATTCCTATGCATGGCATTTCAAGCCATTCTAAGTAAATTTTCATGTGCTACCTTTCAAAACCTTAAAAATACTTCTCAGTTTGTGACACTTTTTTAGCTCATGAGGACGTAGTGGTTGGGTTTGTTATCTTCCATACTAAATTAAGTACCCCTTGACTTGCATGCTTCATCTACTCGTCACTAATTTTGCAAGGTAGCTGGTCAGACCATTATAACTTCAAAAAGAAAAAAAAAAGAAAAAAGAGAAAGGCACTCCTCCATGGTATGAGATTGTTGGCAGGCACCCGAAGGATTCAATTATCCATGGTTTGTGAAAGGAAAGGTGGGGAGGAGTGCCAAACTATAAAAAGTGCATAGAAATGCCTTTATCAACAATTCGGAACCGCTCTCAACTTGTTTAGTATGGAAGATAGCAAGAACTCCGTTGCCATTCGTTGACAGGAACACCCACCTCTCAAAACAATTTTTTTCTTTGTTTTACAAATGAAAAGCTCTAGCACATGACTAATCCCTGCTTCCCTCTGCGAAGGGCCTATCTTTTTACTTTTATGTTGAGTCAACCTATTCCTCTCTATCTCAAGTAAGCATTTGAGTTGTTGTGATCCAACCATCCATATGTTGATTTATTCAATCATGTCTTTTATCCTTCCTTGTTTAGTACGATGCTTTTATCTGAATGAATATATCTTTGAAAGCTACCAATGACTGTAAAGAGATTGTTATGATTGAGCATGTGATTTTTGCGATATAAGCTCTGATATAAAAGGCTCTGATTGAAATATAAGCACAATCTATTTATTATTCTCTGACCAAGAACAAAGGTTTGCCATCACCAATCATGATTTACCTTGTGCACCTTTATTGTGACTCCTTTGCTCATTGCAAGTAAAATTATATAAAGAGAAGTTGCTGTCTATTATGACTTGTGTATTGGTAAGTGTGATGCTTCTTGTCCATATTTTGTTTATCGACACTTCACTCCATAAACCTATGGTCATGTTTACTGAGTTTAGTTTTCGCTTGGGGACAAGCGAGGTCTAAGCTTGGGGGGAGTTGATACGTCCATTTTGCATCAGTATTTTATATCATAATTTACTGTTATTCATTGATATATTTCATATTTAGAGATGATACTTATGTTATTTCTTCTATTTTGCATGTTTGATGATTATTAGAGAATTCACTGCCGGAGTCAGGATTCTGCTGGAAAAAGGACTATCAAGACGCCATATTTTTGAAGATCAGCAATTCTCAAAAAATACCCAGAAGTTCCTATTTTGCCAGAAGACGGAAGTAGCCAGAAGGAGAGGCCGAGGTGAGCCATCAAGGGCCCACACCACCCCATGGCACGGGCCAGCCCTAGGCCGCGCCACCAGGTGGTGTGGCCGCCCTGGCCAACCTCTGCCAGCGCCCCTTCGCGTATATCGTCTCCCCAAAAACCTAAGACTGGGGGGAGGAACACAAAAAGACTCCGCCGCCTCTGCGGGGCGGAAAACACACACAGAGAGAAAGCTCTCCGATAGGCAGAAATCTGCCGGGGAAATTCCTTCCCGGAGGGGGGAAATCGTTGCCATCGTCACCGTCATCGAGCTGGGCTTCATCGGATCATCATCATCACCACCATTTCCACCAACACCTTCATCACCATCATCACCACGCCGTTCCGCTGTAACATCTTGGGGTGAATTTTGTCTAGTTCATAGGGGAAACTTTCCTGGTGTTGATTACTACTTGTAGTTGATGCTATTGAATGAAACCGTCGAATTAAGGTTTATGTCCAGATTGTTATTCATCATTATTTCACCTCTGATCATGATCCATATGATGTCTTGTGAGTAGTTCGTTTAGTTCTTGAGGACATGGGAGAAGTCAAGATGTTAGTAGTGCAATTATGTTGAGTAATATTTAATGGTTTGATATTTATGTTGTGGTGCTATTTTACTAGTGGTGTCATGTGAACGTCGACTACATGATACTTCACCTTTATGAGCCTAGTGGAATGCATTGTGTATTTGGCTACTAATTGTGGGGTTGCCGGAGCGATAGAAACCTAAACCCCGTTAGGAAACCAGTGCACCAGGGAGTGTAGGATCTCAGAGTTTAAGGATGTGGTTAAATTTATCTTAATTACTTTCTTGTAGTTGCGGATGCTTGCAAGGGGTATAATCACAAGTATGTATTAGTCCAAGTTGGGGTAGTGCATTATCATAGGTTCACCCCCATAACACATATCAAACCAATGAAGATTAATCAACTGTATGAAGCGAAAGCACTTGACAAAAACTCTCGTGTGTCCTCAGGAACGTTTGGTAATCATAAGTAACACAACCGGCTTGTCCTTTGCTCTAGAAATGATTGGGCCACTCGCAACAATTATTATTACTGCCTTTTATTTACTCGTACTTTATTGATCTGCATTATCAAATACCCTTGAAAACCCGTTTGCTAGTATTTACAGTGATTCCTTTATCAAAACTGCTTGTCAACACCTTCTGCTCCTCGTTGGGTTTGACACTCTTATTTATCGAAAGTACTACGATACACCCTCTATACTTGTGGGTCATCAATACCTCCGAATCAAGCGTATCCCCAGAGCCACCCTCGTCTCTGGCTCCCATGAGCCAAAAGCGGTCAACCCCCACACGAGCGGCTGCGACCATGGAGATGGCGCGAGCTCCCGCACGCAGGCAAAAAAGGGGGCGGGAGGATTTCATCACCTCCCGCCGAGACCGCCCCTCTATTTCTACCCCCTCCTCTTACCACCTCGTTTGAAATCGCCATTTCCCCTCTTCAAGCTCACTTCTCCTGCGTGCAAGGAAGGTAAGTAGGCGGTGTAGGTGGTGCCGGCATTGGCGGCGATGACAGATCCGACCACTTCTTTGACAAGGATTCACCTCCGCCCACCTCCAGCCATGACTGTAAGTTCAAACACCATGACATCTCGAGCATTTTCATGTTGTTAGGGTTAGATCTGTGACTTGTTTTGCTTAGATCTGTCCCTGATGTCGGCTTATAGCAAAGATCTTGGCATGTGTAAGCTTAGTTTCGTTGATCTATGCGTATTACCATGTGTAGCACAAATCTTGCCATGTGTAAGCTTCTTCTTATTTGTATGCCTAGTATTTGTTCATGTAGGCTTGTAATCATAATCTGCTTCTACATTGTGCGGTAATATAGGACTCGTTGTACCAGGAATTACTTAGCCAGGCTCTGGTCCCCTTCGAGGAGTCCCAGATCCCTTCATTTGTCGCTGATTTGCAGCCTCCCATGGCATCGAAGGTTGTGGATGTGGTGATTGGGCAGTGTTTCGACCAGCCTCAGTTTGTGCATATCAGATCGTCTCAAAGCACAGTTCAGAGCATTGTCTAGAGCGTGACATCGAAGGTTGCCTTGAACATTGCTAAGGCAAAGAAGGACAAGGAGCTGAGTGAGGCAGCCTCAGCTTGCAAAACTGCGCAAGCGAGCATGAAGGGCACCACGAAGTGGCTGCCTTTCCAGTCGACCTTCATCCTCCAGAAGATGTGTCCTAATCAAGACCAGCGTTCAGACTGACAAGGGCTTCAAAGCGGTCCATCTTGAATCTGTTTCCAAGGCGCTCTTCGAGCATTGTGGAGCGGAGGTGACTTCTACTCAGGTGTACAACCACCTGAGGAAGTGGAGGACGAGGTGGATCCAAATTAACAAGCTGAGAGATCTAAGCGGCGCTCAATGGGATGAGGAGACCTGCACCATCATGCTAGAGACTGACCACTACTAGGGCCATATCATGGTTAGCACCTTATTACCTAGGACTACCCTTTGATCATTCATGCCTACATCTAACAATCTTCCTTGTCATCGCTGTTTAGGATCACCCCAAGGATGCCGAGTTCCTCAACAAGCCCCTACTGAACTACCATGAGATGCACACCAACTTTGTTGGTGGGATAGCCACCGACAAGTTTGCCATAGGCTCCAATGAGCCACTGGGCACGGCTTCACCTCCTGCAGAGTACGGGACAGACTCCTAGGTGTCCGACACCATCATCATCGATGGCCTGGACAAGCCATTTCCGGCACCACCAGCTGGAGGAAAGAGGAAGAGGGGTGGTCTGGCTGAGGATGAGCTCCAGGCCTTCACTTCCATGACTGAAGCTGTCAAGGACGTCGCGCAAGCGATCAGGGAGAAAAATCCCACCGACGTCCATCCAGACCTCTACAAGGCCGTGATGGATGTGCTTGAGTACTTCCCGGATGCTCTCATGGCGGCGTTGAACCACCTTGTCGACCACAAGGCCCAGAGTGTCACCTTTGTTGCCATGGCAGACTCCCACAGGTCCCTCTGGCTTGGGAACTACCTGTCCAAGAACTACTTCAATCTGTAGTGCGTGCCCTAGGGCATTGTGGGGCTGGGGAGACATGCATGCTTGCTTGTGATTGCTGAAGATGATGATCTTGCGATGTACATTTTGCTGGTAGCTAGGACTCAAAAACTTGTTATGGCCTGTAAGTAAGATGAGGTGGTACGTACTAAACCCCTCATGTGATGAAGACTATGTGGTGGTAGGACGACGCCCACTTTTGCTGTGGTGCTAGATTAACATCTTAGTGCTAGGAAGAAACTTATGATCCCCTTTTGGAAACTGTAATGCATGCTCCCGTAAGTTATGATCTTGCTGTCACCATTTGTTACCTCATCGTGTACTTACCCCTCATGTTTCTTTGTTAGTGGTACGTCATGTTCAGGGGGAGGCAGCCCGGAGTCTATAGCTCGTGGAGGATCTGCCAGGCTCAAGTGAATGGTTTCTCGAACAACAGCTACAGAGGGTACCAGACTCTCAAGGAAGCAGTGGAGGAGTCCAACCAATTCCTGGCCGATGAGGCAATGGCTTATCAAGGTATGGCTGTTCAAGCACTCCTTGCTCAAGGAATGGCTCTTTAAGCCCTGTCTGTTCAAGGTATGCCTGCTCATGCCATGCCTCTCCAAGCAATGGCTGTTGAGGCAATGCCTCACCATGGCGGACACAGGTTTAGAGATTTCATCATCCTTGTACTGATGGTGGTGATCGTGAGGCTCTTGTTCTTCAAGTAGGTGGTGTACTCTCTCATGTTGTGGTAAGCTCACCAGAGTTTGAAAATGGGTAACTCTTAGAACACATGTGTGCTTAACCAAATAGCTAGACAGTGCATCTGCTGGGCTAGGAATTCGGTTTGCAGGCATCCAAACAAATGGGCCAAAGTTGGCTCTCAGAGACAGCGAAATCTGTTGTGGGCAACCAAACAAAACGCCCTCCATGTTTTTGGCCTGTTTGATGCGACCCAGGCCCCCCAGCGCCTGCGCCCAGGGAGCCCAAAAAGGGCTGCAGGCTACCAATCGCGCCCTAGTTGCAAAATTCTGCCCATTTGTTGCATGTCTAACGTCTTATATTAGTTGTGGAGTGCTATTGTTATGTTGACTATCTCTGCTATGAGGTTGCTTATAGTACTCAAAAGCAACTAGTATATCACAAGTTGGTGGCTTACTTGATCGACATAACGTGAGGCATTGTTTGACTCGATAAATGTGCTGCCGGTTTCACGAAGTGGTTTCTAAGTCACCAAATGGGAGAACCACAATGGCGATGGCGGATTTGTGATGCACTGATTATTCCTGAGTTCTAGATATGAACCTCGTCAGCATCAAGGGATGTGATGCCATGCTCCCAAAGTTGTTACTATGGCCGGGCAAGATAAGATCTTCTTAAGCCAGATCATGGATGTGGTCGATGACACCTGGAGCTGCTCGTGTTGCCGTTTCTGACGTTTTGTGAAGTTTCCTTTAGTTATTGCGAAGTTGCATATCGTCGTGGTGAAAGTTGCTTATCGATGAAGCGAAATTGCTTACAGATGCACTAAAGTTGCTTGGTAATGCTACAAAGTTGCATACCTCTTCAATAAAGTTGCCTATCTATGCAGCAAAGTTGCTTACTAATGCATTAAAGTTATTTAGTATTGCTACAAAGTTGCCTACCATTGGTGTGAAGTTGCATACATTCTGCAATAAAGTTGCATACGGGCTTGGTGCGTTGGTCACACCCCTACTTGTTGCCAGAACTTGCGGTGTCGGCCATGCCCCTCTGTACCGCCCTTAGTATGCGTCCGCGGAGGTGTACCTGTGCGCCTCGACCTCGCACCAAGTGTGTTGTTGGGACCTCCACGCTACTAGAGGGAATCTCGCAATATGTCGCCCCCTTTATATCCCATTCTTGATCCGTTGATGCGAAGTTGCTTTATTTGTTGTGAAGTTTCCTATCGTTGATGAGAAGTTGCCTACTGCTTGAGTGATGTTTCTAAGTTATATTTATTGGTTGTGAAGTTTGCCTCTCGATGAAGTTAAGTTGTCTAATGTTGTTGTGAAGTTGCCTACCATCTTTGAGAAGTTGCCTCCCATTGATGTGAAGTGTCATATAGATGCTCTAAAGTTGCCTAAAGCCTCTGAGAAGTTGCCTACCGTTGGTGTGAATTTGCCTACCCGCCTTTTTTAAAGTTTCTTGCTACCACTGAGAAATTGTCTAACATTGCTGTGAAGTTTCCTGTAATTGCATTGAAGTTGCCTAATTCTATCACAAATTTTCTTACCGCTATTGTGAAGTTGCCTATATGTTGTGAATATACTTCAGTTTTAGTTGTTACTGTTATTGCGAAGTTGCCTTCTGCTGAAGTGAAGTTGTGAAGTTCTCTACACTGTGTTGCATCCCACCATTTTTGAAAAGTTCGTGTGACCGCCATTGTATGGCTCGTCACTTCGCGCATCATTTCTCCATTTTTAGCAACTATTATCTGATTTCAGACAATAAATTAGTAACTATATGTGATTTTAGGCCAAGAACTACTGCTAGATAGGAAACTAGCAATTTTTAGCAACTATTATATAATTTTAGGCAACAACTTAACATTATTTGCAAGTGCCAACGACAGGACGGAGGCCTGATGGGGGCATCCAGATCAGGGACAATCGGGCGTAATCAATCAGTGCCTACAGCAACAAGGAGGCGATGGAGGTCTTCCATCCTGATGAACACCGAGGACCCTAGCTGCTGCACAACATAGTAGAAGGCGAACGCTAGTGCACAGGTGCCTGTAGATCGGCGACGGTCGCGCCTGCAAGGTAGCAATATATAAACCTTCAATGTTGGCCGGAAATCCACTTTGGCTCCTAGGTGTATATGCACCCATTGGCCAAAAATCATTTTTCAAAATGTCTAAAAATTCTGAAAAAAAAAATCTTAGCGTGCGTCTACACATTTTATGTTCACTCACTAAGTTTTGTAAGAAAAAGATAATTTTTATGACCTGTATAAAAAGACAATTATTTATGCTACAAAATTGCTACTTACATAGCAGTTTTTTGTCTTTTTTACACAGGCCACAAAAAATGTCTTTTCACACCAAAACTTTGGTGGATGGACATAGAATGTTCAGATGCATACCATGAATTTTTTAATCAATTTTTTTGATTTTTTCAAATGCATTTAAAATATATTTTCATAATAGGTGTATTTGCTCCTATGAGCCAAAACACCATGTCCCATGTTGGCTGCAAAGTACAGGGGCATCTGCGACTTCATGTTTCGGCGTTCTTCCGGTGAGTGGCGAATTGCAGTGGCGGTGGCGGCAGTGGTATGTTCTGGTGGTATGACTTGGAGCTAGCTCCTAGCAGCAATCATAAATTATAAGAATTGTATTCATTTGTGAGTTAATAAACTACAAAGCTCATCTATTTTTATCACCTTTATGCTCGAGGACGAGCATAGGTTAAGCTTGGGGATATTGATGCATGTGAAATGCATCCATGATCTTTGTAGTTTATTAGGTCATATTTCTTGATATTCACATGCTATATGATATTTCCCACATGTTTTACATTGATTTCAGGGATTTTCCACAAGGTCCCATTTATTTGGTATTTTTAACTCTGGAAGGCAGAAAAACCTTCTGTCACTATTTTTGACTTTCCAGGAGCTACGGGACTCGAAAAAGGTCAATGTCAGGGATCACGGTTCACAAATTTTGAGACGCATCCAACAAACCGAAGTGGTGCAGGAGGAGGCTAATAGACTGCATTTTGGGGCCCACCACACGGTCTGCTTTCCTGGTCGCTTGATGCCACCTCTTTTGGGTCTTCGACGTTTGTTTGCTTCAATCTTTGTGCCACCGCTTCGGGTTTGACCTAAAAAGTACTATATATAGCCCCTAGGATTTTTATTTCGCGACGGACGTTGGTGGATATCGAAAACATAGAAACAAGAGGTTGCATGCCGCCGCAAGAGGAAGATTGGAGGGGGAACCGCCACCGGAATCGCCTGCGGCCGCCTCTCCTCCTTCCCCAACACCTTCACAACACTTTCCACCATGAGAGGGGAGTAATCCACCCCTTGACTTAGGGTTTGTGGTAGTATCTCGTATCTATTTATCTCCATGTACTTCATTATTTAGATCCATATGAGCCGATATACATGATTATGGACATCAATGCCACTCCTTTGACTATTGTGGTACGAGATGAATCATGTTATGCATTTACCGTTGTGTTGCCTTCATAGCTTGGTTTACTTTGGATTCACATCATGATGTTCATTGCTTTGATTAAATTGTTATGTCTAATGCCTTGTTTGCCCACGTCACGAGGTGTTGACAATAATAAGTGTAGGTAGATGAGAGAGTTGCGTATGCGCACAAATAGTAGATCTTTGCATGGATGTTTTGTTTGTGTTTTTATATAAAGAAGTATGATGTATGTAGATGTCTGTGTTAGTGTGTAGTGCTTATGGATGTATCCGAGTGAGAGAAACGGAGCTGCCAGTGTGACAATAGCGAGACCTGCATCCTTTTGTACCTTCACATCTAGGGGTTAAGGGGAACGTGTACTTGGGGTCAAGTGACAATAATGGAAGCTAGCTGATATACACCCTTTAAGGTACATTGTTACCAACTTCATGTCTTCAGATATGGTGCCCATATAAAAGTTACCATAATAGCATGACAATTATGTGTGGATGTTTATCTATGATTACCACTGTCGAGGGAGAGAGAGGAGGAGAGAGCGAGATGAAGAGAACGACCCATGATCCTTAGTTACTTTAAGAGCACTACTTTTAGTCCTTTCCTCTTCGTTGTTGAGGATTGGGACATCTTTTACTTTCCTTGCTTACTTTGTTACTTTCAATCATCAATAAATCTCACTTGTTTCCTTGTTTTGTGCAGTGCATAGATAACTAGAATTGTGACACTCTAGTTTGAGACAATATATTGCTTTACCTTCTTGCTCATGTGGTTCGATACCCAATACTTCCACATTGAGAGGTGTTACATCCATCCCTTGCACTTGGGGGTTATCAGGCGCACAGCCCGCTGATGCGCTGGTGGACGAGAACTCTATTGAAGGCATGGTGGAGGACAATCTGCGACGAACGGTTACCGGCGGCCACACCGCCCTCTACTTGCACCAGCGCGTCAACATCGCCAGGTCAAGCTCGGCTAGATTGGACAGGGGACATAAAAATTAATGGTCTAGGTAATAGAGACGGAGAAGATGCATCATTCATCAGTACGGGAAAGTTCCTCTCGTATGTTTCATTGGTCCAAAAATGGTGCAACACATTAAATTATCTGAGCAAATGGGCCCATGATCTATTAAAAAAGGAAGTTACATAAATCAATACATGATACACAAGCCAAAATCTGATTGTTCTAGAAAACAGAAGCAATCTGGACCTCAGAGCCAAAACGAGTTTCCGTACATTTTATTATGGAGCGGACTACATGGCGGCGCCGCACATATACTCGCCTCGTGCGGCGGCTCCGCCCTTAGACATGCATGCGATTTAATTAGCATAGCGTCTCTCGCCCCTTTCTCTGACAGTGACATGCATGCAAACTAATTAGCATTGTATACATATAGGCATGTGCCGTGTTCTCACGAGATGCTTATCGAAACTCGCTCCGCTCTCTGACATGCATACAAACTAATCAACCATCCGTTTTAACCGTTATTATAGTTGCGATGATATAGTTCAAACTTTTTTGTCAATTCATACAAGATTATTATCACTAACTTTCCAGCTTGTAGTGTTTCAAAAAAAACTTTTCAGCCTATAGTAATTTCGTTGCCATTTTAATTTTCACCGATGTAAAAGCTACTTTTTGCCACTTAGTTAGATATGGCCACATCGTTGCTTGATATATCGTCACATCATTCGATTTTATCACCAAAGGACAAAGCGGTCTGTAGCGTCAATTAGCTGCCAGATTAATTAGGTATTGATTACCATATTAATTAGGTTTTAATTGCCCGATTAATTAGACATAATTACCCGATTAATTATACCTAATTATCAAATTAATTTGGTCTAATTGCCAGATTTAATTTACTAGCTGCCAAATTAGTTAGGCCTAGTGGCACGACTGAATTGTTGGCTGCCAAATTAATAAGGCCAAGTTGCCTGGTTAATAAATTACTAATTACCAAATTAAAAATAGATCCTAGCATGTCTCTCTCTCCATCGTTTTCCAACGCAGAAAGCCACGGCTGACTCTGTCTAGCGCCATGGGAGAAGCGCAAGCTGCTTTGCCACCACTACCAGCCCGACAAAGCAGCCTTCTTCAATACCAGAACTCTCCCGCCGCGGAGCTTCTCTCCACCCGCCTCCCCGCTTTGTGCACGTCAACAGCGGCTCCTCTTCTCTTGCCGGAGTGGCGCTCCTCAACCTCCCTCGCCATGGCTCCTCCCCGTTGCAGGCTCGTCGGCAGCGCGGCGTCACTCAACCTTCCGGTGGTAGTCTCCCCGCTACATGTTTGGCGGCGGCCTCCTCTCGCACCTCTTCGGCGCAGCAATCCTCAGCATCCCCGCGCTAGGCACTCCTTTCCTGTGACTGTTTCAGCGAGATTATGTGGCTAGGAGTGACTCGTGGGAGGATAAGAGATAATAAGGCGGGGGAAGCGGTTGCCGGGTCAACGGGAGTGCGATCCGCTTTTCGCGAATCTTGATGGGCCGCACGAGAGAGCAGCGGTGCGGCGCCTCTTCTTATCTTTTCCCTTTTAGTATTAAAAACTTTAGATGTTATAGTTAACATATGTTTTTTGTTTACACCTTTTAATAAGTTGATCGAATTAACAGTCTAGGACCTATAGGGAGGGAGTAGTGGGAGGGCCCACAACCCCGACCAACCATAGCCATACACGTGTCGCTCCCGCTTCCTTGCGTCCTCGCCCTTCCTTGCCAGCCGCACGGACCCTCTGCCGGATCCCACCATTCATCTCGCCTCACGGCGAATCTCGACACACAACTGACGGTAGGATCTATCGCCCGGAGGGCACCGAGTCGGCAAGTTCAGCCGGACTTGTCCTCCTCCGACCTCGACGCAGCAGCGATCCAGCAGCACACGAAATCAACCCAAGGAAAGCAACCATGGCCATGGCCGTGATCCACCTCGTACGCCCGGCCCTCACGCCGCTGCGGCCGCGTGGGCGGCGCGTGCTTCGCCTAAGCGTGAGGTGCCGCGTCGGTGGGGATGAGGGGGAGAGGGGCCAGGGCAGC
Source organism: Dactylis glomerata (assembly GCA_007115705.1). Taxonomy (NCBI): domain Eukaryota; kingdom Viridiplantae; phylum Streptophyta; class Magnoliopsida; order Poales; family Poaceae; genus Dactylis; species Dactylis glomerata. Next base: position 2,203,390 of record QXEO01000542.1, on the reverse strand, counting down.
GAGGATGATGCGCCCGAGTCGCTCTTCGCCAAGGAACTGAGGCGAAGGGGGATGTCGACGGGGTCAATCCCTTCGGGGGAGAAGGCGGGGACAACGGCGGAGGCGGAGGAGGGCGGACGAGGGGGGAGGAAGCGCGTAGCGGCCGCCGCGGAGTTTGAGAGGGCCGCCGCCGGGATGGACGGGCAGAGAGAGCGGTCTATGGCGCTCAACAGCGAGGGCATTGAGGTTTGCGACTTTGCCTTTTTTTCTGATTACAGTAGTTGTTAGCTTCCATTCATTCTGGATTTGTCGATCAGCAAATTTTGCAATCTTTGCTTAACAATATCCACCAAAGTACTAGTATTCCATTAGTTGCAGAGCGGCATTAATTCAAAGGCAAACTGATCTCAGAAAGTAGCTGAAAATGGAGCAGAGAATGCTTTGCTATCTGCGCATGGTAAAACAGGCAACTGAAGATAATCTTGACTCACTAGTTACTCTGTTACTAGGCACACTACTTGGTTGCTTTGTTTCACCGACGAAGCCTGCAAATGGTTCTGGATTACTTTTATACTCTAGATACTTAAGAGAGGTCCAAGGAATTTGGCATGCACCGAATGAGGAAGCTGCGAATAGCGCTGTACAAAATGTCGTATGTGATTCAGAATGATTAATATATCAATGTAGGCAGTAATAGCTTATTCAGTGTTATCACTGCGTTAATTCATCCTAGATAATACTTCTACAAATTGCACATGTAAACGTTCATGTTTCGTTATTTCATAGCCACTTTGGCCACTCCTATAAATGTCCATCCTGATTGCTTACCAGCTTGCGCTGATATGATAATGATACAATCACCAAGCAGCCTTCCCCTTAATATCTGTTTATCTATTTTCAGGGTCTAGTACCACGGGCAAAGTTGTTATTATCACTTGGCGGCACTTTCTTCCTGGCATTTGGCCCTCTGATTATTGTCACAGTTTCTCTTTTTGCTGGCCTTTATCTGGTGAGTTGTGTGATTGGCCCCAAGTTCACCCGCACTAAAATATATAGCCGTTATGTGATTGGCCCCAAGTTTACCTGTGTGTAGTGCTGTAGCAATTTATGGATCCTATTATGAAATGGCATGCATATATGCTGTAAAGCTTGTTAGTATCTTATTATATCTTAATAAAAAAGTTGAACGCCTTAAGATCATCGAATTTTATTCAGCTCAGATCGACACCTTACATCAGTAATGTCACCAGTGTGTGCTTTGCTCTTAACTTACATGTGTACCACTTCATGGACCGTACTCTTGAGTCTCTGATACTGAGTCTCAGTAACCTTTTAATATACTGTGACACTATGGTTGCCTTAAATTTCTTATTGCAGTATTTTGGGCAAAGCTTTATACACGATGGGAGCAGCAAACCTGTGACACCACCACCGTACATTGATCCATATGACCTACTGGAAGATGATAGGATCTCCCGGCCCCCCGTGGATGTGTACTAAGCCTCAAGGACACAAGAATGGTGGTCATAGATAGCTCAATATGTTTCTTGTTTTACTAGATACATAGCTGTAAATGCAATGCTAGCTGTAGACTGTTGTTATCTAACATTTCAACACAATATTTGCGAAAAATCTCGCACCTAAATCCAGTAAAAAGCGATTCTTCCGCAACCTCTTGTTCTGCAACTGTTTCGTCTGCTCTCTGTTATGATAGACCTAGAAATTCCTAATGATTGTAAACCTGCATCTGTTGGAACCTTGGTTTGCAGCAATAATAGTTACTAGAATGACCTAGCGCGTTGTTGCGCCCGCTGAATATATAGCATCGATAATATGAAGGCAATAAGAAGTTTCTTTTCACATGAATATTTGTTTGATTGGACCTGCACTACAGCATCCCTCCCATTGTTTTACTTGATGTTCTGAAGAACACTACAACACCCTCTTAAGCTTATACGACTAACTTCCCCCGGATCAAGGCTGACTTTTTGACTCCTTGGTCATACCTCAGCAAGCAGCATGTATAGATGAGATATTTGCATGTGTTGTTCCATATCAGGATACACACAGATCCCCAGGTATAGATGAGACATTTGCACATGTTGTTCCATATCAAGATACACACAGATCCCCTGTACAACCTCTTCTTACGCAAAAGAAGAAACATACAAATTGTACGACTTTTTTTCTGGAAAAAACGCCAGCAAATTTCGTTTGGGGAAATTTAGTACTTATTATATCACATACTGGGGAAACATCTCCTACAAACCATTTACTATTACCAACGCTTTGTGCATTATGAGCTTATAAATAGTATAAGCCATAATAGCGGGCACCTTTCTTGTAGACTCAAATTGTTGCTTTTTTAGAGGGCCACTCAACAGAATACACCACTCTGATGGTTCTACAATTTTTTCATCAGCCGTAAAGTAACATTGCAACAGGGAATAAACTCCAATAAAAAAAAAATACCTATTACGAAAAGACAGTATATGTGGATTAGCAAGATTAACACAGATTTATAGACCCATAGCTTAGCTGAGCCCCCACATATGTGCAACGCAGGATATTACAAAAATAAAAAAGTAATGTCTCACAATTACAAAAGAAATAATACCTAAAATCGTGTGGAGTACAACCCATAATGAGGGCTATTTTAGGTTTCCCGTGGCTTCTCGTATCAGATCCTGTGTCGAGATGCTCTGCATAACTACCAACAAAGTAAGAATCACCTAATGCTTATGAACAGGTGAAGGAGCGGAAAGCACAATATTTTCCTCCCAAAAACAATGCATGGACTTAGGTAAATCTCCACACCAATTAAAATAGCAAATCCCTAAGGAAAAAAAACAATCCTGTCATACGAATCTACATGAGAAAAAAATGAACTTTCCCCATTGCTTACCAAAACCAAAAATTCAATCAGCCGGCCCAAATCTTGTGGCCTCCTCAAAAAATGACGTTGCTGGAGAGTCCAAACCGTGTCAGCTCCTCGCCTATTCCGGAGTGCTGCCGGTACTATGTGAGGCCATCAACCACCACGTCAAACTTATCACAGGTATCTGTCAGAGTTCAAAGCACTGGATAGACAATCAACTGACAATGATATTTTTATTCCATACATCACTGTCTTTACATCATCTATTAACCATAAAGAGTAGTTGGAGATATCCTTATGTGCAACACGAGAAACCGAGAAAGGCAGTTATAAGTTAACTTATAACACGTTCATGGTATTGTCCAAAATGAGATGTTTAGCCAGAATAGTGTGTAGTGACAGTTGATGAGTGGAAAATAATGTTGGAAGTGCTAATTGTTTATATACCCTAGGGGCTGCCGGAGAGCACAACACCGACGGGCTTTCCTACCGATTTGTACCTATCAATGGTGTTGTGGTCGACCAAGAGAACCGCCTTATGGGCGGGTACATGTCCCACACACAAAGAGGTAAATGCCCTGCTTTTATTTTCTTTGTTAGGTATATACTTCTAGATTTGTGTTGGTCTTACTTACCTGGGCATGGATGGAAACATCCTGTCACCAAATTGCATGCGAGAGATTTGTTTTCCATCGCTAGAGAACAAAGATTCAAGCGAAAGCGTGGTAGCAACACTTGCCATTGGACGGTGAGATGGCTTTCTCTGGGATGGTCTTCGGCAGTTGTATGTCGTGCGGTTGGTCGCCTCCGGCACCACACCAACAACATCACTGTATCATCCTCTAATCAACTGTGCAACATGGAAAAACCAGATGAGCACACGGCATGTCACCGACAACAAATAGTCAATGAGCTTCTTCTCAAATGTTAATACTCTACAAGTTTGGAGCAAGACATGATTTAAATAACACATGCCATGCCGAAAAATGAGGATGAAGCAGCTAACCACTATGTAAAGCTATTTGGTGAGTAAGACAGTAGACCTTCCAAGGAAATATTGTCAGTTACATTTTGAAAGGACGCAACATTGATTTGTCCTTCTGTTTAAGTTGCAACTACAGGGTCACATTATACAATGTATTATTTAAGTTCTATGGTACAGTTTCATATTGCCTACCAAATGGTAACCGTGTACATGTAAATTGAAAAATTACAGGTTCATGCATAGTGGTTCATTAGTAGCTTATATGCTGTTAAAAATCAGAGCTATTATGCTTTGATAAACATGCGATATATCCTGCATATAGTCATCATTTGTAGGTGTGCCACTGCTTCTTCTATAGCCTAACTTTGGTAGCAATATTTTATCACCACCTACCTTAAGTGTACATGACGTGGTATATCCGATTATCAAACTGTCACTGGTCTTTAGTCGCCTCTCTCCGATCAGTTTTATGTTTGTTACGGCGTCTAAATATACAGCACAGGGAGCAGCCAACTGCAGCTATCCTTCCTTGCGTAGTTCATAGGCTGAGCTAAACCGGTTCATAAGGCTATGTTGAAATTTTCCTTCAGCGGAAGCAATATCGAATGCCAGCTCTTAGGTAAATCAGCAGCCTCACTCAATAATTACAATGGAAATTTGGCTTTTGACATGGGTATGTCATACCCTGGAGGCACTTTGGGAAGTCCGGTTCCCCATCAGGTCCTGGCAGTCCATTTAGACTTGCCGAATGGAATCTAAGGATTCCTTTATCATGGGAAGTTTGAGTGGTTGGAATGCTGATCCAAAAACTTTCTATGTTCACTATTGGATAAACAAAAATGAGAAAAGGAAGTATATTGGATTAATATGATGTCTTCAAAAAAACCGAACTGTATTTACTATTCAACATTCACTAATTTCAGATAAACTGAAACACCGTTGCTGCACTTCTTACAATGACTCAAGAAAGACCAAGTTGTTGTATGCCATTGCTAAATCAAAGAGGATATTTAATGGACAAAGAGAGGGCATCTGTATCTAGAGAGCCCTATCCCCTAGGCATTCGAACAGGAAAACACGAGTACGCTTACAATCTGCAGACTGATTGCTCCTGTTTAGCAAAGATCCTAGTGTGTTCACCCCTGAGTGTCAGGGCGGTCAAGGTCTGGAATCACCCTGTGAGACTACCAGAATCACAAACCAAATCTTCGGCAAGGTCGGGCTGCTCACCTCGGAGCGGCAGATTGGCGTCGTGCCAGAAGGAGGAGGCGGCCGCGAGTCCAAGGAAGGGGACGGTGTCGCTCTTCGGAAGAAGGCAACGGCGCGCTCGTCGGAGGAAGGACGCGGCGGTGGCGCACATCGGATGAACGACACGGCGGCGGCGGCGCGCGTCAGAGGAACGACGCGACGGCGGCACGTGTCAGAGGAACGACGCGGCTGCCGTGCTAATCGGAGAAAGGAGCCGTCCGCCATCCACGACGACCCGAGAGACCTCCATTGAGGCAGAAAACTCGCTAGGGTGGGTTGTGATGAGGAAAGAGGAGACTAATGGAGATGCAGCTAGCCATTATCAACACGTACGAGAACCATTAGCACCTAATTACCAGATCGCTTACGGGGTACGGCCCCGGCAGCGCCGCCGCATCCTCAAGGAACCCCAAACGCCCAGACCTGCCTCGGCTACCTAAACGCCCCCGCAATTGAACCCTGAAAGATACTGAAGCGTAGTCGAGCTCTAAGCGCCTAGGAGAGAAGAAGCCCGCAAACCTTCGGCGACGACGGCCCGCCGCCAGCGTCCTCTTCCCGGCAGCGACACCCTCGCCAGAGGCACCCGACCAACAGCCGCTTCGCCCCCTCCGCGAAAACGCCGCTGCCGCCCCCGCTAGCCGAATGAGGAGTCAAGGAGAGTGAAAGAGTCAACCCGGACGGACCCGTTTGACAACGAACCGACTAAATTGCATGCAACACCACACCACGCCACGCGCCCCAATCTGCCACCTCACCAACGCTTCACTCCCTGCAGGTGGGCCCCAGATGCAGAAAACAAGCAAAACAACCACAACGCTCCATTTGATTCGGTACTACTGATTGGAGTAGATATCAGAGAAAATCTGATATCGGTAAAGCTTGCCCATTATCTCATTAAATTCAAACAATTTAGTTGGTGGTGGAGAAGAGAAAACTGAAATTTTTCTTGATGCACATCCAAAACTAAAGAGTGTCAAATCCATACATATACCAACAAGCTGCAAATTTTTCTAGTGGCATATTCTCCCAAAACCATTCAAGCAACGGGATGTTGTTGATGATGTTAAAAAGGTTCACCTGCAACCAAGTGAACATCCAGTGTTTCCAAAAGACAACAGGTTAAGTTTGCCAAACGTCTTAGGCTGACTTCTTTTGGGTTTCTAGGCTGGCTTCGAGATTGTGGATCGCTGAAGTTCAAAAGAAGTGTTCAACTCCTTCCTAGCTTATTTTCACCGTTAAACCCGATTCATGTGTATTGCTTGAAACTGGTCAAGGGCCGATTCTGCCCAGCTTCCCGAGCTTCTCCTCTGGCGATCGAACCGGTATGCGCTCGTACCCCTACCATTGCATCCAAATTACTGCAATATGCCACTCGGAGCTGGAGGACGCACGACGCTGAGGGAAGAAAAGAAAAAGCGAAACGTTATCTGCATCCCCTCGACCCGCTCCCATCGCTATCCTCTCATGGAGCGAGGGCGGTAGGGTTTCCTCCCGCCGCCGCCGCCGTCCGCCGACGTCCGTTGGTCCCCCACAGCCGGAGCTGCTCCCCTGCCGTTGCGCTGCTTCTCCGCCCGCCGCTTTTCCGGCATGGAGCTCGCTCCGACTCGGCTGCTCCCCTGCCGCCGCCGCTCCTCGACCACTAACCCGGCTCCCTGATCTGCTCTGCCTCCGGCCAGGGAGGTCACCACCGGACGCAGTCCGCCCAATCTACTCGTCCGCCTACCAGGACAGGACACAGGAGGTTGCCCGATATGCTCCGCCTAGGGAATCCTTGACGGCATGGTGGCATGGCCGTGCTCCTCTCTCTCCTGTTTCTTTCTGTGTACATAACATGTCCATTCAGAATTGTTAGCAATGCCAAGTGAATACAAATTCACCTTTTTGTTACCTTTTTGTGCACATTTACATTCTGAATGTGAACGTTTACATTTTTTTGCTATATAGAGATTCAGTACTAATCTGTTGTATCCGTTTTGATTGTTCAACTTGGTTGTTTTTATGAACATTCAAAGTATTCACATTTGGTTGTCATTTTTAGGACACATATCTAATTTAGGGGCACTACCGACAATTTACAGTTTAACACATCAAATAAGCTAAATTTTTAAAAGCCCAAAAGAAGTGTCTCATGAGGTTTCTAGGAACTTCTCGCCACTATAGTTTCTACCCACCATTTTGTAGAAGCTGGCTTATGCATAAACACAAGCCCAAAAGAAGTCGGCCTTATAAAAGGAAACAGAAGAAGTAGTAAATGATTATATTCTTCTTAATTAATAATCTAGGAAATTCTGGACTACAAAAAAGCATGGTCGGACAGTGCAAGGGGCATCACCCATGCGGCCATGCATACTCACAGCATCTCTAGCAGATACAGCTAAACACGTGAAACAGTAGCTGTTTTAGGTAGAAAAATTATCCCGAGGCAAAACGGCTCAACCCAGATAATATTTTGTGTAAACCTCAAACGCGGCTCCGAAACATGTATATACTCGATTTCAAGGGTGTGTGTTTTCAGTCTACTGCCTACTTTCGCGATTTTAAGGGTGTGTGTTTTCAGTCTAATGCATACTTTCGCCGCACGTGGCAGGAGGAATATTTCAGTTCCGCTTCCCTCTTCCGCGGCGCTGCCACCATTGCTCTAGTCGTCGCTGCCACCATTGATACAGTCGTTGCTGCCACATCCGCCCTCTCCGCGACGCCAAGTCATCGACATGAGTCTGTGCCGCACAGCGTGTCCAGGCCACCCCAATCTCCCCTACCACCGCGCCTCCTAACAGGTACTTCACCGTGTCTCCTATAGGATTTGGTGGGTTAGATTTAGAGTTTCTAATATTTTCCTTTGTAGTTTGAGTCTATTTGAATTGGTTGAGAAGTTGAACAAGATGAAGTTAGAGAGTCTCAAAGAAGAGAACGGCCTAAGGATTTTGGAGAAACAGATCACTAACCTAGAGGACCAAATCATGCTCATGGATCTGAGTGGAATGGACGAAATTGCGAGACAATGTTGTGAGCTTCTTAGATATGTGATAATGGAAATAGTGAGGGACCGAGAGGCAATACATGTAGCTTCAACGAGAAGGGCGCAATGCTTGTTGATTTGAGATAAACTAGCATCAACTTAGTAGTATTTAGTATTCTACCAGTATTCAAGGGTAATATTATTAGTATTTGTGTCTTGTTTTGTAAGAGACATGTATATTTCAATGGAACCCAATGTTCAGTTAAATATACAGTTACCGTTTTGCGGTACGGAAGAAGCAAACCGCTAGAAAAGATACCGCATATCTGAACATTAGAACCGAATATTTGATTTTGCGGTGCAGGTATTCAGGATCTATGCCGCGGCAATTTTCACACCGCAACCTCTCATGTGTACGATCCTTGTGATAGAAAAATATCAGCCTGCATGCCCAACTGTAGTCGAACCTCAGGTTTGGTAATGGTGTCGCCAGATCACTACTGCACGGTCAGAAAATTTTGGTGCCAATGTACCAAAGTTTTTTTTTTCATCTAAACAACAAAACACTAGACAACAATGTACTAATGTAAGTGGAGGCACTCTGCAACAGGTCGTAGAGAACGCTCATTGCAAGATCGATCAGTTCATGCATTAAACCATTTGAACCATTGCGAGAGAAAAAAGAAGCACTTGCACATAACAAAAGCAGGCTGCAACAAATCCATGCCACAATTCTCAACGGGCCGTGACAGTACCACAAGATTATAGAGTTATTCGACAAAATCCTCCGGATTTGAAACTATCCCCAGTGCCCCATCTTATCACAACGACAAGAAAGAGAACAACGAATGAAATACTTGTATGCAACGTCTTGATAGCACAACAACAACAAAAACAAAAGCATAAACAGACTATATGAAGCAAAAGCTGTTGGTGTCTTGTCATTCGATAGGCAGCCAATCTAGGACGAACAGAGGTACACAAAGAAAGCAGATGACTTTGTGTATACTCAGGTGCCATTGTATTAGAAGGGGCTAAGGAGTTGCGCTTTCCTAAACATTTGAGTGTTATCCGTTTTGTAATCGTGATCCATTGATTCCTCGTACCCGCTATTTTCTGACAAAGTGATTGCCCACGCCAGTTGATTCTGCAGTATCTTCAAACACTGGTTCAGCAACTCCTGAATCTAGACATCTACCCTTTCATACTAATTCATAAGCTTTTACTAGGCACCATTCAGGGTCATCCAAAAATGTTGAAACTTACTCCACCAATGAAGGCTAACATATCACCAGCCAATGAACTAACTACACACTCCAAAACATTTTACAGAAGGCGCACTGACGAATCGAGATGAACTAGTCCTATGTAAAATCGAACTGCACACAACCTGAGGCCATGAATCATCAAGCATGCAAAGCAACAAGTGAATCGAAATAAGCATTAGCCACTGAACCGGAACTCGGTACTGTAATCACAAACGATAGCAGCAGTCGATAATCTCAAACAAAAACCATGCATACGGAGAGTTGAAGGAAATGAAATTCAGAGAGCACACGGTGGACTCCACGGCGTCAGTCCGCGGCGGCGGGGGCGGCGACCACCTCGACCTCGACGGGGGTGGCGGCCGCGGGCGCGGCCTCCTCCTCATCCTCCGGCGCCGTCTCGCCAGCGGCGACGAGCGTCCAGTCCTCGGGGAGCGCCGGCAGCGGCGGGTACTGCGTGGGGCGGCGCTTGATGTCCCACTGCTGCGTCTTCTTGGGCCGCGTCTTCATGTGGTGCTTGGTCCCCTTCTTCTGCGGCCGGGACGAGCACTCCACAGACAGCGCGCACCCGCCGCCGACCCCGAAGAAGCCCGCGGACGGGCGGGCGGACCTTGGCGCAGCCGCCGGCACGGCGGTGCCCGCCAGAAAGGCTGAGACGAGCGACATTTCCGTCGAGAAGGATGCCTCTGCTTCGCTTCGAGCTGTGGGAGCGTTGTTGTGTTTGGGATAAGAAGAAGAGAAGGATGGCTATGGATTGGGTTTTGTGCAGCGGGGCTAGCCGCCGTCAGGCGAGTGCAATCCGACCGTGCATCTTGTTGGAGCATATGAAATCCTACCGTGCAGTTCCATTCCAAAATTAAAAGGAAAATTGTAAAATGATTTCACGTACCATCTCCCTTTCAAAATAAAATTATGCGGTTTTAATCAAACATTCGAAAGTATTTCGAGTACTAACATGCTCCTGGCTGAATTTACTGCCTAACTGTCAAAACTGATTTCATTGCCGGGAATGTCAAAATGAGAAGGGGAACAAACACAACAGACAACGAGACTACTGCTACTCAGCATTACTGTACATCCTAAAGTTGGATTTGACTAAATTATTTACTACAGCCAATAGCTCAAACATTCCTCCAGATCCACGAGAGAAAATCACATATGTGCCACTAAGGTCAAGATCAGAGCATGTCGGTCATCAGCCATCAGAGCTAGCTCCCTTCAGATTCACAGAATACGCTACGTCCTCGCGTAAGATGAAACGATATTACTCCTTGGGCAATTCACCAGGAGGCTGTGAGACGAAGAATTTGGCATTCTCTGCAACCTCGGCTTCAAGAACAGCCTCCAGGAGTAGGTCGGAGCCTTTTGGTTCATCTGTGTAGATATAATAACAATGAGGATTGTTGCAGTAACTTAATAATAACTTTAATAAAAGAAGCATTACATATGATGAAAAACTGAAGAGAAACTACGAAAATGTGTACACAAGAAAACACATGAGATGGAGAACTGGGGCAAAATTAGAAAGAGTGCCCAGCTTTAGTCCCACAAGAACTTAAGTTACATAAATTTATCTTCCCTTTTGGTATCGTATCTTTAACTGCAGCCTACTCCATACTAAGATATGTGAGAAAACATATAAATTTGTTTCTCACAAAATGCACATACTAGAATCCTATCTCATGCAGAAATATGAGAAGAAATATTATATATTCCACTAAGGTCTTGTAACTGAAGGTGGGAGTGGACTTTAGCAGTTCAGCCATACATCCACTTCTGGAGCTTACTGGATTGTGTATTATGGGACTAGGAAATATCCAAATTCTGGCCCAGTATATATTTTGGGTACACGAATATTATTTCGGATGGGCCAATGAACACATGGCCATACTTGTCTAGCGGGTTATCTGTTCGCTTAAGCCACCGTCCAAATGTGCTCTCTGAAGAGCTGGGCACATCAGAACAAGGAATGGAAGGGATCTGGTCCTCCAGTCCACGGAGCAGTGTGAAATAGAAAATTAAAGCAATTAAAGGTCAGGGCTCAGGCAGCAATACAGCATGCTTGGCGAACGTTGATGCACTATACAAGGAGCATCAACGGTCAGGATGAAGCTGTGTGTGCCACTGTTTTCTGTGGGTTCATCAGAGGCCAGGTCAGTAGAAGAGTGTTAAAGGTGCACAAGTTTCTACCCCAACTTGCACCTGATGTTCCTTGTATAGTGCATAAGTTCTATTTTTTACTTTGCCTTGTTTGTTTGAATGGATGTGGATATCTCCTGATTTGGATTTGTGTTGTACTTCTGGGATTCGGATTTGGATCCATCGTGGCCTTCCACTTGTACTTCGGCTTGTCGTGTACAGGACATAATTCAAGGGGAACTTCATGCACAGAGTAAGATCAGGTTACAACTATGGTGGCATTAGAGTACTGCTAGCTAAGGGATTTGGAACAACGGAATATAAGGCTGGATGAACTCTTGATTCAATCATAGATCCAAAAGTGTACACATGGAGCATTCGTACTTATAAAAAATCAATGATTTAGTCTCATAACTCATGACTCATGGCACGTTGTATGAATCTCTAAGTCACCATTGTGTGCAGTGAATATAGTACCTGCTGATTTCTATGCTACTGCAAACTTATCATCTACAGTGAAAACAGAATTTGGTATCATGGGAAAAGAGGATAATTAAGGCCCCCCCCCCCCCCCCCCCAATAATATAAAATTCAGTCCTTTGGTAGGCTTTTCTATCTCACTATCACTAACAACTTGTTTACTCATGAGTTAGTACCCCAAGCAAAAAAACACTTGTTAGGAGTTTAGATGCTATTTAAATACCTTTGCGGCTTGGAAGCAATCCAGCACTTTCGGCTGATATCGGGAGCACATTTAGCAGTCCATTGATCTCTTTGAATTGTTCTCCATAGCTCACACTTTTCGAAGCACTCGTCTTAATTTCTGGGGATTCACTTAGCCTGGCATACATCATTGCTTGACTGTGTAGATTTGTAGAGCTTGTATCAGCTGATTCCATGTCCTACAGGAACCAACAAGCAATGGCTAGTAAACTAACCCTTGCAATGAAACTGAAGACACAATATCATTACACCTTAGAAGTCACCATTGTCGATATGTCAGTTATACCATTTTTTCTAGCTTCGCCCATGCTTGCTGATAAATCGGTAAAAGGCACCATTAGTCATCGAACCAAATAAGCATGGGGAACACTGAATCAGAAAGGAAAGACATGGTATTATAGTAAAGAAAAGACATTATAATCACCAGGGTTCTTAATTGTATCAGGATTATTCAACCTCCTGGTAAATTGATCGGGGTTTTTTCTACAGAAGCTTTGGATTTCATCACGAATCATATTGCGAATTTCATCACGAAATTCCTCTGGCTGCATAATAATAGTAAACTCTGTCAAGTAGATGGAAACATAGAGGGAAGTAGAAATGAAAGGAACTATTCTTTTAATAAAATTGTAGTGAAAGTACAGTAAAATGCTTTTATAGTGTAAATCTGCTATATAGTGGGAGAATGCTCAGCTATACAAGGTGTACCGATTAAATTACTTCTGTGATTCACAGGTACAAATATTTTTTTTCTTTCCACAGCGTCCAACACAAAACTGGTGTGGTCATTTAAAGAAAAGAAAAAATGTTTAGCATCAAGTATTTTCCAAGACGAATTCAATGAAATTATTTCCATGTAATCAGTCCATATATACTTTTGCATATATGAGCGGTTAAAAGTTTCAAAAGGTTCACTTGGTGGATCCCATGCCAAGTGGTAAACCTATATCTAGATATAGAGGGAACAAGAAATGTTGAAACAAAATAGCTTAGCTTGATGTTGTGTACGTTAAAAGGCTTGGAAGAGTAGAAATGGAATATGGCTATAGAATGTAACATTTGATCACCGCCTAACCTAGAATGCATTTGTATGAAGAGTCCTACGTGTTAAATGCTACAGCATGCTATTTGAAACAATTGGATGAACTATGCACAAGTGCATGTATCTTTCAAGCCAATAATGAATTAACTTTAGCACCTATACAACAACCTATTCAAACATGAACCATCAGTAGACAAGTCAAGTACATATACTAAGACTGAAAGATAATGAGATGGCATCATACCTTAGTTGCAGAACCATCATACGTTCCAGCTTCAGCCGTGCCTTCTGATGTTACAACAAAGGTTTTATTAGTCTAATTCAAATACACTACTCTGAACTTCTGAAGTAATAATCACGTCAAAAAATTACCAGTGTTATGCTGCCTCTTGATAAACTGACCAGGAGTTATTCTAGATAAGTTCTGAACTTCATAACCAATTGACTGTAACTTCGACATAGCATCTTGAAGCTCCGTATTAATCTGAGGCATAGAAGGGCATAACTTAGTTGTGTACAATGGTGGTGAATTCTACCATGACAATGCCACAACTACATTCAAATGTATGAACCGATAGCAAGTTAACATCGATGAATCATCCAATTTGTTGAAATTTCATCTCTAGTGTAAATAGAAGGGCATCTATACTGACGTCGTATGCAACATGTGAGACTGTAACTAGCAACTATTCTCAGACTTAGTCAGCCCCAATTGTGTTAAGAGCTAATGGTAAGTTTCCTTTGCTTACAGATACGATGTTATGAGCTATCATTTTTTGTACAAATAAACTTACATGAACTTCAGAATGGGTGATGATGACTCAAATGGCCTAATGTATAGTTCTGCCAAGGTCCTTCCCAAAGTGCTGACTAACTATCTCAAACTACACAGCAATAAAATTACTACAAGAAACCAGGGCTCTTTCACATGAAAGAGGCCGCATACAGAATCTAATTCCTTAAACACCCAAAGCCCAATGTCATGGAAAGACATGAAGGACAAACCCTCATGCCCAAAGCAGCCAATTGTATTATGACCCCCAGCATCCAATTGTGCACACTGAGTAACACACTATTTCACATGGCACTAGTGAGAAAATATAGGCACACGAAATAACTAACACAATGGTGGCCAACGGGCACACACGAGTGCAAGAATCAGCACGGTACCTTCTTCGCTGCTGTCTGCTCGAAGATGTCGTCCATCTGCCGTCGGTACAGCATGAGGCGACCGACTGCTCTTCCCGTCATCCTCCCTGCTACCCTTGCCATCTTGATCATATCGCTGGGCTCTGCCAAGCACAAATGAATCAGACTAAAATAAAAGGCACCTAGTAGCATGTGCAGTTACATCACGAATTGACCGGAGAGATATCCCCAAAAGATTCTCTTCTTTTGGCAGCAATTGGCTACATATCCGAGCTCCTATTTAGAAGTCGAGGCAGGAAACGAAACTAAACGAAAGGCAGGAAAAAGAGAGATGTGGCGGCTCCGATCTTACTCATCATGACGGAGCAAGCCCCGAGGATGACCAGCAGCTGGCCGGTGGAGACCCCCAGCATCTTGTCCGCCTGAACCAGCGATCCGGCGTCTAGAGAGGGAGAAGACCCGGCCGCCTCCCGTGGGCGGCGCAGCGAATGCGCGGAAGCTAAAGAGCTACGGGGCGGCGACGCCGGCGAGGCGGATGCAGGGCGGCGAGCTTCGCTACGGCGTGAATCGGCCTTGGGCGGGTTAGTGGGCTGGCCCAGAAGCCTTGGACCGATTCATAACTGAGTTATATGGGAACCCCTAAAAAAATACAGTTTATATGGGTCGAACATAACTGAGTACTCCCCCTCCAGATGATTTTGTACTAATATAATATAAAATTTATACTAAGTCAATGATAATTTCAATCAGAGTGAGTAGTACTTAAAAAAGGGCAACCTTCTAACACGCTATCCGCCAAGTGGCATGTTCTCCATGTCAAAAAACAAAAAAGGTGATATGTTCTCCTTCCCTTACGCTCTTTCTCGCAAAAGTGTCATTTTCTCTTTCCAGCGCTCCGTAGTTTACGTTGAAAGGGGAAATAAAGTGTGGATGAATATGAATGAGAGGAACACAAAATGGTAGGAGGACTTAGTTTTTAACATTTTTTAGATAAATGGATTTTTAAAACAAATTATCTTGATAACCGATCTTTACTGTCTTTACTTTTGAGTTTCTCGCCTCGAGATCTTCAAAAGTAGATTTATTGATAAATTTTATTTTTACTTGCAAAACTAGGAAGCTTGTATTGGGGCTACACTACAAAAATTAGAACTCATATTGATATGTTTTGATAAACTTTTCTTAGTATATGCAAAAGTAGGAAGGTTGTATTTGGTTTAGAGTAAGTGTACTTTGGTTTTCGTCTTAGTTTACTCTGTTTTCCAATGTACTTTCTTTTTCATTGTACTAGTACCATGTCTTTAGTGCATTTATTAGTTCGTCTTTACTTGCACTCCGTCTTCAATACATTTGTACTCTGTTTTATTGTACTTATATTATGTATTTTTTGTATTTATACTAATTTTCATGTGTACTTATACTCCGGTTTCCTGCCTTTTTCACTATCTTAGATAGAACTCATAAGATACAACTCATAAGCAACAATGCATCATGGTGGCCTTCTCTTAAAATTCCTCGCTATCTAAGATAGTGAACTAAGATACTTCCTCGATCCCCAAATAGGTTATGTATAAATTGAGTAAAAAACCAATATTTTCTAAGTTTGACCAACTATACACATAAAATATGAAGACTTACAATATCAAATCAGTATCAATAAATCCACAATAAGATATTTCATGAGTTGTAGCTGTTGATATTTCCATCAATATATTTTGATTAAACTTAAAAATGAACTGATTTTTTACTTATTTTATATGACAATTATTTGGGAACAGAGGAGTACTACATTACACTTTGTGAATACTTTGGGCACCTAAAAAATTTGGGCAATAGGTCGAATTTGCTTTCACGTCAATTTACTTCAATTATGTCTCAAATGAAGCGATGTGCCGCCTTTTTTATGTTGGTTGCACTGTATAAAGAATAGCACCCATGTAGTACAGAAATGAATTATAATAGTGTCACCTTTAATGTTGGTTGGATGCATGTAAGAATATGCACTGAGAAATTAAAAACTTTAAAAATCATGAAGAACATATTGAACCAACTATATGCATGGAATATTTATACATCCTCGGTTTCTATTTAGGTTGTTTTATGGAATGTGCAAGGGGAAGCACCTACATCGATTTTGTTTTTGTAATAATAACTTGACCCTAGGTGTCTGGATTGTACATCTACTTTCCGAACCAAGTGAGCTTGGCTCACTTATTGTTCCTATTTAGGTGGCACGCACGCTTTCTGAAGTCTAAGTTTGACCAACAAAACATGAGTTATATGTCATGGATGTTATATCATTGATTTGTAAAAAATACAGTTTTTAATTGTATAATTTATATTTAAGTAGTATGGGTCAAATTATTGGTCAGATTAGACATGCAAAACCGCAAAATATGGGTGTCATATGCATTGAGGCGAACGGAGTGATTGACACTATTGAACACAATTTTCATTTTAAAATACTAATCCAACACTACCAATTTTGTATGGCGCCGTTTCATTCTTGAAGGCACTGCTTGGGCTGCACGTGGAGTACCCGAATACCCGATGCAACAGCTGGAGATGGTGGGGATGCATTGCTCTGGTGAAACTATTGCACGGGGAGTAGGTGTTTGAAACGCAATACGCTGGCAAGACTGTTGCTATACTAGTTCCAGCGGGGTCTTGCCTTCCACCCGCTGACTCTCTAGGCACATGCGTGCGAGGCAAGTTGGCCTGGGCAATGCTGGAGTTCAAATTGTCCTTGGAGGCATCTGGTTGTGGCAGGGCCTGTTATTCCAAGTCTCGACGGCCTACCATTCATGGCTAGAGGCCTAGCTGGGCGAAGCGATTTGTTGTTGCGTTCTAAAGTTGGACGTACCTCCACACCTAGTTGTAGTCGCTTTGTGAGGACGGCGTGTGTGTGTGCGTGTGCGTGTGCGTGTGCGTGTGGGGGTGCGTGCGTGTGCGTGCATGTATGCGTGTGTGTGTCCCTCCTCTGTGGAGGTTGTACCCTTGATGTATTCCTATTCAATGAAAAGAAACCCAAATTCTTCCGTGTTTTCTCGGAAAAATACATTTCTTATTAAAGATTAATGTTGAAAAGCATGTGTGTTATATTTCTTGATGATACCCGGAAAATATTTTTTCTTGTATAATGTAATTTTAGCCTATTTTTTGGGCTTATAATGTTGGCTATAAATGGGGCCAAACAAAAGCTACTTAATGGTACAGGTAGGACACTTGTGATAGTTCACTCTTCGATTGAAAGGTTTTTTATAGTAAAGTTGGAGGATTATAACCCTTCAGTATTCTATTTTTCTTTGCATAATATTTCATAGGGGAAAAATCATTGACTCAAATATCTTGCAAAAATCTTTGTTTTTTGTGTTGTGCAATCAAGTATTGGTGTATATTCAATTTTGTAGGATTCAAGTATATATCGCTTAGCATCTTGTGTTTTTCCTATTCTTTGTTTTTGACCAAGATAATTTGAAGCTACATATACTACGAGATTACTGATGTGTTCGGTTTTGGTTCAAACTTGCCTACCAAAAATTTGGCTAGAAAAAATATTTATGAAGGTTTTGCCCATAAGTTGGCCAAAGGTTGCAACAAAAATGAACTAGAATGGACAAAGGAGCATTGGCAAACATCCAAACAATTAATGACCAAAATGTTAATCATGGCCAAAAAAATTGGCAAGGTAGAGGTTGGCACCAATCGAAGCATACCCTAAAATCAGCTGGGCTACTTTCAGTTCTTGTGGTATGAAGCATCAAGAGGCTATGTTGAGAACTCTAGCAAACTGGTACAATTAAGCATCATCCAATCATTCGCAGTCCGGGCTCTGAAACCTCGCTGATTAAATATACACATTGAAGAAGTAACAGATGAAGACGTACTGATTCTCAGGGATTTGAACCAGCAGTTATGGCAAAGCTGGAGAGAAGCATACACCACCGAGTCAGGCCTGATGTATTGGCGGTTTCATAGAAATGTGCCCCTACACTTGTTTTCGTCATTAAACATACCACAACTTCACAAAGTACCAACCTAGGTTATAGCAAGCACTTGATGCATTACTTAATTTGATGTTTAACAACATTGGTAAACCATCCTTTTATGAACAATGAGAAAATGGTTCCCAAACAAATGAACACAATTTTGTCTCTCCACAGAAAACAAGTGCAAATTACAAGTGACATGCAAATAAGATGGTGCAACCAACAAACTGGCACTTACAAGTGGTGACTGATTGTATGTACAAAGGCATGGATCACAATTCACATCTCCATAAGAGCATTTTATTTACTACCAATTCTCCTGTACGATCTTGGCCTTCTCAAATATGAACTTGCCTTCCTTGTACTTCTGCGATTCCTCATAGGCTCTCTCGTACTTCCAGCCAAGCACCTCACGGCAATCACGGCAGTGGATATCGGCGACCGTGTGAAGCCCCGTCATGAGCTGCCTGTCCTCCTTGGCCCCCGTAGTTACGTTCATGGCGTGTGAGAACAGAAATGCACGGCCATTCCTCCCCTAGAATAGCCAAAAGAGCAAATGGTATTAATATTTATTCTCCAAACCCAATCAAAAGTGGGATGTAACTAACGAGTTCTTCATCTGAATGAACGGCTCATAGCATAGCAGAGGTTATCGACACCTCGTGTGACAGCCTCCTAGCTGCTGGTACAGATCACAGTAACTCTGGCTAACTGAAACTCTGTTATGTCGGTATCTGGACATTCATAGATACACACGCAGTCTAAGATTGCTGCACCAAAGAAACGTTCTAGGATTGCTGCAATTATAACCAGTGCAGTTACTGAACCTCTTTGACCTAACTAGTTTATGATAATTCTCAGCATACTATCCTCAAACAATCCAACATTATGCTATGTTCAATCTCAGGCCCCAAACCCCCAAAAAATTGGTAAGGAGAACCACTCATGGGGAATCTAATATATTCTTGGTCTTCACCTGGAAGGCCTTGGAGATGATGTCGTCGTGGAGGCAGACGTGGTTCCGGCAGTGGCAGCAACTGTAAACCCGCGGTCCGACCAATTCCGCCATCACCAGTGAACCTCTCCTGCAACCAATTCATCGAATCAGGATTCAGGAACTCACTTGCCGCACCACAAAAAAAAAAGTGGTACAATCTCCGAGGAACTCAAGAAAAATCCCCAAACCCCAGATCAAGAAACCAATCCTTACCTACAATTAATTTCGCGCTTGATTCAAGAACTGATGGGGGAGACACGGGGAAGAAGAGGCCGCCGCACCGAGATGGAACAAAAGACGAATCGACCAGAGACGCAAGAAAGGACTAGAGGGGCCGAGAGGAGAAAGGAGGAAGATGGCGAACAAAACAAACTCAGCACGAAACCCGGGAAGGGGGAGGGAGGTTGGTGATGCTGCTGCCTGAGATGGCTCAATCGAAGCAGACGGCGTCGCACGGAGGATAGAAAAAAAAAAGCTGGGAAAAGAAAGAGAGGAAGTGTACAAAACTTCACTGATGTGATGGTAAACAAATTTAGAGCCGACTGCTGACTTGCCAAGGCAGGAGCCAATTGGGGACAGATTGAGGTGAAATTTTGTACAGGATGAGCGGTGAACAGAATGCACAGCAGGATAGAGTGACGGGGAGGTTTGGGTTACAATATGCGTCGGCAGGTCGCCTTTTGTTTTTTTGACGGGATATATGCGTCGACAGAGTTTATTCAGATTAAACATCTGGATTAAGGCATGAATGCTCTGTCAGTACGCTTATACCTGGAGTTTTTTTTAAAACAAGGGGGTGGGGTCTAGAAAGACCTCGATATTTCTATTATAATGGCAGGTACAATTTTCAGAAAGGCCCTAGCAAATCTCGCCCTAAAAAAACTACTATTTGAAGATAAGGTCTTTCTTTTTACACAAAGCACTCTGGAACAAAATAAGAACAAGCAATGTAGTTCCTGGGCACCTCCGCCACTTCTCGCCGGCCTCCTCCAGGCGTCACCGCTGAGGAACAAGGGCCTGCTGCTCGGAGCCCCCTTTCGGCGATGATCCACAGCCGCAGTCCACCTCCAAGCCAGGGGAACGAATCACTTTGTAGTAGAGAGGCTTTGAGCACCCGCGACGGAATCGATGCAGGGCCTCCGTACCGGAGGTTGAAATCTCGCCGCCATGCCGGCATAAGACGTGGAGGCAAGCGCACCTCCAACGTGGATGAGCTCAAGAACATCCCCACCTCCTCTATCACTACAGGATGCCGTCGACAACCAACCCTTCTCCATACCACCACGGTCGGTCGAAAGGGAAGACAACATCAATAAGCTCCAGAGGCAGAGAAGACCAAGACACACCGCTTATTGAAGAAGGCCTCACCGGTAGCGTCATCCGCGCCTCACTCCCACCACACGAGCTTGGTGAAGAAGAACACCGGCGACCGCCTGGAGCTGCGGATAAGCACCAGGGCGACCAACCTCCGCAAGATGGGGAAGACAACCTTATTGAAGGAGATGCCGCCCCTCATCGTCCTCCCGAGCTGCCACTCCTGCCACCGGAGCAGCGTCGCAAAGACGGCGAGGAAGAGGGCGCAGATCCAACCGATGGGGTCCGGTGACATACTCCATGACGCCATGTAGAGCATCCCAAACCTAAATCTAAGCCTACCACTAAATTCAGTGCCCTTCCATTGCCTACGCAAGCCAGCTACGCCGGCGAGAGCGGTGCTGGTCCGGCCTGGCGGCGAGGAGGAGCGAACCAAGCGGTGGAGCTTCTGGAGAGAACGAGAGGGAAGAGGAAAGAAAGCGGTTGGTGGGGTGGACGTAGGACTTCCTCTAGTTATACCCGGACAAGTCAGCTCGTTCGATCGTTGGGCACGCCTTTTTTGAGGAAAGTATTAAAATTGAGTAAAGAACGGTACCGAAGGACCGAGAGACAATGCATTAGATACTGTCAGTTATAGATTACATAGAGGACCTCAATAAAAAGAGAGTTAAAAGCTAAGTCCTTAGAAACCGCAAAAAGGACATAGATCTAAAAAGAGGAACGCCAGCAAGTCCTTCTTCACCAAGCTTAGAACGGAGCCTTGAAGCACGACCATCTTCTCTGTCACTGGGGACTAGGCCACTTGGGACGAAGTCGACGAAGCTTGTCGCGATGAAGCTGCAGTAGGGCCTCCTTCTAGGCACACCGGCCAGGAGGTTGATGAAGAGATGATGCCGACGAAGCGGCGTCAGAGCTCAGAGTAGCCACCCTTCAGCTATCTGAATAGATGGAATAGACGCCCAAGGCCGATGATGTGCCACGGATGATGTACTCCAGGTCACAGTGTTGATCTTCTCTCCACCCACTCCACCTTCTCCACCATGAAGATCTGAAGAGGCTTGAAGAGGAGAGGCCAAATCCACAAGATATGGCCAGAAAAACAACTTATTTATGCAAGATCTTGCTCCTACCCTCTCTGTTGCCATCTCCCACCTTGAACACACCACAAACAGAAAGAGAAAGAGCGCCCTAGATGCAGCTCGAGCGCATCGGGAGCACCTGATACACCGGCATGGAGCCAGGACCAAAACGCAAGCACAAAACCCTAGTACTAGACTACACCTACTATGTAGGCGGAGGGCCCCTCTCCCACCACAACAGCGAGAACGCCAGAAAGGGAAGGGGAGGGGCATGTCGGCCCAAATTTGGTTGGCAGCGAGAGAAAGCGGTGGGGAGAGAGCGGTTCCTAGGGTGGTGGAGGAGGGGAGCAAGGGTTTGGGGTGCATTTGGTATTTGCAGATGATTTTTGGCCTGACTAGGCACTGCCGTGTTTGGCATGGACAAACGATAACGCAGATTGGGCCAATTTCTGGAGCCCGTTTGGTTGGTTGAGTCATGTCTTGCAAACAAATGGTGAAATCTCTCTAAAGAAGCCCGACTATCGCAAATGGAAGTGCGCACTGACATGGTGCAATGTGGTGTCAGTGAATTCCCGGGAAATGGTCTCCCTGCTCGGCACTTATTGCAAGGGGAAGGAAAGTGGGGATGAAGGATGAGACAGAAGGACATCGAAGGATGGATGTCTTAGTTTTCCCTTTACTTTTGAGATTTAAATTTTTAAAACAAGATATCTTGAGAACCGTTCATTCAATTCATGAAGCGTTTTCACTCTTGAGATCCCGCATTGAGATCTTAAAAACTAGATTCAATGTTAATATGTTTCGTGAAACTTTTTTTACTTACCAAACTAGTAAGCGTGCACGTGCAACGCACGTCTCATAATTTATAACATACATATGTATTTTGAATCTAATTTCTCTTTTAATATGTTTTATCGGCTACTCAAATAGATCCACCCACATGTCTTCACATAACATTGGTGATGCACACAAAAAATGTAATAGTAAAGAATCTTACGAAACAACAATTGAGTTGCATTATCTATTATTTATATTTTGATGATGGTACACTCTTGAAGGTCACCTATTTATGCAATCTACAATGCTTTTTTCCACGGATGAGTTATTGTTTAAAGCTTCAGAAATGATACCTATTCAGAAATGATAGACAAAATATCTAATCAGGAATATACCTATTCACTCCAGAACTATACTGTACCATATTCTGAAATGTCAGAAAAAATATCTCCGGTCCAGTACTCCAAAAGGTTCAATATCCAGAAACCACACTGTGACGTGCATGATTACTGATTTTGGATGATACAATTATGAAGTTCTTTTAAAATCAGCGAATTATCCTAACCTGACAGAAGCTAGGTAGTTTTAGTGTTCTACGTTGAGCAATCAGTCGCTGGAAACCATCTGACGGTATACGAAAAAAGAAACACCCATCAATAGGACACGTCGCTCTCCTCAGTCGGTGTCTCCACTCTATCTCTCTCGTCCTCCCATTCCCCTTTATCCCCACCGCCGGCGACCGACATTCGACAACTCGAGCCCCTGCCTTCCCACTGCTGACTTCGGCGGCTCCCCGCCGCTGGCATCGGTGACTTCCCACTCCTCGCCGCTGTCGCCAACTAAATCACGCCCGCGGCGACGCCCCTGCTATTACGACGCCGCACGTCCTCGATTTCAGTCGCTGGAGAGCCGAGGAGGCACCGGAGACCAGACGGGAGGAGGAGGCTCGCGGAAGACCAGGTGGCTTCTAAATCTTGCTTGACTTACGCCTGTAGCTTCAGGAGTCCATGCCATTGCAAACTTAACATGATCTGCAAGTACTATTCGGTGGATAGTCAATGTCGTTGCATTATAAGTTGTCTATCCCTGATTATGGCACAGTTCTGCAGTCTGCAAAAATAACAGATCGCCTAGTTAACTTATACCTTTTTGTCCCCATGGTCATGGAGCATGTTGTAAACATAACTGTTATGGAAGATATGCATGGACTCTGTCGTATAATTGATAGTCTGAGTTGCAATTAACATACTCCATAATACCCTATCCAATTCTGTTGTATTCTTTTTGCAGGAAGTATCAGCACAGAAAAGCCAGGGAGAGACCACTTCTAAAAGTAGTGCAATATATCATACAAGTTCGATGAGGGTTGTCCGATACTCCAAAAATCAGACAGTTTGCTGCATAGTAATCGTGTTGTAGACTGCAAATTTTGGGTTAAATAATCGAGTAAATTTACCTAGTAAGTACATAACTTTGGCAGATCACCATAAAGTGCAGACATTCTCTCGAATGTTGGGTTCTTCCGATTTCCCATACTTATACTTGTATTGGTTTGATTGCATGATATCCTTCCAATATTTCTGTTCTTGGTTAATTTACAAAGTCAATTTCTGTTTGCAGGCTATAGTAGATTGAGGAATTAGAGAGGACAATATATATTGAGAGCAACACATATATTCAGGAAAGCACTCCAACTATAAAACATAGATGAATCCTTTCTTTTATGTAGATCCGTGGATGTCCATTTTTTGGCTCAGATATTATTACATAAGTGTGCAATGACTGTTTAGACAGGATAAAATCATCTAATGGAAAGTCTATGTACAGAAAAGAAATCCAATTCTTAACATGCTTAAATCTCTATTCATGTAGAAGTGCATTAGATTGTATTTTTATACTCTGCTTCACTTATTTTGCTGTTTTTCTCTATTGTATGTGCATTTGATCCGATATATAACATCTTTTGCTCCATCATGATAAAGTGGAAGTCTTTTCATACGCAGATTTAAGGTTGAAGAAGCAAAGACCCAGCCGATCTCACTCATGGGACAGGCATTTCAAGAATTATATTAAGCTATCTACTATATGACGGTAAGTATTTGTACAGTAACTTTACAGACGTACCAGCTTGATGAATAATGAACATAATAATCCTACGAAATTTTCTTGATACGTGGTCACTTTTTTGGGAAAACTGATCCCTCAAAGTTCAGGCTGTAGTGAGGAAGTAGTAAAACCTCGTTGAATACAGATGTTGCTGCAGTGAGGCCGGCGGAGCGGGTCCGGTAGATGATTGGTTTGCTGTGCGCCGTACAGGAAGGCGGCGAGGTAGCCCGTCCAGGATGGCAGCGAGGGTGGAGTCCAGGGAGGCGGCGAGAGCGCTGTCCAGGCTGGCAGCGAGGGCACCATCCAGACACCCAGCGAGGACGCCTTCCATGTAGATGACGGTGTTGCTGGGCGGCGTCTGACGGAGTGGCAACGCAAGGCAGAGATGTCGTTGTTCATGGTGAGGGGATTGCGGGGAGCGATCAGTTTCCTCTTTTGCATTTGTTGAGCGATGTTTGGTGCTGAAAAATTTCACAAATGAGTGCAAATCAAGGAGCGGTAACATTATGATTTTTTTAACAGTTGGTATATAGATGTTCACAGAATCCTGTCCCATAAGAAAATCCAGAAACCTTGTATAGAAGTACACCATTAAGATCTCTAAATATATAAATGAGTCTTGCCAACAAACTTTGAGAATAGCTACATCCTTGACAAAGGGTAAGTTCTCATCTTCTCGATAATAATCTTCCTAAGTAAATGGGAAATAAGAAGTAAACTCGAAATGAAAAGAGAAATAGTATTCTGCGTACCTTGCCAACGTTAGGAAAATCAATATCAGCATTGTAAATCTTACTGCATCTGTATCTTTTTAAAACGCTTCCATTTCCTTTAGCATATTGGAAGAGCTTAGACCCAATGAGAACAAGTAATTTCTATTGTTCTCTGTTTCTACCCTGTTGCCTGTGAAAAATATCGGAGATAGGATGCCCTGTAACTACAGGTTCTATCTTTTATTGCTAGTATCTGATGTATTAACAAAACCCTAGCATGCAAGCCATAAAATAGGGAAATTTAAGTGCACATTTTTGGTACTTGGAATTAGCAGTCAAAAGGTCATAAGAGCAGCACTACACTGAGCACTGGTTGCATGAATTCAGTAACAGTCGCAATTTGATGAGTTTAGACACATGCAAGACACGTACATTGTGCACAAGTCAAAACCTTCTTAACTGCATATATATTTGTAAACACCCCGAGTAAGATATTGTATTACCTGGATCCAAAAGTATATGCACTTCACATGTACCACCAAATATAAACCCAAAAGAACTACAATTCACCAGAACAGTATGGTACGCGTGATTTAGGAGACTAAATTATATATGGAGTCGCACTATTATGAGATTTGATTGAAAAAATTCTTTATCTCAATCTACTCGGTGATTACCTTTGTTGTACTACTTAAAACCGATCTACATGCATAATGCATTCAACAAATTAGCATGGAAGGCTCAATCTGCTTGAACAAATCTACTCAGTGATTTTCTAAGAGCTAGCTTGCGCAAGCAGAGTAATTTTTACACACGTAACTTTCTGAGCATTACCAAACTAATGCTTTTCTTGGAAAATCGATCAAACAGGTGATGGACATTCTTGGTGTGCGTGAGAAATATTGCAGCATAACGACCACCAAGCCCCGCTCACCACATACAAAAACTGAAGTTCATGGTAAATAATAATTAACATAGTAAGATGATTGTTTGTACCTTCAATTGCAAGGAAATTGCCAGGTTATCAAGATTTCGGGATCATGGAGAGGACAAATCGGAACAAGGCCACAATGGCGTA
This sequence comes from Dactylis glomerata, assembly GCA_007115705.1. Classification (NCBI taxonomy): domain Eukaryota; kingdom Viridiplantae; phylum Streptophyta; class Magnoliopsida; order Poales; family Poaceae; genus Dactylis; species Dactylis glomerata. The sequence goes on along the minus strand of QXEO01000542.1, from coordinate 2,176,970 downwards.
CTTATGATTGATGTGACGATAGATGGAGCTGTGATTGATGCGACGATAGATGGAGTTGCGCTTCCCATAAGCTAAGGCTGACATTCTGGCCTTGCACTCCTTGTCGTGCACACGCGCTCACCATTGTTGACTTCCTAGGTGCTTCATACTTTTCCTAATCACCAGGATACAGGAGGTCGGGAATCAGCCTTCCATGTGGCGGCGGCTCCGTCCTCAGGCGCTATTTGTGGCATACGCAGCGCGAGTTTTCGGTGGAGGCGCAGATTTGGGCGAGGATTGCTGGGTTGATGATTCTTCTTGTGAACCCTGTGGGCGATTTAATATTCAGTTGATAAATCAGGAAGGAGGTGAGGAATTAGCGGGACAGTTGGTGCTTGTCATCAACAATAAATGAGGGGTTGCTAGGAATGGGGACGCAGAGCATTGATAGAGAAAATCACGGATTTGATTGAGTAGTTATTGTCTTTATTTCGTTTTCTTTTATAGAGTATGCGGGTTTTGAATATGTGTTGAGTTGAGCTCAACATTGGAGTCATCCAGGCCGTTCGATCAACGTCATTTTACGGTCGTGATTAAATGTATCCCAACATGTTTGTGCCTTTATAAGTAGTAGAGAAGAGATAGAGACTACTAGAGTTGTACTTTTGGTTTAGTGTGTACTTGGGTTCAGTGTAGTAGTACTTTGCACTGTTAAGTACAACGCATTGTATTTTGAAGTACAAGTGCGAGCAAAAGTATAGCCAAACGCAATGTATTCTTAAAATACAACATCGAGCAAAAAACACCCAAAAATTATATCATAGTGTATTCCGCAAGTATACTTGCGAGCAAAATTACATTTAGAAGTGGACCCAAAAATATATTTGTAGTGTATAGTATGATTACACCTTGACCAAAAGTACACTTATACTTTATGTTTTAATTGGTGTATTTTTTGTACTTGTACCTTGAAACACACTGTATGATGTATGAATCATGGAGTTTTTTGTACTTCGTACTCACAAGTCACTTTTGTAATCTGAACTTTGATGCTAGCTTCTGCAGCTCTGCTGGCTTGTGCGCTTGCTGAACGCTTCGCTTGGCTTGCTGCTGGCTGCTGGCTCGTGCGCTGGGGCGCGGTCGTCGCAGGCGTACGCGCGGGTCGTGCGCGGGGCGGGCGTACGCGCGGGTATTCTGTCACGTGTTGAACAGTTGTTAGCTCACTTTCCTGAAAGGTGGGTTTTTTATTAGTCCTACCCAATAAATATACATTTCATTTGGTTTTCCAACTGCGCCTCGCATTGCATGGACAAACTAGATACACTTACCTTTTTAAAACTAGATTTAAGGGTGCGTCTTTGTGCACGACCTCATAAAATTCGTACAATTTTACAGTTTGTGTAATCTGGTGGGATAGCAATTATTGCAATATATTTAGCTGCATGAGTTTTATCAATCATTTATCGGCGCGAAAAGAGGACGGTTAATACCTAATCTCTGCCAAATTTGCAACACCTAATAAAGAGATACTCACTAGTAGGGAAAAGCTCATTACTAACGTTCATAAAAGGAGGTTGGTGGCGTTCAGGTGGCACGCCACTAGTAACAGGTAGTGGTGGCGTGTCAAGGAAATGCCACCAATGCACACGATACTGGTGAACGCCACCAGTACCGGAGTCATTGGTGGCGTTCAGTGTACACCCGATGTACTCTATTTTATCAGTGGCGTTTGATTTTAATGGCACACCTCTAGTATAAATTTCAGGTGAAAAAATAAAATTTGTTGTCATAGGAATGTTTTGAATCAAATACATCGATAGATCATTGTTACACACTCAAGATGATATCTCCTTACATATAACAAGATTGTCTTATATATGCCAACTAGTTAGGTCAACTACTTATAGCTAATTTAAATGGCAACTCATAGAAGAAGCTATCGCCTCACATATGATAGAAACACTAGGAGATGTTGTATCATATGATATATAATAAGACCAAGAATACAATGATGATAAATTTCCCGATGATTATGTAGGTCTTAACCCTACTAGATCTGGGTTTTTTCTTTCGAACTACATAGTCGTTGTTGCTTCTCTCTTCTCCTAAGGAGTTGAAGTACTCTTCCTCTGCCTCTTCTTTAGTCGGAAATTCTTTGAAGGAGTTGTTAGGATAGCCTAACACTTGTTACTACACTCACTCCATGAACCATAGACTCTCGGAACCACTTCTTTTCCTTGAAACACAAATAATTAAGTTCAGTTGTACCACACATTAGCAACATGAAAAAATGGTTTATTTCATCTACAACAATCATCACAAGTTATCAAACATACCAAATGTGTCGAAGAAGAGGAGACCACAATGGAATATTGTTTTTTGGCCATCTTCAATCTATAAAGATATATGTGCATAGCAATTTTTGTAAGTTATCTAGCATACAAGCACATACATATAGATAAATTGATATAGATATAACAATCAAAATTGATCGCATTCATATAGATATAGCAAGAAAAATTGATCAAATCCATGCATTTAGTTGTTAATAACCTACAAACACATGCAAGTTAATGTGGCGGCACCGCTATGTTTTGGTCGTTTGCGGCGAGCAACGATGGCGACGGAGGAGAGGAAGAAGAAGACTCACCTACTCGGCGTCGACGGTGGCGGCGCGCGTGTCATCGAGAAGGAGCGAGGCGTCGTCGGTGAGGAGGCGTCTAGCTTGGTGGAGCCGCGCGGTGCAGCCGCGTGGTGGAGGTCGCGGCGGCACGTCGTGGAGGGAGGCGTCACAGCGGCGGATGATTGGAGGAGGAAGGCTTCACGGCGGTGGCATGTGTGGGTGTGGGTGGTGTGAGGAAGAAGTGGGGAGGATGCAGGTTTTGCTAGATCTACTTTTTAGTGGTGGCGTTCGGTTTTAGTGGGACGCCGCTGCTACTCCATCTTTACCGTCGTTCGCTTTTGCTTGGACGCTACTGGTACGTTTGGCTATATTTTATATCACCCTTTCTCATAGTATATATAGCGTTTTGGAATATGTACGTATGCATGGTGGGTCGATCACAAACATACTAGTTACGTCACACAAACATACTAGTATACTACACATATATATGACGCGCATGCATAAAATATTATATATTATTGTTATTACATATGACTCGCGTAAATATTCGATCGACCAATATTTGATGCATATATTATATCGAACACTATTTCATGCAAAAAAATATATCATTAATCTTTTGTTTCTCGGCATCGTTTGACAATTAGTCTTGGTCTTTGGGGGGGGGGGGGGGGGGGGGTCCTTGCATATTTTAGCCCTACATTGTGACTCTTACGTTTGAACGGATTACTTGTCGTAGGTAGCGTACTTCTGTTCCTTCTTCTTCTTCCATATTTTCTTCTTCTTGGTATGTCCGTATTGATCAAAGTCTTCGTCTGCGGTGACTCCATCTATTCCAACAATATTCCTTTTGCGTCTTCTGACGATAACACGGCTCAGCCTTTTTCGATCTGTTGCGAAGAAACATCGGTCCACGTCCTTAGCAAATACCCAAGGTTTATTTTGGTTGGTGAGTTTTTGTGATTGAGGTATTATCATGGAAAATGGCATAACAGTTTTCGTCTTCAACATTCTTTGTCCATCTCACACGGAACATTGTTGTCTTATATAATCCCGAGAAGTCTAGTTCCAAATCTCTTCTATCCTACCAAAGAATCTCATTATTTTGATACCCTCCTCGCTGATAGACTCGATTGTCACCCTTGAGTTCTGGTAATCACTATTTTTGCAAAATAGTCTTGTTTGCTAGCATCCCAAGTGCTGACCCCTGGCTCACTCCATATTACATAGAGCCCCTCCCTAAATATCTTGAGATAACTGTTAATATCATTTTCAGGTTGTTTTTGCCCTTGAATTAGCATAACCATGTGTACATACTTCTTTTTCATGCATAGCCAGGGCGGTAGATTGTACATATACAAGCAAACACTGGCCAAGTGTTGTGATTCTTGCTTTGGGTGCCAAACGAATTTATTCCATCTGCACTCATACCCAACCTCAGGTTTTGTGCATGTTGCGCAAATATTAGGAATGAAAGGTCAATAACTTTCCATTGGTTACCATCTATAGTGTGTCTTAGCACTTTATCGTTTGCATGGGTTCTTTCCTTGTGCTAACATGATGTCTACGCACGCTTCTATTCTTGTAGACAATGTTGGGTCTCCAAGTGCAGAGGTTTGTAGAACAGCAGCAAGTTTCCCTTAAGTGGATCACCCAAGGTTTATCGAACTCAGGGAGGAAGAGGTCAAAGGTATCCCTCTCAAGCAACCCTGCAATTATGATACAAGAAGTCTCTTGTGTCCCCAACACACCCAATACACTTGTGAGATATACAGGTGCACTAGTTCGGCGAAGAGATAGTGAGATAGAAATAATATGGATGATTATAAGTAGTAAATGCACTCTGAAATAAATATCGCTGCAAGCAAACATGTAACAGAATTGAATGTAAACGGTGTTTCAATGCTTAGAAACAAGGCCTAGGGATCATACTTTCACTAGTGGACACTCTCAACAAAGATAACATAATTGAACACATACATATCTATCTTCACTATGCTATTCTAAACTATTCTCCGATGGATAACGAACACTAATCATGTGTAGGGCTACAAAGCACTCCTCAAAGTTCGCATTTCCCCAAACTAGACTGCCCCACACTATCACCTTGAGCGCACTAGATGGTTCCAACAAACGCCAACAATTCATAGAGACACTAGCCAAAGAGACACACATAATGCGCACACTATCACCTTCACATCATGGTATAAGGTGTCTCCGGAGATTATAATAATAAAGCACTGGAGTAGCATAGTATATGAAGAACAACATCTACTAATTCAACTAGATACAAAGCTCATGATCACATATATATCACATCATGGGAGAGAGAGGTGAACCACATAGCTACCGGTAGAGCTCTCAGCCCCTGGGGAGAAATACTCCCTCCTCATCATGGGAGACAGCAACGTCGATGAATATGGCGATAGAATCGATGGAGATGGCGGTGGAGTCGATGGAGGCGATGGAGATGGCTCCGGGGGCACTTCCCCGTCCCAGCAAGGTGCCAGAATAGAGACTTCTGTCCCCTGAAATTGGTCTTCGATGGCGGCGGTGCTGTGGAACTTTACTGGGAGAAACACCGATCGATTTAGGGTTTTCGCGACGGAAGCTCTTTATAGGCGGAGGGGCGATGTCAGTGGGCAGCCAGGGGCCCCACACCTGTTGGTGGTGTGTGAAACGTCTCTAACGTATCTATAATTTTTGATGCTCCATGCTTGTTTTTACACCATTTGCTTAGTGTTTCGTTACACTTCATGGCATTTTTATGCATTTTCCGGAACTAACCTATTAACGAGATGCCACAGTGCCAGTTCCCTATTTTCTACTATTTTTGTGTTTCAGAAAAGTTACACAGGAAATATTCTCGGAATTGGATGAAACAAAAGCCGAACATCCGGAAATTTACCGAAGCTTCCAGAGAACTGAAGAGGAGACGAAAAGAGCCACAGGGCGGCCACACCACCAGGGGGCGTGGCCTACCCCTGGCTCGCGCCCACCTGTGGTGAGGGGCCCCTGCTCCACTTCTGACGCTGCCCCTTCGCCTATAAAGACCCCCCGACGGGAAAAACCTAAATACCTGATCACTTTTCTAGAATACATCGCGATCCACCGCCGCCGTCGACCCGAGATCGGGAGGGTCCAGAAGCTCTTCCCGACACCCTGCTGGAGAGGGAAATCGCCACTGGAGGTCTTCTTCATCGCCATGCTTGCCTCCGGCGCGATGAGTGAGTAGTCTACCTTGGACTATGGGTCCATAGCAGTAGCTAGTTGGTTGTCTTCTCCACCATGTGCTTCATGTTTAGATCTCGTGAGCTGCCTTACATGATCGAGATCACCGTTATGTAATTCTACATGTTGTGTTTGTTGGGATCCGATGAATATTGGTGTTATGATTGAGTTGATGTCCTGAATATTATCTTATGTTATCTCTATGTTGTTTATGATCTTGCATGCTCTTCGTTGTTAGTAGCTATCTTGGCCGACTAGTTGCTAGTGACTCCAAGAGGGGGTATTTATGCTCGATAGTGGGTTCATGCCTCTATTTAATCTGGGGAAGTGACAGAAATCTCTAAGGTTGTAGATGTGCTGTTGCCACTAGGGAGAAAACAACATTCATATGCTCAAGGGCATATGCTTTGTTTACATTACACACTTTGCTTAATGCAGTTATCTGTTGTTCGCAACTTAATACTTGTGGAGTTCTCGGATTGATTCGCCACAAGTGGATTATTAGTCATAGATGCAGTTGGATGATGGTCTATGTATCTTGTTGTAATGCCCAGAGTAAATCTCATAGTGATCCTCTCGACATATGCACGTTGTCTTTATTCTATCAATTGCCCAACTGTAATTTGTTTACCCAGCATGTGTTATTTTATCTTATGGAGAGACACCACTAGTGAACTGTGGACCCCGGTCCTATTTCCATTATATTGCTATCACCTGTTTATTTTACTCGCACTATTTACTTTACTCGCATATTACTATTACTTTCCACTCGATACGCTCATTCCTTTGTTTCAAGCAAACCGGTGAGATTGACAACCTCATCGTAAGTTGGGAGCAAAGTATTTGGTTGTGTTGTGTGCAGGTTCCACGTTGCTACTAGTTGAAGACGCGCTAACACGTTATCTGTAACACCCCATTTTCTGTAACCCTGTTTAAGTAGTGTTTAGTGAGCCAAAAATGAGGGCCAACAAAAACTTTTTGAGCAACCCTCTGAAAGTACTATTTCTTGCTTGTTTGTCCTGGTTGTTATGTTATTGATGTCTGATTAAGTTGCTTGTTGAGCACTGTTGTGAACCAACAAAATCCTTGTGCCCTTGTGGTCATGCCTTTATTTATCCTTCTAGCTATTTCTCCAAGACCATTATCTTGGCGACCTCTCTTTTACTCAAATTATTTTATTTGTCCAAAATAAGCGCCAAGATTTATCTCTGAGGCAAAGCTTTTATCAAAACTAAGTATTTACAAAATTATCTGGACCTACAATGTAGAGTGGTCCCACTACTTTACAAACTTATATTCTATTGATATTTATAAGAGGATTTCAAACACCTTTAATAAAACTTTCTAAAGGAGATGCTATGTCTCCACTAGTTTCTGAAAAGTCTACAAAAAGCTTTACTCCTTCATTTGAAACTCTTTTCTACTTGACCATGGCATGATCATCATTGAGCACTTGATTCAATCATTGTTTCTGGTGATGATAGATTACCTGCAAATGTTTGACCTTGTGTGGTGAGTTGACTTTGGGTGACCTTGTTTGACTTTGATGAGATGCTTGAATGCAGGTATGATCTTCAGGTAGGCCGATGGCCTAACCTATTCAAAACCGATCAATGTATTTTTTTTATCCATTGTAAATTATTTCCTTCTTTCTCTCAAATTAAAACCTATCTTGATGCTTTCCTCTCAATCCTTAAAAAAAACCCTAACTCTAATGTCTTAGTCTTATCATAAGACATTAGGAACCCCATTTTGAGGAATCTTAAAACTAATCAAACTAGCCCAAGGAAGGCACCCATGGTGTTATTAGAATCATCTTCATCCAACCATAAAGAGGTTTCACTCTAGTTTAGAAAAATCATCTCTTGTAGACATTTCATCAAACACCTAGTGTGCAGACTATCTTAGTGTCTGTTAACAGATTCAGTTTTCTCACGCTTATATTAAGCTCATCTACCCTATCCATGGCAATGTACCTTCCTAGGACTCATCTTTGATATATATCCTTCCATTCTTTCCATTACCACTTAGTCATCTGAGGTCATCTGCTACTTGCTCTAATCCTGTTTCTGACCCTAATCAAATCACTGACCATTTGACTATTATCAGATGCACTTTTGTTACCACTTTTAAACTTTGAAATAAATTGTTCAGAGACCATTCTTTGGCCTATCCCTCTTATTATTGATCTACCCTAACTACCCATGCACCTGCATGTGCATTTTGAGGTATGCCACCTCATTGTGTGACTATGTTTTGAACCCTAATCAAAACTACTTCCATTAATTTTTCTCCATAAATCTTTGTATCACTTTTTAGCTTTTGCCATAAACCCTCCCCATGAGCCATTCCCTCTCTACTAGCATTTGGAAATGTTATTCATGCACAATATCACTTCTCCTCCATCCAAGATGCCTACTTACTTATCTCATCTTTCTTATTTAGCAAATGCATGGGAATGGCAACCATGTTATTTCTTGACCTCTTACTTACCCAATAAAATTCAGGGACTTCTACTATGCAATATCTTTGATTTTAGAATCATCTAAGCCCAAAACCTTAACTCCCTCTTCTCAAAAATTTCCAAGATCTAGTCAAACTACTATTAGTGCAAATTCTCAAAATCAAATATTGGTGACCAAGTTTGCTTTGCAAAGGCTTGGCTGAGTCATATCTAATATTCTCACCACTCTCCTTAAACCAGCCCTACATGCCCATGTTTGAGATCAACCTAATCTACCTCTTATATTCCAATTTGATCAAAGCATGCATCAAACTCTTTTTCTATCTCTAAGTACCTCAAACTCTTTTGAAACTCCACAAACCACCACATTGACCTCTGCAGCGCCTTCCCCTCCCTCTGATTGAATCACTATAGCAGCACCCCCCTCTCTCTTGTCTCTTAGTGCTTGGAAGAAGGAGAAAAGCATCCATATGAAAATCTTGGACTCAAATTAATAATAATAAAACCCTTGCAGCAGCCCTTCTCCCTCCCTCTCTCTGGTCCTCCTGGAGAAAGCTACCCACCTGGACCCCTCTCACCGCCCCTCTTCCCCAACCCTAGCCCTCCTGTGGACCCCTCATGCCCCCAAACCGACCTATAACTTTCCCCTCTGTTATTAAACCTACAGCGCACCACAGCCCCTCACAGTACACTCATTCCACTCCCCTGGGATCCCTTTACCACTCCCTGAGCCTGGACTCAAGCTCTCACCCTAGAATACCCTGCTAATGCGAGTTTGCATTTTCGGTGCTGCAAACTTTCGAGGAGGATGGCCACCGATTTAACCCACCTCTGCTACTCTTCTTTATATCATCTGAATCCTCTCTCCTAGATCTAACTAATCGTGTAATTGCATGTCCGCAGGAGACCTTGGATCTGCCACCATTATCCCGTCCCTGTAGATCCGGTCGAAGATAGACCTGATGGCCCCGACCACCTGGAGCCACTCCGAGACCACTCCCGGGACCCCTGAGACCTCCGCATCTGCTCCGACGACTCCCTGACGGCCGGCGATCGCCCTGGGTGAGCCCCTGTGCGACCCTGGTCCGGCTAGGGTTTTGTTCATGATCTCCCGTGGCTGGGGGAAGGCGAAGGCTGGGGGCCATCGATCATCTCTTAATCGGACGGTCCCCGTAGCCGCGTACCGTTTCGGCCTCGGCGGGCGCTGACGGGCGGGCCTAGCCTGTCAGCCGGTTCGAACGGGCCTCCCGCGCGCTGCGACGTCAAATGGGCCAGCCCAGCATGGTTGGCCCAGGTCCGTTCGGAGTCGGCCCGTGCACGTTTTTTTTAGGATCTCTGTTAAATTCATTTTAAACAGATCTGTTAAACTGCTGTTTGAATTAAATCCTGAATAATTTGTAAAATGCCTGAAAATGAATAGATCCCATTTTATAAGTGTTCTGAAACTTTTTATCCAACATGCAGAACCTTTGGTTTACCAAGATGTTTTCGATTTTATTTCTGACAATTAATCTTGCAGAAAGTGTATTTTGTGGTGATAAATCAATATCTGTGGATTAAGAACTCAAATTTGATGAATCCAATTTTGTTGGATGGGTATTTAGTATACCTATCAAATGCCACTGGCCTAGATGCAAGAAGGGTTTTATTCTTGGCATGAATGTTTTTGCAAAATACCACCAGATCTGACTTTAGGGAATTTTAAAACCTAATCTGAGAGTTATTTTTTGAGTGAAACCAATTTTGGGTGATCATGTACTATTAAGTCTTGCTACTGACCCTAGGACAAATTTTTCTGAGCTTTTATGATTTTCTGGTAGATTTAACTCTAAACCAATAGTTTTTTTTACTATAAAATGCATAGTTTATTCTCTGTTAATCAGAAAATTTCAAATCCAATTTTGTTGGGTTTGTATTGTTGTCAGCTACCTGATGCTATGCTGGTTGGCATGTTTTGACCAAGATGGGTGCCTGCATAATGTTTGTGTTGAAAATAGGGTTAATTACTATTAGAAATTGTTTTCCCTCTTAATAAAGCAACTTTACTTTTATAAGATGAAATCTTGGTTCTGAAACATGCTGCTTATCTGCAAGTATGCTTAATTTGTTATTTGACCTATGTGGCCACCTGCATGCTTGTTTGAGGTGAAGTGGTGATGTGTTTGCTATGTTTGAAAAGCCCTAGTTTTTAATATGATTAACTTGCTACTAAAAATCTATGAAATCTTATTTTAGATTCTAAACATGTTTGTTTCTGATACTCTTTGATTATGTGATATTGAGTGATGAAGTGCTTGTGACCTGTGTATGCATGTATGCTTATGGTGTGCTTTTATTTTTCCGGCGATAGATTCAAACAACGAGTGTGCGGAGGAGGGAGAGGTCTTTGAATATCAAGAAGAAGGAGGTCAGGGACAAGCCACTCAAGGCAAGCCATCTATTCTTGTTGCATATCTAATCCTAGTTTTACTTATTGCATGTTTTATAAATGTTTATGAACTTGCATGATTTATATTACTATTACCTCTAGATAGCAATTATTGGCGACTTGGCTCCACAAGTCAATCATTACCATCCTTATGGATGGCACCCTCTCTTGACACCTACTATTTCCCTGGGTTAGTGGCATGATGCTTAGCATCATGGCCTTTGATAAACCTTGTAGTGGAGCAAAAACTCTAGGATGGGACAACTCTCGGAAAAGTTTCGAAAACGGTTACGAAAACCTTGGAGTAGTATCTACTCCACTGAAATGTTTTCTAAATGATTTTTGGGACAAATGGACACTTGGGTTATGGAAGGAAGGAGTTGGTGGGTTCAGAAAAAGGCATTGGTGTTTCTTTGTAGTCGCTCGAAGCAATTAACCCGTGCAACCACATTACCCCAGTATGGGACGGGGCCTAGTTTGAAGTCCGTCTGCTTTAGTGCGGGGAGCCTCACAATTATATAAGGGTCTGTAGGACCCCGGAATCCGGGTTGACGCCAAATGAGGTCAACACATATCACGGCATATCCCGAGCCGCCGGAAGACACTTGGGTTCTCCCGTCGTGGCGCTGGAGTTACGCTCTGGAGGAGGTACTGCCGGGACATGCCGGGGAGGTAGACTCCACAGGGTAGGCACCCGTACTAAGGAAGATAGATGAAGGCTTTGATCGATTATCCGAACCCCTCATACTTGTGTATGACGGACCGTGGTGGAATCCCAGCGGATTTATCGAATGGTGTGGGTAAAGTGTACAACCTCTGCAGAGTGTAAAACTATTCGAATAGCCGCGTCCTCGGTCATGGACGGTTGTGAAGATCACTACATTGCCCGATGTTAGGTTTTGGATTTATAAAATGGTTTTCTAGAAAAATGGAGAAAGGTGCTGGACGGAGTACTCGGAGGGTACTGCCGTGGCACAGTTATGGTTCGGAGTACTTGCAGGGTACTGCCGAGGGAATGGAGATGGTCATGTGTGATTGACCTGGTTTTTTAAAGGAAGGTGGTCATGTTTGATTGACCACCGGCTCTTCTCTTGAAACTGAGTTTCCCCTCCCTAGAGCCTTTACTAAAAATGCTTTGCAAAAACTCTTCTTTAATAAGGATATAGAGATGTCGTATGACATTCTATATCGACAAGAGAAACTTGATATAGAGATGTCGTATGACATGCTATATCGACACGAGAAACTATAGTCAGAATAGACCAGCTAGCCTTGAACCATTCCCCTTGCTACAGCCAAGCTGCATGTCAACACTTCCTCTTAGATGGTTTGCGAGTACAATTCAAATGTACTCACGACTTTGTCCCTGGCTATTAACTTGGTCAGATTATGAAGAAGGTTATGAGAATGATGGTGAGGAGTTCGATGACGCTGGTGCGAACTAGGAACGTCTCCCAGTCAGTTGCCTGTAGGGTAGTAGGCATGACTCGGTTCATCAACGCTGCTTGGTATCCGCTGCTTAGTTATAGACTTGCCCTGCGTGGCAATATCATGCTTGGTCATGTGACCAATTGTAAGTATATTATTCGATATTGTAAAGGATGATGTAATTCTGTTATCAACTCGGATATGTGGATTCATGACACACTGATCATGGGATCGTGAATTGTATGCATATCGGGTATTCCGGATGGGTAATCCGGGGTCCCCACAGAGTTGGTATCAGAGCCATCCTGACTGTAGGAGACCTTAGTTAGCATGGGCGTTAGATAGGAAAGAAATATTCTGCTAAAAACTATTTGCAAAGGTTATTTCCTTTAAGTAGCCAATAGTATGGCTTATACCTTTCTCACCTCTTCAAAACTTCTAATCTTATCTCTCTAATTTCCAAAGATGTTTGATGTTTATTACTCCATCTGTCTCATCTTCTTCAAAACTACCTATTGGACGATGTCCCCAAATAGACCTGGAGCTTAGCAGCACAATATGGAGCAAACTTCAGAAGGACGTCTTCAAACCGCTCCAGCTACAAAGGAGGGAGGATATTGACAAATATTTGCCCTTGGATGACACCAATGGCTCTGTCAAGAATTTGACCTTGTTCCTCCCTGGACTCGCACTTTTGCAGTCGCCAAGGACCAAGTACTGAGTTGCTTGACTAGTATTCATTAGGTTTGCCGAGCATGTATGCCACAATGGCGCACTTCAGCAATCCCTCTGAAGACCTCACAACCATGTGATGTGATACCAGAAGACTTACAAAACTGCACTTCTCAAGTCAAAATCAACGGCTCAACAACACTTCAACTTCACCACCAACTGCCATCCATTTTCTGCTGAAGCGAGAGTCAAGGAGAATGAAGACATCGACAACTGTGGCCAACCATAACCCTAGGATGAATAGGACTAACCCAAATATCGCGCGTTGTTAGGCATCGTTGGTACTTGAAGTACCTCGTGTGATTCTTGCAATTGTTTGATGATTGCCTTGTGTGTTCTGGGTATTATTTGTAGTTGCTTTGCGTGTTTCTTGAGTGTGTATTGTTACCTTGTGCATGTGCCTGTTTTTGGCCTCCCGGCCTTAAAAACCCTGTGGTTTGGAAAACCCAATTAGGAAACCTCACTAAAATGTGTTTTCCCTCTCACCCATTTACGTCAGCTTGAGTAGCATAGGTAAGTTAAAAATTAGAACGCTAACTCTAACCTTGATAATGGTGGGTAGTAACTCTCCCTGAGTTTCGACGTGAAAAATTTTCTGCGTGCTTCTAGCTTTGTCAAGACCTCTTTACAACGTCAAGGAAGCAGAAGGTAGACCTGCCTGGACTACACGGGACTTCTAGAAGACAAAAACTTCACTAACCTGGATCGCCTAACCTTAAATCTAGAGTTCGCTAAAATTTGGTGATACTCTCTTAACACCCCAACACTTGCTAATCTTCTAACAAGCCAACTAACATGGAGCATGTAAATATCAAAGCCAAGCCTAACTTTCGAAGATCAACCTGTTATCTTCACTTGAAGCCCGAAGACTCACGTGCTTGATCTCCACTGAGCAAATAGAAGGATGAAGACTCTCCAAAATCAAGCCATCAATGTCGACTCTGCATTTACGAGATGTCAATGGAGGTAGCAACAAGACAAAGTGAAGGCTTTTCTAACTAACTCACCCGCTCTTTCAAATTTTGACGGATTTTGAAGCCAAAACTGACTTATGCCATGGGTAGAAATCCACATGAAGATTTCTCGGAAGATGACGTCGACTCAAGGTGTCCCAATATACCTCACGATCGTCAAGGCTACAAGAAGGTGGGAAGCAAGAAGATCTTCGATAGTCTCCACCAACCCTAAGACAAGAAGAAATAGATCACTGACTACTGGAAGACACACCATTGGTGGTGCACCGCCACCTGAAGTGATTTCAGCTCAAGCACAAGACGACCTAGAAGAATGGTTTCCATTAGGACTAAACCGCGCCTTGGTAGTTAGGAAGCGTAGAGGACTAAGACGACAGATTTGACGGGTCTATAAAGACCAAAGCATAAATGCTCTTGTCTACCATCTGCAAGCTTGAGATTAAAGATCTACACCAATACCAAGCTTCAAGGCTAGACTCCAAGATCTGAAGATTCCATCGAGCTACGCGAGGGAAAGAGCGACTCCAAGCCAACAAGAGCTACCTGGGAAGCCTCGACCCTTCAAGACCTCACTCGCGAGTTGAAACCCTCCTAACTCTCGCAGAATCTTTTCGGGCTTACTAGATAGCCTAACCCCACTAACCTTAAAGGTGTCCCGACAAGATTTCGACAGGATACTTTCGGCAACATCAACTCTTCAGCCATCAACTTTACCAATTGAAGACGATCTACACCTTCGGCAAGAGCAATTCCTTGATGCAACTCAAATTTTCACCGGTGAGTTGGAAGAGCAACCGTTGAGGCCTAACTCTAACTTAGTCTCACCACCTCTTACTTCTACGCTTAGGAATCTCGGGACGAGATTCTGTTTAAGGGGGGAAGAGCTGTAACACCCCATTTTCTGTAACCCTGTTTAAGTAGTGTTTAGTGAGCCAAAAATGAGGGCCAACAAAAACTTTTTGAGCAACCCTCTGAAAGTACTATTTCTTGCTTGTTTGTCCTGGTTGTTATGTTATTGATGTCTGATTAAGTTGCTTGTTGAGCACTGTTGTGAACCAACAAAATCCTTGTGCCCTTGTGGTCATGCCTTTATTTATCCTTCTAGCTATTTCTCCAAGACCATTATCTTGGCGACCTCTCTTTTACTCAAATTATTTTATTTGTCCAAAATAAGCGCCAAGATTTATCTCTGAGGCAAAGCTTTTATCAAAACTAAGTATTTACAAAATTATCTGGACCTACAATGTAGAGTGGTCCCACTACTTTACAAACTTATATTCTGTTGATATTTATAAGAGGATTTCAAACACCTTTAAGAAAACTTTCTAAAGGAGATGCTATGTCTCCACTAGTTTCTGAAAAGTCTACAAAAAGCTTTACTCCTTCATTTGAAACTCTTTTCTACTTGACCATGGCATGATCATCATTGAGCACTTGATTCAATCATTGTTTCTGGTGATGATAGATTACCTGCAAATGTTTGACCTTGTGTGGTGAGTTGACTTGACCTTGTTTGACTTTGATGAGATGCTTGAATGCAGGTATGATCTTCAGGTAGGCCGATGGCCTAACCTATTCAAAACCCATCAATGTATATTTTTTATCCATTGTAAATTATTTCCTTCTTTCTCTCAAATTAAAACCTATCTTGATGCTTTCCTCTCAATCCTTAAAAAAACCCTAACTCTAATGTCTTAGTCTTATCATAAGACATTAGGAACCCCATTTTGAGGAATCTTAAAACTAATCAAACTAGCCCAAGGAAGGCACCCATGGTGTTATTAGAATCATCTTCATCCAACCATAAAGAGGTTTCACTCTAGTTTAGAAAAATCATCTCTTGTAGACATTTCATCAAACACCTAGTGTGCAGACTATCTTAGTGTCTGTTAACAGATTCAGTTTTCTCACGCTTATATTAAGCTCATCTACCCTATCCATGGCAATGTACCTTCCTAGGACTCATCTTTGATATATATCCTTCCATTCTTTCCATTACCACTTAGTCATCTGAGGTCATCTGCTACTTGCTCTAATCCGGTTTCTGACCCTAATCAAATCACTGACCATTTGACTATTATCAGATGCACTTTTGTTACCACTTTTAAACTTTGAAATAAATTGTTCAGAGACCATTCTTTGGCCTATCCCTCTTATTTTTGATCTACCCTAACTACCCATGCACCTGCATGTGCATTTTGAGGTATGCCACCTCATTGTGTGACTATGTTTTGAACCCTAATCAAAACTACTTCCATCCTTTAATTTTTCTCCATAAATCTTTGTATCACTTTTTAGCTTTTGCCATAAACCCTCCCCATGAGCCATTCCCTCTCTACTAGCATTTGGAAATGTTATTCATGCACAATATCACTTCTCCTCCATCCAAGATGCCTACTTACTTATCTCATCTTTCTTATTTAGCAAATGCATGGGAATGGCAACCATGTTATTTCTTGACCTCTTACTTACCCAATAAAATTCAGGGACTTCTACTATGCAATATCTTTGATTTTAGAATCATCTAAGCCCAAAACCTTAACTCCCTCTTCTCAAAAAATTTCAAGATCTAGTCAAACTACTATTAGTGCAAATTCTCAAAATCAAATATTGGTGACCAAGTTTGCTTTGCAAAGGCTTGGCTGAGTCATATCTAATATTCTCACCACTCTCCTTAAACCAGCCCTACATGCCCATGTTTGAGATCAACCTAATCTACCTCTTATATTCCAATTTGATCAAAGCATGCATCAAACTCTTTTTCTATCTCTAAGTACCTAAAACTCTTTTGAAACTCCACAAACCACCACATTGACCTCTGCAGCGCCTTCCCCTCCCTCTGGTCGAATCACTGTAGCAGCACCCCCCTCTCTCTTGTCTCTTAGTGCTTGGAAGAAGGAGAAAAGCATCCATATGAAAATCTTGGACTCAAATTAATAATAATAGAACCCTTGCAGCAGCCCTTCTCCCTCCCTCTCTCTGGTCCTGCTGGAGAAAGCTACCCACCTGGACCCCTCTCACCGCCCCTCTTCCCCAACCCTAGCCCTCCTATGGACCCCTCATGCCCCCAAACCGACCTATAACTTTCCCCTCTGTTATTAAACCTACAGCGCACCACAGCCCCTCACAGTACACTCATTCCACTCCCCTGGGATCCCTTTACCACTCCCTGAGCCTGGACTCAAGCTCTCACCCTAGAATACCCTGCTAATGCGAGTTTGCATTTTCGGTGCTGCAAACTTTCGAGGAGGATGGCCACCGATTTAACCCACCTCTGCTACTCTTCTTTATATCATCTGAATCCTCTCTCCTAGATCTAACTAATCGTGTAATTGCATGTCCGCAGGAGACCTTGGATCCGCCACCATTATCCCGTCCCTGTAGATCCGGTCGAAGATAGACCTGACGGCCCCGACCACCTGGAGCCACTCCGAGACCACTCCCAGGACCCCTGAGACCTCCGCATCCGCTCCGACGACTCCCTGACGGCCGGCGACCACCCTGGGTGAGCCCCTGTGCGACCCTGGTCCGGCTAGGGTTTCGTTCATGATCTCCCGTGGCTGGGGGAAGACGAAGGTTGGGGGTCGTCGATCATCTCTTAATCGGACGGTCCCCGTAGCCGCGTACCGTTTCGGCCTCGGCGGGCGCTGACGGGCGGGCCCAGCCTGTCAGCCGGTTCGAACGGGCCTCCCGCGCGCTGCGATGTCAGATGGGCCGGCCTAGCATGGTTGGCCCAGGTCCGTTCGGAGTCGGCCCGTGCACGTTTTTTTAGGATCTCTGTTAAATTCATTTTAAACAGATCTGTTAAACTGCTGTTTGAATTAAATCCTGAATAATTTGTAAAATGCCTGAAAATGAATAGATCCCATTTTATAAGTGTTCTGAAACTTTTTATCCAACATGCAGAACCTTTGGTTTACCAAGATGTTTTCCATTTTATTTCTGACAATTAATCTTGCAGAAAGTGTATTTTGTGGTGATAAATCAATATCTGTGGATTACGAACTAAATTTGATGAATCCAATTTTGTTGGATGGGTATTTAGTATACCTTTCAAATGCCACTGGCCTAGATGCAAGAAGGGTTTTATTCTTGGCATGATTGTTTTTGCAAAATACCACCAGATCTGACTTTAGGGAATTTTAAAACCTAATCTGAGAGTTATTTTTTGAGTGAAACCAATTTTGGGTGATCATGTACTATTAAGTCTTGCTACTGACCCTAGGACAAATTTTTCTGAGCTTTTATGATTTTCTGGTAGATTTAACTCTAAACCAATAGTTTTTTACTATAAAATGCATAGTTTATTGTCTGTTAATCAGAAAATTTCAAATCCAATTTTGTTGGGTTTGTATTGTTGTCAGCTACCTGATGCTATGCTGGTTGGCATGTTTTGACCAAGATGGGTGCCTGCATAATGTTTGTGTTGAAAATAGGGTTAATTACTATTAGAAATTGTTTTCCCTCTTAATAAAGCAACTTTACTTTTATAAGATGAAATCTTGGTTCTGAAACATGCTGCTTATCTGCAAGTATGCTTAATTTGTTATTTGACCTATGTGGCCACCTGCATGCTTGTTTGAGGTGAAGTGGTGATGTGTTTGTTATGTTTGAAAAGCCCTAGTTTTTAATATGATTAACTTGCTACTAAAAATCTATGAAATCTTATTTTAGATTCTAAACATGTTTGTTTTTGATACTCTTTGATTATGTGATATTGAGTGATGAAGTGCTTGTGACCTGTGTATGCATGTATGCTTATGGTGTGCTTTTATTTTTCCGGCGATAGATTCAAACGACGAGTGTGCGGAGGAGGGAGAGGTCTTTGAATATCAAGAAGAAGGAGGTCAGGGACAAGCCACTCAAGGCAAGCCATCTATTCTTGTTGCATGTCGTCGTGGTGAAACAACATATGCCATGGGATGGCTTTGATGGGGGGCGAACTAGATGCTGGAGGATTCGGGAGAGGGGAACGAGCTGAGAAGCACGACAGAAAGGGACACAGATCTACCCAGGTTCGGGGCTCTCGTAAGGAGATAACACCCCTACTCCTGCTCTACTAGTTATATACTTGGATCGATGGAGTATACAACAATGGTGCTTCCAAGCTCTCTGCTAGAGGGGGAAGATAAGCTGCTAAGTGTAGAAACACTGAATGACCAACCTCCCACTAGGGCTCCCTGTGCCACCTTATATAGTGGTGGACAGGGTTACAACGGTCACATGAGACCAGGAGACACCAGCTACACTCCAAACAGGACATGCTGACGATGGCTGAGACCCTTGACTTTGCCCCTGATTGCTCTCGATGGGACTCCACATCCATGTACCTTGTACTTCTTGGACTGTGACCTTACCACTGTGAGGTAAGGGCTGTACTTGTGCACAGTGAGGGTAGGTAAACCACCACTGTGCACCCTGTCAACATGATCTCCCTCCATACTTGGCAGAATCTCTCCTTGATTGTTGGGACATGACACCTTGGTTGACTTATATGTCCCAGATATGACCGTTGGCCATATCCTGGACCTATGTCCCGGATCAACGACTTATGAAGGTCGAGTAATCCGGCCTCCCCTGCTCCTACACAACGTACCAAATAAGTTAGGCCGGCATATCTATACATATGCCGGCACACCTCTCCATATATCCCGGATAACCGGCATATCTAGACACTAGCCGGGACATACTTATATGCCGGTCTGGCCGACGCTCTTATATTCCGGCCAGACCCACCTTTGGTCAACCGTCATAAAAGTCAACCATATTCCTTGTATCTTTCTAGCCTCTTGACCCTACCGGGGGTCATCCCCCCGACATTGCATATCTAATCCTAGTTTTACTTATTGCATGTTTTATAAATGTTTATGAACTTGCATGATTTATATTGCTATTACCTCTAGATAGCAATTATTGGTGACTTGGCTCCACAAGTCAATCATTACCATCCTTATGGATGGCACCCTCTCTTGACACCTACTATTTCCCTGGGTTAGTGGCATGATGCTTAGCATCATGGCCTTTGATAAACCTTGTAGTGGAGCAAAAACTCTAGGATGGGACAACTCTCAGAAAAGTTTCGAAAACGGTTACGAAAACCTTGGAGTAGTATCTACTCCACTGAAATGTTTTCTAAATGATTTTTGGGACAAATGGACACTTGGGTTATGGAAGGAAGGAGTTGGTGGTTTCAGAAAAAGGCATTGGTGTTTCTTTGTAGTCGCTCGAAGCAATTAACCCGTGCAACCACATTACCCCGGTATGGGACGGGGCCTAGTTTGAAGTCCGTCTGCTTTAGTGCGGGGAGCCTCACAATTATATAAGGGTCTGTAGGACCCCGGAATCCGGGTTGACGCCAAATGAGGTCAACACATATCACGACATATCCCGAGCCGCTGGAAGACACTTGGGTTATCCCGCCGTGGCGCCGGAGTTACGCTCTGGAGGAGGTACTGCCGGGACATGCCGGAGAGGTAGACTCCACAGGGTAGGCACCCGTACTAAGGAAGATAGATGGAGGCTTTGATCGATTATCCGAACCCCGCATACTTGTGTATGACGGACCGTGGTGGAATCCCGGCGGATTTATCGAATGGTGTGGGTAAAGTGTACAACCTCTGCAGAGTGTAAAACTATTCGAATAGCCGCGTCCTCGGTCATGGACGGTTGTGAAGATCACTACATTGCCCAATGTCAGGTTTTGGATTTATAAAATGGTTTTCTAGAAAAATGGAGAAAGGTGCTGGACGGAGTACTCGGAGGGTACTGCCGTGGCACGGTTATGGTTCGGAGTACTTGCAGGGTACTGCCGAGGGAATGGAGATGGTCATGTGTGATTGACCTAGTTTTATAAAGGAAGGTGGTCATGTTTGATTGACCACCGGCTCTTCTCTTGAAACTGAGTTTCCCCTCCCGAGAGCCTTTACTAAAAATGCTTTGCAAAAACTCTTCTTTAATAAGGATATAGAGATGTCGTATGACATGCTATATCGACAAGAGAAACTTGATATAGAGATGTCGTATGACATGCTATATCGACACAAGAAACTATAGTCAGAATAGACCAGCTAGCCTTGAACCATTCCCCTTGCTACAGCCAAACTGCATGTCAACACTTCCTCTTAGATGGTTTGCGAGTACAATTCAAATGTACTCACGGCTTTGTCCCTGGCTATTAACTTGGTCAGATTATGAAGAAGGTTATGAGAATGATGGTGAGGAGTTCGATGACGCCGGTGCAAACTAGGAACGTCTCCCAGTCAGTTGCCTGTAGGGTAGTAGGCATGACTCGGTTCATCAACGCTGCTTGGTATCCGCTGCTTAGTTATAGACTTGCCCTGCGTGGCAATACCATGCTTGGTTATGTGACCAATTGTAAGTATATTATTCGATATTGTAAAGGATGATGTAATTCTGTTATCAACTCGGATATGCGGATTCACGACACACTGATCATGGGATCGTGAATTGTATGCATATCGGGTATTCCGGATGGGTAATCCGGGGTCCCCACATTATCGTTAACGGCGCCCTTGTTGGAGTGTTAGTAGGCTAGCAAGCATCACCTTCTGGAGTTGTAAGTCTATGCGGTTTGGCTTTTTCCTGGATACGATTAAACCTTGGTTTCTTAATGATGGAAAATTTGCTACTGTGCTCATCATACCTTCCTCTTGGGGTTCCCAACTGGATGGTGAAATTACATCAACATCGTGCCGCATCAAGCTAATTTTCTGGCATCGTTGCCGGGGAAAAAGAAGACTTCTGCAAGGGGAGTTTCGCAAGCACATCCTTTACTTTGTTTTAGTTTTGCTTTTACTTTATTTTTACTTGCATTGTTTTATCAAAAACACACAAAAAAATTAGTTTCCCTTATAGTTGTTACTTTATTAATTTTAGTTCATTATGTTGTTCCCTAAGTACGTTTTGGAGGACCTCTCAGTAGGTAGTGGTTCAATTATTGGGAAAAGTAACATCGAGGAGTTCTTTAATCGTATTAGTATGCATAAAGATGTTGAGGAAAAAATCTTTGGCTGAGCTTGCTCCTAGTTATGAAGTTGCTTCTGCTTATTTAATTCACATGTTAGAAGCTAGGTTTGCTAGCCTTAATCCTTTTATGCAATACATGTTTCTTAAGCTTCATGATATTGAAGACCGCGAAAAGAAAGCTTTTATCTTGGAAACTTTGCGCATAGAATTTAGAGATGTTGCCATTGAAGCTAGGAAAGTTCTTAAGCATTTTAATAAGCTTGGTTCACATATAAAGGTTGTTAGTACAAACAATGAGGGAACCGAAATACCTATACCTAGCAAACTCTTGGGATTGTATGAAGCTTTTGAAAATAATTTTGATTGGATCTGTCCCAAAAATCTTTTTAGTGATTTGAGTGAACCAAAGCATGATCACAAAGGGTCTTCAAAAACTTATGTGGATGAAATACAATGCCTTATTGAAAAGACTTCCGCAGTTGATCTTAATGCTTCTTTCGAT
This sequence comes from Dactylis glomerata, assembly GCA_007115705.1. NCBI lineage: Eukaryota > Viridiplantae > Streptophyta > Magnoliopsida > Poales > Poaceae > Dactylis > Dactylis glomerata. The sequence goes on along the minus strand of QXEO01000542.1, from coordinate 2,154,620 downwards.
ATTACTTGATTCGCACTTTCTGCGCCTAGCTCAAAGGCGTTAAAGAAAAGCACTCTTGGGAGATAACCCAATGTTTTTACTTTCAGTTCTTTTTATTTTATTTGAGTCTTGGAAGTTATTACTACTGTAATAACCTCTCCTTATCATTTTTATTTCATTTTTGTGCCAAGAGAAGCCTCTAATTTGAGTGAGGTAAGATTTGGGGATGTTGCTGTCCTGAAACAGTTTTTGGTGCTGCACCGTAAAAATTTGTGCAAATTCTCAGTATATCTTTTGGACCTGCGATTTCTTGTGCAGATGCCCCAGGTTATATCCAAACTTTAATTAGTTGAACACTTTTTTATTTGAGCAACAGAAAACCCTCTAAAAATTCGACCTTTGTCAGCTGTTCTGTTTTGATAGATTTCTGCCAATATTTGTGTTTGCCGCTTTATCGCTTTCTTTTTGAGTTCTTTTGATCACATAACTTTTGGGGAAGTTTCTACAGTAGTATATGCTTTATATGTGGTGGTTTTGAGTTGAAACCTGAAGCAAAAAAGGGTTGATTCATTGTTATGCTTACACTAATGTTGCTAATAGATTTGTGTTTAGTTTTGTATGAAGGAAGTTTTCAAGTATAGGGATTGGAGAATGATGAGATGAGTTGAAGAATGGACAAAAGCTCAAACTTGGGAATGCCCACGCACCCCAATAAATATCGAAGAGGTACAAGTGTCAAAGCTTGGGGATGCCCCCGAGGCACCCCTTCTTCATCGACAAAAATCAGGTCACCTTTCAACACACTATATTTTTATTGCTTCATGCATTATGCGTTTTTCTTGGAGCGTCAGTTGTTTTTAGTTTTCAGTTTTGTTTAGTTTAGTTTGCTGCAATAAATGGTTGGACCCCAACAAATTCCTCTTGGAGAAGTTGCCTTGCTTTTCATTTGCCAAGAACACTCCGTTTTTCACTCTTATCGTTTCAACGAGTGTTCTCTTTTTCTAGAACTGCGTTTAGCTTTTGTTTTTCTCCTTGATTTGTGTTCAGATCTTGTTATATCTTTGCATCAAGGTGTATTTTGACCTCTGGTCCATGTTGTTTTTCATCAAAAGAGTTGTTTCAAAAAAGTTCGAATGGTGTTGGAAAAGAGAAAAAGCTTTATGCAAAAAAGTGGTACAAAAAGGAGCTTGTGTAGACTGCGGCCTAGGCTTTTGCATGTCGTGCTTGATGTCTTTTTGATAGTATGCTTAGTGGTTTTGCTGTAGCATGACTTGTCTCAAATAACTGAGATTGCTTAATGAGCCTTTGAAAAAATCATGCGTTGTTTTAATTATTTGGAAGCATTATTTTGGTTTTCTCCTTTGATGCTTTATTTGGGTTGACTTGGCGCATGCTCACACATGCTAGACTCATACAAGTCACCATTGCCTCTATGATCATTTAGTTTTTGACTTTTGATGCCATCTTATGCTTCTTTTAATGTCGCTTTGCATGATTATGGCCGTTATTGCTCTCTTAGTTGGTCGCTCCCAGTCTTTTGCTAGCCCTCATTTTGTACTGAGTATGAGCTCTACTCGTGCATCCAACTCCTGAAAACCAAGTTTGCCATTGTGTCCACTATAAATTCCTATGCATGGTATTTGTAAGCCATTACAAGTAAATTTTCATGTGCTACCTTTCAAAACTTTTAACTACTTCTCGTTTTGTGCCACTGTTTTTAGCTCATGGGGACGTAGTGGTCGGAATTGCTATCTTCCATATTAAATTAAGTACCCCTCGACTAGGCAGCTTCATCTGCTCATCATTAATTTTGCATGAGAGCTTGTCAGACCATTGCAATCTAATTCTAAAAAAAGAAAAAAAGGCACTCCTCCATGGTATGTGAATGTTGGTGGGCACCCGATGGAATCGGTTAGCCATGGTTTGAGAAAGGAAAAAAGGTGGGGAGGAGTGCCAAAGCTTTATAAAAGAGCACCAATGTGCCAATTTTTCAAAGAACTCGGAACCACTCTCACTTGTTTATTATGGAAGATAGTAAGACCCCATTGCCAGTCGTTGACATGAAACAACCACCTCTCAAAACCCAATTTTTATCTCTATTTTATAAATGAAAAGCTCTAGCACATGTTTAATCACTGCTTCCCTCCGCGAAGGGCCTTTCTTTTAGTCTTTTTTGTTAAGTCACCACCTTCTATCTTTATGCACCGTCTAAGAGAGCATAGTTGTTATTCTGAGTATAATGTGCATTGTCCCAAAGTTTTCATTGATTGATTCATGATGTTGGTTTCACTTGTTCTCAAATTACTTGTATCTAGTCGCCCTCTTAAACTTGAAGGTGTCCTATGCATTTATGTTTTGCTCTCTCATGAAGGACAAGCTGAAAAGCATTTGTATGTTTTTCCATATGATTAGAACACACGTTTGACTTTCATTGTTTCATTTTCATGATCTTTTGTTTGTGTTCTTTTTCATGTTATAACATGGTTGCTAAGTTTCTTCTATCAAGATTATATCTTTCATGCCCATGTTTTAAGTTCTTTTGATCCCAGCGCACAACGCTTACATATATGATCAAGATTGTGTAGGTGCATGTCACCTCAAAAATTATTTCTTTTGTTATCACTTACCTACTCGAGGACGAGCAGGAGTTAAGCTTGGGGATGCTGATACGTCTCTAACGTATCTATAATTTTTGATGCTCCATGCTTGTTTTTACACCATTTGCTTAGTGTTTCGTTACACTTCATGGCATTTTTATGCATTTTCCGGAACTAACCTATTAACGAGATGCCACAGTGCCAGTTCCCTGTTTTCTGCTGTTTTTGTGTTTCAGAAAAGTTACACAAGAAATATTCTCAGAATTGGACGAAACAAAAGCCGAACATCTGGAAATTTACCGAAGCTTTCAGAGAACAGAAGAGGAGACGGAAAGGAGCCACAGGGCGGCCACACCACCAGGGGGCGCGACCTGCCCCTGGCCCACGCCCACCTGTGGTGAGGGCCCCCTGGTCCACTTCTGACGCTGCCCCTTCGCCTATAAAGACCCCCCCGACACAAAAAACCTAAATACCCGATCATTTTTCTAGAATACATCGCGATCCGCCGCCGCCGTCGACCTGAGATCGGGAGGGTCTAGAAGCTCTTCCCGGCAACCTGCCGGAGAGGGGAATCACCACCGGAGGTCTTCTTCATCACCATGCTTGCCTCCGGCGCGATGAGTGAGAAGTCTACCTTGGACTATGGGTCCATAGCAGTAGCTAGTTGGTTGTCTTCTCCACCATGTGCTTCATGTTTAGATCTCGTGAGCTGCCTTACATGATCGAGATCATCGTTATGTAATTCTACATGTTGTGTTTGTTGGGATCCAATGAATATTGGTGTTATGATTGAGTTGATATGTTGAATATTATCTTATGTTATCTCTATGTTGTTTATGATCTTGCATGCTCTCCGTTGTTAGTAGCTATCTTGGCCGAGTAGTTGCTAGTGACTCCAAGAGGGGGTATTTATGCTCGATAGTGGGTTCATGCCTCTATTTAATCTGGGGGAGTGACAGAAACCTCTAAAGTTGTAGATGTGCTGTTGCCACTAGGGAGAAAACAACATTCATATGCTCAAGGGCATATGCTTTGTTTACATTACACACTTTGCTTAATGCAGTCATCTGTTGTTCGCAACTTAATACTTGTGGAGTTCTCGGATTGATTCGCCACAAGTGGATTATTAGTCATAGATGCAGTTGGATGACGGTCTATGTATCTTGTTGTAATGCCCAGAGTAAATCTTATAGTGATCCTCTCGACATATGCACGTTGTCTTTATTCTATCAATTGCCCAATTGTAATTTGTTTACCCAGCATGTGTTATTTTATCTTATGGAGAGACACCACTAGTGAACTATGGACCCCGGTCCTATTTCCATTATATTGCTATCACCTGTTTACTTTACTCGCACTGTTTACTTTACTCGCATATTACTATTACTTTCCACTCGATACGCTCATTCCTTTGTTTCAAGCAAACCGGTGAGATTGACAACCTCATCGTAAGTTGGGAGCAAAGTACTTGGTTGTGTTGTGTGCAGGTTCCATGTTGCTACTAGTTGAAGATGCGCTAACATGTTATCGTTAACGGCGCCCTTGTTGGAGTGTTAGTAGGCTAGCAAGCATCACCTTCTGGAGTTTGGCTTTTTCCTGGATACGATTAAACCTTGGTTTCTTACTGAGGGAAAATTTGCCACTGTGCTCATCATACCTTCCTCTTGGGGTTCCCAACTGGACGGTGAAATTACATCAACACCGTGGCGCATCAGCGTGGCCAGGAGGGCACCCTTGCCACCCTATGGTGTGCAGCCTCCTAGCGCCCCTCCGGCTCTCCTTCGGACTTCGTTTTGTGTCGGAAAAAATAGGAGGTTCGGGCTTCGTTTCGTCCAATTCCGAGAATATTTCCTGTGTAACTTTTCTGAAACACAAAAACAGCAGAAAACAGGGAACTAACACTATGGCATCTCGTTAATTGGTTAGTTCCGGAAAATGCATAAAAACGCCATGAAGTGTAAACAAAACACAAAGCAGTTGGTGTAAAATAAGCATGGAGCATCAAAAATTATAGATACGTTTGAGACGTATCAAGCATCCCCAAGCTTAACTCCTACTCGTCCTCGAGTAGGTAAGTGATAATAAAACAATTATTTTTGAGGTGACATGCACCAACACAATTGACGAGGTTCTAACTCGGCAATGCCCATGTTTAGGGCTTTCGATTCATGGAGCGTATGTGGGCGCTTGGCGGATTCGACGGCTTCAGACAGAAACAGGGGGTGCACACGAATTTACCCAGGTTCGGCCCCCGGAGGGTAAAGACCTACATCCTGCTTGTCTGATCTTGTATTGCTGGTATATGTGGAGTTGTTACAATGGCGCGCAGATGGGGTCTGGCTATGGTCGAAAGAAATGGTGTGGCTAGCCTATGCGTGAGATCTATGCGAGATCAGGTGTCTATGCGAGATTAGCCTATGCGAGATTGTGTTGTAGCCTATGCGAGATTGTGTTGTAGCCTATGTGAGTTCCCTTGTCTAGGGGATGCCCTTGGTGGCTTTATATATGCAGCCAGTTAGGGTTTACAAGTAGTTTTTGCCTTCTACTCCAAGTCGAAGTGCTGGGCCTTGCGGGCTTCATGTATCCTTTGAGCGGGCTTCTTCTTTGGCAGGAACCAGGTAGGCCAATATCGAGGACCGGGGGGTCATACCCTCATCAACAATCTTGATCAAAACGATGTAAATCATTGAGTGCTGAGATCAAAGTACTCTAAACATGGGCATAAAAGACATAATCTTGGCAATAAAACTTAGCAACCATGTTATAACATGAAAAGTAACACAAACAAAAGATCATGAGTAATAATGCATTGAAAGTCAAGTGTGTGTTTCGAGCATATAGAAAAACATAGAAAAGTGGTTTTCAGCTTGTCCTTCATGGAGTAGCAAAACATAAATGCATAGGACACCTTCAAGTTTAAGAGGGTGACTAGATACAAATAATTTAAGAACAAGCAAAACCATAATCATGAATCAATCAATAATAAATTTTGGGACCATGCACATTATACTCAGAATGACAACTATGCTCTCTTAGACGGTGCATAAAGGTAGAAGGTGAAGACTCAACAAAAAAGTAAAAGAAAGGCCCTTCGCAGAGGGAAGCAGTGATTGCAAGTTTTATAAACCTCCAAAAATTATGATTCTTACTAGCTTTGAGCTCTCATTGCCCCCATCATGGGCATCTTGAGTAGTTAAGGTTAATGCAAGTACAATTGTGAAGCATATGATTAAAAAATCATAAGTTGAAAGTCTCATGTCCCGTGAAATACGAATACCCAAACCTCATGCTACTCGACTTAGGTCCCAAGCAAGTTCTTGTCATTGTAAACATACATGTATCATCGAGAATGCCAACAGTGTACCTCTTGCCCGATGACATGGAAACAAGCCCACATCAAAATGATAAGACAAACAGACAATGAACACCTCGGCATCTCTTTTATTTACCATTGAGTATAGCTTTTTATTTTGAGATGCGTCGTCGAATGTCCACTATGGGCATGCTGTAAATTTCCACCATGAATGATGCATGGCTTCGATTAGCGGCCTAGGCGTTTCTCTAACACATATACAAACTCCATGAGCTTACAAGTTTCCAACTTATTTCACATCGTAGGTATCCATAAACAAAAGATCATGATATCAACTAAATGAGAGTAAGTGTAATGTTGAAAGCATGGCCCATGACCGCATGGCTGAGCTAACTTCCAACTTACAACTTTTAAGCATAACATCAACATAAGAGAGCCACAATGGTCAAATTTATTAAGAGCAAGAAAGTAAATGTGCCGTCAGGTTCGTGAGAGCTTTACTGACTAATTTTCACATAACACAAATTTGAAGGATAGATAAAAGCAAGATAAATGTACTTGGAATAGCAAATTGCTAATAGGTATATATGGTGGACACATTGGAAAACTTTGGTTTTTGGGAGTTGGATGCACGAGAAGTATTCCCTCTCAGTACAGATGAAGGCTAGCAAAAGACTGGGAGCGACCAGCTAAGAGAGCAATAACGACATAATCATGCATAGCGACAAAACATTATTAACCAAAGCATAAAATGGTATCACAAGTCAAAAACCAAATGATCATAGAGGCTTGAGGCAACTTTTTAAAGTCAAACATGATGTAAGCATGCGCCAAGTCAACCCAAATAAAGCATCTAAGGAGAAAACCACAATATTATGCTCCCATATGATAAAAACAACGTAATATTCTTTCAAGGGCACATTAAGCAATCTTAGTCATTTGAGACAAGTCATGCTACAGCAAAAACTACTAAGCATACTATCAAAATAACATCAAGCATGGCATGCAAAAGTCTAAGCCACAGTCTAAACAAGCTCCCATTTGTACCACTATAGGCATGAAACTTTTTTTTCTCTTTTCCAACACCAATCAACCTTTTTTAGTCAACTCTTAAAGATGAAAACCAACATAGAACAGAGGTATAAATACACCTTGATACAAAGAAATAACAATATCTGAACAAAAATCAAGGCAAAAAACGAAAGCTAAACGCAGTACTAGAAAAAGAGAACACTCGTTGAACGAAAAGAGTGAAAACTAGAGTGTTCTTGGCAATGAAAACAGAGCGTGTATCTCTCCAAAACAAATATGATGTGATCCAACCATTTATTTCAGCAAATAAAACAAAATAAAACTGAAAGATAAAGTAAAGACGCTCCAAGAAAAACGCATAGAATTGAAGCAATAAAAATATAGTATCTTGAAAGGTGACCTGATTTTTGCCGATGAAGAAGGGGTGCCTTGGGGCATCACCAAGCTTTGACGCTTGTACTTCTTGGATATTTCTTGGGGTGACATGGGCATCCCCAAGCTTGAGCCATTGTCCATACTTCATCTCATCTCATCATTCTCCTTTCCCTACACTTGAAAACTTCCTTCATACAAAACTTCACACAATTCTATTAGCAACATTAGTGTAAGCACGATTGTAAATCTACTCTTTTGGTTCAGTTTGAACTCACGTATAACACCCATTAACACATAAACTACTGTAGCAACTTCCTCAAAAAGTTCCGTGATCAGAAGAACTCAAAAAGAAAGAGATCAAGAAGCAAATGCAAATAGTGGCAGAATCTGTCAAAATAGAACAGCTGGTAAAGATCGATTTTTCTGAGGATCTTCTGTTGCTCAAATCGAAAAGTGCAAAACTAATGAAAGTTGGACAACAACCTCAGGCATGTGCCCAATAAATTGCAGATCAAAAAGACGTTCTGAGAATTTTCATGAATTTTTATGGTACTGCACAGAAATCTGTTTCAGGACAGCAACTTCCCCAAATCTTACCTTCCTCCTATTAGAGGTTCTTCTTGGCACAAAAACAAAATAAAAATGATAAGGAGAGGTCATTACAGTAGTAATAACTTCCAAGACTCAACAAAAATAAAAAAGTACTGAAAAGAAAACATGGGTTATCTCCCAATAGTGCTTTTCTTTAACGCCTTTCAGCTAGGCGCAGTGATTTGCGAAGATGCTCACATAAGTACCGGAAAGAACTTGAAGCAAGAGAGAGCATCAAAAAGCAAATACGAAACAAATTTAAATCTAAACCACTTTCTATGAAAAAGAGTCTTGTAAAGAGACAAGTCATGAAAGCACAAAGCAACAAGCATAGGAAAGCAAAACAAGTGCAACTTCAAGAATTTCAACATAGAGAGGGGAAACTTAATATTATTGAGATGCATAAAACCATGTTTCCCTCTATCATAATAACTTTCAGTAGTATCATGAATAGAATTAACAATATAACTATCAGATAAAACATTCTTATCATGAGCCATATGCGTAAAAGAATTAATACTCCCCACATGAACATAGTCATTCTTGGTAATCGTAGTAGGAGCAAATTCAACAAAATAATTATTCTCATCACCATAATCATAAAAATAGGAGGCATATTGTAATCATACCTTGTTTTCTCCTCAATAGTAGGTGAACTGAAAATATCATACTCATCATTGCAATCATCATAAGTAATAGTATAGCTATCTTCCAAAGTGTGTTCATTTGTAAACACATCATTATTGGAAGAAACATGGATAGCACTAATGGTACAACAATTATTAACATCAACATTTTTAGAATTTGTACCAAAAAGATTTTCAATATCAAAAGTAGTGTGCTTTTCCCAATCATGATCACTACTATAGGTAATAGGCATAGGAACATCATCGAGTTTAGACTCATCAAAAACTATAATAGGAGCAACATGCTTAGGGGAAGATACCATTTCCTCTCTCCTTTTACTCCTCCTCTTCTTCTTCTTCCCTTCTTTAGGAGGGAGAGGCTTGAAAGGAAGCTTCTCCACATACCCTGGTTTATTGACAGAAACGATAGAAGAAACTTTGGAGGATTCCTCCTTCTCATTAATAAGAACAAAACACATATTAGTTCTGTCATAATTTGGTAAAGCATCATCTTTTATAACATTTTGTATGTAAGTATTTGCGTGGCAATCATTAACACAATAAAGATGGCAACCATGCAGGGTGCTATTCATATCAAAAGCACTCATATCTACCAAAGTAGTTTTTCTTGATAACTCTTCACACCCCAAAAATAAAGTAAGCTCATCATGCTGATTGGGAGTGATCATGTCATCACAATACAAACTTGCAGTACTCATTGGATTAGAAAGGATGCTATCATATCTTGAACATTGGAAATTGAAATGACCCACTTTATAGCAAAGTTCACAAATAAAAGGATAGAGGGTACAAACCTTTTCACCAAGCTCATTTAGAGCCTTGTCCCACATTCTAGTTTCTTCACTCTTGTGGTGGATACAATAATCTTCTTTGATGTGATTCTTTTCACAAGGTCTAAGTGCTTCACAAAAGTTAACATGCTTATAAAAAATAGTACTTTCAGAAGTTTGAGCATGTTTATTGCAATTATCAATAATAATTTCACTTTCCATGCAAGTGCCTTTAAAAGGTTCATGATACACGTCCCAATTTCCTTTAGGAACATTCATATGAGAAGCAAAGGTTCTAAGCAATCAACCATAATTTGAGGATCAAGACCATATTTAGCACTAAGTTCTTGAAAATCTGCAGTTTCAGCGAAAGACTTAATGCAATCATACTCATAGTTTATACCTGATTCTTTACCTTTGTCACAATCCCAATCTTCGATATTACTTTGAATTGTTTCAAGCAGATCCCACTTGGCTTCAACCTCCTTGCTTGTGAAAGACCCCTCAAAACAGGCATCTAGATGGTCCTTGTAATATCCTGAAAGCCTTGCATAAAAATTATTAATAACAATATTACGGGGGAGCTCATGAATGGGACATTTGAGCATTAGTGACTTCAATCTTCCCCACACTTGGGCAATGCTTTCTCCATCATGAGGATGAAAGTTATAAATATAATTCCTATCTTTATGAATCTCACTAGAAGAATAGAATTTAGAATAAAAGAGAGGTACAATTTCCTCCCAGCCAATAGATCGGCCATCCTTCTGTGTCTTATACCATTCCGCAGCTCTGCCCTTTAGTGATAAACAGAATAGCTTCCTCTTAACCTGGCTTGTTGAAATACCTGCACACTTGAACAACTTGCATAATTCATGTATAAAGAGCAACTGATCACCAGGATGGATAGTTCCATCTCCTAAATAGCAGTTATTCATAGCACGTTCAATAATTTTCATAGGTATTTTAAAAGGATGAGGATCACAAACATCATTAGATTATCTCATATGGGAGATAAAATATCATCAAAGCAAATTTTCTCCACTAAAGCTGGGGAACTAAAAATATCATGCTTATCAAAACCACCTTCCCCAAGCTTAGACTTTTCTATAGCATTAGCAATAATGGTGTTCAAAGAATTCATACAAATAACATTGCTATTAGCATGCGAATAAAGCTCCAAAGGTTTTCTAAATTTCTCTTCAAACACTTCATATCCTAACTCAGGAAAAATACTATAAAGCTCTTTGTTTTCCATTAAGCCTAACTAGTGAAAATAAAAACAAGAAACAAAAAGATATAATTGCAGAATCTAAAGGAAATAACTTCGAGCACCCACACACGAGGATGTGAGTACCTTTTACCTTACCTCCCCGGCAACGACGCCAGAAAAGAGCTTGATGTCTACGCACGCTTCTATTCTTGTAGACAGTGTTGGGCCTCCAAGTGCAGAGGTTTGTAGAACAGTAGGAAGTTTTCCTTAAGTGGATCACCCAAGGTTTATCGAACTCAGGGAGGAAGAGGTCAAAGGTATCCCTCTCAAGCAACCCTGCAATTATGATACAAGAAGTCTCTTGTGTCCCCAACACACCCAATACACTTGTCAGATGTATATGTGCACTAGTTTGGCGAAGAGATAGTGAGATACAAGTAATATGGATGATTATAAGTAGTAAATGCAATCTGAAATAAATATCACTGCGAGCAAACATGTAACAGAACTGAATGTAAACGGTGTTTCAATGCTTATAAACAAGGCCTAGGGATCATACTTTCACTAGTGGACACTCTCAACAAAGATAACATAATTGAACACATAAATATCTCTCTTCACTATGCTATTCTAAAAGTTCGCATTTCCCCAAACTAGATTGCCCCACACTATCACCTTGAGTGCACTAGATGGTTCCAACAAACACCAACAATTCATAGAGACACTAGCCAAAGAGACACACATAATGCGCACACTATCACCTTCACATCATGGTAAAAGGTGTCTCCGGAGATTACAATAATAAAGCACTGGAGTAGCATAGTATATGAAGAACAACATCTACCAATTCAACTAGATACAAAGCTCATGATCACATATAGATCACATCATGGGAGAGAGAGGTGAACCACATAGCTACATGTAGAGCCCTCAGCCCCGGGGGAGAAATACACCCTCCTCATCATGGGAGACAACAACATCAATGAAGATGGCGATGGAGTCAATGGATATGGCGGTGGAGTCAATGGAGGCGATGGAGATGGCTCCGGGGGCACTCTGTTATATTCTGATCCAAATTCTATAAAGTAGAGGCCAACTTCTGACGAGCGGAGCGAGGCCCATCGCCGGAGGCTTGGGCCGAGTGGAGCGGCTAGGGATCGTTGCCACCGTCTATATATACTCCTTGTAAGCCGCCGGCTAGGGATCATCACATCATAAGATAGCCCACGGCGTTTGTAAACATACACCCGATATAGTGAAGTTTTGCTGGCTGGCGCCCGTGGTTTTTACCTCTCTTTGTTGGAGAGGGTTTTCCACGTTAAAATCTTGTGTCTCCGTGCTGTGATTTCTTTTCCGTTCTTCGTTATTGCCTATCGCTTTTATAACAAGTGGTATTAGAGCCCCAGGTTTCTAATCTAGGGTTTGCGAGATGGCGTCTTTGAAGTTCGATCTGCCGCAGCTGGATTACACCACAAGGTTCTCCCTGTGGCAAGTGAAGATGAGGGCGATCCTCGCCCAAACTTTAGATCTCGATGATGCGCTCGATGGTTTCGGGAAGAAACCGGTTGCGTCATGGACAGAGGAAGAAAAGCGAAAAGACCGTAAGGCTTTGTCTTTGATTCAACTTCATCTATCCAATAATATTTTGCAGGAAGTGTTGCAAGAGAAATCTGCAGCGGCCCTATGGCTGAAACTGGAATCGATCTGCATGTCAAAGGATCTAACCAGTAGATTGCAAGTGAAGATGAAGTTGTTCCAGCACAAGTTGCAGGAAGGTCAGTCGGTGATGAATCACCTATCGATCTTCAGGGAGATCGTTTCCGACTTACTGTCCATGGAGGTAAAATATGAGGATGAAGATCTAGCACTTCTATTATTAGTCTCATTGCCTAGTTCTTTTACGAATTTCTGTGACACCATATGTATAAGTCGTGATACACTAACCCTCACCGAAGTTTATGAGGCTCTCCATCAAAGGGAGAAGATGAAATCTATGGTGCAGGCTGAAAGTTCGTCCTCCAAGGCGGAGGCGTTAGAGGTCCGAGGCAGGCCTGAGCAGCGAGATAACTACCACCACCACAACAACAGAGATAAGAGTAAGACCGACAGAGGTCGCTCAAAGTCCAAGGGACGTGACAAGTTCTGCATGTATTGTAAGAAACCTAGCCACAATATTGATGATTGTTGGAAGTTGCAGAACAAGGAGAAAAGAAACGGAACTTACCAACCGAAAAATAATGATGGTAATGGTAAGGTTGCCGTAGCCTCGGGTAAAGGTGAGGCTGCTATTGTTGCTGGTAGCGATAGTTCTGATGGTGATTGCTTAGCTGTTTTTGCTGCATGTGTTTCACGTGATGATGAATGGATTCTTGATACCGCATGTTCGTTTCATATTTGCTGTAACAAGGATTGGTTCAGTTCTTATGAGTCTGTGTAGACATGAGATTTTGTGCGTGTGGGAAATGACAACCAGTGCGACATTGTTGGCGTTGGTTCTGTTCAGATCAAGACCCATGATGGGATGACACGCACGTTGACTGGAGTGAAACACATACCCTCCATGGCGAGGAATTTGATCTCTCTTAGTACCCTGGATTGTGATGGGTACAAGTACAAAGGTGGGGACAAACGTCTGAAGGTATCATCAGGTTCTCTCATTGTTATGATTGGTGATATGAATTCTGCAAAATTATATGTCCTTAGAGGTAGCACTTTGCCTGGTATTGCTGCTGCCGTTAGTTCTGATGATTCTAGTAAGACTAACCTTTGGCATAAGCGTCTTGGACATATGAGTGAGCTTGGCTTGGCAGAATTGGCGAAGAGAGAGCTAATTGATGGTTGCGACTTGAGTAAGTTTGAGTTCTGTGAGCATTGCATTTTTGGTAAGCATAAAAGAGTTAAATTCAATGCTTCCGTTCATACCACCAAAGGCATTTTGGATTATGTGCATGCTGATGTTTGGGGTCCGTCCCGTAGAACTTCCAATGGTGGTGCTAATTACATGCTTACTATTATTGATGATTACTCAAGGAAAGTGTGGCCATATTTTCTGAAACATAAATCTGATGTTTTTGCTGCTTTTAAGAAGTGGAAAGTTATGGTAGAAACACAAACGGAAAGGAAGGTTAAGATACTCCGTACTGATAATGGTATGGAATTTTGTTCAAATGAATTTGATGAGTTTTGCAGCAATGATGGCATGGTAAGACATCACACCATCCCATATACCCCTCAGCAGAATGGCGTGGCTGAACGCATGAACAGGACCATTATTTCGAGGGCTCGCTGCATGTTGTCTAATGCAAAGATGCATAGACGTTTTTGGGCTGAAGCAGCCTCCACCGCATGCTATCTCATCAACAGATCACCTTCCGTTCCACTTGATAAGAAAACTCCCATTGAGGTATGGTCTGGTTCACCAGCTGATTATTCTGAGTTGAGAGTTTTTGGTTGCACTGCTTATGCTCACATTGATAATGGAAAGTTAGAGCCAAGGGTTGTTAAGTGCATCTTCCTTGGTTATGGTTCAGGAGTTAAGGCATATAAATTATGGAATCCTGAAACCAAGAAAGTTTTGTTGAGCAGGAATGTCATTTTTAATGAGGCGGTTATGTTTTATGATAGTCCGTCTACTGATATTTCTGATGCTATTGATTCTCCTAATGTTTCTGATGATGAGCAACAGAGAATTGGCGTGCAGGTGGAGCACACAAAGGAGAACGAAAATGTGGTTCCTGAAACCAATAATGATAATGTTTATGTTCCACCTTCACCGCCCATTGTTCAGCAGCCATCATGGTCTATTGCAGCTGGCCGTCCTAAGAGAAATGTTGCACCTCCTAATCGTTTAATTGAAGAGTGTGATATTGTTCATTATGCTTTGAGTTGTGCTGAACAGGTGGAGCATGATGCTGAGCCAGCTACGTACACTGAAGCCATTGCTTCGGTTGATAAAGAAAAGTGGCTAGGTGCGATGCAAGAAGAGATGCAATCGCTTGAGAAAAATGGCACATGGGATGTTGTGCGCTTGCCTAAACAAAAGAAGGCTGTCCGCTGCAAGTGGATATTTAAAAGGAAGGAAGGTTTATCTCCTAATGAGCCTCCAAGGTTTAAGGCAAGGTTAGTAGCAAAAGGTTTCAGTCAGATTCCAGGTGTTGATTATACTGATGTTTTCTCCCCAGTTGTGAAGCATACTTCTATTCGTGCTTTCTTTGGTATTGTTGCTATGCATGATCTTGAGCTTGAGCAGCTAGATGTTAAGACTGCTTTTCTGCATGGTGAGTTGGAGGAGGAGATATACATGGACCAGCCTGAAGGTTTTGTTGTGCCTGGTAAGGAGGATCTTGTTTGCAAGTTGAAGAGGCCCCTTTATGGTCTGAAACAGTCGCCTCGACAATGGTATAAAAGGTTTGATTCATTTATGCTAACACGTGGTTTTAAGAGGTCTCAGTATGATAGCTGTGTGTACATCAAGTTTGTTAATGGATCATCTATTTATTTGCTGCTATATGTTGATGATATGTTGATTGCTGCCAAGAGCATGAAAGAGATCACTACTTTAAAGGCTCAATTAAGTAGTGAGTTTGAGATGAAGGATCTTGGTCCTGCTAAGAAAATACTAGGCATGGAAATTAAGAGGGACAGAAAGTCTAGTTTGCTATTTCTTAGTCAAGAAAAATACATTGAAAAAGTTCTTCATCGTTTTAATATGCATGATGCAAAGTTTGTTAGTACACCTATTGCTTCTCACTTCAAGTTGTCAG
Organism: Dactylis glomerata; assembly: GCA_007115705.1. NCBI lineage: Eukaryota > Viridiplantae > Streptophyta > Magnoliopsida > Poales > Poaceae > Dactylis > Dactylis glomerata. Next base: position 2,139,340 of record QXEO01000542.1, on the reverse strand, counting down.
CTTTGCAATGTCCTACTTCTGAAGATGATATTGAGTACATGTCACGAGTTCCTTATTCTAGTGCTGTTGGTTCCTTGATGTATGTCATGGTTTGTTCCCGGCCTGATCTGTCACATGCTATGAGTTTGGTCAGTCGATACATGGCTAATCCTGGTAAAGAACATTGGAATGTTGTTCAGTGGATTTTCAGGTACCTTCGCGGCACATCTAAAGCTTGTTTGAAGTTTGGCAGGACTGGTGGGGGACTCGTAGGCTATGTGGATTCAGATTATGCTGCCGACTTGGATAAGAGGAGGTCCCTCACAGGTTATGTGTTTACTGTTGGTGGATGTGCTGTTAGCTGGAGGGCTACCTTGCAGGATGTTCCAGCACAATCTACAACTGAGGCTGAGTACATGGCTATCAATGAAGCATGTAAAGAGGCTGTTTGGCTGAAAGGTCTGTATGGATCGTTGCCACCGTCTATATATACTCCTTGTAAGCCGCCGGCTAGGGATCATGACATCATAAGATAGCCCACGGCGTTTGTAAACATACACCCGATATAGTGAAGTTTTGCTGGCTGGCGCCCGTGGTTTTTACCTCTCTTTGTTGGAGAGGGTTTTCCACGTTAAAATCTTGTGTCTTCGTGCTGTGATTTCTTTTCCGTTCTTCGTTATTGCCTATCGCTTTTATAACACACTCCCCGTCCCAGCAGGGTGTCGGAACAAAGACTTCTATCCCCCGAAATTGGTCTTCGACGGCGGTGGCGCTACGGAACTTTACTGGGAGAAACGCCGATCGATTTAGGGTTTTCACGATGGAGGCTCTTTATAGGCGGAGGGACGATGTCAGAGGGCAGCCAGGGGCCCCACACCTGGTGGTGCCGCGGCCAGGAGGGCACCCACGCCACCCTATGGTGTGCCAGCCTCCTGGCCCCCCTCCGGCTCTCCTTCGGACTTCATCTCGTGTCGGAAAAAATAGGAGGTTCGGGCTTCGTTTCGTCCAATTTCGAGAATATTTCCTGTGTAACTTTTCTGAAACACAAAAACAGCAAAAAACAAGGAACTGGCACTGTGGCATCTCGTTAATAGGTTAGTTCCGGAAAACGCATAAAAACGCCACGAAGTGTAAACAAAACACAAAGCAATTGGTGTAAAACAAGCATGGAGCATCAAAAATTATAGATACGTTTGAGACGTATCAGAACACATGAGCTTTTGCTTCCTTTGGATCTGCAAAATGGCGCTACAGATGAGGAATAAGTGGAAACTACTAGACGACCTTGTGAAGAGCTTTCCATCCTCGTTTGTATCGGGATGTCCCGCACACTAGACACTCTTCCAAGTATGCATACTCTTTTCGATAAACGATGCAATCATGGAGGCACGCATGGTATTTTTCAACCGGCAAGTGTAGAGGGCAAACAATTTTCTTGGCCTCGTCGATACTAGTAGGCAATTTGTTTGCATCGGGAAGAAACTCATGCATATACTTCAGTTGCTTATCGAAGAATACATCGTTGCACTTGTATTATGCCTTAAGATCTAGAAGATTGAGGGTGATGTCTAAACGGGTGTGCTCTTCTTTGCAACCATCATACAATGGAGTTTTTGCATCTATTTCTATTGGTGCCAACTTATTGTCTCTTTAGCTGCACCCCTTTCCGTATTGGTTTTTTTTGAAACAGCTCCTTATAATGAGGGTTTCCTACCATTGAAGCCAACAACGATGACTGATGGGTGCATGTTGCTTCTTATTCTGGATTGTCTTGATCATGTTGGTGATGGGGATCAAGGCTAAAAACAAAACTTTTTATAGCTACGCAAAACCTGAATGCCCAAGATCTATCTATTAGTAATGATGTCACAATTCGTGATTTCATGACATACCCTTGTAGACCGAACACGAGGATTACGTTCCCGCACAAGAATTGATGATTAAGTCGACGTAGCCGACCTCTAGGTTGTGTAAATCGTGTGCAACGACTCTAGTGCCACAGGTGCAATGCCTCGTAGTACTCGCACACGTACGGTGATCGACGATGACCTCTGGATCTCCGATCCAGCCAAGATTGTGAAAGTAGATCAGTTTGGGTCTGATTCAAAATTCCCGTAGTAGGACGACGTGTAGTGGTGGAGTAGTCCTTGCTCCTACGTAGCCCTTTGGGGAGCCACGCGGGAGGGAGAGACTAGAGAGAGAAAGAGGGGGTGGCGCATGGAGGAGCAGAGATCCAGGCTCGTGGGTTGCTATGTGTTCTCTTCCTCCCCTTGGGGTCCCTTTATATCAGGGTCGAGGGGGCAGCCCTTACCCCTCCACCAAACAATGTGGGACTAAATGAGCATCCATAGGGGATCATGTGCTAAGGAAGGGCCCGGTCGGCTATCCCTTGTGGCCCATTCAGCCTCCCCTCCAAGCCCTAGGGCCCTTCCACCTTATCCAATAAGGGGGGCGCCTAGGCCTAATTGGGCTTCCGGGAGGGGGCACAATAAGGTGGGCTGCCTTGATTACTTACTTACTTACTTACTTACTTTTAATATTAATTCAATTAATTAAGTGGGTGGATGATACGTCTCCAACATATCTATAATTTTTGATGCTCCATGCTTGTTTTTACACCATTTGCTTAGTGTGTTTTGTTACACTTCGTGGCACTTTTATGCATTTTCTGGAACTAACCTACTAACAAGTCGCCACAGTGCCAGTTCTCTGTTTTCTGCTATTTTTGTGTTTCAGAAAAGCTACACAGGAAATATTCTCGGAATTGGACGAAACCAAAGCCAGTCGCCCAGAATTTCACCGAAGCTTCCAGAGAACCAAAGAGGAGTCGGAGTGGGGCCACGAGGGGGCCACACACCAGGGCGGCGCGGCCTAGGCCCTGGCCGCGCCCCCTATGTGTGAGACCACCTCGGTCGACACCTGACGATGCCCCTTCGCCTATAAAGACCCCCCGACGGGAAAAACCTAAAGACCCGATCAATTTTCTAGAACACATCGCGATCCACCGCCGCCGTCGACCCGAAGATCGGGAGGGTCCAGAAGCTCTTCCCAGCACCCTGCCGGAGAGGGGAATCGCCACCGGAGGTCTTCTACATCGCCATGCTTGCCTCCGGAGCGATGAGTGAGTAGTCTACCTTGGACTATGGGTCCATAGCAGTAGCTAGATGGTTGTTTTCTCCACCATGTGCTTCATGTTTAGATCTCATGAGCTGCCCTACATGATTGAGATCACCGTTATGTAATTCTACATGTTTGGTTTGTTGGGATCCAATGAATATTGGTGTTATGCTTGAGTTGATGTACTAAAATTTATCTTTTGTTATCTCTATCTTTTTTATGATCTTGCATGCTCTCCGTTGTTAGTAGCTATCTTGGCCAAGTAGTTGCTAGTGACTCTAAGAGGGGGTATTTATGCTCGATAGTGGGTTCATGCCTCTATTTAATCTGGGGGAGTGACAGAAACCTCTAAGGTTGTAGATGTGCTATTGCTACTAGGGGGAAAACAACATTCATATGCTCGAGGGCATATGCTTTGTTTACATTACACACTTTGCTTAATGCAGTTATCTGTTGTTCGCAACTTAATACTCATGGGGTGTTCGGACGATATCCCCGTGAGTGGATTATTAGTCATAGATGCAGTTGGATAGCGGTCTATGTATCTTGTTGTAATGCCCAGAGTAAATCTCATAGTGATCCTCTCATCATATGCACGTTGTCTTTATTCTATCAATTGCCCAACTGTAATTTGTTTACCCAGCATATATTATTTTATCTTATGGAGAGACACCACTAGTGAACTGTGGACCCCGGTCCTATTTCCATTATATTGCTATCATCTGTTTACTTTACTTGCACTGTTTACTTTACTCGCATACTATTACTATTTTCCACTCGATACGCTCATTCCTTTGTTTCAAGCAAACCGGTGAGATTGACAACCTCATCGTAAGTTGGGAGCAAAGTATTTGGTTATGTTGTGTGCAGGTTCCGCGTTGCAGCTAGCAAAGCAAAGCTTGGACGAGGCGCCCTATAAATTTGACTGAGCTGTCGCAAGCTAGCAAGCATCACCTTCAGTCGTATTGGCTCCTTCCTCTCCTGATCGACATACCTTGGTTTCTTAACTGAGGAAAAAACCTTGCTGCTAAATTCATCATACCTTCCTCTTGGGGTTCCCAACTGGACGGTGAAAAGATAACACCACCGCAAGCATCAAGAACTTTTTCTGGCGCTGTTGCTGGGGAGGAAGAAGAAGACTTCTGCGAGGGGAGTTTTTCGCACACACATCCTTTACTTTGTTTTAAGTTTTTCTTTACTTTATTTATTTTACTTGCATCGTTTTATCAAAAACCCAAAAAAAATTAGAATCCTTGGTAGTTGTTATTTCTTTACTTGTAGTTCATTATGTTGTTCCCTAAGTACGTTCTGGAGGACCTCTCAGTAGGAAGTGGTTCAATTATTGGAAAAAGTAACATTGAGGAGTTCTTTAATCATATTAGTATGCATAAAGAAGTTGAGGAAAAGTCTTTGGTTGAGCTTGCTCCTAGTTATGAAGTTGCTTCTGCTTACTTAGTTCACATGTTAGAAGCTAGGTTTGCTAGCCTTAATCCTTTTATGCAATACATGTTCCTTAAGCTTCATGAAATTGAAGATCCTGAGAACGAAGCTTTTATCTTGGAAACTTTGCGCATAGAATTTAGAGATGTTGCAATTGAGGCTAGGAAAGTTTTTAAGAAATTTAATAAGCTTGGCTCGCCTGTTGAAGTTGTTGGTACACCCAATGAAGATTCTAGAATGCCAATACCTTGTAAACTTGTAGGAATTCATGATGCCTTGGAAAATAATTTTAGTTGGATTTGTCCTGAAAATCTTTTTGACGAAAATAGTGTACCAAGGCGTGACTACAAGGGGTACTCAAAACCTCATTTGGACAGAATTCAGTTCTTTGTTCCTACAATGGATCTTAATGCTTCTTCTGAAAATACTTGATTCGCAATTTTCTGCGCCTAGCTCAAAAGCGTTAAAGAAAAGCACTCTTGGGAGATAACCCAATGTTTTTACTTTCAGTTCTTTTTATTTTATTTGAGTCTTGGAAGTTATTACTACTGTAATGACCTCTCCTTATCCTTTTTATTTCATTTTTGTGCCAAGAGAAGCCTCTAATTTGAGCGAGGTAAGATTTGGGGATGTTGCTGTCCTGAAACAGTTTTCGGTGCTGCACCGTAAAAATTCGTGAAAATTCTCTGTATATCTTTTGGACCTGCTATTTCTTGTGCATATGCCCCAGGTTATATCAAAACTTTCATTAGCTGAACACTTTTTGATTTGAGCAACAGAAAACTCCTCAAAAATTCGACCTTTATCAGCTGTTCTGTTTTGACAGATTTCTGCCAATATTTGTGTTTGCCGCTTTATCGCTTTCTTTTTGAGTTCTTTTGATCACGGAACTTTTGGGGAAGTTGCTACAGTAGTATATGCTTTGTATGTGGTGGTTTTAGGTTGAAACCTGAAGCAAAAATAGGTTGATTCTATGTTATGCTTACACTAATGTTGCTAATAGATTTGTGTTTAGTTTTATATGAAGGAAGTTTTCCAGTGTAGGGATCGGAGAGTGATGAGATGAGTTGAAGAATGGACAAAAGCTCAAGCTTGGGGATGCCCATGCATCACCCCAAGAAATATCCAAGAAGTACAAGCGTCAAAGCTTGGGGATGCCCCCGAGGCACCCCTTCTTCATCGGCAAAAATCAGGTCACCTTTCAAGACACTATATTTTTATTGCTTCATGCATTATGCGTTTTTCTTGGAGCGTCAGTTGTTTTTAGTTTTCTGTTTAGTTTAGTTTAGTTTTCTGCAATAAATGGTTGGAGCCCAACAAATTTCTTTTGGAGAAGTTGCCTTGCTTTCCATTTGCCAAGAACACTCTGTTTTTCATTCTTATAATTTCAACGAGTGTTCTCTTTTTCTAGAACTGCGTTTAGTTTTCGTTTTCGCCTTGATATGTGTTCAGATCTTCTTATATCTTTTCATCAAGGTGTATTTTTGCCTCTGATCTTTATTGGTTTTCATCAAAAGAGGTGTTTATAAAAAGTTTGAATGGTGTTGGAAAAGAGAAAAAGTTTATGCAAAAAAGTGGTACAAGAAGGAGCTTGTGTAGACTGTGGCTGAGGCTTTTATATGTCGTGCTTGATGTCTTTTTGATAGTATGCTTAGTGGTTTTGCTGTAGCATGACTTGTCTCAAATAACTGAGATTGCTTAATGAGCCTTTGAAAAAATCATGCGTTGTTTTTATCATTTGGAAGCATTATTTTGGTTTTCTCCTTGATGCTTTATTTGGGTTGACTTGGCGCATGCTGACACATGTTAGACTCATACAAAGTCGCCAATAGCCTCTATGATCATTTAGTTTTTGATTTTTGATGTCATCTTATGCTTCTTTTAATGTTGCTTTGTCGCTATGCATGATTATGGCCGTTATTGCTCTCTTACTTGGTCGCTCCCAGTCTTTTGCTAGCCCTCACCTTGTACTGAGTATGAGCTCTACTCGTGCATCCAACTCCTAAAAACCAAGTTTGCCAAAGTGTCCACCATACATACCTATTAGCAATTTGCTATTCCAAAGTACATTTGACTTGCTTTTATCTACTCTTCAAATTAAACTCTTATCAGTGTTATGCGGAAATTGGTCAGTAAAGCTCTCACGAACCGGATGGCACACTTTATTTTTCTCGTTCTTAAAAATTTGACATTGTGGTCTCTTATGTTGAGTTGTTATGCTTGCAAGTTGTAAGTTGGAGATTAGCCCAACCATGCCGTCATGGGACAAGCTTTCAACATTGCACTTCTTATTTGAGTTGATATCGTGATCTTTTGTTTATGGATACTCGCGGTGTGAAATGAATTGCGAATCTTGCGGGATCATGGAGTTGGTATATGTGTTAGAGAAATGCCTGGGCCACCAATCTAAGCCATGCATAATTCATGGTGGAAATTTGCAGCATGCCCATAGTGGACATTCGACGACGCATCTCAAAATAAAAAGCTATACAAATGGTAAATAAAAGAGATGTTGAGGTGTTCATTGTCTGCTTGTCCTGTCATTTTGATGTGGGCTTGTTCCATGTCATAGGGCACAGAGGTACCCCGTTGGCGGTTCTCGATGATACATATATACTTACAATGACAAGAGCCTTGCTTGGGACTCTAAGTAAAGTAGCATGAGGTCTGGGTACTCATATTCACGGGACACGAGGTTTTCAACTTATGATTTGTCAAGCATATGCAGCGTAAGTGTTCTCGCATTAACTTTAATCATTCAAGATGCTTATGATGGGGGCAATGAGAGCTCAAAGCCGGTAAGTACCATAATTTTTGAAGGTTTATAAAACTTGCAATGACTGCTTACCTCCGCGAAGGGCCTTTCTTTTACTTTTATGTTGAGTCACCACCTTCTATCTTTATGCACCATTAAGAGAGCATAGTTGTCATTCTTAGTATAATGTGCATTGTCCCAAAGTTTTCATTGATTGATTCATATTGTTAGTTTCACTTGTTCTTAAATTATTTGTATCTAGTCGCCCTCTTAAACTTGAAGGTGTCCTATGTATTTATGTTTTGCTCTCCATGAAGGACAAGCTAAAAACCATTTGTATGTTTTTCCTTATGATTTGAACACACGTTTGACTTTCATCGTTTCATTTTCATGATCTTTTGTTTGTGTTCATTTTCATGTTATAACATGGTTGCTAAGTTTCTTTTATCAAGATTATGTCTTTCATGCCCATGTTTTAAGTTCTTTTGATCCCAGCGCACAGCGCTTACATAGATGGTCAAGATTATGTAGGTGCATGTCACCTCAAAAATTATTTCTTTTGTTATCACTTACCTACTCGAGGACGAGCAGGAGTTAAGCTTGGGGATGCTGATACGTCTCCAACGTATCTATAATTTTTGATGCTCCATGCTTGTTTTTACACCATTTGCTTAGTGTTTCGTTACACTTCGTGGCACTTTTATGCATTTTCCGGAACTAACCTACTAACAAGTCGCCACAGTGCCAGTTCCCTATTTTCTGCTGTTTTTGTGTTTCAGAAAAGCTACACAGGAAATATTCTCGGAATTGGACGAAACCAAAGCCAGTCGCCCAGAATTTCACCGAAGCTTCCAGAGAACCAAAGAGGAGTCGAAGTGGGGCCACGAGGGGGCCACACACCAGGGCGGCGCGGCCCAGGCCCTGGCCGCGCCCCCTATGTGTGAGACCACCTCGGTCCACTCCTAACGATGCCCCTTCGCCTATAAAGACCCCCCGACGGGAAAAACCTAAAGACCCGATCAATTTTCCAGAACACATCGCGATCCGCCGCCGCCGTCGACCCGAAGATCGGGAGGGTCCAGAAGCTCTTCCCGGCACCCTGCCGGAGAGGGGAATCGCCACCGGAGGTCTTCTTCATCGCCATGCTTGCCTCTGGAGTGATGAGTGAGTAGTCTACCTTGGACTATGGGTCCATAGCAGTAGCTAGATGGTTGTCTTCTCCACCATGTGCTTCATGTTTAGATCTCATGAGCTGCCCTACATGATTGAGATCACCGTTATGTAATTCTACATGTTTGGTTTGTTGGGATCCGATGAATATTGGTGTTATGCTTGAGTTGATGTACTAAAATTTATCTTTTGTTATCTCTATTTTGTTTATGATCTTGCATGCTCTCCGTTGTTAGTAGCTATCTTGGCCAAGTTGTTGCTAGTGACTCCAAGAGGGGTATTTATGCTCGATAGTGGGTTCATGCCTCTATTTAATCTGGGGGAGTGACAGAAACCTCTAAGGCTGTAGATGTGCTGTTGCTACTAGGGGGAAAACAACATTCATATGCTCGAGGGCATGATGCGTGGTGAATGACCAGCCCGTTGGGAACCCAAAGAGGAAGGTGTGATGAGTATAGCAGCTAGTTTTCCATCAGTTAAGAAACCAAGGTTATGTCGATCAGGAGAAGAGCGGGCAATACGACTGTAGGTGATGCTTGCTAGTTTGCGATAGCTTCGGACAATTTATATATGGCGCCTCGTCCAAGCTTTGCTTGCTAGCTGCAACGCGGAACCTGCACACAACACAACCAAGTACTTTGCTCCCAACTTGCGATGAGGTTGTCAATCTCACCGGTTTGCTTGAAACAAAGGTTATGAGCGTATTGAGTGGAAAGTGATAATAGTATGCGAGTAAAATAAACAGTGCGAGTAAAGTAAACAGGTGATAGCAATATGATGGAAATAGGACCGGGGTCCACAGTTCACTAGTGGTGTCTCTGCATAAGATAAATAGCACATGTTGGGTAAACAAATTACAGTTGGGCAATTGATAGAATAAAGATAAACGTGATATGTCGAGAAGATCACTATGCGATTTACTCTGGGCATTACAACAAAATACATAGACCGCCATCCAACTGCATCTATGACTAATAATCCACTTGTGGCGAATCAATCCGAGAACTCCACAAGTATTAAGTTGCGAACAACAGATAATTGCATTACGCAAAGTGTGTAATGTAAACAAAGCATATGCCCTTGAGCATATGAATGTTGTTTTCTCCCTAGTAGCAATAGCACATCTACAACCTTAGAGGTTTCTGTCACTCCCCCAGGTTAAATAGAGGCATGAACCCACTATCGAGCATAAATACCCCCTCTTGGAGTCACTAGCAACTACTCGGCCAAGATAGCTACTAACAACGAAGAGCATGCAAGATCATAAACAACATAGAGATAACAAAAGATATATTTCAGTATAGCAACTCAATCATAACACCAATATTCATCGGATCCCAACAAACCAAACATGTAGAATTACATAACGGTGATCTCAATCATGTAGGGCAGCTCATGAGACCTAAACATGAAGCACATGGTGGAGAAGACAACCATCTAGTTACTGCTATGGACCCATAGTCCAAGGTAGACTACTCACTCATCGCTCCGGAGGCAAGCATGGCGATGAAGAAGACCTCCGGTGGCGATTCCCCTCTCCGGTAGGGTGCCGGGAAGAGCTTCTGGACCCTCCCGATCTTCGGGTCGACGGCGGCGGCGGATCGCGATGTGTTCTGGAAAATTGATCGGGTACTTAGGTTTTTTCCGTCGGGGGGTCTTTATAGGCGAAGGGGCATCGTCAGGAGTGGACCGAGGCGGTCTCACACGTAGGGGGCGCGGCCAGGGCCTGGGCCGCGCCGCCCTGGTGTGTGGCCCCCTCGTGGCCCCACTCCGTCTCCTCTTCAGATCTCTGGAAGCTTTCGGGAAAAATAAGACTTCAGGAACTTGTTTCGTCCAATTCCGAGAATATTTCCTGTGTATCACTTCTGAAACACAAAAACAGCAGAAAACAGGGAACTGGCACTGTGGCGACTTGTTAATAGGTTAGTTCCGGAAAATGCATAAAAATGCCACGAAGTGTAATGAAACAGTAGGCAAATGGTGTATAAACAAGCATGGAGCATCAAAAATTATAGATACGTTGGAGACGTATCAGGGCATATGCTTTGTTTATATTACACACTTTGCTTAATGCAGTTATCTGTTGTTCGCAACTTAATACTCATGGGGTGTTCGGACGATATCCCCGTGAGTGGATTATTAGTCATAGATGCAGTTGGATGGCGGTCTATGTATCTTGTTGTAATGCCCAGAGTAAATCTCATAGTGATCCTCTCATCATATGCACGTTGTCTTTATTCTATCAATTGCCCAACTGTAATTTGTTTACCCAGCATGTATTATTTTATCTTATAGAGTGACACCACTAGTGAACTGTGGACCCCGGTCCTATTTCCATTATATTGCTATCATCTGTTTACTTTACTCGCACTGTTTACTTTACTCGCATACTATTACTATTTTCCACTCGATACGCTTATTCCTTTGTTTCAAGCAAACTGGTGAGATTGACAACCTCATCGTAAGTTGGGAGCAAAGTATTTGGTTGTGTTGTGTGCAGGTTCCGCGTTGCAGCTAGCAAAGCAAAGCTTGGACGAGGCGCCCTATAAATTGTCCTGAGCTGTCGCAAGCTAGCAAGCATCACCTTCAGTCGTATTGGCTCATTCCTCTCCTGATCGACATACCTTGGTTTCTTAACTGAGGGAAAAACCTTGCTGCTATATTCATCATACCTTCCTCTTGGGGTTCCCAACTGGACGGTGAAAAGATAACACCACCGCAAGCATCAGTGGAATATGATAGTGTCAACGGCATAGAGTGAGGCACGATAAGCACCACGACTCCTAAGCAGATCCATGAGCATACCAAGGCGATTGTCAACGTCAATCAGGTAGTGAACTACCTGCATGACCATGACGAATAACATTAGTGGCATCGGATCCCCTTGCCGGACATCACGATGATGGAAGATCTCATCTCCCGGCGTGTCGTTAACCCCGATACACGTTGATGCCATGGACAAAAACAGTTAAACTAGGTTGATCCAAAGGTGACCAAATCCCATGTTCTGCATTAGCTTGATGAGAAAAGGCCAGGAGATGGTATGAAACACGCGAGCGATGTCCAGCTTCAACAAAACTGTCAGGGTGTTTGCAGCATGAAAGGACTTGGCAAGTTGCTAGACAAGCATGATGTTGTCACGAATAGTGCGACCTCTGATGAAAGCACACTAATTAGGAGAGACCAGTGTAGGGAGAAGTGGTACAAGGCAGAGTTGACATGGTTCTCGCGATCTGCTTTGCCACAAAAGTCGCAAATTCAGATGCATCCTATTTTGGGGGAGAAGCCTGACAAGGGATTTGTTGAGTTTCAAGAATTCGTGAACATGCCTAAGGTGAACGGCTCTCAAAACAGCCAAGAGATCATCTATGATGGTAGACCAGCTGGTTTTGAAGAAGGATTCTCTAAGAGCATCTCCAGCTGCCCCTAAGAGCATCTCCAGCCTCCCCTAAAGGACCATCAAACGACATATAAGGGTGCCGGAGGCCAACTCCTGGCTCTACCCAATTATTAATTCGGAGCACAATAGCCGCACCAAACCCATCGGGGGGCAGGTAGGACGTGCATAGTGCCTTGTGCCCACATGTTAGAGACCTACAGTGTTGGGGTTTGGTGCAGATAACAAAAAATTATGTGCTACGCAACCCCGATTGCCCAAGGACCTATCTATTAGTAATGTTGTAACGGTAAGGAGTTTCGGACACATACCCTCGAAGACTGAAACGTGGGGATTATGCTCCCGCACAAGTGTTGCTGTAGAAGACGATGTAGCCGACCTCAAGCTCGCGAAGAACTTGGCGCAATCACTCCGGCATCGCACGAGCGGCACCTCCGCGTACTCACACACGTATGGTGACCAAGATGATTCCTGGGACCCCGTTTCCAGCCGAGATGCAGAAGTAGAGGCTTTGGAACAGGGATCCGGAAACTTCGCAACACGGCGGCGTGTCGCGGTGGTGATTCCCGTATCCTACGCAGCCCTTCGGGAGGCTACACAAGAAAGAGAGAGAGGAAGGGGCGGCGGACCAGAGGAGGCCTGCGCACCTGGAGGTGGTAGGAGGTGGCCGTGGAGGAGGGCTCGTGAATTGGTGTTGTGATCTCTCCTCCTGGGACCCCCTTTATATAGTGGGGAGGGGGTGCACCTTACCCCCTCCCAAGGCACCAAGGGCGGCGTCCAGAGGGAGGGAGAAGGGGGCCGGCGGCCAGGGCTTGGCAGGCCAAGGAAACCCTAACCTTGGCCGGCTTGGGCCAGGGTTTGGGGCGCCCCCTTTTTTTCTTTCTCTCTTATTTCCCTAATGGGCCTCTTTCGTTAAATCAGCCCATTTAGTTAAATAATGCTTTATTAAATATTTAATTAATATTAATTACTACTCCGAAACACTTCCGGACTCCATCGGAACCATTCCGGACTCCACCGAAACTATTCTAGATTTCACTGAAACCATTCCAGACTTCGTCGAAACTATTTCGGACTTAGTTGGAACTATTCCCCTCTCTCATATATCATCACAGAGTGTTTCTGGATATTACCAAAATGTCTCAAGCATTGTGATCCCTTAAGCGTGTTACCCGATGGTTCAAGAGCGCGATAGACATTACCGAGAACTCTTCTCCGGTAAATGACCTTCAGTCGGATCATGGAAATCCGTGAAGACCCCTATGCATTCTACGAAGGTCCTTCAGTCGTTGAACCATAAATGTCAATAAGCTATTCCTTTTGCTTCGCTGATACTAGTATTGCCTAAGATCTGATCATCAGTATTCACCAATACTTGGTTTGATCTTATTACCGGCAATGCTGTTCAACTCGTCCATGATAGTCCATCTCCGTGACCTAGTCACATGCTGTGCAGCATTGATGTGTTCTCACCGAGTGGGCCTAGAGTATCATATCTGTCATGCAGATGAGCAAATCCTGCTCTTGGCTATACTCCTCTACCTACCCCTTTGGAGAACCCAAGAGACACCTTTTGAGTCAACCAGTTACGTGAAGACGGTTGATGCAATTAGAGTTTCCTCCGAAAGTAGTGATTATGTATTAACCTCACGGTCTAAGGACTAAGCTGCAACTTTTATCATCTTGCAACGTGAACATCATGACACGATCTTGTTGCAAATGATTCTGTGGATAATGTCCATCATGGCACTATCAACAAGTGGCATGATCCTAATGTCAATCGGCTATAATGCACCATGATTGGGAAACCTCAATCATTAGTTGATCAATGAACCAGTAAACCGGGATTTTACCGTGGACTCCTAATCATTTAATACCACACCTAGGTCAATGTTTCTGATTGACATAGTTCTAGCATAGTACTAAACTATTATGAACCTGACAGATTATGCAAATAAGTCCTATATTATTTTCCTCTAGGGCATAATTCCTTCAGTCTCCCACTTGCACTATAGTACAAATAATCTAGCTGTATTTTGTTTACCAATCACTGAGCATATCATCCATATGGTCTTTTGATCATGCACGCAATGTGAGGACCTACCTTTAGCGGTTATATTCTTTGTAACTTGTCAATCCAATATGACTCCCTATCATCATCTCATGATGTTTGTCTAAGTTTAATGTTTGGTTGAAGAGTGAGACTTAGTATTCTCGTTTTGCAGTGGTGTCTGATTAATCCTTGATTTTCTCATGAACCATGCTAAATAGATACACACTCATCTAGAAGTCGAACTTTCTCTAACCAAGCATTATACTTGCCACTGCTAGAGTAGCTTTCAATTTATGTAGAATTAATTGAAATCGCCTAGATTCAATCTCAATTTCCCAATCACGCTTTCGCTGCGCTTAGCTTTTGATAGAGTTAATTTCCCATATTTCTGAACAAAGTGTGCTTCTCACTTTTCCAGAAATTCCTATTAGTTCTTCCACAAGAATTCATAGGATAGGCTTTCCTTTGGTCTAATGATTCTCTAATCATTCTTGAACCTAGCCTTTCAACTTTTGAACTTGGGATGCATTGTTTGTCTTTATGCAAACATGGTTTTGGATAGCGCTAACTATGAGACGCTTTTGTCAACCATTATTGAGTTTAAACTCAATTATTTCCTTAGTCATTTAGTCAAAACTCTTTGACTTTGTTCATTCTGTACTATCAAAATTATGACTAACATACATTCAGACTTAATGCATTTAAATTTCTGCCTTAAACATGATGTCAATTTCACCACTTATTAATTCTTATTAATAACCATGATACGAATTCACCTATTCATAATATGTCATCCACATAAATGAATTTATTATAGCTCCCACTCAGAATATGTACTCTTACATATAGACCAAGCTCCCACTTAGAATATGTACTCATACATATATTGTGAGATTACAGCTATTTTTCATCGCTCCCACTCAGTTTAATACAAATAGGTTTATCTCAATAATTTTAGACTACTCCAAAAAATCCTTTGATGCTTAAATCAAACCGAGATACCTTAAATGCGAATTAATTCAAAAAATGTGTTAAACATTGCCATAACTTAAACTGATTTAAGAACTTGCAATTTTAACAACTAATTTGAATTTGAAGACTATTAAACATGGCTACACATTGTAGTCAATCTTATGAATTTGCCTAAACACTTTTAAGAAAAATCGTGTTTTTATGTCTTTTCCATTAAAGATTTATTTTCTTCTCATAATCTAATATTATTTTGAAAAATTAAGTAATACATTTTACTTAATAAGATCAAGTAACAATTACCTCTTAAATAAAATCTTTAATTATAACTCTAAGTTAGTTTCGCATTTAGGTTCGCCATCTTTTCTTCAGAGTTCGTAGGTATGTCTAGTTTCAAAAACTGTTGACAAGTAATTCATGAATTTCACCTTGCGTACCATCGCAATTTTTAAATTCATGAATCCTATTTGAATAAAGGACTTAATTGCATGATCTTTATCATCAGTTTCCTCTTTTCTAATATAGACCTTCACTTTGGAACTTATTCCGCTGCGCTTTTCTAATATTACAAAGATTAATTTAATTACTCTAATTGATCCTTTATTTTCTTCTAACTAACATCTTTACGGAAAAAACATTTTCTCTAGAGTGCACCAAATTTTCTGCAATACAAATTTTTGCATCCTTTGGTTTAGAAGATAAGTCCTCAAGCTTATAAGGACTTTTATGAAGAATTCCTAATTTTGAATTATCACAATAATCCGGAATCTTTTATAAATTACACTATAACTCATATAGTATTATTTATATGGCTTCCTACTTATTTTAAATTGAGTTTATTTTAATGTGTCACTTTAAATGATAATTTTCTCACTACAGATGATTTATTTATTTAATAAATAATGTCCGTTCGAATATGATTCCAATGCGAACTTTTCAACGACTTGAATTGTTTAGCATTATTTGTCGAACCTTTTCGTCAAATTCTTTCAAATCATAAACTTTGAACTTAGTCATTTTTGACTGCTTCAATTTTGACTTAGCTCAATCTTTCTTTATTCCTTATTAAACTATTTGTACAATTCAGATAATTTAATCATGACTTAGTAATTCGAATAATTACTAAATCTTTTAATAAAGAATTTCGCGAAATAATGATTTCTTTATGAAATACTACACATCTTTTATGCATAATATCAATACTTGTGTGTTTTACAATTTAGCACGAAGTGTTTAAATAATTTCAAATAAATGAAGTGTGGACCACATGTGAATTCGATCAAATATCAAAAACTCATATAATTTCATCGATATGAAATTACCACAAACATATTGTAATTGATACAATTCAAAACATATATTCAATTTCATCATTATGAAATCCACATAAGTATTTCATAAAAGAATTTAAAACATTATTAAGCGCAAACAATAAATAATAAAGACTTTAATCATAATATTATAAATACTTGCAATTATATCAACAAGAATAAATGAGAATAACTTTATTCATAATCATCCATAAAGAATTTATTCATAGCAAAACAACCACTTGTTTATTACACTCGAATAAAATTTGTCTCACACATTTGAGACAATCACAAGGTCTTAAAACTGATTACAAAAACTTTATTCAAAATCTAAACTCATAGATAAATGTCAAAGAAGATCGCGCCGTCGAAACATCAAGTATGTCCTCTCCAGGGCGCCATGGACTCCTCCATGTGTTCTTCCATCATGAACACTTTACTTCGCAGATCCTGTTTTCAAATAAAACTGGAATTTAGTATCTCATACTTTCAAAACTGCATAAGTGTTTATGAAACATTTATAATACTGTATATCACATATACCTGTCAGATCGATGATCCCACGTTAGTGGGCATAATATCATGAAGCCTGATCCTCGCCATGAGCTGATGAAGGTTGACTGGTTCAGCCTTTTTCAGAAATCTCTTGACGAAGCTCTTGTAGCTTGGAGGAAGCGAACGCAGTACCACACTCTTGGCAATGTCGTCCAACAAGTCAAACCCTAGCTCAACAGTCAGACGCCTGTGGATCCTTAGCATCTTAACAAGATGCAGTCCCACACATCCATGTTCCTCCATCTTGCATGAAAATAACTCATCCAGGCATTCATGTCCCATCAAGTGCACTTGTGGCTCAAAGATCTCTTTCATATCACTTATGATCTCGTTTGATGTGGCAGTCTCCCAGAAACCCCTCATCTCAGGTACCATCATGCTATGAATTGCAGTGCGGACTACGAAATAACAGTTTCATTTATAACGAAATGTGTTAATGATTGCCTCGTCCGAATGCTCTTCCAGTGGTAATCCCAATGGCTCAATTATCATGAAAAATGTCTGACTACTTTGGAACGACTTCCTCAAACGCAGGTACCAATTGGTGAAATTTGATCCATCAGGACTAAGCTCTTGACCATTGAAAAAGTGAGTGATATCAAGGGTTGTGATCATCTACAAAAATTTGCAAAGATATAATTACTAAAATTCATAATATGAGTCAAATGTTTATTAAATAATTTAACTGTGAAGAACTCCCACTCATAACAACATCCCTACAATTGTTCTAGTGATTACACAGTCCTTATTCATCATGCCGCTCCCGATCATCATGTGAAGCGATACAACTGCAAAGGTAGACAGTACTTATGTCAATCGCACAACCTTGCAACCCATGCTTGACCTTTCGATCTCCCATGTTCCGAGGCTATGTCTGTACATACTAGGCTCGCCAATTTTAATCTTTGTGTATTACGCGGCACATACATGGCTTGTACCCACGCCGTATGCGAACTTCGATATGGCCCCTGATCGTCATGTGAGGTTGCATAACTAAGAACTTTCTTGGCGATTGCACACGAAGGGAGAACACAATTCATTGGAATTTTGATTAGGGATTTTCTTGTCCTATGCTACCGGCGTGTATCTAATACTAGCATAAGAAAGAATTCACACAATAACAACAAATGTAAATAATGTGACATGATATGGTTTCTTCATCGACGTGCTTGATCTCCATCGAGCCTCCGGCATGATCTCCATCCATCTACCAGTACGATGCCAAGTCCATGATGCCCGTCATGAAGCCTTCGGATGTCCAACGTTACTTACCGTTTAAACATATCACATCACACGCCCCACTGCAAAACAAAGTTAGACGTTTCCACTATGTTTGCAAGTTTTACGTGGCTTCTAGGGCTTTTGCGCAAGAACCGTTTCTTACCTATGAACATGAAACCACAACGCTGATAATCATATTGTTTCTTTGATTCCCTATTAAGGGCCCTCAGTTGTAGATGTCATATCCACTATAGTTGGAGAAACTGGCACCCGACTAGCCACTTTTGCACGGTGCAAGCCGTATGTCAAGCGTGGAACTAGTCTCGCGTGAAATGAGTAAAGTCGGTTTTCGGGCCGCTTCAATCCAACTATGCCACATATATCAACAAATACATGTTGGAGGGTAACAATAAGACGATCAACGCCCGCATCAACACATTGCGTTCTAACCGTACAAGCATACTACGCATAGATCTGACTCTGATACCACTGTTGGGGTTCAGTGCAGATAACAAAAAAATTATGTGCTACGCAACCCCGATTGCCCAAGGACCTATCTATTAGTAATGCTGTAACGGTAAGGAGTTTCAGACACGTACCCTCGAAGACCGAAATGCGGGGATTATGCTCCCACACAAGTGTTTCTGTCGAAGACGACGTAGCCGACCTCAAGGTCGCAAAGAACTTGGCGTAACGACTCCGGCACCACACAAGCGACACCTCTGCATACTCACACGCGTACGGTGACCATGATGACTCCCGAAACCCCATTTCCAGCCGAGATGCAGAAGTAGAGGCTTTGGAATAGGGATCTGGAAACTCCGCAACATGATGGTGTGTTGCGGTGGTGATTCCCATCTCCTACGCAGCACTTCAGGAGCCCACATGGGAGAGAGATAGGAAGGGGTGGCAGACCAGAGGCAGCCGATGCACCAGGGGGGTGGTAGGAGGAGGCCATGGAGGAGGGCTCGTGAATTGGTGTTGTGATCTCTCCTCCTGGGACCCCCTTTATATAGTGGGGAGGGGTGTGCACCTTACCCTCTCCCCAAGGCACCAAGGGCGGCGGCCAGAGGGAGAGAGAAGGGGGCCAGAGGGAGGGAGAAGGGGGCCGGTGGCCAGGGCTTGGCCGGCCAGGGAAACCCTAACCCTGGCCGGCCTGGGCCTGGGTTTGGGGTGCCCCCCTTTTTCTCTCTCTTATTTCCCTAATGGGCCTCTTTCATTAAATCAGCCCATTTAGTTAAATAATGCTTTATTAATTATTTAATCAATATTAATTAATATAATTAATATTAATTAACACATAATTAATTCCCTGCTACTCCAAAACACTTTCGGACTCCATCGGAACCATTCCGGACTCCACCGAAACTATTCTGGATTTCACCGAAACCATTTTAGAGTCCGCCAAAACTATTTCGGACTTAGTTGGAATGATTCCCCTCTCTCATATATCATCACATAGTATTTCCGGATATTACCAAAGCGTCTCAAGCATCATGATCCCTTAAGCGTGTTACCCGATGGTTCGAGAACACGACATACATTACCGAGAACTCTTCACTGGTAAATTCAGTCGGATCATGGAAATCCGTGAAGACCCCTATGCATTCTACGAAGGTTTTTCAGTCGTTGAACCGTAAATGTCAATAAGCTATTCCCTTTGCTTTGATGATACTAGTATTGCCTAAGATCTGATCGTCGGTATTCGCCAATACTTGGTTCGATCTTATTACCGACAATGTTGTTCAACTCGTCCATGATAGTCCCTCTCTATGACCTAGTCATATCCTGCGTAGCATTGATGTGTTCTCACCAAGTGGGCCTAGAGTATCATATCTGTCATGCAGATGAGAAAATCCCGCTCTTGGCTATACTCCTCTACCTACCCCTTTGGAGAACCCAAGAGATACCTTTTTAGTCAACCAGTTACGTGAAGACGGTTGATGCAATTAGAGTTTCCTCCGAAAGTAGTGATTATGTATTGACCTCACGGTCTAAGGACTAAGTTGCGACACTTATCATCTTGCAACGTGAACATCATGACAGGATCTTGTTGCAAATGATTCTGTGGGTAATGTCCATCATGGCATTATCAACAAGTGGCATGATCTCATTGTCAATCGGTTGTAATGCACCATGATTGGGAAACCTCAATCATCAGTTGATCAATGAACCAGTAAACTGGGATTTTACCGTGGACTCCTAACCATTTAAAACCACACCTATGTCAATGTTCTGATTGACATAGTTCTAGCATAGTACTAAACTATTATGAACCTGACAGATTATGCAAATAAGTCCAATATGACTCCCACTTGCACTAGAGTACAAATAATCTAGCTGCATTTTGTTTACCGATCACTGAGCATATCATCCATATGGTCTTTTGATCATGCACGCAATGTGAGGACCTACCTTTAGCGGTTATATTCTTGGCAACTTGTCAATCCAATATGACTCCCTATCATCATCTCATGATGTTTGTCTAAGTTTAATGTTTGGTTGAAGAGTGAGACTTTGTATTCTAGTTTTGCAATAGTGTCTGATTAATCCTTGATTTTCTCATGAACCATGCTAAACAGATACACACTCATCTAGAAGTCGAACTTTCTCTAACCAAGCATTATACTTGCCACTGCTAGAGTAGCTTTCAATTTATGTAGAATTAATTGAAATCGTCTAGATGCAATCTCAATTTCCCAATCACGCTTTCGCTGTGCTTAGCTTTTGATAGAGTTAATTTCCTATATTTCTGAACAAAGTGTACATCTCACTTTTTCAGAAATTCCTATTAGTTCTTCCACAAGAACTCATAGGATAGGCTTTTATTTGGTCTAATGATTCTCTAATCATTCTTGAACCTAGTCTTTCAACTTTTGAAGTTGGGATGCATTGTTTGTCTTTATCCAAACATGGTTTTGGATAGCGCTAACTATGAAACGCTTCTGTCAACCATTATTGGGTTTAAACTTATTTATTTTCTTAGTCATTTAATCAAAACTCTTTGACTTTGTTCATTCTGTACTATCAAAATTATGACTAACATACATTCAGACTTAATGCTTTTAAAATTTTGCCTTAAACATCATGTCAATTTCACCACTTATTAATTCTTATTAATAACCATGATACGAATGCACCTATTCATAATATGTCATCCACATAAATGAATTTATTATAGCTCCCACTCACAATATGTACTCTTACATATAGACCAAGATCCCACTTAGAATATGTACTCTTACATATATTTGTGAGATTACAGCTATTTTTCATCGCTTCCACTCAGTTTAATACAAATAGGTTTATCTCGATAATTTTGGACTACTCCAAAAAATCCTTTGATGCTTAAATCAAACCGAGATACCTTAAATGCGAATTAATTCAAAAAATGTGTTAACCATTGCCATAACTTAAACTGATTTAAGAACTTGTAATTTTAATAACTAATTTGAATTTGAAGACTTTTAAACATGGCTACACATTGTAGTCAATCTTATTAATTTGTCTAAACACTTTTAAGACAAATCGTGTTTTTATGTCTTTTCCATTAAAGATTTATTTTCTTCTCATAATCTGATATTATTTTGAAGAATTAAGTAATACATTTTACTTAATAAGATCGAGTAACAATTACCTCTTAAATAAAATCTTTAATTATAACTCTAAGTTATTTTTGTATTTAGGTCCGCCATCTTTTCTTCATAGTTCGTAGGTATGTCTAGTTCAAAAACTTTTGACAAGTAATTCATGAATTTCACCTTGACGTACCATCACAATTTTTAAATTCATGAATCCTATTCGAATAAAGGACTTAATTGCATGATCTTTATCATGAATTTCCTCTTTTCTAATATAGACCTTCACTTTGGAACTTATTCTGCTGCGCTTTTTTGATATTATGAAGATTAATTCAATTACTCTAATTGATCCTTTATTTTCTTCTAACTAACACCTTTACGTAGAAAACATTTTCCCTAGAGTGCACCAAATTTTCTGCAATACAAATTTTTGCATCCTTTGGTTTAGAAGATAAGTCCTCAAAATTATAAGGACTTTTTTGAAGAATTCCTAATTTCGAACTATCACAATAATCCAGAATCTTTTATAAATTACACTATAACTCATATAGTATTATTTAATATGGCTTCCTACTTATTTTAAATTGAGTTTATTTTAATGTGCCACTTTAAATGATAATTTTGCCACTACAGATGATTTATTTCTTTAATAAATAATGTCCGTTTGAATATGATTTCAATGCAAACTTTTCAACGACTTGAATTGTTTAGCATTATTTGTCGAACCGTTTCGTCAAATTGTTTCAAATCATAAACTTTGAACCTAGTCATTTTTGACTGATTCAAATTTGACTTAGCTCAAATCTTTGTAATAAAACATGTAGAATCTAGATGTATATTTGAAATCTATAAATTTTGTCAGATAATTGTTAATTTTGTGTAGCCAAGATTTAACGAATTTGTAATAAAAATTTACAAGTTACATCATTGACAGGATCACCGAACCTCTGTAGTCAATAACACTTGCTGATGCTGTTGGCTTCCCCTCGGCCGGCCGTGGTGGCGAGGGAGTGGAAGAGGATGGCGCCACTATCTTCCTCGTTAGGGTTTTTCAGGGTCTTTTTTGAGATGCAACTGTTGCGGCGTGAAGCTTCTTCTGGCCGACCATGGTGGCGAGGGGAGGATGCGGCTCGACGTGACGTCGGTGGTTGGGACCTACTGCTCAGGGATCTGGGATTGGAGGCACTGCATCGTCTTCTCCATCTCCTGCCTGCCTGATGTTCTGGATATGGATATTAGCTCTCACCCCCCGGGGTGGGCACTCTTGCGGTGTTCAAAGCCCATTATGGCGATAGTGGCGGTGGTGATTCGATGGTGTGTGAAGATGTGCTGCTTTTGGGTCTGGTACCTGTTTTTGGGTGGTGACGATGAGGACGATGGGCTTAATGGTGCTTTAGAAGTATGGTGTGAGGTCATTCTTGCAAAAGTTTGGGATCATATTGTATTTTCCTTTTTTTGTGAAATCATTTATAATCGGTTTCGCCATTGATTGAAATGCCATCACTTGTTATCTCAAAAAAACACTTTCGGTGGATTGAAAAACTGTATTAACCTCAGTCCGTCACAATTCCCCTAAAAAAAAAACCTCAGTCCGTCACAAAACTAGGACATCTTCCAAATAAAAGAAAAAGAAGGTTGTAGCATTCACTAGCCAACTAACAGTTTTGGTGTCTTGTCCAAGACCATAGGGTGCATTCAATTGCTTGCTTCCTCTTCCTCCTCCGCTCCCCTCCCCCAAAGCAGCAAAGCCAGCCTGGTTCCCCAAACACCCACAGCCATCACCTCCTTCTCCTCTCCCCTCCATAATGGCCCAAGAAGCCATTGCTCCCAACGATCCTTCCTAACTGTCTGTCCTACATATTCCACACAAGCAACGGCGATGCTGAGCTCCTTCGGCAGCGGCGGCCATCCGAGCTCGCCACAGAAGCATGGCAGATGCGACGAGCAAGAAGGCCAAGATGGGTTCTTGGAGATAGCAGGGGCTTCGCCACCACCAGCTCCCTCTTGCTCCTTTCTTGGATCCAGCGGCCTTTCTGGGACGCAGATGCTAAGCTTCTCCAATGATGCAGCGGGTGAGATGGGTGGATATGATGTAAAACAGAGATTATTTTTATCTTGATATTTTTGCTCATGGTCATGGATGGCATCGTCCGGCAAAAGCCCCTGCCTTTTGGGTCTTTTCAAGAGCGCAAGGGCCCCTATTTATTCTCCTCTCTTTTGCTTTTGTAACTCATCCCCAAAAGATGTAGTTAGCCTTTTCTTCTCGGGAATATCTCACCCTGTCTTTCTCTCACACGAAAAAAAAGGAGAAATGAGGCATAGATTTCTGCTGTTTCCTTAAATCTTGCATGTGTAGGGACTAGGAGACCATGCTCATGGGCATCTTCTTTTGCTTCTGATGTCCATTCCATCATTTGTTCTTATCGGTCTGCTTCTCTTGTGATTGAAGGATTGGGTTTGAGCTCAGGGGCAAGCATGCAGGGTTTTTTGGCAAGGGTCAGGGGGCCATTTACCCCAACACAGTGGATGGAGCTTGAGCACCAGGCCCTCATCTACAAACACATAGCTGCAAATGCTCCTGTACCATCCAGTTTGCTTCTCCCCATCAGAAGGAGCATACATCCATGGGGTAATTTTTGGATCCAGCTCCCTGTCATCACTGTTTTTCTGGCTCATATTTATGGTTACAACAATTCACTGTAGGCATAAACAAAACAGGGAAGAAGCAAGTAGAGCTCATATGGTTGCGGTTACCATGGTCCACTAGTCTGCTATGTAGTTTCGAATA
Source organism: Dactylis glomerata (assembly GCA_007115705.1). NCBI lineage: Eukaryota > Viridiplantae > Streptophyta > Magnoliopsida > Poales > Poaceae > Dactylis > Dactylis glomerata. The sequence continues at coordinate 2,115,005 of QXEO01000542.1, read as the reverse complement.
TAAAAGCTTATCCCGCATTGGGATTCTTTCGATGTTTTAGTTGTATTCTGTGTCTTCCAGGGACAAGATGCTCTTACACTATTAGTTTGTTGGCCATGGAGGTAATCGAGGTTCCCTTTGGGTAATTACAACCAATAATTGCTTTAGAGTATTGCTGCATATGTGATGATGTTTCCTGTTACCAATGCGCTTCTGCACGGTTTTAGATGTTAAAACTCACACTCAGATTGGGATTCTCAGTCTTCTATCTCTTCAGGACAAGATATCTAAATGCCGTGATTAGTATGCTGCAGTTCATGTTACTCGAGTCTGTTTTACGTATTATTTGTTATGCAAAACTGAGCAGTAGTCTGTCCTGAATGTTGCCGAATCAGAGTTAAGAAGGTATCCTTATAATTCTCATATAAAATGATGAATCTATTTTTCAGTAGGATGGGCGCCATTTCGTTCTGGCGGTGCTGATGTAGAACCCGGGAGATGCCGCCGCACAGATGGCAAGAAGTGGCGGTGCTCCAGAGATTCAGTTGGAGACCAAAAGTACTGCGAGCGGCACATAAACCGTGGTCGCCAACGTTCAAGAAAGCATGTGGAAGGCCGAAAGGTGACACCCACCATTGCAGAACCAACCATGGTTGTTTCTGGTGGTGTATCGTCACACAGCCAGGTCGTGACTTGGCAGCAGCAGGTGAAAAGCTTAGCTGCTAATGTGACTGATTCTTTCTCAAGACAGTCCACCAGGTAAAATTACCCAATCATGTATATGGTTAGACCTATTTATGCCTATTACTGGATTAGTGAGCAAGAGTTTGTCGAAATAAATGACAACTGTGGTTGATACAAATGGAAGCTACTGTCCTGGCATGTGGCAATGGTCAAATGGAGGTACCTAAGTAGTTAATCTCTGTATCAGGATTCAAGGAATAATAAAACAATCAAAATGTTAGATATTTGTGAACTAGCACAACATAAGTTAGATCAAACTAGTTACATACTTGCATGTGACTGTGAAAGTGCCATAAACAGGTAGGAAGCCCCGAGCCATCGTAGATTCTGTGATTGCATCTATGATTTCGTCATTTAGTTATAAGATTTATGCAGCCTTTGATGAACTTCACTTTATGTTTCCGTGTTGAAATAAAATAAAAAAAGAATAAAACTATAGTACTACAAAGCAGTGGCAAGCAAGTGGGGATGGCGCAGTAGTTCAGTAGACAAATAAATTGGACTTTTTATAGCAATGTTGTTGTAGAAGTAGTTTAGTAGACAAAAAAAGGAAAAATGCATTATGTTTTCTTTCCTGAACTGAAGATGAAGATTCTGCTTTGCAGGGAACTGCTGGAGAAGCAGAATACCATCGAGCAATCATTAGTATCCGCTCCAATGGATTCCTTCGACTTCTCATCACAACATTCTTCTTCAAATTGTGACAAAGTAACATTTTTACCACTGAAGTTGCACCGTGATCTTGATCAGGCCTACGTTACGCATGGAGCTTGCAGTTCATCAGAAAAAGGTAATAGGGCCCAGGAAACTTGGTCGCCAGTAACTAAGGAAACACTTGATGACGGACCTCTAGGTGAGGTTTTCAGAAGCAAGAGTTGCCAATCAGCTTATGGTACATCTTAACTGCCAACATTGATTGGGAGCGGAAGTTAGATTCTCCATCTGGGATCCTGCAGTTGACTACTCAGTTAGTCCTGTGTCCAGCAGCAGCGCTATGAACATTAGCCTGCACAATTCTCTCAGTCAAGCTAATATTGCGGAATTAGAAGATGTTCATTGCACGAGTTTGTTGGTCTAATGGTTTGAGTTGTATCTTTATTTATTATATGTATTCTAGTCCCTCAGACTATTTTAGGTGGTGTGTTGTTGATTCTCTATTTTGTTACGTGATGAAGAATAATGACCTTCATTAATATTCTGGTTTGAGTTTTTTTCGTAGCATTGAGATAGAGTGCAATTCTGAGCATGATTACTTCATTTCTGTAGTAGAATTTTTTTAAGGCAACTTTTACAGTACCTTTTTATTTCTCATACTACTCACGAGAGAGGCAAATTATCAAAGGGCATATAAAGTGTGGCAGATTATCAAGGTCCGAACTAAAGCGTGGCAAATGATCAAATATCAGAGCCAAATATTCCTTGGTGTTTATGGCGGCATTTGGATCTTGAGACAAGCGGGGTTGGGTTCTCTTGTAAAATCCCTCGTTCTGCCTCTCGGTTCCGGCGGCGGTGCGGCTACTAGGCGGTGGCTTGGTGGGGGCGGCATAGTTCGGCTGCAGATTTGGTTACGGTGTGGTTACTGAAGGTCCCTCCTTCGGTCGTAAAATCCCACCACCCACCTTGATTTGTGCAGCATACAGCGGCGAGGTGGCATTGGTGTTGCGAAGGCGGCGGCATGATAGTTTCATCGGACTCTGGTAGTTAGCTAGGCTGTCGTAAAACCCTATCCTTCGATTCAGTCTTTCGCTCGTGTGGTTACGCTTGCATCCTGCTTGCGTCCAAAATTTCTCACAGCAGTCATGGACAAGGACGCTGGTATTAAAGACACTGGTCTGCTTCAGATGGTATCTCTCACCCTAGATGTTCAGACGCTGCAGCGGTGCCGCGATGAAGACACGCAAGAGTTCCTGGATTTCTCTCATTCTGTCAAGAACTTTGTAAGTATCCAGAACAACTTTGCCACCGTCCAAACTAATTTTGAAAGATTGTTTGCTGCAAGAAAAACTCCAGCTTTGGAACAGACATGTAACACTCCTGACACCCCTCCCACTGCCGGTGGCTTATCTGCAGATTCTATGAAGCAAACTCAGCAGGCCATTAAACCAATTGGTACATGCACACTACATGATATGCATGCTAAGGAACTGCAGATCGATGGAGCACCCAAACTGCCCGATAGACACCCACACTTTGGCCATGTTACAACAATTATTCCTGATCATACATCAGCACCTGTTCAGTAGAAAACTCTACCTTCTACTCAAGCAGCTCCACCTAAAAATCCACAGGATCCTTTACTGAACAATAGGCAAAGAGCATATCTTCAGCCGACACAAGAAGCAAGAAGACCACTTCCTATTGTCAACCTGCTAAGATGAACATGCCAGAGTTTCTTGGCAACGATGTGGAGTTGTGGACTCTTGGATCCAAACAACTGAAATGTATTTTGAGTCTTCTAGAACACCATTGGATCAAAGGACTAGGGTAGCAGCAACTTACTTCCAGGGTGATGTAATGCAGTGGCGGAGAGGCACAAATTACAGTGCAAGCACCCTGCCTTAGCACAGATTCTGTAGGTACATTGGAGATAGGTTTGCACTCACCTCTGTCTGTGACAATGTGAGAGCTTTTCATGTCTTGACACAGACTTCTACTGTCTCCATCTACATACAAAAGTTTGAGGCTGTTATGAATTTGATGAGAAGGGATAATCCAACACTGCGTGAAGACTATTACATAATTAGCTTCATATCAGGTGTTGGGGATATACCAAATAGGTATACCAGCGACGTAGTCCTAAATTAGCAAGCCAGGGTGGCCCATCAGGGGTGGTATGGCGGATTCGCCATACCGGGCGGCCCAGTTGCTAAAGTTGGCATGACGGTACTAGACGCAGGCGCTTATGGCGGATCCGGAGACAGGTCCATGGCGGGCTACTAGCGGCGAGCCTATGGCGGATCCGGAAGACGGCCCATGGCGGGTGACCTTGTAGCGCACGTGTAGGACTTAGTCTAGGACTCCAAGTTGTATCCGCTCTAGTACCAACGTGTAGCCCACGCCAGGCGCCTTTATAAGCCCGGCGTGGAGCAGCCCTTGAGGCACCAGACCAATCTTACGGCCAATCGCATAGCGAAACAGCCAACCTCATCATTGTAACCGAGCACTTGTTGCCATATAGTGAATTATAGCAGCACGTAGGATCTCGCCACCGTCGCGGGATCTGAAGCTGGGTAAACTCGTGCTACCACCGTCCTGGATCGCTCCTCCGTGTTCACCCCCTTCCACAAACCGCCATACCCCTACCTCTATGGCAGATCTGTTGACGAAACCACGACAGTTGGCGCCCACCGTGGGGCTTAGCGCGTTTGGAGCGCGGATCCAGGCGGGATCCGCCTTTGCAGGCATCGGCGACACCGTCGCCATCGGGCGCGTCCTCTACGATTCCGGCTTCCCTATCGTCCCAGCGGATAACCTCTGGGTGCCGGCTAGAGAAGACCCTGCTCGATTCACCGTCATCCCGATTGGAGATATCCATATCTTCATTGGAGAGACAAACCCTACCCCCGCTACGGAAACCAATTTCCGGCGGATTGGTATGGCTAAAATCCCCAAACGGACCGCTTTCGAGCTGGATACGGAGGAGGACTCATCTGATCTGGAACTTTCCAAGTTGCCCAGATCGGATCTGAAAAGTAATCCCACCCAGCCCGCCCTAGAGGTGGAGGAAGTGGTGGAAGACCGCAGTGAATCCGCCATGAGTAATCTGGCGTTAGAGACACCGCGGTACTGCCTTGTTGCGTTCACAGGTATCACTTCGGGATCTACCTCCAATGGAGAAGATAGCCCAGGTGAATCCATCTTAGAGGCACTTAACGAAAGTGGTGAATCGGATGACTGGGACAGCAAAGGCTATGATTCTGACCACTACGATGCCGCCATGAGGAAACTCGAGGTGGAATTGGCGCAGCAGGCACTTGAAGAGCAACAAGCAGCGGCCAAGCAGGTGTTTGTAACCAACAAAGGAGATGACGCTGGGCAGACAACCGGTGATCCGCCATCTCAGGCAGTCCACGACGGAGATGCCGGCAATGAGCAGGGTAACCCGCCACCAGCCGCCGATCCCGCCGCGGAGCAACTTCCCGAGATTCATGGCGGACCCAGGCCGCCACTACCCGCCATCCCCGAGGACCAGCACCCAGAAGACTTCACGACCCCGCTGGATAAAGTCGTCTACGGAACTCTAGCAGATCCAATCACCTCTGACTATGTCAGAGATGTGAACGATCTCGAGAAGAAAAGGCGAGCACTCCTCAAGGAAGCAAAGCGAGTCGAGAAGATGGGCAAGCAGGTTGATGACGACATTGCTAAAGCTCAAGACACGCTGAAGCGCGCAAGGAACATGGAGGAGAAGTATGTTACTCTCATCCAGAACCAGATGAACGAGGGGGGCGACCCGCAGCTGGTACGAAACCTTGAGTTCACCGTACCAACAGCGGAAACTCTGGCCAAGATGTACATCAAGAATCCGCCATACGTGGACAAAAACCGCGATGAAGTTAGGGCTACGCCCATTGAGAACATCGTGGCTGCAAAGGAGCTATTGGAGTATAACAAGAGCCCAGCAGCCCTAGAGACGGCGGTCAAACTGATGACCAAAGCATTAGTGCAGCAGGAGAAGGCTACGTCGTCACGGCGGCTCGAATCTGATCCTGCGCTATGCAGGTCCAGTACTGCCTCTAAAGCTCAGGGGGCTGGCAACTATGGTGGACGTCCTGACAACGAATCTCATACCGGATCCTCAGAAATCCGAAGAAGAGAAGCTCGCAATCAGAGACACGCCATCCCAATATCCTCCGATGACAAGCCACATGGCAAAGGCCCGCAGAGAAACCCATCGCCACCCCGCAAGAATTACCCAGCTTACGGATACCAACAAGCCACTGCTGCTCCTCGCCATAAGACCAACATGCCGCCACCAAAGCATAAGACGTTCGAAGTCCCCAAGGGAGGAATCGTCATACGCGACAATGATGGCAAACGAGGACGAAGCCGTGACGCTGGACGCAGAGACGATCCGCCACGACGGGAAACTAGCAGAGACGGCGGATCCAAGAGAAGGGACCGATCTCGCCATGACGACGGCGCGCACCGTGACGGTGACAAAGACAAGCATCGCTCCACTCGCCGTCACGATGACAAAGGGCAAGGCTCCCGCCGCCATGATGACGATCCATCTTCACGAAGAACAGAAGGAAGCCATCGTAGCTGCAAAGATCAGTCGCAGGACGGCGAGAGTAAAAGACGGCGTGACCCTTCGCCATCCCCACCAGGGAGCCCCCTTGGCGGCGGTGGCGGCGGGCCAGCAAGGTCGCGCAACTCTCGCAAGAATCCGCCGGACCAGAAGCCCTACGACGCCCGTACCCATCTAAATGAGATTGCCAAGTCTCAAACGGCCTTCTTCCTCGGCCCAAAGTGCTTTGGACAACAGATTCGTGATGAGCCCATCCCGTATGGGTTCAAAATCGAGAAAAATATCCGCCAGTACAATGGAGTCGATAGGCCTTTGACTTGGCTACAAGATTACTTCAACGCAGTACAATTCGCCGGGGGATCTCCCAATGTTGCTGTCCGCTATTTGCCCCTGATGCTATCCAGCACTGCGAGGCAATGGATCAACGACTTGGCAGAAAACTCCATCCAAACCTGGTTCGATATGCAAACTGCGTTCACCGAAAATTTCGAGGGGACTTACAAGAGACCCCACAACGTTGGTGACCTCCAACGTTGCCGACGAGCCGACGACGAGACCTCTCGTACTTTCCTCGCGCGATGGCTGGATATGAAGAACTCCTGTGAAGGGGTTACTGACGAATCCGCCATCCTCGCGTTTATTGACAGTTTGGAGAGAGGCCAACTGCTCCGCCATCGCCTGTTGCGGGAAAGGAACGAAGGGAAGTTGACCCTAAATTCCATGATCACCATCGCAAGCAACTACGCGGCCGCCGACGATGACGCCCGCGAATCTCTGAAGGCTTCCGCCATCCAGAACACTGGAAAGCGGAATAGCAGTAACAAACGGAAGAATCCGCCAGAAGAGCCGCAGGCTCCGGACATGGTGGCCACAACCTTTGCTGACAAGGGTCAAAACAGCCAGCGCGGCCGAGGACGCGGAGGTAGCGGCGGAGTTCTGCAACTCCCGCTTCAGCGCCATCCGCTCCCGTGTCTTACGACGAATACCGCGATATGCCATGTTTTGCCCATCACGATGCTTCAGGAAAGTGCAACCACACCAACCGGAACTGCAAGTTTGTCAACGACCTCAAGGCGGATCAAGAAGCTGGCTTCAAACGCAGCCGGCGACAACGGCCTCGTGGCAAAGGAAAAGCGGATAAAGACAAGGAGTCTAGGGATGGCAGCGATATGGATGAAGACGCTGCACCCAAACCCGCCGAAAAGGCAGAGGGTGGTGCTGGCAAGGGTAACCCAATCAAGGACAAAAAAGGTGCCTTTCACACATTCCTTGGACCCCCCACGGCTAAGGCACAGAGAGCTGCTATGCGCTCACTTAATGCCACCGTGCCAAAAATCCGCCAGTACGTCAGATGGTCCGAAGTACCGGTGCACTGGAGCCGCGATGATCATCCAGAGCACATTCCAGATGGCTATTACGCCATGGTGGTATGCCCCGTAATCCATGGCTATGAGTTCTCCAAATGCTTAATGGATGGCGGCAGCAGCCTGAACATCATGTACGTGGAAACTTTGACAAAGCTCGGCCTTACCAAGACCCAACTCCGCCATAGCGCGGTCACCTTTTATGGGGTGGTTCCTGGTCGCCAAGCCAAGTCCCTCGGGTCCATCACACTCAAGGTTGCCTTCGGTAGTGAGGAAAACTACAGAGAAGAGCCCATAACCTTTGAGGTTGTCCCGTTCAAAAGCACTTACCACGTGATCTTCGGGCGCCCAGCCTTTCACAGCTTTCATGCGAGGCCATGCTACATCTACAATCAGCTGAAGATGCCGGGACCGGACGGCATAATCACCGTTTATGGCAGCTTCCGAAAGGCAAAGGAGTGCGAGGAAGGAGAAGCCGCCTTCGCGGAAGCAGTGTTCTTCGGTGAGGAGTTCAAAGAAATCCACGCCGCTACAGACCCCGCGGAGATGCCGGCATCCAAGCAGGAGGTTTCCGCCTCCCCGCCCACCTTCAAGCCTACAGTCGATACAAAACAGGTGGAACTTGTCGCTGGCGATGCCGCCAAGACCACCGCCATTGGGACTAATTTGTCCCCCAAATAGGAAAGCGCGCTCGTCGAGTTTCTCTGCGAGAACCGGGACATCTTCGCATGGCAGCCATCTGACATGATGGGTGTACCCAGGGAACTCGCCGAGCACGCTCTGCAGATAATTCCTGGCTCAAAGCCAGTAAGACAAGCCATGAGACGCTTCGGCGATTAAAAGCGCCGCGCCATAGCAAAGGAGATTTCCAAGCTGTTGAAAGCAGGCTTCATCAAGGAAGTAATACATACCAAGTGGGTGGCAAATCCGGTACTAGTTCCTAAGAAAAACACAAAAGTTCTGCGCATGTGTGTAGATTACACTGGCCTGAACAAAGCATGTCCAAAAGACCCTTTTCCCTTGCCTCGCATTGACCAAGTCATTGACTCGACGGCGGGATCAGAGCTACTGTGTTTCTTAGATGCCTACTCCGGATACCACCAAATCAAGATGAAAAAGTCCGATCAGATCGCTGCGTCGTTCGTAACACCTTATGGCACATATTGCTATGTCACAATGCCATTCGGTCTGAAAAACGCAGGAGCAACGTATCAGCGCACCATGCAAAAGTGCCTGGCGGATCAAATCGGACGAAATATCCACGCATACGTGGATGACATCGCAGTTATGTCTAAGAAGCAAGATGGCATTATAGCGGATTTGCAAGAGACATTTGACAATCTCAGGAAGTATAATATGATGCTTAACCCAACGAAGTGCGTCTTCGGGGTCCCAGCTGGACAACTCCTAGGATTCATCGTCTCCCACCGCGGAATTGAGGTTAACCCGGAGAAGATCAAGGCAATACTCGACATCTCCCGGCCCATCGACCTAAAAGACGTACATCGACTCACAGGCTGCGTGGCAGCAGTGAGCAGATTCATCAGTCGTCTTGGCGAGAAGGCTTTGCCACTCTACAAGCTGATGAAGAAATCAGACGAATTCGTCTGGACCGATGAGGCAGACGCTGCACTTAAGTATTTGAAGAGAGTGTTATCCACTGCACCAGTTCTAGCGGCTCCCGAAGACCAGGAACCCATGTTGCTATACATGGCGGCAACCAATAGGGTGGTCAGCATCGTCATGGTGGTAGAGCGTAAGGAAGAAGCGCAGGAGTATGGCGTACAGAGACCAGTCTACTATGTCAGCGAGGTCCTGACGGAATCCAAGCAGCGCTACCCTCACTACCAAAAATTGGCATACGGAGTTTTCCTAGCTTCCCGTAAGCTAAGGCATTACTTCTATGACCATAAGATCACAGTGGTGAGCAAAGCCCCACTGAAGGACATCATCAACAACAGCGACGCAACGGGACGAGTTGCGAAGTGGGGCATTGAATTGGCCTCTTTCGACATCGACTACAAGCCTCGCACCGCCATCAAGTCTCAGGCCTTGGCGGAGTTTATGGCGGATTGGAAGGAAGCGCAGGAGACTACGCCCGTCCCAGAACCAGAGCATTGGGTGATGCACTTTGATGGCTCAAAGTTGCTACACGGCTCGGGGGCTGGAGTGACACTCAAATCTCCCAAGGGAGATGAGCTAACCTACGTTCTCCAGATTCACTTCCCCACCACCAACAACATCGCGGAATATGAAGCGCTACTACACGGGCTACGTGTCGCAAAGGAGATCGGCGTACAACACATCATGTGCTGTGGAGACTCTGACCTTGTGGCTCAGCAGGTGGCTGGCACATACAAAGCTCGGAATGAAGTAATGGCGGCTTACAGGGACGAAGTGGACGAGATGGCCAAAAGTTTCCTCGGCTACGACATAAAGCACGTACGGCGAGAAGATAACATGGCGGCCGATACCTTGTCCAAACTGGGATCCAGCCGTAAGGCAGTTCCGCCAGGCGTATTCCTCGAGCATCTGCGCGTACCATCAGTTAAGATGGTGGATCCGGAAAATGCGGAGCTAGCGAGGTCCCCTGTTATGGCGGTTTTGCCAAGCAATCCGACATGGGCAGAGCCCTACCTGGAATTTCTGATGACCAAGAAACTTCCTGAAGACGAAGTCCAGAAAAGACAAATCGAGCGTAGAGTCAAAGCGTACACCATCATAGATGGCCAATTCTACAAACGAAGCACTTCGGGAGTTTTCATGAAGTGCATATCCCAAGTGGATGGAATAGAAATACTAAGAGAGATCCACGAAGGCGAATGTGGGCATCATGCCGCCGCCAGATCCCTCGTAGCTAAAGCATTCCGCCATGGATTCTACTGGCCAACAGCCAAGGCAGATGCAGACCGCATTGTGGAGCTCTGCCACGGTTGCCAGATGTACTCCAAGCAAACCCATATGCCCGCCACGGCACTGCATACAATCCCCATAACTTGGCCTTTTGCAGTCTGGGGGCTAGACATGGTGGGTCCGCTAAAAACAGCACCTTCGGGATTTACGCACCTCCTGGTAGCGGTAGACAAATTCACGAAGTGGGCGGAAGCTAAGCCCATCAGAAAACTTGATGGCAAAACCGCCCTCAAATTTGTCAAGGACATTGTGGTCAGATTCGGCATCCCACATAGCATCATCACCGATAATGGCACTAATCTGTCTCAGGGGGAAGTTGAAGAATACTGCCATCACAACGGAATCCGCCTTGACCTAGCATCTGTGGCACATCCGCAGTCTAATGGCCAAGTTGAGCGGACCAACGGACTAATCATGTCAGGGATCAAGCCACGCCTGGAAGCACCGCTGCACAGAGCAGCTGGAGCCTGGGCAGAGGAGTTGCCATCTGTGCTGTGGAGTCTACGGACCACGCCAAACAGGTCAACTGGCCTTACCCCTTTCTTCTTAGTCTACGGAGTAGAGGCAATCTTGCCAAGTGATGTTCAGTATGATTCTCCAAGAGTAGAGGCCTACAAGGAAGAAGATGCAGAAGCGTCCAGACAACTATCTGTGGACCTGCTGGAAGAAGAACGAGACCTAGCAGCCCAGCGATCCGCCATCTACCAGCAGAATCTCCGCCGCTATCACAGCAGGCGAGTTCGCCAACGCTCGTTCAAAGAAGGTGACCTGGTGCTACGTCTGAAACAGCAGTAGTCCCACAAGCTATCCCCGCCTTGGGAAGGACCCTTCGTCATTAGCAAAGCTCTACTGAATGGTTCCTACTACCTCGTTGATATTCGCGAGCTAGATAAGCGACCAAGTAAGAAGCGCAAACGAAGAGACCCCGACGATATCTACGACGAGACAGATCGTCCATGGAACATCGCACAGCTACGTCCTTTCTACACTTAGCACTTCTCTAGCTATGTAATAGGCACCTCTATATGATCAATGAAATAAAGCATTTGGTTCACTCTTGATTTCTTCTGAGTCTTTTACCTCCTTTATTGTTCATTTAGATCGTATAGAACCTTTTGCGCAATTGTGCTCTGCACTTGCGTCTCTTTTAAATCCGCCATAAGCGGTCCGCGTAGCTTTTTTATGTTTTGATCTTCATTCGATGTTTTCTGTGTGGATTCCCGAGTAGTGACTTTTTGACGATCTAAGCCGCCATCTGCTCAGGGTTTTGGACGGTTGCTATTAAGTATCGTCGCCCTAGAGGATTGTTCGTGCGAATATTTCGCCATCTCACGAAAAGTTAAGCACAGAGAGCCGGATGGCGGATCGCATAATCCTACGCGTGAAATTTTTTCTAAGTGTTGTTTTTTGGGCATGGCAAAAAACTGCAAGTTGCATAAAACTAGGCCTGGTAGTTTCTTCGCGCAATTAAACCACTTCATAAAAAACAAACTGCAAGAGTTTAATAGCATTTCACTGATCCGCCACAAGCAGATCAGTCACAGTGCACAAGCATCCACACGCAGTTTAAAGTTTAACTTACAGACCCACTAAGGGGCCGAATTGATGCAAAGTATTTTCCTGCCATATTGCAGGGCACATCTCAAGAGGATGGCGGAATCTTGGAGGACACCTCATCGCCGCCATCACCACCTGCAGTTGCCGTGGAGGCAGATGCCGAAGCTTGGCTGGGCGACCCTGGCAGCTCGTATGCTTCATAGTATACGTTCAACTGAGTGCCAAGGGCACACAGTTGATCGTATCCAAGCACGCTCTGCCGGATGGCGGCCTCGTCCACCGGCGCGCCGTCCTCGCCGCTCTCAGGGATGCTGGAGGTGAGCTGTTCCAGGTCCATCTCGGGATAGTGGGCCTTCGCCAGGGTCAACGCTGTCCTGGCACCACCCCGAGCAGAGGACAGTTTCCAGTCCGCCACCAGCCCTGGCACCAGCAGAAGCTTTTGTGTGAGCGCGATGGCGGAGAGGTTGGAAGAACCCGCTATCTGCAGGCTCCCGCATGCTTGGCGACCAGCGCTGAGAAGGCCATCCAGCTCCTTCCTCGCTGCATCGGTTGCCATGCGCAAGCCCTCAGCGGTGTCCATCTCGCCCTGCCCCAAAGCGGCTGCATGGCGGAAAAAGAAGATGCGTCACGCACAACATAGAATTGAAGAAACTTTACACTATAAGAAGAAATGGTACCTAGCAAGTTGTCCTGGAAGTGATGGAGGAGCTCGTTAAAGCCTTCACGCCGCTTCTCAAAGTCAGCGGCGGCTTTACGGAGATCCGCTATCTCCTTGTCCTTCTTCTTGCCCTGGTTCTCCTGGTCCTTCAGCTGCCTCTCGAGGGTGGCGTTTTCAGCCAGCGATTTTCGGAGCTGTTCATTCAGCCCATCCATCGCAATGGCATGGCCTTTCTTCATCCCCTCAAGTGTGGACTTGAGCTTGGCAGCGTCTGCATGGCAGAATCTTATCAGCTCAGCATTGATCGAATAAGCATAAAGGAAACTTAAGGTAGATTACCGCTAGTCTCAAGCTGCTGCCGCAAATCTGCCACAAGAGCGCTTTTCTCCGCCAGCTCCTTTTCCTGCGAGCTGACGACCTGGACCAGGTCCTCCACCACCTTCTTGTAGTTCTAGCAAAATTTGAAGTGTTAGTCACTCTTAGAGCACCATGATGGATAGAATCCGCCATGACGCTCGGGGGCTACTCATGTTGATTTTTTAGTCACTCTTGGAAGCATCATGAGAAAGGATTATCCGCCATAATGCTCGGGGGCTACTTATGCTGATTTTTTCTCCTAAGAGCTTTATGCCGGATAATTATCCGCCATAGCGCTCGGGGGCTACTCAGTATTAAAAAAAAAGTTCTCTATAGAGCACTGTGTGAACTACCAGCGCTCGAGGGCTAAGCTATTCTAAAAACTTACAGAAGTCAACCTTGGAGCCCCATAGCGGATTAAATTTGCAAATCCGCCATGGCGCTCGGGGGCTACTGGGAGTACATACCTTCTTCATAGTTGATGTTTTCTCAACAAAAGCGGCAATGCCGCTGGACAGCTGGTTGCTGGCATCTTCCTGGCTAGAAATAAGATTGACGACCTCAAGTTGCTTCTGTCTCCAGTATAAGCTGCCCCCAGACGGAGTATCCGCCACTTGACCCTGAGAGCCAGAAGCCTTTTCGTTTTGGACGACATCATTAGCCGCAGCTTCAGTCGTTGGGTTGGTTTCTGGCATTGGGTCAAACTGACCACCAGCATCCTCCATATCAATATCGATACGAACAGAGGAGGGGGCTGGTGCATCAGGTGTGAGCGGGATAGCGGCAGGGGAGGGCTTAGCTCGCTTGGATGATGGCTCCTTGACAGTAGGCTTCTTTCTTCTGAGGAAAAAGGTGATTAGAGATGGAAAGCAACAATAATGGAGGATGTCCAAAGATTACCTTGAGTTGGGCAGATTGATGGTAGCGGTATTCTCGGATGGCGTTTCTAGCTCCGCCCTGCGTTGAGCTTCGAAACGGTGGGAATCAGCAGGTTTCCCGCCACCACCGCGAGTTTTCCCGCTACCGCCCCGTTTCTTGGAAATCGCTTTCTCTTGGGTCGTATGGGCTGTATCCTCCACATTCCCCGCCATCTCCTCTTTGTTTCCGCTAGAGTGAACAACTTCCTCTTTAGCGGCAGATTTGAGGTTGGAGCGGCGAAGGGGATGGGCAAAGTGAGCAGGACCAAGCGATTTGAGCTAATAAGAAGAAAAAAGTTATGTCCTATAAAATATAAGGATATTGTATAGTGCTATAGCGGAATAGGGAACTTACCGAAGGACAGGTGCCATTCTCAAACATAGCCATGCCAAACTTCAAGGGTTTCTTCCTGGGAGACTTCATCAGAGAACGAATGCGCTTCTCGACTACCTTAGGTTCCAGCTCCTGGTCCGAGCAACGCATGCCATCATTTGCACCAGTATATTCGTGCATCAGGCGATCGCGGTGTTGCAGCGGCTGAATCCGTCGGGATATCCAGCAATTGATGGTGTCGATTCCCTTCAAGCCATCCACAGATAGCTTGGCAATCCGCCGAGCCAAGAGCTTGACATAGGGAGTGGCGGATTCGTCATTAACAGCCGTCCAGGAGTCGCGGGACTCAGCAGCTACGTTCTTGAATGGAGGAAGGCCGCGGGCTTGAGATGGCGCAGGCTTGTCCGCCATATAAAACCAGGACCCTCTCCATCCGATGGCGGAATCCAGTGGCATGATGAAAGGATATTCTTTCGACCTGCGTGGAAGGAAGCAAATAGTTCCGCAGGTTCGAAGAGATCCGCCGACTTCATAGTTGGCACGCACGGAGAAGAAGAGTTGGAAGAGGTCTACCCTGGGGCGGATCCCGAGGTATCCCTCGCACAAAGCTGCATAGCCCGCCACAGACACCAAGCTGTTTGGTGATATATGGTGGAGCTGCAGTCCGTAGAACTTCAGAAGATTAGTGAAGAAAAGGGATGGAGGCATACTGAGACCCCTCTCCACGTGAAATTTGAGCATCACGATCTCGGAGGGGTTAGGAAGAGGCACTAGGGCCTTGAAGTCAGTCCGCCATCCGGATTCAGCTTGAGGAGCCACGGTACCCTCGCCTTCCATAGTACGAACGTCAGAATCCTTAATGCTGGATTTCTGCCAGTACCCATGGAGGTTCTGGGGGATTTGCTCTTCTTCGTCCTCAGCTTCTTCCTCCTCAGCCTCGCCATCCGCTGCGGAATCATCTGGGTTTGCTCCCGCCATCTCTTCTTCAGCTTCGGACAGGTTGTCCTCCGGGTCCAAATCCGCTATCCCAGGATGTTCTCCCTGGACAGACTTGCAGAGGGGAATCTTCCTCTTTAGCATCGGAATGGTGGCGGGCCGGTGATCTGGAGTTCATGGCGTCGGGGGGAGGAAAGGTTTTCGCTATGAAATGCTTGAAAAGCTTGAGTGAGCTGCTCCGGCGGAAACGCTACCGGCGGCGAGGTCTTCCGCGGCGGCTCGTCGGAGATCACGAAGCTCTCGTGGCGGCGCTAAGGAGAGAGAGTGCGACGGAGGTGAATGAAGGGGTAACCGGCTGGGGGTGAGAGGCCGGGGTATATATAGACCCCGGGCCTCGAGATTCATGCCCGCCATCACCACCGCTCATCCTAATCGCAGAAACCCTAATCTGGTGACACGTGTCCAAGGGTAAAAAGGTAACTTGGTGAAAACAGTGCGTGCACTGTAAATCTTGCCCTAGAAGGAACTGTGTGCCGAAATTTACGGCGGATTTCAACGGTATGATCCACTGGATCCTGAAAATCTCGCTAAGATAACTACGTCGCTTGATCCGTTATTTACGGCAGATTAATAGATGGAAGAAGGAACATCAAGATGACCGCCATCCCAGCAAAGAAGAGCTATGGCGGAAATGACCTATCAAGGACAAGCATGGCGGATGTAGATGGCAATCTTGAAGTTCCCTGGGGGCTACTGTTGGGGATATACCAAATAGGTATACCAACGACGTAGTCCTAAATCAGCAAGCCAGGGTGGCCCATCAGGGGTGGTATGGCGGATTCGCCATACCGGGCGGCCCAGTTGCTAAAGTTGGCACGACGGTACTAGACGCAGGCGCTTATGGCGGATCCGGAGACAGGTCCATGGCGGGCTACTAGCGGCGAGCCTATGGCGGATCCGGAAGACGGCCCATGGCGGGTGACCTTGTAGCGCACGTGTAGGACTTAGTCTAGGACTCCAAGTTGTATCCGCTCTAGTACCAACGTGTAGCCCACGCCAGGCGCCTTTATAAGCCCGGCGTGGAGCAGCCCTTGAGGCATCAGACCAATCTTACGGCCAATCGCATAGCGAAACAGCCAACCTCATCATTGTAACCGAGCACTTGTTGCCATATAGTGAATTATAGCAGCACGTAGGATCTCGCCACCGTCGCGGGATCTGAAGCTGGGTAAACTCGTGCTACCACCGTCCTGGATCGCTCCTCCGTGTTCACCCCCTTCCACAAACCGCCATACCCCTACCTCTATGGCAGATCTATTAACGAAACCACGACATCAGGTCTCACTCTAGTGTCACAAACCTGATACTATGCAGCAAGCCATTTGGTTTGCAAAAATAATGGAACAGGCTGCCCCAGCAAGAAAACCCTATGCAAATTCCCACTATCCTGTCAGAAGATAAATGCAGTTTGAACATGCAAAGCCTGCTAATGTTGTTCCAGCAACTGTTATTCAAGATGCCGTTGTCAAAGGATTGTGCTATAAGTGTAAGGAACCTTGGTTCCCTAGCCACAAAAAGGTTTGTAAATTGGCAAATAAAAACCAAATACAAGCTCTGCCAGCAGCACAAGCTGAAACCCAGGACATAATTTATATACATGAAGATTCTGATAATGAAAGAGAGGAAACTGAACATCCTCCACCAGAACTACAGTTGTCCATGCATAAGCTCTGTAGCTTGAAGCATTCCAAGCATACATTCACTCTCACACCCACAGTTGGTAGAATCGCCTTAGTGGATTCTCGTAGTACAACTACTTTTATGACTCCACAATTTGCAGCAGTCACTAACTGTCTCCTCTCACCTAGTCCTAGAATGAGGGTCATAGTAGCAAATGGAGAAAAGTTGTGGACTGAATTCACTTGTCATGCATGCCCTTATACAATCCAAGGAGTGCCCTTCTTGTCTGATTTCAAAATCCTACAGTTTAACAGGATATGATGTCATCCTAGGAGCTGACTAGATACATCATTGCAGCCCTGTTACTATAGATTACAAGAGAATGACATTAACTACTACCTTACCAGATAATCAAGTAGCCACTTTTCATGATGAGAGTCTCCCTTCGTCTGCTGACATACCTGAATCCTATCAATTGCACAAGCTATTACAACAAGCAGCTTGTGGAGCAGTCCTATTTCACAAACCAGCTGCTGCACCTGAGCAACAGAAGCATACCTTGCACTCTGACATTCAGAAACTGCTCTCTGATTTTTTCGCAATTTTCTCATCACCTAAGGAACTCCCACCACAGAGATCTTCACTCAATTCCACTATTACATGATGCAAAAGTGGTTAATCAGAGACCTTACAGGCTGCCACGCCACCGGAAAAATGCCTTGGAAGAAATCATAAAAGACCTACTGTACCAGAGAGTAATCAGGGACAACAGCAGTCCTTACTCCTCTCTAGTTATTTTGGTCAAGAAGAAGGACCAAACCTGGAGAAAATGCACTGATTATAGAAAATTGAACTTGCATACTATCAAAAATAAATACCCCATTCCTATAATTGAGGACCTCTTGGATGAATTGCATGGAGCAAAAAATTTCAGCAAGATTGATTTAAGGAGTGGGTATCACCAGATAAGAATGAAAGAGGAGGACATAAGTAAAACTGCATTTACAACTCACCAAGGTCACTATGAGTATGTGGTGATGCCATTTGGTCTTACCAATGCAGCATTAACCTTCCAGCAGCTCATGAACAAAGTGCTAGCTCCTGTTGTGAGAAAATTTGCTTTAGTATTTTTTAATGATATACTAATCTACAGCACATCCTTCCCTGAACACCTATCTCACTGTTAGGAATATGCAACTTGTATTCCCAGGAGGCCAAAGGCCAGTATATATACATGTATAGGTGTGGAGAATATGCAGAAAACCCCTCATACAAACGGGGAAATACACAATACATAATATAGCTCTAACACCCCCCCTTAAACTCATGGTGGATCCACAACATTGAGTTTGGAGAGAAAAAAACTATGATATGTAGTCTGGGTCTTCGTAAAGAAATCCGCCAACTGTAACTCTGAAGGCACATACTGGAGCGCAATAACCTGATCCTGCACTTTAGCACGGACATAAAAAGCATCAACACCGATATGCTTGGTAAGCTCATGCTTTACCGGGTCACGTACAATACTGATAGCACCTTGTACTGTCAGACAAGAGAGTAGTGGGTGTCCTAACGGAGACACCAAAATCGGCAAGTAACCACCGCAACCAAGTCACCTCAGCAGTCAGAAGAGCCATAGCTCGCAACTCAGCCTCTACACTCGAACGGGAAACTGCGATCTGTTTCTTCGTCTTCCATGCAATGAGAGAACCACCAAGAAACACACAGTAGGCAGAAAGTGAGCGACGATCCGAAGGATCACTGGCCCACGTAGCATCAGAATAGGCCTGGAGCTGGAGGGAGCTGGAATGAGGGAAGAATAGACGACGAGTAATCGTGCCACAAAGATAGCGAAGAACACGAAGGAGATGACTATAGTGAACCGATGTGGGAGCAGAGACAAACTGACTCAGAATATGGACAGGATAGGATATATCAGGGCGAGTGACAGCAAGATAGACAAGGCTCCCAACAAGATGACGATTGCGTGTCGGATCAGAGAGGGGATCACCATCAGAAGCGCGAAGCTGGACATTGAGCTCCATAGGAGTCTCAACAATGCGCTCATCACCAAGAGCAGCACGAGCAAGAAGATCCTGGATGTACTTTTCCTAGGAGATATAAAAACCATCAGGAGTGGAGGAAACCTCAATCCCAAGAAAGTAGCAAAGAGGACCAAGATCAGTCATAAGAAAATCCTCACGAAGGCAGGCCTTAACAAAGGCAATATACTCATAGTCATCGCCGGTGATGATCATGTCATCAACATAGAGGAGGAGAAGAGTGCGACCACGAGAAGAAGTGTGGACAAACAATGCAGGATCATGAGCACTGGGGGAGAAACCGGCAGCAGTCACCACAGAGGCGAAGCGCTCAAACCAGGCGCGAGGGGCCTGTTTTAGGCCATAAAGAGAGCACCGGAGACGACAAACCATGCCATCAGGAATAGAGTACCCTGGAGGAGGCTGCATGTAAACCTCCTCACGCAACTCACCATTGAGAAATGCGTTCTGAACATCAAGCTGAGACATAGACCAGTTGCGAACAGAGGCCACAACAAGAAGAGTGCGCACAGTGGTCATATGGGCCACTAGGGCAAAGGTCTCATCATAGTCACGACCCTAATCCTGCTGGAAGCCACGAGCCACAAGACGCGCTTTGTAGCGCTCAAGAGATCCATCAGAGCGGATCTTAATCTTGTAGACCCACTTGCATGTGATGGGACGAACACCGGGAGGAGGAGAGACAAGATCCCAAGTGCCAGTGCGCTCAAGCGCAGCAATCTCCTCGGCCATGGCAAGCTGCCATTCGGGATGACGCTCAGCATCCCGATAAGAAGTCGGCTCAAGGGCAACAGAAAGACCATACTGACTAGGAGAGTAACGATCAGGCGAACGACAACGACGAGGAGAAAGAGGAGGAGGTAGCTCATCAGAGGAAGAAGACGCATCAGAGGAAGAAGCATCAGAAGAGGAAGCATCAGAAGAAGCATCCGGAACATGAGAGCGACGAGAATAATGGAAGGGAAAAGGAGACAACGGTGAGGTGGGTAGAGGGTCAGAAGAGGAAGGAGAATGACTAGGTGATGAGGAGGGTGGCGGTGTGGAAGGGGAAACATCGGCAAGAATGGGGTGTGGTGGAGGATCAATAGGAACAGAGGGTGGTGTGTCAGGAAACATGAGAAAGGATATATCCTCCACCGAGAAGGCCGAGGAGGAGGGGCGAGGATAGAAGGGACGCGACTCATCAAAAGTGACATCACGAGAAATGTGCATCCGACGGCCAACGGGGTCCCAACACCGATAGCCCTTATGCTCATCACTGTATCCAAGAAAGACACACTCAACAGACTGAGCGGTCAGTTTGGTGCGTTCACGAGGGCCAAGGAGAACATAGCAAACGCAACCAAACAAACGAAGCACCGAGTAATCAGGAGCACAACCAGAGAGACGCTCTAGAGGAATACCACCCTGCAGAGCAGCAGAGGGTTGAATATTGACGAGATAGGTGGCAGTGGAAACAGCCTCAGCCCAAAAGTGAGGCGGAAGAGAAGCGACAATCATCAACGCACGGGCCGTCTCAAGAAGGTGATGATGCTTGCGCTCAGCCACGCCATTCTGAGCATCAGCACCAGGACAAGAGAACTGAGCAAGAGTACCCTCCTTAGCAAGAAAAGTGCGTAGTGAATGGGAGATATACTCGCCAGCAGAATCTGCAAGAAACACACGAATAGGAGTGGAGAACTGGTACGAACCATGGCAACAAATTTCTTATAGATAGAAAAGACCTCACTACGAGAAGACATGAAATATATCCAAGTGTGGCGAGAAAAATCATCTATAAAGATAACATAGTAGCGATGACCCCCTTTCGACGCGAAGGGAGCCGGACCCCAAACATCGGAGTGAACAAGATCGAAAGGACGCTCGGACACAGACTCACTGTGAGGATATGGTAGCTGAATCTGCTTACCAAGCCGACAACCCAGACAGTCCAAAGAAGCGTTTCCGGAGACAGACCCCAGAACACCACGATGAACTAAAGACGAGAGGCGAGAACCACATAAATGTCCAAGACGATGATGCCACTGCTGAAAAGAGCTACTAGCTGTAGCTACAGATGCCAATGAACTGGCGACGGTGGCATCAGAAGGAAGACAAAGCCAGTCAAGCTCCCAGAGGCCATCATGGCGTCGGGGGCCAGCACCAAGCAAAGCGCCGGTGCGATGATCCTGAACAGAATAGGAATCAAAGTCGAGAGTGATGCTACAATGAGAGTCGACGATCTGACTACCAGAAAAGAGCTGCATATGAAGCTGAGGAACATGCGCAACAAAAGGAACATGAAACGAGGAAGTACTAAGAATGCCTCGACTAATGACTTGGAGGGGGGTACCATCGGCAGTAAGAACATGAACAGGAGGGTCGACAGGTCAAACAGAATTCAACAAGGAAGAATCATGAGTCATATGAAAAGAGGCACCAGTATTAAGAAGCCATGGGGATGTACCTGGAGAAGGAGAAGGTGGTCTCTCGATGCCAGAAAAGTCAGTCACGGAACCAGCAGAACCTGTCGGTGAAGAATCCCAAGCATCAAGCAGGCATCGAAGCTGCATAATCTCATGCGCAGACAGGGTCACAGCTGAAGAGGTCGAGGTACAATCACGTGCCGATGAAGAGTGGTCATCAACACACACAGAAGCCACCACATGTGTCGATGTAGAGCGCTATGTCGGTGTAGAGCGGTGAGCCGACGTAGACAAAGTCGGCGAAACGCGGGCAGAACCACGTGAAGAAGCCGCGAGAGTCGATGTAGAGCGGCGAGCCGACGTAGACGGAGTCGGCGAAACGCGGCCATTACCGCGTGAAGAAGCCGCGAGAGTCGATGAAGAGCGGCGGGCCGACGTAGACGGAGTCGGCGAAAGGCGGCCATAACCGCGTGAAGAGGCCGCGAAAGTCGATGAAGAGCGGCGGGCCGACATAGACGGAGTCGGCGAAAGGCGGCCAGAACCGTGTGAAGAGGCCACAAAAGTCGACAAAGAGCGGCGAGCCGACATAGACGAAGTCGGCGAAAGGCGGCCACGACCGTATGAAGAAGCCGCGAGGGCTGACGTAGAGCGGCACGCCGACAAAGACAATGTCGACGGACAAGGACCAAGCAAGAAAGGAAGGCCCGAGCGCATGAGAGGAGCGTCGGAAGAAATAGTAGCAAGAGATGGCGGCAGCATTTTTTTATTTTTTTTTTATTTTTTTACTCAACCAAGCAAGAGCTGGTCAACGCCCATGTCCACAGAAGCAAAATCTGCTCGCAACTCAGCTACGATTGAAGACGCACATGCAACGGCTGCCACCCGGGAAAAGGATGACGACGGTCAGGAAAAGGAGGACGGTGACTGGGAAAAGGCCGGTGTCTCCCGGGAAGAGCTGACAGCGGCCGACAACGGCCGGCGGCGACCGGGAAACGAGCGGCGGTGGCCAGCGAAACAAGCGGCGGCGACCGGCGAAACAAGCGACGGCAGCCGGGGAACGAGCGGCAACAGCCAGCAAACAGGCGGACGGAACGGGCAGCAGCGGCCGGCAACAGGCGGTGGCCTAGAAACGGGCGGCGGCGGCTGCTGTGAAGATCGATCTATACGGAAATCAGGAGAGAGGGAAAAAAGCACGAGTTGCGCGTGCGTGAGCCCTAACTTAGCTCTGATACCATGTTAGGAATATGCAACTTGTATTCCCAGGAGGCCAAAGGCCAGTATATATACATGTACAGGTGTGGAGAATATGCAGGAAACCCCTCATACAAACGGGGAAATACACAATACATAATATAGCTCTAACACTCACCTCAAACAAGTGTTCCTGCTATTACAACAAAACAAATTGTTTGCCAAAATGCAAAAATGCTCTTTTGCTACAAACCAAGTAGAATAATTGGGACATGTTATCTGGGAGTATCTACTGATCCTCTAAAATTAATAGCCATTCAAAAATGGCCAAATCCTGAAAATGTCACTCAAGTCTGACAGGCTACTACAGAAGATTTATCAAACATTATGGTTTCATCTATCAACCTTTATTTGAAGCCATCGGTAAAGATCAATTCGAGTGGCATTTCAGCAACTAAAAGAAACAATGACAACTCCACCAGTTTTGGCACTTCCAAACTTTACTCTGCCCTTCACCTTAGAAGCAGATGCTTCAGATTATGGCATTAGAGCTGTTCTGATGCAGCATGTAAAACCCATTTCTTTTCTCAGTAAATCTATTAGTTTAAGAGCTACAGGATTATCTACTTATTACAAAGAAGTAATGGCCATTTTGAAAGCTTTAAAGAAATGGAAACACTATTTTTCTGCAACTTCCTTGATTATCAGAACAGACCAGCTGAGTCTCAAATACATCTAGGAACAAAAACTTACTGAAGGAATCCAACACAAGCTACTTGTTAAATTGTTGGGATACAGTTATTCTATGGAGTACAAAAGGGGAAAACAAAACAAGGTAGCTGATGTCCTTTCTAGAATAAAGCACAAGGTTCTTTCACTGATAACAAGTGCAGTTGTGCCAATGTGGGTCACTGAAGTGGTAAGATCTTATTCAGAAGATACCAAGTGCAAACAATTAATTCAGTGCCCAACAGGTCATTCTCCAAGGGTCTACTAAGATTCAAACATAAAATCTACATTGGCAGTACTACTGACCTAAAAAACAAGCTCCTGGACTCTATGCACAATTCAGAATTGGGAGGCCATTCAGGAGAGAAAGCAACATATCAAAGGATAAAGCTACTATTCCATTGGCCTGGTATGAAACCACAAGTGATTGCATTCATCAAGCAATGTACTACTTGTCATTTGAACAAAGCAGAGCACACAAAATGTCCTGGCCTTCTACAGCCTTTGCCTATCCCAGATTTTGCATGGACACATATCAGTATGGAATTTATTGAAGGTTTACCAATTTCTAAAAACAAGGATATAATTCTAGTAGTAGTTGACCGTTTCACCAAGTATGCATATTTTATTTCCATGAAGCATCCTATAAATGTCAAGTCAGTTGCTAAAGCATTCACTAAAAATGTCTTCAAGCTGCATGGTCTACCTATAGTCATTGTCACAGACAGAGACAAGATATTCACCAAATACTAAAGATCTGTTCAAGTCAGTGGGAGTGAAATTGCATTTTAGCACTTCTTACCACCCTCAAACAGATGGCAACTGAAAGGGTCAGCCAATGTCTGGAGAATTACTTAAGAAACATGGCATTTCTGCGGCCTAAGAAATGGCATCACTAGCTTTGTAACATCCCGACATATAGGACTCGAGGAAGGGGTAGTTTGAAATTGCAATTTGCATTTCAGTCCTTTAAAAAGGTGGATTTTCAAAAAACTTATTTTGCTAAGGTTCAAAGTGTGAAGTTTGACTAGAGGTCATATTTAAACTCTAGAACTTGAATCAAATTTCAAATTTGGAATATTTTGAACTTAGCAAAGTATGGGGGATAAATATTATTATCAACACACATCATCAAAAAGAAGTTTATAACTTCATTAAATCACATTGATCATCAAGTTATGTGTGTAAGTCCAAATTCAAATTTTGGATTTAATTTTTTTTTAATAGATAATTAAGGCCAAATTCAATTATTCATAACAATTCAAATAAAAATCAGAAAAATATGAACTCAATTGCATATGAAAGATAAAAAGAATCTTTATTCAATAGGATCATACATATGTATAGTTACATACCACATAGTGGTCAGATTACAAAAATCTGGAAATAAAAAAGAAGAAGAAGAAAACCCTAACTAGCCTATCTACCATCTTGATCTTTTCTTCTTCTGATCTTCTTCAACCTGCAAGCCAAAAACACTAAGAAAAATTTGGTGTTAGGATTAGAATATTGGTTTGAGCTAGGGTCAACCATTTTATTTGGAATCCATCTTTATTAAATCCAGAAACTTGTATCTGAATTTAATTAGCTAGGGCAGTGATCAAATCCAAATAAATAGTATAGGAATAATAGAAAATTCAAAGCTTCAAAACAAAATGGTAGCTGCAGTAAATCAAACAAGTAGGCCAGCTAGATGACCTAGTTAAATCTAGGAAATACTTCAGACAAAAATATCATAGAAAGATTATCACATTAGCAGCCAAGAATATTTCCAATAGTGAACATCAAGCTTTGAGCCAATGCATCAAAAGAACACCCTAGCCAGGATTCCATGTTAAAGCTAACACAAATAAAATTATCCAGTAAGTAACAGACCAAGATCTTGCTAAACAAAATTAGCAAGTAATTAGCATCCAAGATGAACCAGAGACCCAAAACCATCAGTGACTTTGAATACAGAGATGGAAATCATCTCAAAAAGTATAAACTTAGTAACTAGAAACAAATTTTGAGCAAGCTGATTAGGGAAATAATATAAAATTCACCCATGATTAACAGATTCATGAAAATTATGAATCTGGGCTAGAATCCAACATAGAGAGGCGGTTCAGAATAGTGCACAAGCACCTTAGTCACCAAATGCATGTAAATAGGTGTCAACACCACAGTGATTGGCCAGCCCTATAAATACCCCCTTCTTCCACACAAATTCACTCACAATTTTCTCAGAGCAAGCTCATAAGAACACCTTGAGGCGAGAGGCTAGAGGTTAAGAGCAAAAGCTCATAGAATCTTCCAAGCCAGATGCTGGGAGTGAGAAAAGGAGCAAGCTCACCATTGGTGAGTAGCCCACACCACATCTTGCACATTAGAAGGTAGGAGAAGGACCAGAGCAAGGAGTCCTAGATCAAGCACTGCCCAGGTCAAGTTTATCTTCATCAAGGCAGAGGAGTGTTGCCCATCTACATCAAGCACACTTTGGAAACTCCAAAGGTTGTATTACTAGGATTAATATTGGCAGAAAGAGTGATACACACACACACTTGATAAGCTCACTGTGAACCCCATGAAAATGAGGAACGCCACTGACGAGGGTTAACTCGACAAATGTCCTAGATGAAGGACTTAGGATCGGGGAGATAGGGCGTCGGATGAACTCGAAGGTAAAATCAGTCAAACAAGGTGTGTATCGAAAGTAAACATGGGTGTAAACCTGGCTTGCTTTCAATCTGTCCCTCACCATCCTTTCCTGGCCCCTATATATAGGTGGCCAGGTCTCAAGGATCGGGAGGGATCCGATACAGATTACAATATCGACATATGACATGAACTCGTATTTCGACTAGCATTACAATTGGGCCTAACTTAATGGGCCTCAGGGGTACTCAACTGACGGGCTCTATCATCTATACCCTTGTCAGTAGCCCCCGAGATTCTACCAGATTTGCAGATTTGGGTTGAATCTCAAATCTTCAAATCTTCGACTTGATCAATACTTGACTTCTTCATATCTTCAAATCTTCGACTTGGTCTTTTGACTTATCTTTTTATTATGACATCTCGCAAGGGGTTTTGATGAACAAGCCTGACAACTCTGACAGATCAAGAGGCCAGTTAACTGCCGGAACAGATACTTGTCACCTACTTCAAATTCAATCCCCTTGAATTTGAATTCGGGAAACCGGTCAAACCCATCCTTTTGCCGCATTTAGGTCTTATAAAGAATGAATCCCAGTGGTTCTCAGGGTACCCAGTGCGTCCACCAGGATTTTCTTCGCGTCGTAGACACGGATAAGTATCAGCAGAGTGCATTCATGTGAGTATACCAGGCCACACAGGATGGATCCCGGGGTCTTACCTTCGTGATATATTTCAACCACGGCATTCAAGTTTTGTCGCAATGACGCAACTCGAGAATCATATGTCGCAGCCTTGTTTGACTGTTTCAATGTACAAAATATTTGGGTTGTTCAACCTTGATTAATAAAAACTCCCTCCCGATGGTAGTAATGATGCTTCCCAAATCTTCTTTCGTCTTTTTTGCTCCATTATTCATAAAAAACATCGTCGGGTGCACGCCCAGCGCTCCCGATGGGAGTAGCACCCGAGGCTATAGTCAAAAAATCTTATTTCGAGTATAGGCTCAAAGACATTGTGCCTACTTTTATTTCATCAAATCATAGATTTATTTGATAATATCGTTGGGTGCGCGCTCAGCGCTCCCGATGGTAGTAGCCCCCGAGGCTATAGTCGAATATTTTCGGGTATAGACTCAAAGAATGAGTTTTTCTTCTTCGATCCCTCTGTACCTTTTACGACAATTTTTCGTTGACTTCCTTGGTCATCAGCAATACACAGATATTTCACACCAGAATGTTTTCCCTACTAATGCCCACCACTGTCATAGTCTTATTTTCCGTTATTCGAATTCTCTTGATGTCATCTTATATTTACTAATTGGAGGCACCGTAGGAGCCTCCACGTTAATCCTAGAAATTCACCTAAAAATAACCATAGGATCTCATGTTTACGATCTAGATTAAATAACAATGTAGGACTTCCACGTCTACACGTTTGGAGTCTTTGCTTGCATCGCACAAAAAAAAAGAGTTCCATATCTACACGATTGGATTTTTTCCCCGAAGGATGCACGTTTGGATTCTTAAAAGTTCCATCTCTACATGTTTGAACTTCGTTTTTTTCAGGGATACACTACTGTATTCTTTGCATTACGTGAAGAAAATAGCATGAGTTATCGGATCGATCGTTCTCATGTTGATTATTCGTTCCGATACATGTCAGGCTACGACGCCACAGGCAAGTATGCTATTCCACATCTTATTCACGGTTATTAGATCGATTTATCGCATGTTGATTGATTATTAGATCGACAATCTCATAATTATTTATTCGATAGATGTCAGGCTGCAGCGCATAATTATTTCTAAGGTATGCCGCCGGCGAAGTATGTTAAGCCACCACGCCCCCGGTGACGTTTGAGCAGCCCGAGATTAGATGCATGCCACCGATGTGGGAGAGAACCAATTGTGAAGAACAGTTCGATTTTCACACTGAGGTTATAATATAGTATGTACATCAAAATATACATATGCAAAAAATTAGCTACTAGCAGAATTGCTCTATGGTATTACTAAACATCATCTTTTGCTTACTGCTAATCATGGATTGATTATTGCCATCATGTAATTATAGGAGTTCAGACTCATGAAGTCCTGTGGTAGCATATACGGAAACTTTCAACAAAATACACCGTCTGCAAGGAATATAATGGCCGAGTTCAAACATGATGAGAACCAACAACATAGACCGAATGCACAGGAACATGGCTTAGCCACCCCTTGGCCACAGACACGAGACGTAGAGCTACGTCTAGATGTGCGGCCGTCGAGTTGCATTGGCACCGCCATCTTTGTCAGGTCTCTCCTTTAGCCGTTCTATCTAAGAAGGCAAGAACATTAGTCAGACTAAGCTTCTATGCATTGGTCTCACACATGTGTCGGCCCTTTCCAGTCATGCATGCACTATACCTATATTGGTGCGTACACATGTTATTATTTATGGATGGATTGTAAACAAGTAGAAATTTTAACATTACCTAGAAAAAGTGATATTTGTTCCCAAAATGTAAAACATAATATTCCTTTAAGTTTTTCCTTAACTCAACGCTTTTAATGTTTCACCAAGTTTATAGAGAAAAATACATTTAGATGCCAAAATTTTATAGCTTTAAATTTCCCAAATTTTAGAATTTTTTGATGTAGCAAACACTTAAAATGAGTCATTATACAGACTTATGCTTACAAGCCTTTAATTTCATTTGTTCGAGATAATGTATTATGTGATATATAACGACTACGAATTACGTATCTTAGATCTTAGATACATGTACAATAGAATACAATAAGAAGTACAAATAATTAAGCACACATGTTTATTGTTTGTACAAGGAGAAATAATTCATGTTATTATCAGAGGACATGCTCAATTATATCAACGCTATATGGATACTAAAATATACAAAAAAAAGTCTAACATATGAAAAGAATCATAGATGCAAAAATTAACCTGCTAGGCTTTAGGACTATGAATAGATTTAGAAAAATATATATGTAAACAAGCTAAATAGGAAAAATGAAATGCACATATGCATGTTTTTTGCTTTCAATATACAAGGAAACATATTATACGCTACGAAAGAAATATTGTAAAACTGAGGCAGGTCTTGGACATATTAAAACTACATGATTATGAATAGCACAATCACTCATTTTTATAGAAGATGCTAGCCCGTGCATCTGCACGGGTTGATGACTAGTTAATATAATTACTCTGTATGCAATTTTGACTTGACGCTGACCGTTATCCGTGGGCAGCGCGGTAATTTCACAATTTTCCTGCCCGTTAGTGGGCTGTCGTTTCTGCTCCTTGTGCCACGTCTCAGCCCACGTTCCTTCATCAGGAAGCTATATAAGGGGGAAAGTGGGGAAATTACTGTTTACCAGCTCCTCGCTTCTGCCGCCGCCACCATTGCTGCAAACCTTGTGCCCCTCTGAGCTCCAGCACAGCCCCCGTGCGCAACTTGTAGATGCGCGTCAAGACTCTTACGCAGAAGAACAAGATGGGCAAGAGCAACACTACCAACTCCGCGACAAGCTGGGTGCCTACTGATTTCAAGCAGAAGGATCTGGACAAGGCCCAGGCTGATGGTCTCATCTCCGACGACGATCAAGTCATCTTCCCTAGCACCGAGCGCATCCCCAAGTCCCCGAGCGGCTTCCGGGTGATGTTTCTTGCCTTTCTCTTGCGCGGTCTCTCTTTCCCTGCCCACGAGTTCCTTCGTGGGCTTCTCT
This sequence comes from Dactylis glomerata, assembly GCA_007115705.1. Lineage (NCBI taxonomy): Eukaryota > Viridiplantae > Streptophyta > Magnoliopsida > Poales > Poaceae > Dactylis > Dactylis glomerata. Next base: position 2,085,556 of record QXEO01000542.1, on the reverse strand, counting down.
TCGTGTACGGTGTGCAGCTTCACCAGCTCACACCGAACTCAATTCTTCACATTGCTTGTTTCATTACCCTTTGCGAGTCTTTCCTAGGGATCGAACCCCATTTTCTTCTCTGGAAATTTCTCTTTCGGCTCCGCCCCAGTGTCGCTTTATCAAAAAAGCCTGAGCTGGGCGGGGCTGTTGTTTCCATCCGTGTTGAATCTCAGTACCCGGAGTTTTCCATGGCTGCCTCAGTACAAGGTTGGAGGAAGAAGTGGTTTTATATCAAAGACCGAAAAGTCTCTTCCTCTGACCAGTACGGCATTGCCCCTTTTGATGCCTCTAAAGAAGTGAAAAAATTCGCCTCGTGGGATTCGCCTCCCATAGAAGCTGAGATGGAGGAAATCAAACCGCTTATAGCCCGCATCTAAGCTCTGAAAAGTGGTAGAATAGGTGCGCTTTCGGGTACTCAACTTATGGCTTTTTTCCTGCAACGTTGAGTTCAACCCCTTCAGCATCGTCTTTCCAAATTGTGGTCATTTTCTGGCTTGGGAGATTCTTCTCGAGTATCCGACGATCTTATGGAGAAGAATGATCTCGACAAGTGAGTGAGAGCTCTTACTACTCTCACTAAAGATCATGAAATTGCGGATTTGGCCGCTAATTACTTCGACTCCGAGCATTCCTTGCCTGCGGTATGTGTGCTGTCTTCATTTATTCGTCTTCTTTTATCTTATCATTGTTTTTCTTATAACTATTGACTTGTTTTCCTTCTAGGATCACCAGTTCCTTGTTTCTCGCCCTCCTCTTCTAGAGGGAGGAGCCATTCAGGATGTGCCTGTTTCCGCTGCCTCCAAAGCCCTCGAGGCTGAGGACAGCCGAGACGGAGATGAAGTCGAAGATTCGCTGGAAGGGACCAGTTCGACTATGTCGCCTCCTCCTGCACTTTCCGAAGACCTTGGTCTCGATAAGAAGAGGAAACGTATGACGGAGCTCCTTTCTTCGAGTACCTCCGCTCACAAGAATGTGACCGGGGAGGCCTCTGTTCTAGAGGAAGAAGAAGAGCTTTTCGATGCCCTGGACTCATGAGTTCTTTGATGATTTTTTCATATGCTCTTCTTTTCTGTCGACTTGGACACAATACTTTACCTTTTGTTTCTTTTTCAGTGATAACGAGGACCCAAAGAAATTTGCTGCCACTGCCCCTGTTACTGATGCTCCTGTTGTCAATGAACCACCTTCACAAGAGGCAGCTGTGGTGTCCAAATCACCACAAGCTGCTGCCAAGAAGGCTGGTTCTCGTGCTTCCAAACGCCTAAAGAAAGCGTCAGCTACGAGTACTTCTCTCGACGCTCCTCGGCCAGTTATTCCCACTAATGATGTAAGTACTATATATTTCTGTTGTTTACTAGCTTTGAACTACTCTTCTCATACCCTGCCTTGGACAGACTTTGCTGAAAAAATTCGTCTCATTGGGTAATGAATGTGTTGAGTTTTTGATAGCGGCGAGGTCTTCTCATGGTAAGATTTTTGCTATCATGTGTATTTTATTTGCCTACCTTTGCGCTTCTGTTACTCTTTTATTGAGTTTTCGTTCCTCTTCTTGCACTACAGATGATTTGGCGACAGCTAATGCTCGCATTTTGTCTCTGGAAGCTGAACTCGAAGCTTCCGGAAAAGCTTGGGATGCCGCCATTGCTGCAAAAACCACTGCTGAGAAGTCCACTAAGTCAGCATTGGCTAGGGCAAAGAAAGCAGAGAAAGCCCTTGCTGACGCTAACAAGGAGTGTATCCAGCGGGATCAGGCCGTAACTGAACGCCTGAATAAAATGTCGGCTCTTGCTGGAGGTAAATACCATGCTTTGCCCTTCTTTGTTGAGTTGCAAAATTCTTATACTTGCTGATGTGTGTTTTTTCTCTATCTTCGTCTCCTTGGTTGTTTAGAACATACTGGGGTGTCTTCGGTATCTCTGTAGCCAGACGATGACCCTCTGATGGCCGCAGTGAACTTGCTGGAGTCGAATTGGATATCTATCCAAGAGATCTTCGAGCTGGCTAACCGCGTGCTCACGCGGATTTTCGTCGGGTTGTGGCCTAAGCAGAAAGCGGGCGTGCCAGCTGCTGATCTGAAGAAGCTTGCCAAGGTTTTTTACATCCCCGAAGATCCTATCTTGCTGATGAAGAGCCGCTCCGTGAAGCGAGGCACGGAAGGGGGCCATTGCACTTACCTATGCGCATGGCGAGGAGGTTAACTGGGAGAAGGTGAGCTCTTCCCGCGGTCGACCTCTTTCGGAGCTGCGGGGTTTCTTCGAGAAGGCGAAGAAATATGCGCCAGGCATCGTGTCTATTATTTCTCCTTCAGTGGCTTCTACTACGCCAGTTTACTCGACTCCGGCGACAAGTGGGCCAATGCCTCCCCCTCAGCGCTGGTGCTACCTCTTCTGCGCCTGCTTCTGCCGCGGACCCTGAGGCTGAGGTGGCGTAGACTTAGTCTTCCTTTGTAGTCTTCCTTTGTAGTCTTCGTTTTACTTTGATGTAGTGAACTTTAGTCATATTTTGCCCGGGAACTAGTCAGAGGACTTGTGCTCTTTGTAAATATTCTTCCCTTATGAAATGTCGTGCTTGATCTAGTTTCTAAGATGTTGCTTTTTCTTTCTTTTGGCTTCCAGCTTGTGCATGCTGGTGGGTGATGACCCACAAGTATAGGGGGTGTATCGTAGTACTTTCGATAAATAAGAGTGTCGAACCCAACGAGGAGCAGAAGGTGTTGATGATCAGTTTTGATCAAGGAATCACTGTAAATACTAGCAAACAGGTTTTTAGGGGTATTTGGTAATACGAGTAAATAAAGTGCGAGTAAATAAAAGACAGTAGTAACAATTGCAGCAAGTGGCCCAATCCTTTATTCAGCAAAGGACAAGCCGGTTGTGTACTTATAATAACCAAACGTTCTCGAGGACACACAGGAGTTTCTGTCAAGAGCTTTCGCTTCATAGAGCCAATAGTATTCATTGGTTTGATAGGTGTTATGGGGGTGAACCTGTGCTAGCGCACTACCCTTACTAGGATAAATACACACTTGTGATTATACCCCTTGCAAGCATCCGCAAATACAAGAAAGTAATTAAGATAAATCTAACCACAGCCTTAAACTCTGAGATCCTACGCTCCCTGGTGCAATGGTTTCCCAACGGAGGTTTAGGTTTCTGTCACTCCAGCAACCCCACAATTGGTAGCCAAATACACAATGCATCTCACTAGGCCCATAAATGGTGAAGTATCATGTAGTCGACGTTCACATGACACCACTAGTGAAATAGCACCACAACAATATCAAACCATTAAATATTTCTCAACAATAATTCACTACTAACATCTTGACTTCTCCCATGTCCTCAAGAACTAAACGAACTACTCACAAGACATCATATGGATCATGATCAGAGATGAAATAATGGTAAATAACAATCTGAACATAAACCTTAACTCAACGGTTCCACTCAATAGCATCAACTACAAGAGTAATCAACATCGGGAAAGTTTCCCCTATGAATATAACAAGATCCAACTCAAGATGTTACAGCGGGATGGCGTGGTGATGGTGAAGATGAAGGTGCTGGTGATGGAGATCATGATGATGATGATCCCGATGAAGTCCAGTGCGATGGTGATGACGATGGCGACGATCTCCCCTCTGGTGTTCTCTGCCTCGCAGAGGCGGCTGTGTCTAACTCTGAGCCCCCCCCTTGACTTAGGTTTTCGGGGACGATGATGTACGCGGAGGGGCGAGACCAGAGCTGGGCCAGGGCGGCCCCACGCAGGGCTGGCGCGGCCAGGGGTGGGCCCGCGCCGCCCTGGCGTGTGGAGCCCCCCTGGCTCCTCTCGACTCCCCCTTCTGGCTTCCTGAGTCTTCTGGGAAAATATAATTTCTGGGTATTTTCCTGGAATTTTCCTGATCTTCAAAATATGGTCTCTTGATGGTCCTTTTTCCAGCAGAATCCTGACTCCGGCAGCAACTCCTCCGATGATCATCAAACATGTGAAAACAAAGGAAATAACATAAGTAACTTATCTAAATATGAAATATATCAATGAATAACAGTAAATTATGATACAAAATAGTGATGCAAATTGGACGTATCAACCCCCCCAAGCTTAGACCTCGCTTGTCCCCAAGCGAAAACTAAACTCGGTAAACATGACCTCAGGTTTATGGAGTGAAGTGTCGATAATCAAAATACGGACAAGAAGCATCACATTCACTAAGGCACAAATTATAATAGACAACAACTTCCCTTTATAAGATGTAGACTTGCAATAGGTAAAAGGGAATCACATGTAAAGATGCACAAGGTAAATTATAATTGGCAATGGCAAACCTTAGTTCTTGGTCGAAGGGTGGAGAACAAACTATTCTCTCTTTTAAACGGAGCCTTTTAAAACAGAGCTAATATAGCAAAGACTATATGCTCAACAAAGTAAACTTTTGCATTCAAAGAAAGCTTTCAAAGATATATTCCTTCAGACTAAAGCATTATACAAAACAAGGAAGATAATAAACATGATTAAACGGATCAACATATGGATGAGTGAAACATAACAACTCAAATGCTTGCTTGAGACAGAGGGAAATAGGTTGACTCAACATAAAAGTAAAAGATAGGCCCTTCGCAGAGGGAAGCAGGGATTAAACATGTGCTAGAGCTTTTCATTTGTAAAGCAGAGGTAAAAATTGTTTTGAGAGGTGGTTGCTTTTGTCAACGACTAGCAACGAAGTTCTTGATATCTTCCATACTAAACAAGTGAGAGCGGTTCCGAAATGTTTGATTAATTGGCACTTTGGTGCTCTTATATAGCTTTGCACTCCTCCCCACCTTTTTCCTTTCTCAAACCATGGCTAACCGATTCCATCGGGTGCCGATCAACTTTCACATCCCAATGGAGGAGCGCCTTTTTCTTTCTTTTCTTTTGAGATTATAATGGTCTGACCAGCTCCCTTGCAAAATTAATGACGAGCAGATGAAGCTGCCTAGTCGAGGGGTACTTAATTTAGTATGGAAGATAACAAACCCATCCACTACGTCCTCATGAGCTAAAAACAGTGGCACAAAATGAGAAGTGTTTGAAGGTTTTTGAAAGGTAGCACATGAAAATTTACTTGGAATGGCTTGAAATACCATGCATTGGAATTTGTAGTGGACTATTTGGAAGTGACTTGGCTTTTGGGGATTGGATGCACGAGAAGTATTTCCTCTCAGTACAGGTTTTTGGCTAGCAAGGCTGGGTAGCAAGCATAAGAGTTGCATGAAACAAACAAACATACATATAATAAGAACAATCATGCAAACTCCCTTGAAAGTGCAATGATTTTAACTTTAAGAATAACAATGCTTATAAGCCAAACATAAGGGAAAACTGAAGTGATGAAACTGCAAGCACTTCTTTATTCTTTTCTACTCAAACTTCAAGGTAAAGTTGCTACTGACCAAGCTAGGTTTGCCAAAACCAACTAAATCTACTCATGCTCCCAATGTGATACCAATACCAATCAACAAGACTAGTCACATAAAAGAGATTGCAGACTAACATAAAGTGTGCGAAAAGTAAACGATAAAACTTCTCATTAGTATTTCATTACCGCAGCTCACACCAAGGGATACATAGATAACTGACTAAGGAGGATACTTCCAACTGCAAACTATTCTATATGATAACTTCTCTATTCATGATATGACTCTACTTGAAAAGTAAATAAGCAAAAGGTAATGATGTGATACCGCGGCACTCCCCCAAGCTTGGAACAAGCCAAGGAGATGCCTATACCGATGACGAATTACTCCTTTGGTGGCGGCGGTGGATAATCTCTAATAAGCTTCTCAATCAAATCCTTCAGATCATCAATCTTGTATTCGAGGTTACGAATCATCTCGGAATTGTGCTCAACACAGTTCATGAACCTGTCAGCAAGTGTCGTCGTGGTGAAACAACATATGCCATAGGATGGCTTAAATGGGGGCCGACTAGATGCTGGAGGATTCGGGAGAGGGGAACGAGCTAAAAAGCACGACAGAAAGAGACACTGATCTACCCAGGTTCGGGGCTCTCGTAAGGAGATAACACCCCTACTCCTGCTCTACTGATTGTATATATGGATCGATGTAGTACACCACAATGGTGCTTCCAAGCTCTCTGCTAGAGAAGGAAGATGAACTGCTAAGTGTAGGAGTACAGAGTGACCAACCAACAACTATCAGCCAACCTTCCACCCTTTACCAGGGCTCCCTATGCCACCTTATATAGTGGTGGCCAGGGTTACTACGGTCATACAAGACCACAAGACAAGGGCTACACTCCAAACAGGAGCTGGTGGCGATGGCAGAGACCCTTGACTTCGCCCCTGATTGCTCTCGATGGGACGCCATATCCCTGTACCTTGTACCTCTTGAACTGTGGCCTTACCTCCGTGCGGTAAGCTCGTACTTGTGCACAGTGAGGGTAGGTAACCTCCACTGTGCACCCTGCCATCTTACTCTGCTACCATGCTTGGATGTTTTCTTCCTTGATTGTAGGGATGTGACACCTTGGTTGACTTAAGCATCCCGGATATGACCGTTGGCCATACCCAGGACTTATATGCCGGACCAACGACCTACGAGGGTCGGGTAATCCGGCCTCCCCTGCTCCTGCACAACACACCAAATAGTTAGGCCGGCATATCTGAGTATATGCCGGCACACATATATCAGTATTCCGGCTATGCCGGCATATCCAGACACCAGCCGGGATACACATTATATGCCGGCCTGGCCGATGCTCTTATATTCCGGCCAGGCCCTTCCTTGATAACCCGGCATAAAGTCAATCATAGACCTTGTGTCTCTCTAGTCTCTTGACCCTACCGGGGGTCATCCCCCCGACACTAGTCCCCGAAGCTGCCGAGGTTCCCCAGTCATAACTGTGGAGCCTTGACAGGTTCAACATACCTTTCTTCATTATGCCCCGGCGATCATATTATATGCCGGCACATCTGCACATATCCCGGCCTCTGTTCCTGTTCCAAAACTTATTCCGGCCGGTCCCGAGGGTATTCCGGACGGAACATATACATCGGGCAATTAATCCGACATATAGACGAGTCTTCCTCGAGAAGCCATGTCCGACAGCTTTGCATCGAAACTTGTAACTGCCCTGCCACCTCGAACGATCACCCACGATGTGACGGTTCACAGTGCAGCAGTTACTTCTCGCCGTCATGGCACGGTTACAGGAACCGCCGCCCCACTCTGTGCCGCCACGTGGTGCCTCGCCGCAGAAACGGTCGGGGGAGTGGAGCACTCCCACGATCCCCACGACCCTGCCTCTTCGCTATAAACAGGGCGGCGGGGGTAAACGTATCTTTTTACCCCCCACCACCATCGTCTTCCTCGCCTTCCTCGCCTGCTACTCTGCCTCCTGCGCTCCACCGCCGGTCCGAAGAGCAGCATCGCCGCCGCAGCCGACCTGCTCCCCGCCGACGCCGATGCCCGACGACGCACGGCATCACCTTTGACGACGCCGCCGCCGCCGCCTCTTCTCTCTGCAGCATTGCAGGGAGATTGGATCTTCCTGCACGCTCGCCGCCGCTCCATCGTCGCCGGCCAAGCTCCGGTGAGACCTCCCTCTGTTCTTCCTCTTTCACGCCTTTTACAACTTCGCACCGATAGCCCCGCTTGCACAGATCTGCCTCGGTCTCAGAGCTAGTTTTCCCTTTGATTCGACTAGCATTGCTAGGCAACGCTCGCAGGTGTTCATCTTTAGGAGTTTTACCCTTATTTGCTTCCTATTTTACCTGCCTCGGTAGATCTTCTATTCCTGCTAACATCTGTGAGAGTGGTATGCCGGAGAGACTAACCTCCCTCTTTTCTCCGGCCTTGATAGGAATAACATCACGGGACTCCGGCTCTCACGCCTTATCCCGGCCACTAAGATGGCATCTTCAAGCATGACGGCTACCTCGGCCTCTGAGGAAGATACCTCGGCCCGAGCTCAAGGACGCTCCGGCTGGGAGGGGTCGGAGGTTACTCCGGCCGACATATCCTGGGTCACCTCCACCAGGAGAGTCCCGGAGGGCGTAGCATGTCGGCTACCAGCAGGAGAGACTGTGCCGGCACCTGAACCCGGCGAACGCGTCGTCTTCATCGCCCACTTCGAGCGGGGCTTTGGTCTGCCGGCATCGGACTTCTTCCGGGACTTCCTCAACACCTACGAGCTACAACCTCATCATATCCCGGCCAATGCCGTGATGATCCTCTCCGCCTTCGCTGCTTTTTGCGAGGGCTATGCCGGCATAGAGGCCCTTACTCAAGGCTGGGCGAAGTACTTCCAACTGCGGAAGCAAGTCGTCCAAGAGCCGCCCCGGAGCAAGGACGACCCGCCGGAGACGGCCCAGGAAAAGAAGGACCGCCCCATGACCCTCTGCGGCACGGCCACCATCATGTCCCGGAAGGGCTCGGACTTCCCCAAGGTGGAGCTCCTGGAATCTTGCAAGAAGTGGCAGAAGAGCTTCTTCTACGTCAAGAACACCACCGACGAGGATCTGCTCAACCTGCCGCCATTTGTGGACGAGCCACCCTTGGCTATGACGAACTGGACCTACAACCCGAAGAATTCGGTGATGCCGGTGAATGCGCTTCAGCGGGTTAAGGGCGAGCTCCTGGATGCCGGTCTTACTCCTCAAGACCTGGTGGCCTGCTATATAAGCCGGCGCGTCTCCCCTCTGCAGCGCCGGTCGCATAAGATCTGCCAGATGAGCGGGCCAATGGACCCCACCCGGCACTCCACACACGAGCTGACTCCGGCCGACATTCTGCGCCGGATTAAGGATGTCTGCAAGTCCTCTCAGGCCACTTTTGCCTGGGGGCTAGAACCATACAGCCGGGATAGGCCCGCCCCAACGGTAAACCTTCTTAGCCGATACATAAAGTCCATGTCCGGCACATAGATACTTAAGCCGACACATGCCTGTTTGCCGACACATATCATGTTGATCCGACATACCTCTTCCACCGGCATATTTCCTTGTCTAAATACTTGACTTTGCTGTTTATACAGAAATTCAGCTTCCAACCCATGGAGAACTCCCGGATCAAGATCGCAGCGGACCGCACCGTTGCGGATGTTGAAGATCCGGATCATTGGGATAAGCTTCCCAGGAGCACCCGTGCTGCAGCTGCCATGGGTAAGGGCTCTTCATCCCGGCATTATACTCAAGACCGGAGTGAGATTGATTCTGACGAGGAGGTCCTGATGTACTATGACCCGACGCCACTTGCGTACGCCTTTCCAGAAACCCCTATTGCTCACGAGTTTCCAATGCCGTCCTCAGCTATCCCGGACGATATCGTTATCGACGCCGCCCCTCTGAACCAGGGACCTCCTTCCACCGGCGGACGTGCCGGCCGGAAGCGAGGTGTGAAGCCCCAGTCCGACATACCTCAGAGGTCGAAAAGACAGAGGGTCGGCGTGCCCAAACAGAAGAAACAGAGGCCTGTTGCCTCGGGGTAAATTTCCTTTTCTTTGCATTTCCTCCGACATATCTCTTGTTTGTATTACTGACTTGGTGTTTTCTCTCTTTCAGTGCTCCTCTTGAGCCGGAACAAGCTTCTGGCTTGAGTGGCGACCCGAAGGTTACCAAGCCCGCTGCCCCTGCTACCTCCGACATTCCCTCTGCCAGTCAGACGACCTCACCGGCGCCGGCATCTTCGCCTGCGCCCGACAAGACCACCTCCCCGGCGAAGGACGTTCCTCCGCCGGAACAAGATATCTCTGCCCCCGACGTCCACATGGACTCGGGGGCTCAACAGGAAACCTCGGCTCCTGATGTCCACATGGACACAGGAGCCCACCAAGAAGCACCAGACTCCGGCGCGCCCACCAGCGACGCCGGCACAACTGAAGCCGCCGGAGCAGACACCAAGGGTAAAGGCCCTTTAGTGCCGGAAGTCCGGACTTTTCCGGATCCTGCTCCCGCTGGCCAAGAAGCACCGGCCGCGCCGGAACAGCCCGCACCCGAGACTCCTTCAGCTGACAAGACCCCAGCACCGGCCAAGACCACTGCACCGGCCAAGACCACTGCACCGGCCAAGTCCACTGCCCCGGCCCGGACCGGCACGTTGAAGATTCGGACGGCCAAGTCCGGCACACCATCTGCCGCAACTGCTCCTCCTAAGGCAGCGTCCGGGACCAGCTCTGCTCTGGCCCTGCATCTTGGCAGGGCAGCAGCCCGGCCGGGGTACCGGAAAAGCTTCTTCGACACCCCAGAACTCGAGGGCCTCGTCCCTCTTGCGACGAAAAGTGATGAGAGCCTCGGCTCTCTTAAGGAGCAGTGCATTAAGTGGAACGACGCCAGCAACATGGACACTGCGGACTCAAGGAGCAAGAAGCTGGCCGAAGCCAAGACCAGTGGCGACCCAAGCGACTTCCTGGCAGCGAAGCCCATACCGATCGCCAGCGAGCTCCTCAGCATCCAGCAAAGACTTCACAAGTTGGCCTCTGCCACCAACGTAAGTCCTCTCTATTTACACACATATCCCCAGTCCCCGAAAATGTCGGCTGTCCGGGATATGGACATCCGGGATTTTCTCATAGTCCTTTAGCTAGCTTCCTTTGAATTAACTGCCGACATATGAGCTCGATCCGAGCTTCAAATCCTAGTCACCGAGGGCCGGGATAGGTGCGCAGCACCTGTGCCGGGTCTCTAACAATTTCACATCTCTATTATCTTTCAAATCCTCTTGACCGGGATATAAGCTCGATTCGAGCTTCAAATCCTAGTCACCGAGGGCCGGGATAGGTGCGCAGCACCTGTGCCGGGTCTTTAAAAGAATGATCACTTGATAAAATCTTCACTTTAATTACCATGTCAAATTTCTCTGCTGACATTTCAAATCCCGGCATTTTTGCAGCAAATGAACAACACCCGGGCCGACATGTTCCATGAGTTGGTGTGCGAGCACCGGAAGCTATCAGACGCACACAGCAAGCTTCAGCAGGAGCTGTCCCGGAAAGGTAATCTTTGCCGACATACCGACATTCTGCCGGATATCTTTCCTCTCTTTACTTTGCAATACTTCTTCTTACCGACCCATAACCTTGTGCCGACATTCTGCAGCTGGCACTGAAAAACAAGTCGCCGCGCTTCTTACGAGGGTGAAAGAGCTTACTGGTATGCCGGATCCTGCTGTTACCCGGATAGCTACTTTATACTTCAAATCCTTTACTCTTTGTCACTGTTTTCTTTCTTCAAATCCTCTTAACTTGAAATCTTTGCAGATGAGAAGGCTGCACTGGAGGCACGCCACCAGGATTGTGTGTCCTCGGTGGATGTGGCCAAGCAACTGGACGACCGGGATGCCGGTCACAAGGCCGAGGTAGAGCAGTTGAAGGGCCGGATCACCGAGCTGCTGGACGAAAAGGAACAGAGGGAGGGCCTACTGAAGAAAACCCATACCCTGCTTGTTACCTCCGAGACTGATGCCGCCAACGCCCACGCTGAACTGGATAGCCTGAAGGAGCAGGCCACCAAATGGGAGGTTACAGTTGCCCAGCTGAATGCCGACCTTGCCCGTAAGCTTCAAATCCTTTCCCCTTTTATCCTTTTCGACATAGTGTAATCTTTTTCGGCGTAGCCTCTATGCCGACATATTTTCCTTTTGCTAACATTGTTTCTATTCTGCAGGCATGTTTCCCGCTTCCGTCGCTGATGTTGAGAGGGCTTTGCAGTTGGACCGAGAAAACCGGGGTGTTCCGGTTGACTCACCCAACTGGGACATGTCGGAACAGCTGCTGGCCCTGCAGTCCCGGAAGGAGGCCATGACCCTTTACACTGAAGAGCTCTTCTACGGCGCCCAGGAGGCATTCTCTGCCCTCTGGCCGGGACAAAGGACTCCCACTGATCCGGTTGACCTCGGCAATGACCTGCAGCTTGCCAAGGTTCGCCTCCGGGAGTGGCGAGATTCCGGCGCGAGGGTTGGAGCTGACGAAGCCCTCAGCTACTTCTTGTCTTGGTATGAAAAGGCAGACTTGGAGACTTTGCGCACCGTGCGCGAAGGATCCATCTGGACCACGGATCCGGAACATATCCGGCGCCGGCGAGAGTTGGCCCACAGCTATGTGGACTATGCCGACACCGACAAATTCGTCCGGGACATCCGCGAGCCGGAGAAGAATGACGAAGCCGGGACATCTGCCGCTGCTGAGGGTTCCGACTCCAGCCAAGATGAAGATGAAGCTGAGGAAGCCGACACTGATGTCCCGGAACAGGCATCTGCCCCGGGCGGAGGTGATGGCTCCATTCCATCTGCTGGGTCCGGCACACCTGAAGCCGACACTTCCACTGCTACCGCTCCACCTGCCGGCGGCTCTGCTTCTGCCACTGCTCCTTGACTTTGGAGCATAAAAACTTTAAGTTTTATCAGATCCCCGGTATGCCGGGTGCAGATGTAATAAACACGTTTAATTTCCTTTGGTTTGCTATCTGAACAAGTTTTATCTTGGTTTGCTTGTTACTAATGCCGGATCATCTTTTGGCTAAGTCACCGAGTTGTTTTCCTGTTTCCTCAATTTCACAACCTTGGCTACTTGTCTACCTTAATTGGCTTTCGACGTATGAGTCTCAAGGTTGCTTCCTCGAACATACAGTACTTTAACTTTGAGACTTAGAATTCAAATCATCCGACACTTTAAATTTTAACTTTAGCTTTAACGAAAATGTCGGTTCGCTTGCTTTGTATTTCCTTAGCCGTTTTCCATGTGTAGACAATCTCTGGCATCTACTCTTGCTAGCCATGAAGCCGGGTTTCGGACAGCAGCTGAGTCGAAGAGTGGCCTTTGATGCCGACACATTACTAGGCCGACATATGAAACATTCAAATAAAGCCAGCCGGCATATAACAAAAAACTGTAAATAAACAACAAATATACCTCGGAGCTAGTTACCCGGCTTCTTCGGGATGCCGGTATTTCATTCATTAGTCTTGTGCCGGCACAACACGCCGGCATACAAAGGAAAATATGGAAATACATACATTGTGTTGCTCAGGAGTAAAAGGGGCGCAGCAGAGCTATGTTCCATGGCCTCTTGGTTTCTTCTCCGGACCTGTCCACCTTATTCTTCTTGGGGTCCTGCGCATCTATAAGATAATAGGCATCATTGTGCAGAGCTCTGCTCACAATGAATGGCCCCTCCCATGGAGGAGTTAACTTATGCCGGCCTTCTGTTCCTTGCTTTAGCCGGAGTACTAGATCTCCCTCTTGAAATCTCCTTGGATTTACCTTCTGCGCATGATAGCGTCTGAGGTTCTGCTGATATACTGCTGTTCTTGACAGAGTTATTTCCCTTGCTTCCTCTAGCAGATCAACATCATTTTCTCTGGCTTCTTTAGCCTCTTCCTCAGTATATAGCACTATTCTTGGTGCATCATGTATTACATCTGTTGGAAGCACAGCTTCTGCTCCATACACCAGGAAAAATGGTGTGTAGCCTGTTGATCTATTCGGAGTTGTTCTTAAACTCCACAGCACTGCTGGCAGCTCATCTAGCCAACATCCCGGAGTTTTCTCCAGGGGCTCTATCAGCCGGGGTTTTATGCCGGATAATACTAGCCCATTCGATCTCTCTACTTGGCCATTGGCACAAGGGTGGGCAACCGACGCAACGTCCAGCCGGATTCCCACCTCCTCACAAAATCTGGCAAATGGCCCTTGGGCAAAGTTTGACCCATTGTCAGTGATGATGCTATGAGGAACACCATATCTCAAGATTATATCCTTTAAGAATTTCACTGCTGTGTGACCATCACACTTGCTTATGGGCTTCACTTCAATCCACTTGGTGAACTTGTCCACCATGACCAGGATATGGGTCATTTTCCCTCTGGCCGGCTTAAAAGCCCCGACCATATCCAGGCCCCAAACAGCAAAGGGCCAGGTTATTGGGATAGTTTTCAGGGCAGATGCCGGCTGATGAATCTGGTGGGCATATCTTTGACACCCATTACATTTCCGGACCAAGTTTTCTGCCTCTTGCAGTGCCGTTGGCCAATAGAAGCCATGCCGGAATACCTTTGCCACCAATGCCCTGGACGAAGCATGGTGACCACACTCCCCTGGTGAATTTCCCGGAGCATCTCCAGACCCTCCGCAGATTCGACACATCTCTGCAATACTCCGGTGGTACTTCTCTTGTATATTTCTTTGTTGATGATGGTATACGCTTTGGATCTCCTCATAACCCGGCGGGCCTCGGTTTCATCCGCCGGCACTTGACCATCCACCATGAAGTTCATGATAGGACGTGCCCATGAGGGCACTTCCCTGACAGTGAACACTGCCTGATCTATTTCCATCATTTCGACCGACACATAATCGATCTCCATGGGCTGCGAAGTCCCCGGGACTGAAGAATCAGTCCCCGGGTATGCCGGAGCAGTCCCCGGGTATACCGGCACAACCTCTTGGCACATTTTACCCTTGCCTTTAGCTTTGCTCCGGAATACTGTACTAACAGCATATGCCGGCCCAGTCCCCGGGACTGAGGAAACAGTCCCCGGGTTATCCGTCTTGGCTCCGGCATCTATGTCCATTGGAACTGCTTCGTCTGGACCTGGCGGGACATAAATGGAGGATGACTCCGGCGAGGGTTTGATCGATGGCTTCCTCAGATGCTCCAGCGAAATGCCGGGCGGGATTGAATCTCGGGAAGACCCCAGCTTGGATAATGCATCGGCTGCATCGTTCTGAGCCCGGAGAACGTGCCGGAACTCACAACCTTCAAAATAACCACTTAACTGCTGCACTAGGAAACGGTATGATGCCATGTTAGCATCATGCGCGTCCCATATGCCGGAACACTGCTGAATCACTAAGTCAGAATCCCCGAAGCACATAATCCGGCGAATTCCTATGTCCTTAGACACCTTCAGGCCATGCACAAGTGCCTCATATTCCGCCACATTATTTGATGCTTTATGATCTCCGAGATAGGGGCCTCGGCCACTACCCGGATTGGATGCTCTTGGAAGTAATGCTTGAGCTTCTTGGCCGCCATATAGACTCCATAAGTCATCTTCTGATAGTGTGGGGGACTCGTAGAGTCGCGCACAGGCTTCAACAAGAAATATACCAAAGTCCCAAACTCTCATATTCACAAAAAACTGATATGCTGGCCTGCATAGGCCTGATTCTATCTCATGCCATCATAGGCAATCTCCCGTTTGACATATACTCATATACGTGATATGCTAGCCTTCGCGGGCTATCTCAAAATACTATTGTGCCTTCTTTGGCTATATCGACACTTTGCCTCTTGGGCTATGTCTCATCGACATCGTCTGCTTCGACAATGCCGGCATACTGCTTTGCCTTCTTTGGCCATATCGATACTTTACCTCTTGAGCTATTTGCCTCTTGGGCTGCTCTACCTCTTGGGCTACTTTTGCCTCTCGGGCTACTTTGCCTCTTGGGCTTTATATCGACACTTTGCCTCTCAGGCTATGTCTCATCGACATTGTCTGCTTTGACAATGCCGGTATACTGATATGCCTTTTAGGCTGCTTTTGCCTTTTGAGCTATTTGCCTCTTTGGGCTTTATATCGACACTTTGCCTCTCAGGCTATGTCTCATCGACATTGTCTGCTTTGACAATGCCGGTATACTGAAATACCTGAGACACTGAGATATAAACTGAAGCCCTGGTGGTATAATAGCAATTTCTTCTCGTAATGGCAATATGGAGAGTCATAGCCGGTATATATGATGAAATATCCAACCTGTTCCGTAGTCATTCTAAAAGACATAGCGATGGTCATAGTATTTGGCATATTTGCAATCTAGCATATGGAGTTTGGCGTATAGCCCATTGCACTCGGCATATAACTCTTGAAATAAAGCACTTGGCATATAGACTGAGATTGACATATAAGCTAACTTGGCAACTCATAGGAAAGAACTAGGCACTCATGTGCCAGCATATAAATGTAGACATACTGCAACTGGCATATAAGCTAACTTGGCATCTCACAACAGATATTTGGCACTCATGGGCCGGCATATAAATGTAAGTATACTGTAACTGGCATATAAACAGACATACAGGAGGAAACTGGAAAGCTGATATGCTAGCATGCAAACTAATATATACTGGTACAGTACTTGAGAAGCAACTTGCTGGGCTTTAGCCTAGCCCCCGAGCTATTTTTCTATTACGGGGACATTAACTTTCAGATAAGCTGACCAGGATATGGAGTAAACCAGCATAAATACTTACTTGCATGCACCGTTGAGGAAGCTTGATGTACCAGCAGATGCTCGAGGCGAAGGCTGAACAGTCCCCTGGGCAGATGGAGAAGATCCCCGTCGATGATGGGAAGAAGAACCTCACCCCTAGCCGGCACACCGGAAGTGCCGGCCAGGTTCTCCGCACGCTCCAACGGAGGACGCGCCGACCTCTTGACCTTCGGCGGCTCCGGAGGAGAAGCTCCGGCCGCTGCTGCTTTGCCGGCATCTTCCGCCGGCGGCACGGATGTGCCGGCCATCATCACCTCAGCCGACTCTACTGAGCGAGCGCTACGCCCAGCGTGAGCCAGCCGATGTGACGGAGGATCCGACGCCACCAGCACCTCCTTCCTGCAAATTCTCTCAGTTCCCACGTACACCTCGTGGGAACCGAAAGACATAATCCGGCCATCCCTGGGGAACGGCCGGCCATCGAGACAACCGGCGTTGTCACTGACGAAACTGAGCGAGCCTAGCCTCTGGACGAGGCCAGAGACCACGCGCACTCCCGAAGCTGCTATCACAGACCCCGTCCGAATGAACACTCCGCCCAGCATATCGATCAGATGCCCCACGGTGGGCGCCAAATGTCGTCGTGGTGAAACAACATATGCCATAGGATGGCTTAAATGGGGGCCGACTAGATGCTGGAGGATTCGGGAGAGGGAACGAGCTAAAAAGCACGACAGAAAGAGACACTGATCTACCCAGGTTCGGGGCTCTCGTAAGGAGATAACACCCCTACTCCTGCTCTACTGATTGTATATATGGATCGATGTAGTACACCACAATGGTGCTTCCAAGCTCTCTGCTAGAGAAGGAAGATGAACTGGTAAGTGTAAGAGTACAGAGTGACCCACCAACAACTATCAGCCAACCTTCCACCCTTTACCAGGGCTCCCTATGCCACCTTATATAGTGGTGGCCAGGGTTACAACGGTCATACAAGACCACAAGACAAGGGCTACACTCCAAACAGGAGCTGGTGGCGATGGCAGAGACCCTTGACTTCGCCCCTGATTGCTCTCGATGGGACGCCATATCCCTGTACCTTGTACCTCTTGAACTGTGGCCTTACCTCCGTGCGGTAAGCTCGTACTTGTGCACAGTGAGGGTAGGTAACCTCCACTGTGCACCCTGCCATCTTACTCTGCTACCATGCTTGGATGTTTTCTTCCTTGATTGTAGGGATGTGACACCTTGGTTGACTTAAGCATCCCGGATATGACCGTTGGCCATACCCAGGACTTATATGCCGGACCAACGACCTACGAGGGTCGGGTAATCCGGCCTCCCCTGCTCCTGCACAACACACCAAATAGTTAGGCCGGCATATCTGAGTATATGCCGGCACACATATATCAGTATTCCGGCTATGCCGGCATATCCAGACACCAGCCGAGATACACATTATATGCCGGCCTGGCCGATGCTCTTATATTCCGGCCAGGCCCTTCCTTGATAACCCGGCATAAAGTCAATCATAGACCTTGTGTCTCTCTAGTCTCTTGACCCTACCGGGGGTCATCCCCCCGACATGTTCGTGGAGCAAGCATGCAGCACTTGGCACAGAGTTATCCTCTGAGATTCTGCAATGAAAATCAGCTAAAAAGCAACAAGGAGTATGGTGATGGCCTGTATGATATCTTGGTCTTGATGAGGACTGACCAAGAAAAGGCTAGATACACATTCTTGAAAGAGGAGACAACTCAGCTTGGTCTTCTGATTGAACCAAAGAGTGACTCCTCAGTGTCAAAAGTAGTTC
Organism: Dactylis glomerata; assembly: GCA_007115705.1. Lineage (NCBI taxonomy): Eukaryota > Viridiplantae > Streptophyta > Magnoliopsida > Poales > Poaceae > Dactylis > Dactylis glomerata. The sequence continues at coordinate 2,067,504 of QXEO01000542.1, read as the reverse complement.
AACAACTACCCCGCTGGAGAATAGTCACCCACCTACTGTATGAAGGTGTGGACTACCTTGTTGAAGACAACGCGATGGATGATATCTGCCTATCACCAGAATTGGATGGAACCTTGGTGTGCCCACTTTTGGACATAGCCGAGAGCGTCAGAAGATTCTGATGAGGATAATCCAAGGAAAAGGCCCAACGGTGAATTCAAGCTGGGAACAAAATGCAACTACCTGAGAAAGCGTCAAGATACCGCCAAGGAAGATTTCTTTTAAGGGTGGTAGCCACCTAGATTTCCATACCTATATTTTCTTTCTAGCATCTCCCAAATCTCGGGACGAGATTTCTTTTAAGGGTGGTAGTCTGTAACATCCCAAAACTTGGGAATGTGAAAAGACTTTTGTAAAGTTTGGAATTGATTGAAAATTTGCAAGGAATTAAAACTTTTGCTTTACTTATGCAATTAAGCCCTTTGGCTAAGTTATAGAGCTTAATTTGGAAATTAGTTATGTTTATGAAAACATGTTTGTTACTGTTTTGAAATGTTATTTTTGATTTTAGAAAACTTTTGCAATTGGTTTGACCTTGTTTGCTTTTGAAATGCAAAAGTTATGAAGAAATAAAGAAATAGAAAAGAGAAAATCGCAGAACAAAAAAAAAGTGAAAGAAGGCCGGGGGAAACCTTTCGGCCCGTTAGCAGAAAACAGCCGCGGCCCACCTACCCCGCCCGAACCGGTACCCGCGCCCTTCGCAGATCTGCCACTGACTGGTGGGTCCCACCGTCAGCTTCGTCTTCCTCAGGCGAAAATCACGCCCGGTGATTAACAGCGCGTGATCTCCTCCTCCTCGCTTCAATTCACCGTTATTGCTTGCCCCATCCAGCGCCTGACCGCAGCTATTTAAGCCCCACCCTCTCCTCGTCCATCCCCACCTCCTCCCAGATCCTCTTAGCCACCAGGCCGCTCACATTTGAGCTCGCCGACCCGCAGGTGCTGCAGGACTCCGGCGAGGTTTCCGGTAAGCCCCGACCTTCCGCCACTCTCTCTTCTACACTGGAACTTCCCCCTCACCCTCGTGCACCGTGTTGACATGGTTCTGTCCCTTCTCGTGCTCCACAGCGCCGTGTTCGCCCTCGACCAGATCTTACCGCCGCCAGTCAAATCTTCGGCGAGCAATTGCCGGACCACCAGAACATTTCGGGCTCGAAGATTTCGCCATCGGACTCGCCTCTTCACCCTGAACCCTCTGGTAAGGACGCCATTTCCTAGATCCCTTCATGCTCGCTGTGTTCCTCCATGCTCTGTGCATCACCGTCGCACCACCTAACTCCATCCACCCCTCCTCGCCGTTACAGGAAACGAAATACCCCATACTGCACGGCATCGTCAACACCTGCTCCAGCTGAACGTCGTCTCGCCCTTCGTCACCACCAAAGATCGTCGGAACCTCGTCATCGTTGAACTCCAGTGCACCAGCACCTCGCCGTCGACGTCTCCCTCCGGTGAGCTAACCTGTTCCTTTCTCGGCCGTTAGATCTGATCCCGATGGCACATATTAGATCACTTATTGAACCGGTGCGAATAGATCCGGAGCGTTCGGATCTCATAAGATCCGATGGTCCATCGCCGCGATCCGACCGAAAGGGTACCATCGAATCAGCAGCCGCCGCGTGGCAGCCTGTGGATAAGCCCCGCCCGATTTTTGTTTTAAAAATTTCAGAAACTTATTTTAACTTCAAAAATTCATATCTGGAGTTCTACAAACTCAAAATTATCAAAATTTATGTCCCTGGATTCCTAAGATTGTGTAGAACACCATTCTGGAATAAAAAGTAACTTTCTAACTATTTCAAAATATTCAAATTTGAATATGAGAATTTGAGTATTTTTTATAGTTCAAAATCCACAAATCCTTTTTGATTGATTCTTTTTGCAATAGGATCCTGTGGTTATCCTCTATCCTGTAGAATCACTGTAGGATTTGTTTAAACAACTTTGTAAAGTATTCAATTTCGAATTGGTAAATTGAGTACCTTTCCTAGATTTAATCCTACATTTATTCTAGGCATAATTTCCTTTTGTAAAATTTATTAGCTTGATATTAGGAAATCACCGGAGTAACCCTCACATCTTTTCACATTTCTCCTAGATCAACTCCACTATTTCATCTTTTGCATAAAGTGTGTTACACTTAGCAAATATCATTTTTCCTATCGTGCACCTTGTGCTATTTGTTCTGTTTTCACTAAACCAAAGAGGTGTGAAAAACACTAAGTCTTAACAAATCCTTGATGTCTACCATGACTTAGTGAAAACTACCAACTCCTTCTCTTACCCAAAATTTCTCTAAGTGTTTTGATTACCTCTCCAACACGGTGGCAAATGAGTCTTCCATACCAAGACCATGGAGAGCAAGTTGAAGAAGAAGGCAAGAGACAAAGTCAAGTGAAGAGATCAAGACCAAAGAACCAAGACAAGAAGATAGAAGAGATGGACCTCAAGACTTAGAATTTTTATCCATCTTCTCCAACCAAGCCTAGAAATCTCATAGAAGCTAATTTCTACTAAGTGTTGACAACTATCTATAAGGCTAACATCAATCCTTAGCCAATGATCTCCATCCCTAGCATACCAACTCCAAGTCCAATCTTTTACCCAAATATCACCAAGACAGATCAAGACTAAGCCAAAACGAATGAACACTTTTATTGTCTTGTTTGAATTGTTGTTTGTATGGTATGTTTATGTTGTGTTCCTTTTCTACTTTATAGTTGCACGGAGAGCTACGTGTGTTAACAGAAGAACAATCTTCAGAAGTTTACTAAGGCAAGTGTCATCATCTCCCTGACCTACAAAAGTATTTAGTCACTTGTAGCAATTGTAGTAGAAGATGCATGTGTAGGTGTTACCATAGCTTATGTCTTAGTAGCTTTGTTTCTTTGTTAAGTCTTTCGTCTAGCTTGCATTGTCTACTAGAACTGCTGCTGCTATAGGTTGCTTTACACTTGTTTTGATGAAGGGGATGTCACATATTTTGACTAAGTGTTGAAAAACCTTGTTTTTCCAAAAACTAAGAAAACAACTAAGCTCTAACGAATCACCTGGGTGGAAATGGCTGGAAAGGGATATGTTGAGTGGTTACACCGGGGTTTACCATGTGTATCACACTTGTGGACGGCCACCCAGGAACAAAGAGATTTGAGACGTTCAATGTCGTGAAGCTTCCAGTGCAACCACAAGACAATATGGGCTCTGTCTTGGTTAAGTAAGCTGCAGGAACTCAAGCCAGGCGGACAGTGGGTGGACTACGGGAACGCGTCCGTTTGGTCTGAGGAAATGCTTCTGAAAGGCCTCGTCTTAGTTTTCTCTTGGCCGTTAGAGGCAAAATGAGTCTCACGGCAAAACAGGTTAACTAAGTCCTGTGGGAAAAGTGCACAACCTCTGCAGAGTGTTAGAACTAAGTACTTAGCCGTGTCCCCGGTTACGGACAATTTTGAGCGACATGACCTCGAAACCGTTCAAGGATCTCATCATGCAAATTTCTTAAAACTAAAACTTGTGGTTTGAACTGGGAATATGGATGGGTGTCCATATGTAGTACTTAAAGTTTTGACCTTGATGTAAGTGCCTATCGACCAGAGTGTCCCGTACGATAACTACGGCCTGTTACCACAGGGATAGCTCACCCAAGTCAAGTCGTTAGGTGTCTGTCGACCAGAGTGTTCCGTACGATAACTACGGCCTGTTACCACAGGGATAGATCACCCAAGTCTAGTTAGTCAGTTAAAAGGGTTTTGCTCAAGGAGTGATAGGATAAGTTTTGCTAGTGCAATAGGTTTGCAGACCCACCTAGCCAAATATTCATGTAAGTGTTAGGTTTCCATTGGTGTCCACCAAATAATGACAACTTGCCAATACAATTCAAGTGTATTGACCCTTTGTGGCTGCAATGTTTCATGTTGCAGGTTTTGACGTTAAGAAAGGTACGACAGGGTTACGAGTCTATCCGCAACATGTTCGCCTGTGGCACATGAAGAAGAAGGACTCCATGCTAGATTTGCTTTCCGCTGTAATTTTTTTTGAAAGCTCTATGTTATGAGCATTGTAAAGTTCTCATTTGTAATTGATGGATCATGCGATGTAATAAAATGACCTTTGTTTCTTGATATTTCATCTAGTACTGTGTGTGCTGGTAAGTGATCCTGGACTAGCACAAAATAAAGCACAGGTACGCCACACCGCGGATCATGTCGGCGACTATGTGGCAGGTAAGGTCGAGTAGGCCTTGGTTCCGAAGAGATTCCGCGGCGAGGACGAGGTCGAAGAGGGTTGTGTGGTCAAAGTCGCGGGCGAACTTGGCGGCGTCCCAGCTGCCGGCGCCGGGATCGGAGGCTTGCCGGTTAGAGTAGTGGATAACCCTGAAGAGAACGTCGGATCGGACGGAGAGATGGACGAGTGAGTAGCCATTGCTGCTTCGGGCCGCTCCGCCGTAGGCACGGTCGAGCCAGTGGTGGTGCCTGATGCCGTCCTCGACCTTGGTGCCGTACCGGCACGCCTCCGCCTTGGGTACCAACAGCTCCACGCCGTCCATGCTCCGCAGCACCACCACCCCCCTCATCCAGTCCTTGGCCGCTAATGTCATGGCTTGCTTCCTCTTCTCCTTCTTCTTCTTGTGTCGTCGTCGCAAGTTACCCATGGCAATGGATGGATGGTATCGTCGGGAGTTTGTGGTGGATCGATCGGCTTCGCCTTGCAGTACAAGTCGATCGGTTTGTGGTGTTTATAAGTAGCTAACCCGTGCTGTGAAAGGCAAGACCGGTGTCATCTACAATTCGGATTCCAAATTCTTGACGGAAAAGGTCGTACATATACTTTCCAATTTCATATCTATCCTTGAATCCTACCGTCATGTGCTACTATTCTCTGGGTATTTCACTAGTAGAAAAAAGGGCTTTCATTTCGAGCTGCTTGGAGCTTTAGCATCGGTTGTGTTACGAACCCAGACTAAAGGATGCATTAGCACCGGTTCATAAGGCCAGGATGTCGCAAAAAACTCGCAGGGCTTTAGCACCGGTTTGTAAGGAACTTTTAGCACCGGTTTGAGCCACGAACCAGTGCTAAAGAGGTTGCGTGCAGGCGGTCACCCTTTAGCACCGGTTCGTGGCTCAAACCGGTGCTAAAGGTTCCCCCTTTTGCACCGGTTTGAGCCACGAACCGGTGCTAAAGGGTGGTGACCTTTAGCACCGGTTTGAGCCATGAACCGGTGCTAAAGGTCCCCCCTTTAGCACCGGTTCGTGCCTTAAACCGGTGCTAAAGGGTAGCCACCAATTTTTTGCTCTCATGCCTACCCCCCCCCCAATGTATAACTATAAGAGAATTGATAGCAACTTAGCAGGTGAACAAAAAGACAATACGACAATACAAAATCTTCAATGAAGTAACAATCTATGAGAGATAATATCATAATTCTATAATAACCACCAATACTACAGTAGTACAACAACAATTTGATGAGGTATTACCTCTTGAATCAAGAATTGACCATACATCTTACAGATTACAAGATAACTCTCCGATCGCCTTGATTGAAGAGATTGATGACATCCTCATCTTTCACTTGATTGAAGAATTCTCTCTCAACGAATGTAACCAGACAGTTGTTCAAGTATTCATCACCCATTTTGTTTCTTAGCTTATTTTTCACATAATCATTGAAGAGAATACCCTTTCAACACTAGCAGTAGCTACTGGAAGAACCAATACAACACTTAAGAAGCTTGTAAACAGCAAAATATTGTTCATGCTTGTTTGTCTCCACAAGCATAACTGAAAGCTGAACTAGATTCTTCAAGTTTCTAGTCAAATACGAGCTTGCATCTAGCAGTAATGGCATATAAAAAACTGCTAACATCACTGTCTGCTAATGCTACTGTGCTAACCAGCCTAATCTAGTGTCCTAAATAGCTAAATTAGATCTGTGCTAATGCTACTATAATATGCAGATGTTGCTGAAGACTAAAAAATAACAGGAAATTAAAAGATGAAGTCTGAAGATTACCTGGACCTGGATGCCTGGACCGCTGGTCGCTGGACGTCTTCTCGAATCTCGCTCGGTCGCTCCGTGTGCCCAGTCGCTGGCCGTCTGCGGCTGTGCGCGTGCCGGCGTGCGCCCTGCTGAATCGCCGGAGTGTGGACGCCGGACTGCCTGCGGCCTGCCTGACCCGCCCGCGGCCCGCCCGATGTCGTCCGCCGCCGCGGCGCCGCCTCGCGACTGCTCGCCTAGGGTTGCCTCCGCCTGGTGTCTGTGTTTCGCATCGACCAGATGCGTGAGTGCGAGCGACCGAGCGAGGAGATGCTGACCAAGTGGGCTATGTGGGCTATGGGCCAGAATATTATCGGTAGTAAAAAAAATTTGCTCAAAATCATGAGTATTCGTTAGAATACACGTGAATACACATAGCGCCGCCGATGGCGTGGGGATGCGGGCGAGACGGCGGCGACGGCGAGCAGTGAGGGGGAAGTCATCGGTGTTGTTCTCTGCGGTGCGGTATCACGAGTGGATGGTCGGTTCGTGGGCCTAGAATGGCCTTTTTGATACTAGGCCTGCCCACTCACATTGGTGCGTCAGAGATGGGCTTTAGTACAACAATTTTATCAGCGACTTTATATAATACCGTGAGATCTAGCTTTAGATAGTACCGTGAGATCTTTTTTTTTT